>OX376069.1:10020000-11220000 GCA_947361185.1 Charanyca ferruginea
ATTCGACTGTAGTGAGTATAAACAATACATTTTTTATTGTTCATATGGGGTTAGTTATGCCATAACGAAGCAACCAACGTAACGATTTTAATAATTTATTTCATTTTTTCTGACATTGTAAGTAACAGGTGTTTGTAATTTTTAAAGGATAAAAATGATTTAACCCTGATTAATTTTAAATTTATTCTAAGCAAAGTTTTTGAATGCAATTGAACTGTTTTAGCTGTTTTAACATATTCAGAATAGTAATGAATTAGTTTGACGTAATTAATTTTATTATCGAGATCTTGTGGGTTGGCTCGTTTTAGCATAACAAAACTCAATGAAAGTCTGCAGAGCAACGTATGTGTGCAAACAAATAATTATTATTTACATTATATTAGTTTATTAGTATTTATTTTCACACACCTTACTGTTTTTTAGTTATTTGTTTCTTTACATTTAACCTATAACTTAATTAAATTAAACTTAAAAAGGGCATCAAAAAATCCCTCCACATCGCCGTCATCTGAGAATGTGCCCGAGAGACTGGCGGTATTGGCAGTAATGTGTGCGTGCAAACAAAACTAATAATTTTAAAATATTCTAGCAGTTGTGTAGAAATGTCGGGATGTCCTAGAGGTTAAAGCCCCGTCTCTCACGCATAAGAGGTTGTGGGTTTACAACCGGGCACGAGTAACTTTACAAATTTCATAATTATGTACCTACTTTCTATCTTACATCTCTAATATCGATGAATTAAAACATCGTGAGGAAACATGGACCTATAATTAATATTTCTGAGATTGTTCCTTCTCAGTATGAAAAGAGGCCTTGGGACAATAATAGACTGGTATTATCATGTATCAGTTTGGAATCGATTCCGCTATTTATCTTTTTTTCGTGCATACTCATGTTGGCTACCAGCTGTTAAATACACTTTTATCAGATAATGTAATGTTTCAATGTAATGTAATTTCAGGTAAATTGGATCTAGTTCACTCCTTGGATTTTTATCAAGATCCAACTGCAAGTTACTCAGAGTCTCACGAATATTCCGTAACCGGTCACAACACTACTCGTACACGTGACAAAACAAACAAACTGGGATTTGGCGGCGGCGCGATAACCTGGGATAGTAATGAAAAAACAAGCACTGACACTAAAAATTATAACGAATCCGATCATGTTTCCTTTCACCGACCAGCCCGTGTGCCACCTCCAACACCTACAAATAAAGAAACACCGAACGGCGCAGTAGGATACCCCACAAATACATGGAGTATGCCGAACAATCCATACGGCATGCCACCATATTATGGTGGACCATACGGCACGCCAAACTACCCTCCATATGGTGTACCAAGCATCCCACTATACGGCATGCCCAACTACCCTCCATATGGCGCAACAAACGGCTCACCATACGGCATACCGGGCAACCCTCCAACCGGTACACCGAACTACCCACCATACGGCATGCCGAGCAACACTCCATATGGCACACCGAACTACCCACCATACGGCATGCCCAACTACCCTCCATATGGCGCACCAAGCTACCCACCATACGGCATGCCGGCCAACCCTCCTAATGGCGCTCCAAGCAACCCAGTCAATGCACCGAAGAGCTCATGAAACGGTATATGTAAATCAAATAACGCATTGAACTTTCTTGAATGTTATATTTAATTCAATCACAATGTTTTAGTTTCAGTAGATGTAACAGCCTACTGTAACAAACTGTACAATAATAATAAAAAGAGATTGTTCATGAAACTATGAATTTTCTTAACTTGTAAAATAAGGTAACACACAGAAACAGGTCGAATACTTTCTAATACTTATACTCTAATACTTATATTAAAAAAAATATTTATTTTTTGAAGGTACTCTCAGTACCTTCAAAAACTAAATATATTTTTTTAAGGTAGATACTTAATCGTTAAGTTTCTGCATTGCCATACTTTAGCTCATTTAGTTTAGAGCAAGCCACTTCCACTTACATTTCGTGACTCTCTCAGGGTAGGTATAAATAAGGGAGGGTTGGAATGCTAATCTTTTCGGACGAAGCCTTCGTATAATTATGATTGAACTTCACGTAGGTAAGTTCGTTTAATCACTAATTATACTCGGCTTCGTCCTCAAGATTAGCATATATGAGACAACTTGTAGATTTTGAGAGCTTACGGAAGAGCGTCAAGAAATGCAAGAAGTAGGTATTTGACTGAGGTAAGAAGTAAAATATGTTTTCAACACACTTGCTCATAAAATGGCTCTAATTTACCGCAATTAGGCACATAATGACACCTGTAATCAAACTGTGACTTTTTCATTGCTATTATTCACAAGTGAGTTATAGGGTTTTTTTTTATTTTATTGGTTGAGTTGCTTTGTTCTTAAAAAAGTTTTGATACAAAAAAGATCGTGTTCAATAGTACAAATAAATTAATGTACCTATTGCTTGCTCATTTCATGCAACTTCGTATTTAAATAGATCATTTCAACTTGTACGTTTTTAATAAATAAAACTTTCACTCAAATATAACTTTTGTTTTCTCTGTAATAAAGAAAACTTTGAATTTCCCATTTTGTACGTGGCTAGAACGCTATCCGCGAAAACACAAAAAAAAAGAAACCTCATTCTTTTAGACTATGGCCGATCGCCATTATTTGATGCGCGCGCATAGGAAAACTGATTATTTTTTCCCGCCATTACGAAAAAATTTTCACAACTCGTTTTCACTGTTGAAAATATTTTTTTAGTATTATTTTCTTCACAAGTGTGTTGAAAATCGTCGTATGATACACGTGTGTATTGATGATTACCGTCCTCGGCTCTCTTAAGACCCTCACCTAACGGCTCGGGTCTCAATGGCGCCTCAGCGGTAATCACCAACATTACACACTAGTACCATAATGTACTATTATACCATTGTTATCTTATTTATTACATACACCGTACGTAGGTAAACATTACATAGAAATATTACTTCCATGATAACACATAAATCAATAATACAAAAAACTTCTTAATTTTAATCAACAACAGTATTATTATTAATAACAGCTCTAGCAAAGGCATCACTATTATCTTTAACTACAGGTCTATTGTAGTATTTGAAAAACGTGTTGGAGGAACCGCTCCAACCAGCCGTTTTTCTTACGGTATCAAGTCTTATGCCTAGTCTGTGCGCTGCAGACGTAGCCGCGTGCCGCGTGCTGTGCGCACAGAACATTGTAACATCAATTCCACTTTCAGATAATACCTTTTTAATCCAGCGACTCAATGTTTGCGTCGTGACCGCTTTGTGCGGCTTTCTAAAACTAATAAACAGGTTTTTAATATCTTTGCGGAGTAATTTGGTCTTTTCTAAGTATGCTATAAGAGCTTTCCCAGGGAAAATTGGAATATTGTCCATGAAGAATAGGAGTATTAACAAGGGTTACATTGAACCAGCTCGAGATGTTTTAATTAAATCTGGAATTTTTATGACAATTTTATTAGCGAATATTTCAATATTTTGTACTTGTATAATGGAAAATGTTTGAGCTCGGTGAGCAGTGGCTAAAGCCAATAAGGTTATTAATTTCTTAGATATTATTTCCAAAGACATATCTGTATTGGGATACCAATATCCTAAGAAATCTAAGACTACTGACGTATCCCAAGTAGTATTATATCGGGGTAAGGGTGGATGTAGACGATACACACCCTTGAGAAATCGTTTAATCCTGTCATCATTATTCCTAAGATTATTTAATATAATTGAAAGTGCAGACTTTTAACCATTCAATGTACTGTATTGTGCACCTTCGTTGAATAATTTCGTGAAGAAATATATTAGGTCCTTACATATGAAATTGCTATCGGCAATTTCATATGTAAGGACCTAATATATTTCTCTTTCTTAATACTGGCAACTTTGAAATCAAATATTTTGTGTTTGATTAGGAATTCCAAATTCAAAATTATTTCAAAATAAAGACTAAAGAATATTGTTTTAAAATTCGTGTTTCATTTGTTTTATCGTCATTTGTTTGGGCTTGAAAATTGCTATTGCAACAACAATGGAGAAATTAAAAATTCGCGATATTTACGAATATGAGTTCTACCGTGGCACCAGTGCCGCAGAAACGGCTCGAAGGATTAACGACGTGTACGGGCCAAGCACCGCTAACGAACGAACGGTGCGTTTTTGGTTTCAACGTTTCCGTTCTGGAAATTTTGATTTACAAAATGAGCCTCGTGGACGACCGGATACTCAAGTGAATAATGAAGAATTAAAGGCGATAGTTGAAGCGGATCCATCTCAAACCACTTCTGAATTAGCAGCAGCCTTTGGAGTAAGTGACAAAACAATCACTATCCATTTGCGTCAAATTGGAAAAGTAAAAAAGCTCGAAAAGTGGGTACCGTACGAATTGACTGAAACACACCAACAAACACGCGTCGGTTGCTGCGCTTCCTTGCTCAATCGTCACAATAATCAGGGAATTTTAAATCGTATTGTCACTTGTGATGAGAAGTGGATCGTGTACGATAATCGCAAGCGATCATCACAATGGCTTAACCCTGGAAAACCGGCAAAACCTTGCCCCAAGCGAAAACTGACCAAAAAGAAGATTCTAGTTAGTGTTTGGTGGTCCTGTGCTGGTGTCATCCACTACAGCTTCATGAGATCAGGCCAAACGATTACTGCAGACATGTATTATCAACAGTTGCAAACAATGATGGAAAAGCTCACCATTAAACAACCGAGATTGGTCAATTGCTCTAGCCCATTGCTCCTTCAGGATAACGCTCGACCACATACTGCACATCAGACGGTCGCCAAGTTAGAGGAGATGCGACTGGAAACTCTGCGTCACCCACCATACTCTCCAGATCTTGCCCCAAACGATTACCATTTATTCCGAAATTTGGACAACTTTTTACAAGGAAAAAAAATCAATTCTGATGAGGCAGTTTAAACAGCCTTCAAGCAGTTCATCGATTCTCGCTCCCAGGATTTTTTTACCAAAGGGATCAATGAGCTCCCGATAAAATGGCGAAAGTGTATCGATAACAATGGTACATACTTCGACTGACTAAATATATAATTTCTTTTAAAAATGTTATTTTTAATTTTTTGATACCGAGCGGCAATTTCATATGTAAAGACCTACTATAATATTAGGAATTATAATTACAAAAGTGAAACCACTTCTTTAAATAAACATCATATTGTTTTAAAGAGTTATTAGAAAGAGAAGCCAACATTATATCGATAGCAGATGGAGGAATACTTCTCTTCAGCCACCCCGACTTGATAATACTTCTACCACCAGGGTAAGTTTGGTGTGTATGTTCCGGTGGCTGGAATGACAAATAATTAAATTGTCGTCAGGTTTAAATATTAATAGTTCAGATTCCAAAAGACTTTGAAATATCGGGTACCATGGTTGCGAAGGCGAAAATGGTACAACCAGTATACCCTTAGCATTATCTGCAATAATTTTACGTAATGTTTTTAGAATAATTAAAAAAGGTGGGAAAGTATAGAAATAGAAGTCTTTCCAAGAAACTGTAAAGGAATTGACAGCATAGCAATCTGGATCACGATGCCAAGAAATGTACTTTTTACACTTTTTATTTATTCTGCTAGCAAATAGGTCTATATCTGGTATACCAAATTTCGAAATAATTTTCTGAAAAGCTTTATTTTCGAGTTCTAGATTCAAAATCTGCCATTTTGTTTTCTGACTAACGAATATAACAGGCAATTATATGTAACCCGCGATATTCGCACCATTGCCACAACTGCCTTGTGACATCATTTAGGTGCGGAAACTGTATTCCATCCATGCGGTTAACGTATGAAATGGCAGTTGTGTTATCAATACGCAATAATATTGAACAATCACGCACATTTTTTGCAAATGACTTTAAACCTACGTAAGCGGCTAAAATCTCAAGGTAGTTTATGTGACAGCTACGTTCCGTTTTGCTCCACAACCCGCTTGCAGTTTCATCACCGCATGCTGCGCCCCACCCCGTTGTTGAGGCGTCTGTGAAAATTTCCAGGCAGTAGTTTTAAATTTTGATTTTATTTACTGAATTTTGAATAGCGTTGTTCCACCAACGCAAGTCGGGCAATATTAAATCGGTTAAGTTCATGTAATTATCAAAATTATTATCTCTTCGTAAATTCAAAAATTTTAAACGCTCAAATTTTTTCGTGTACATCTCTATTCTGTAAATCCATATTCAATAGCCGGGCAACAAGAGACTAAGATACCTACAAATTGAGCAAATTCTTTTTGCAACGTTTTAATCTGCTAATTTTATCAATTTCATTTTGAACACGTTGTATTTTATTGATATGTAGGTAAACTGACCTGGAAGTTTTCCTGAGTATCTATTTGATATCCTAGAAATGTACAAATTGTACTAGGTATAAGGTTACTTTTTTCTAAATTTACTATAAATCCAAGTGCAGTGAGTATAGTTAACATTCTCTAAGCAGCTACTGTACGAGTTTCCAATCAAAAGAAAATCATCCAAATATACGGTTCTACGGAGCAGCAGGCACGCGACAGCACGACGGCACGACTCAGGACCGTTACCGACTTTTGGTTGTGGACCGGTAGACTTGTAGTAAGTAAAGTAGAAGTAAATCAGCGTGTTACTTTAGCGACAGCGAGATCTAGACTGACCCATTTGACAGGTCTCCTTCCTGTCGGCTCTTCCGAAATTCATATTATTTTCCAAGTATGAATTTTATTTCTGGAACGCCCGTATTGTCATACAGCGGGGTATTATAGTACCGGCCAGACTCAATTATTGTAGACTGCCAGTTATTTTTATTCGATTAGTGCGTATAGGATTTTTAAGAACACCAGATACATTAGCGGGTGTCCAGCTGTTTAGTATAAAATACAGCAATACACACATATATTCGACATCAGTTTGAAGGTTTTAAGTTATATAAGCCGTAAACTAATTAAAAGAATTACTGACAATTGTCAAGATTGACAACTGTCATTGACAAACATGTCATAACAAAACATTATTTATCTTCCAGATTTATAAAAAGGGAACTAAAATACATTTAATTAGCTTTATGCTCGATGGAATATAATGTAAGTAAAACTAAAGGGAACTATGATCTGAGACACACATTATAAAGCATAAAGACTGTAAGTACCTTTAAAGGTCCATTTAAAATATAAAAGATTACATTAATCTATAAAAACAAGTATTATAATAATATGTAGACAGCAATTATGAAAAATGATTGCATGCTTATAAAAAGTAAATATAGTATGTGTAAACATAATGCTATACTTTTTCGAATCAGGGTGAATTTTCATTAATAAATAAGCATCTTTTAGGTCTAATTTTACCATGCAAGAATTGTATGAAATTAATTTTAATGCAGTTCGCAGATCTTCAAGTTTAAAATGCTGTGTACTTATAAACTTATTTAATTGTTTTAAATTTAGAATAAATCTCATTTTGCCATTTGGTTTTGAAATTAAAAAGATACTAGACAGGAATTGACCTTCACATGGACTGCACTTAGATATTACACCGCAAGATAATAAATTATTTATGGCTTCTTCCAAATGAACCTTCTCTGAACTTGAATAGTTCGAGATCTTAGGTGGAAATATCTGATAAACTGAGCTATCAATCGGGATTTTGTAACCTTTCACATAGGACAGAACATTGGGGTCATGGGTTATTATGGCCCATTGGTCGTAAAATAAGGATAATCTGCCAGCGTACTTTACCGGCTTTATCGTCGACTGTTGTTCTGCCGAGGATGTGACTGCCTGTATGAGCTCAATGGCCGACTCTTTTGAGAAGTTGACTCCTTCGCCATCTGCGCTGCTGATATTGGTGGCTTCTTGTTCAGAAAGGGAGCTTTCCAGTTTTTTGATGGGCCTGGAGTCTGCTTCTTGGGTAAAAAAGGCTTTTGTGGGGGAACCTTTAATTCGGCTCCTGATTTGTTGATTGCTCTAGCGGTTTTTAGGGTATCTGCTAGATTTTCGCCGAAGAGAAAGCTATCTACCTTAGTATTTTGCAACTGTTCCTTCATGTCCTTTTTTAAGGAAGAAAGAATAAAATTCCGTCTTGTAATTGAGTCGTTATACTGGCAGTCACATAAGATACGACTTGTATCCATAAGTGAACCTATCAATTTGGTGTCTTTCGATTTAGACAAGAAAAGAGAAGTCAGCGTTTCACTGAAACAAGATAATGCAGAAGCTACCTGCTTCTGCTTAATTTCAATATTTTTATCTCTCTTGAGTATTTGCTCAGGGATCGCAGCTTTAATTTCTGGATTTAAAAAAGGCGCATCGATAATTTTGCAGTTACCCGGAATTAAATATTTATCACTAATATCTTTGCGTAATTCCCTAGTCAGGCCAGTCGTTGCATAATGCTCTAGACGAACAGCTAGGTCCTTGTTAATATCTTTTCCAAATTTTGTGTTAGCTGTGGGATCAATACCCAAAATTTCAAGGACGTCATCATCCAATGGCAGATCTGGTTCCACAGATTCAGCAGTCGATCATGTGACACCACTGGTACCCGGTTCGTCAAGTCCAGAAACCTCGGTCTCTTTTGTGCAACCAGGTTCTTCCAATTGACTAGCCGGAATTACTATTGCCGAGCTCAGAGTATTAATGGCTATGTCAGCAACTGGCCTTTCCATTATGGATTCCCACTCCATGTTTAATTCGTTGTCTGCAAGTGAACAGACACACGTAACAGTTAGAATTTAGGGTGTCCCCGTGTTTCGCAGACAGAAATTTCATAGAATTTCGTTTCCCAGAAAATGTTTAACATAATATTTGGTTCTCGTATTTTTATTTCGACTATTATTGTTTCAAAGACTATTTACTTCAATGAAAAATATTTCACAGAAACACAATTCAATGAATTTTTAATCACATTTTTTTGTTTAACAAACTTATCAAAAAAGTAGAATTCTTTTATAACGAATATTGTTTGTTTGTTGTATTTTTCCATGGAATCTATTTCAACGAAAATGTATAGATATAAATAGACAAAAACAAAAATGTCTTAAAAAGTCAATATGTTGTGCTACCAAAGTTAATGGCAGAAACGAATCGCTGCGAAACCGACTCCACGTAGTCTTGTCTGCCCTACTCCTAGAGTGTAATTTAAATCTGCGTAGGCGTAGAGGGGCGAGGCGGCCCGCGAGCTGAGAAGCAGGTGGTTTTAACGCCCGCCGCCGCGGCTGAGGCTGGCCGGCGTAGCCAGCCAGTAAGCCGAAGCTGCGGTGGTGAGCGTGAATACCATCAGCGACGATAAGCTCGCGTGGGACCGCCGGAGCCCCGCAACGCCGGAACCGTGACAGAAAATATGCCTGCTGCATGTTGCATGCTCGCTTGCATGGTGCATGCTTGCTTGCATGATGCATGGATGCATGGATGCATGCTAGCTTGCACGCTGCATGCTTGCTTGCACGCTGCGTGCTTGCTTGCACGCTGCATGCTTGCTTGCACGCTGCATCCTTGCTTGCACGCTGCATGCTTGTTTGCACGCTGCATGCTTGCTTGCACGCTGCATGCTTTCTTGCACGCAGCATGTTTGCTTGCACGCTGCATACTTGCTTGTACACTGCATGCTTGCTTGCATCCTGCGTGGTTGCTTGCACGCACGCGCATTAAGTTTGGTTAGAACTGAGAGTCCCATTCCTGGGAATAAGTTTTATATTAAATAAAAAATATAAGGATAAAGAATATTTGATTTGTTATTCTATGATATGATTACTCTAACAATAAACTTTATGTGAAACAAAAATCAATGATTTGAAAATCTTGAAAGTAAGTGTTCTGCGTATTGATTATTCTATGAAACGAAATTATTAGAAACAATTTATCTGCTGCAATTAATAACATTTGTTCGAACATTCGTTATACCACTGTTTAAATTACCATATTTCACCAAACGCCTAGAAGTAAATATGTCTAATATTGAGTCAATGATAACTGGTACTCCACCAGAAAAATAAAGTCGTTAAAGAAACGAAAAATCAAAAACTTTTGAAAATTAAAGACTATTTCAGTGAAATTAAATATTTGAAAGAGCTTTCAAAACGAATGAATTTATTTATTTACAGTGGCGTTATAGAGAGCTAATTTCAGATTAGTTTCCTACTATTTTGTTTCATTATTTATTTAATAAAACAGGTGGTCCCAGTAAGAAGCTTACAAACAAAGATTCTTGCTTCAAGCATGCAGCATGCAAGCAGGTACGCAGCATGCAAGCAAGCATGCAGCGTGCAAACAAGCATGAAACATGCAAGCAGGCATGCAACATGCACAAGCATTGTTTCTGTCACGGCTCCGGCGTTGAGGGGTCTGGGCGGCGTCACGCGAGCTTATCGTCGCAGATGGTTTTAACGCTCACCACCTGCTCCTCAGCTCGCGGGCCGCCCCACCTCTCCACGATTACGCGTTATTAAATTACACTCTTGGGGTAGGTAAAGCAGACAAGACTGCGTGAAGTCGGTTTTGCAGCGATTCGTTTCTGTTACTATTTTAATTTTGATGTTGAAAATGCTACCAAGTAACCGGCTATATATTTGTGATCAAATAATATTCCGTAAAATGTTGTTTTGACAGGGTGAAAATATGGCAAATAAATCATTTGGCAAATGAAAATAGTTCAAAAGAGACTTCGGCCAATAGGAAAAAGTTATTTTGTAAATCGGAGAAACATAGTTCGGTAAAATAATACCTATGACACATGATACTTCGATGATCTAAAAATATGTCAAATAATGCATATAGCAAAAAAGACGTCGGTCAATAGTTTTCGGTACAATGAAATTCAGACCAAAATAATTCCGAAAAGTGATCGGTTCCCCATCCCCACTATTATAGTACCTCTTGGGTGCCTGGGCATGCAGGCATTACTGGCAATAAACGTGCCGATTAGCTTGCAAAGGCGGGGGCGCATATCACGCAACAGGGTCCGGAGCCCTTCTGTGGTATACCGAAAAGCCTAGCTCAGAGCACCCTGACTAAAGCATGCCTCGAAAATTCCAGAAAGTTATGGAAGGAGTCTCCGGGCATGTTACACTTGAAAGCACTCATCAAAGCCTATGACAGAAGGCTTAGTAACCAAGTCATAGCACTCAGTAGGAACAACTTACGCATTGTAGCTAGAGCCACTACAGGACGTTGCTGCTTGAACAAGCACATGTTCCACCTGGGGTTAAGTGCTACGCAAACCTGCAGACGCTGTAATGAGGCTGATGAAACGCCACTTCACCTTCTTGGGGAATGCGGAGCACTAATGCACAAGCGCAACAATCATAACAGCTGCGGGGTTTGGCGGCGATCTCCAACCAACACAAGCGGCGATCACAATAGATCATCTCTGGTCGCAGTGATATCACAGCCGCACAAAGCAAATAAAAAATAATAATAATAATAGTACCTACGTGTAGAGGAGGTACCAAAATATTTTTCAACATTTTATTTTAACACTTTGTCGGCGTGACTAATATATTTATATTCATGCTAATATTCCAATAATCTTTGAGCTACATAGCGGACGGGCACGGCGCGGCGTAACTATAAAGGGTTCCATGTTGACTTCGAAACTCTAAAAAACACGTAATAGTAAAGATACACCAGAATTGCAACAGGATGGACCGCTTACGTTACTTAGAATATGTATTCATAACTGACACATATCAAATAAAAAAATTAATTAGAATAATAAAAAACCCGACTGTCTCTGAATCTGCTGATATAATTATTTTAAGGAAAGTCTATACATATATCTCCTCCTCTATATCTCCTACGGATGTGCGGAGGTTGAGGCTTTCTTAATGCTAAGTCCCTGCGCAACCGTGAGGTATGCAGTCTCAGAGAGTACTTCTTTAAAGCCGACGTGGGGATGCAACGAAATGTGGTCTCAGTGGACAAAGGCCTCACCCCGCTCTCCTTAGCAAACGAGAACTATAATAATGACCGCAAGAAGGTATGGCGGAGCAAGGAGCTTCACGGGCGCTTCTACTGGGTTCTACATGGGCCTGATGTAGACTTCTTGGCGTCCGTATCCTGGCTGTGATTCGGTGACCTCTTTGGGAAAACGGAAGGTTTTGTCTGTGCGATTATGGACGAAGTTACGATGACGAACAACTACCGGAGGTACGCGGAGGGTGAGAGTGGAGTGGGCGTGGCTTATGGATCATGCTGTCTGATCGATGAATGGATTTTTCAATGGCTACCGTTTGCATGTGTAGCCGAGCGTCGATAAGGTTTACACACACATATGCATTGAAACGTTACTTCGAGTTCTCACTTTTTACAAAAAAGTCGATAGTTTTAAAGTTTCGTGTTATTTTTTTTTATTATTTATTGAAAATAATAGTGCCCATAGTTTCTGTTACTATGATAGAGCTTATGGCTTTCGGTTCCAGAACGGTAAAAAAGCAAGCGTGTATAATAATCCATTAACAATTATGAGAAAAAGCATATTGGTACATTATTATCAAAAAGTCAACCTATGTAAATCTTATGTAAACATATACAAGAATAAGTACTTTTATCATTATGCCAAAACTTCTAAAAGTATTTTTGTGTTTGTGTAATTGAGAATCGCTAAATATTTAGATAATATTTTACTACATTCTTTATAACATAAACTATAGTAGCCTAATAACATGTTAAGCCTATTATACAGGAAAGGGCCTAAAAAACATTAAATCGTTTAGTTCTAGTTTGGGGCTTTATGCAGACCAGGTCCTTCCTTCTCTTGTCGGAAGGTACTGGGATAAAAGGAAGTGCAGTGTGCTGGTGTAGTACTATGCTTAAGATAAATAATTGCCGTACTGTAAGTACTCTACATGCTATGTAGAGCTGGTGCGTGGGAAATCTAAAAGGGCAAAAGGTGGCAACCTTTAGAATTGCTCTTTGAGCGCGCTCCAGTGGAAGTAAAATTGTTTATGCTGCACCATCCCACAAAGTTATGCAATAGGTAAGAATGGATTGACACAAAGCTAAATACACCTGTTTAATTAATTTATAATCGGCTATGTTCCGTAAATTCTAGAAGAAGATTATTCTTAATAGAAGTCATTATCATCTAAATATCTACATTTTTTACTTAAAAACTTCCTCGAGCGCTTTTTTTTTTATTAAACTATACTGAATTACTTAAAAAGCAGTACACAACAAGCATACAGACCTAGATTAAGGTGTACTGAATCTAATAAAACAAGAAACTGCGTACTGAATCTAATAAATGAAAATTGTCTCATTTCGTGCAGGTTTAGGAGGAGGAAAACATTATTGGCCAAAACCATATATTTCAAAAAGGAAATGTAGGTAATTGCCTCGTAGACTTGCAATTCTCTCGGATCGGGGGCAGGGCCATACCTATTGTATTTGTATTATTCACCCAGAGGGAGGCAGATCGAGCGGTATGACACAGATAGCATTTTTGGAAATACCTACTCGTGCCGCGAATCGGCATCCCACAATCCTCTAAATATATATTTGTCTTTATCTTGCAGTCAAACTCGGTTACAATATTATCACTCGGAAATCCCGATGAAGTCAGTAATCAAAATTAAAAGGTCAGGGATACTTATTATCTGCTGTTTCGTTCCTTCGCTGTGATCAGTAGTTATGCTTATTATTTATCACTTGGTTTTGTCCGCGATTTCTTACGCGTGAATATTGGTTATCGCGGTTGGTAGGTGAGTAGTATCCTTTCTTAGGGTGCAGGTTTACGGACTTTACCTTTCATTAAAATCGGTTCGGTAGTTACGCATCAGCGGTTAACATACAAGCCAATGCGACGACGTGAGATACGCTTCACCGCCTGCCGCGTCAGTGTGCGGCGTCGTGTGATAATCGCCTTTGTGAAAGCGAAACCAACGAAGAAACTCACTCTCGCATTTTTGTTTATTTGAAAACATGACTTACATTCTATCAATAAAGTACCGGAAATGAATCATTTAAAAGGATTGTCTAAATTCTTTTTGACGTTTAGTTAACACAACGTGTGTCCTCTTTACTCACAAGGAGTTCGATCGTCACTGGTCAATCTGTTTGTTTACAGTGTCTATTTTGTCAGTTGATATTAACTGTGTTTTGCGATTTTTACTATAGTAAAAAATATTGAACAAATAATTCGTCTTAAATGTTGCATTGCAAATAGAATTTCGTGAATTTCTGAAAATGTTACATAAGGCTTTCAGTGAATCGACTTTATCAAAAACACGTGCGTATGAATGGTATAATGCATTTAAATGTGGTCGAGATTTGTTGTAAGATTTGCCTCGTTCTGGTCGGCCTTCATCGTCTTTCACTGAACTAACATCGCTATAATAAAGGGAATGGTGACTGAAAATCGTTGTTCTAGTCTAGGAGAGATAGCTGCTGAAATTTATGTATCTAAAGAATCAATTCGTACTGGTTTAAACGATTGTTTTGGCATGAAACGCGTTGCCGCTCGACTAGTACCGAAACATTTTAATCGTCTGCAAAATCTCAATCGCGTAAACATTCAAACGTGTTCAAATGAGTCAATTAAAAAAGAGAGTCAATTCAAAATAGGAGTGGGCGTTGTGTACCACAGATCGTTGTCCAAACGTTGCCTCTGAGCGACAACGACAACGTTACGGGTGACCTTGACAACCGTCTATTTCTCTCAACGATCTATTTCTCACAACATTTTTTTCCTAATGTTGCAGCGTTGTGGTTCGTTTGCAAACGCCAAGTGTAACAACATAACACACGAGATGCGAGCGTAAAACGTAGAATTGAATAAAATTTAAAAAATATAGACATCTTTTTCCGTTACGTGCGATTTTATTAATTATGAGTATAATTCCCAATAAAATAATAATAATTAATAATATTTTAATAAAATAATTATTTTGAGATTATGTGATAGTTATTCTGTTATGATAAAGTCGTTTTTTGCTGATTCAAAGTCAAAGTCAAAGTCAAAGCATTTATTTCAATTAAACCATTTACAGGCATTTTTGAATTGTCAAGGAGTCGGTCAGTTAGTCAGAGAGTTGAAGCTAGTTGCTCGTTCCAAAACGTAGGTAGGTCTCTATGGAGAAGAACGAGCAAGAAACTCCACGGACACTCTTTTAAATCAAGTTTTTACAAAGTCTGGTTACATGATTCTTGTTGTTTCTATATGTGAAAAACTATGAAGGTAATCTAACAATACAAAACACAAAAAAAAGCAAGATAAAGTCCATGGCAGATAAGAGCTGACCAATCTCTACTGACAGCGCCCGTTCACGAACATGACGCGTAAATCAGCACCATTCAGCTCAACCATTTTGAAGCGAGCCGAATGATCCACACGCGCCACTATCAGCGAGACATTTGAGCGAGCATGACAATACTCCCAACCGCCATGTTAATTTTTGTCAAACATAAAGGTATTAATATACTTAGTAAATGGCTCCATGGTATTCACATTTACAAAATTGAAATAATGCTGCTAAATTATACAAAACTAAGGTTTCCAATGTATATTATTTTATCATATGAAGTGTGATAAGTTAATAATTTAAAAATATCTATGTATAATAATAACGATACTCGTTACTCATGTCAATAGAAAAAGCGGTAGCAATAGACAGGTCCAGGCCACGAAACAATCAAATTTACGAGTCATCAACTGGCGCAATAGACATGTCCATGCCACGAAACGAACCAATTTACGTGCCATCAACTGGCGCAATAGACATGTCTAGGCCACGAAACGATCAAATTTACGTGCCATCAACGGGCACAATAGAAAGGTCCAGGCTACGAAACGATCAAATTTACTTGCCAACAACTGGCGCAAAAGATATGTCCAGGCCACGAAACGATCAAATTTACGTGCCATCAACTGGCGCAATAGAAAGGTCTAGGCCACGAAACGATCAAATTTACTTGCCAACAACTGGCGCAAAAGATATGTTCAGGCCACGAAACGATCAAATTTACGTGCCATCAACTGGCGCAATAGAAAGGTCCAGGCCACGAAACGATCAAATTTACTTGCCAACAACTGGCGCAAAAGATATGTCCAGGCCACGAAACGATCAAATTTACTTGCCAACAACTGGCGCAATAGAAAGGTTCAGGCCACGAAATGATCAAATTTACTTGCCAACAACTGGCGCAAAAGATATGTTCAGGCCACGAAACGATCCAATTTACGTGCCATCAACTGGCGCAATAGAAAGGTCCAGGCCACGAAACGATCAAATTTACTTGCCAACAACTGGCGCAAAAGATATGTTCAGGCCACGAAACGATCAAATTTACGTGCCATCAACTGACGCAAAAGAAAGGCCCAGGTCACGAAACGATCAAATTTACGTGCCATCAACTAGCGCAATAGACAGGTCCAGGCCACGAAACGATCCAATTTACGTGCCATCAACTGGCGCAATAGACAGGTCCAGGCCACGAAACAATCAAATTTACGAGTCATCAACTGGCGCAATAGACATATCCAGGCCACGAAACGATCCAATTTACGTGCCATCAACTGGCGCAATAGACATGTCCAGGCCACGAAACGATCCAATTTACGTGCCATCAACGGGCACAATAGAAAGGTCCAGGCCACGAAACGATCAAAGTTACGAGCCATCAACTGGCGCAATAGACATGTCCAGGCCACGAAAAGATCCAATTTACGTGCCATCAACTGGCGCAATAAAAAGGTCCAGGCCACGAAACAATAAAATTTACGAGCCATCAACTAGCGCAGTAGACAGGTCCAGGCCACAAAACGTTAACATTTCTAGAAACTTAATCGGTCACAATACTACTCGTACACGTGACAAAATCAACAAACTGGAATTTGGCGGTGACGAGATACCCTGGGATAGTGACGAAAAAATTAGCAATGACTCTAAATATTACATCGAATCCCATCATTTTGCCTCTGTCCGACCAGCCCGTATGCCACTTCCAACGCCTATAAGTAAAGAATCACAGAACGGCACTCTGGGATATCCCAAAAATACATGGAGCACGCCGAACTATCCATGGAGCACGCCAAGCAGTCCATATGGCATGCCACCATATTACGGTGGACCATACGGCATGCCAAACTACTATACAAATGGCGCACTGAGCATCCCACCGTACGGCATGCCAAACTACCCTCTACTTGGCGCACCAAGCATACCGCTATACGGCATGCCAAACTACCCTCCATATGGTGCACCGAACATCCCACCATACGGCATACCAAACTACGCTTAATATGGCGCACGGTTCACCAAATCTGTTGAACGGTTTACGCGTACAAACTTTCACATTTATAATATTATATATATAATATCATAATAATATAGTTGGATTGAAGCTACGAGTAATATTTATTATTTTAAACAATAATAAATATTACAATTAGTCAGAGCTAGTTAGAAGTCAGAGCTGCCGCAGCTCTGACTTCTCTGCTGGAGTACGTTCTCGACCATGTCTACAGTATGGTGTCTATAATAGGGTTATCTACATAGATATATATGTACTACGCTACTACTAAGATATACTTCTATGGTTCTCTACGAGCTTGCTTGTATGAACTTGTCTATGTCCATTTTTACGGTCTAATACGTACGTGGTACGTAACTAGGAGTATTTTTGTTTTAGTGCCGTCAGCTCACTCTGTACAAAAATAAAGTTACTCAATTGATTATTGTGGTACAGAGGTAACGGTGAACGCCGTGGTTTCAGTTATCAATTGCAATGGCGGCACGTGGACAGAGTCGTATTGGAGAGTGGAGAGGCGAGCTCACTTTTGCTCGAGACACCAACCAGAATACTCCTCTAGAACGAAACACTATCGCTTTACCTAGGTATATTATCTAGGTATAGGTTTATTTGTATTTTTTTTTACAATCACATTGATAAAGTAAGGTGGGTACCGCATTGAATATGGTTATACTCCAATGAACCCGATACCACCGAACTCAAACGATGACGGCACTAGGTACTAATCAGATGTCGCTGACGCCGGAGAATTGCTTGTTTAAAGGAATAAATCGGATCATAAATCTCAGCGAAATCGGTGTTCATACATAAAAAAAAACTAATCGAATTGATAACTAGTTGCCCATTCCAAAAGGTAGTTTTGTATTGAGAAGAATGGGCAAGAAACTCCATACTTACTCTTTTGAATATTAAAATAATTCATTTGTTCAGATAATAGTTTCATTATTCAGTGTAATCCTCATCCCTTCACAAATGATAATCCCTTTTTTTCCGAGCCACGTAGAGCTTAGTTCTAGTCAAAAACTATATAATCGGTATGCCTCAACCGGGGAGGTACCACACTCTTACCCTCCTATTAATAAACACGGAATAAAGTTACACTAAGCGTATTCCTCGAAAAATGTATGGTTAATCCGTTAGGATGTTGCTACGCTTCAAATGATGAGTGAGAGAACCGAAAGCCCAGGGTTTGTGGGTGGGAAAAGGGTGGCAACACATCAACAATAACCGTGGTATTGTAGATATCTAAAGGCGGCGGTGATTGCTTAAATTCAGGTGACCCGTATGCTTGTTGGCCTCATTGATAGTACAAAGAAAATCATAACGCCTCGATGGCGTGTCGAATAGTAGAAAACGATTCTTCGATATTCACACTCATTCACAACGCCTAGCGCCATGTCATATCGAAAAGCAGAGTTAATTAATGAAATCTTATTATTATTTTTCTCATTTTCCTGTCCTTTTAGACTGGAGAAAGTTTTTTATCTGTAAACTATAGAATACAACAATTGCAAAAATAAAACCATATTTGCTACACATTCATTAATACAACTAGGCAGGCGCCTATAGTCTCATTGGTTATGCACCTATATAAGTGTTGTGTCTTTGAGTTATGTCTTATTTTATAAATAAACATAATATATTTTCATAAGAATATTACCTATTTATTTCAATATCAAATTGTAGGTATTATTTTGATCTACACAGGCAAATCTCATGATAACTTTTATCCATACTTCCACACTAATATCATAAATGCGAGTAACTCTGTCTGTTACAATTTCACGATGAAACAGCTGAACAGGTTTTGGTGAAATTTGAAATGGAAATAGCATAATAGAATTAGCTAACTCTGGGGAAGGACATAGGCATACCTTTAAATCCGCGACTTCGTCTGCATCCGCGTTAACTGACATTCACGCGAACGAAGTCGCGGATAAAAGCTAGTATCAATAAATTGTGTAATGTTACGGCAAATACCCGAAGTGTGGCTACAATTAGTTCTAACCGGCTAGAACTAGGTGTAGCCGGTAGCAGTCATTTTTTTTTTTTATAATTTTGAGGCAGGAGTGGGAAATCCTCTTGGACGCCCAGACTGTCCCAAAGTGAAACAGTCTGGGCAGTGCCGGACTCTTAACGGCTAAAACAACACTGCTACCTAAGCGTGAGCCCCTGCTAAAACTGTTGCAGGGATCTTTATAGGCCTGCGATTTCTTTTAATTATTTAAGTTTGGTTTCTTTTATTTACAATTTTTACTATTTTTAAGATGTACTCAATAAATTCGTCCTTTAATACGTCCTAAAATTTTCCTTACTTATTTTTACTCCAAGGTTCATCTCTAGGTCATGCCTGTGGGAGCCATACACAGGGCATTCCGTTAGGAGGTTAAGGACAGTCTCCTGACTGTCGGGTTCGCAGATACACGATGGGTTCTCCTTGCACTTGAAGCGAGTCAAATATTCGGAGAACCCACCGTGTCCCGTTAGGGCTTGGGTCAGCTCTTTTGTCAGCTGTAATTTCCGCACCGTCCTGTACGCCGCTATCGCGTATGGGAAGAACAGTTTTGTGGTGGCCGCCGTTTCTCCCGTACAGTACCTCCGGTTCCATTCGCCCGGCGTTTCCAATCGGATCGCTCGGTTGACGAATGAAACCGGGCATCTGTCGTAGTCGGGTGCCCGCTTGGACCTCAGGGCAGCCTCCTTTGCGAGCGAGTCGGCTCTCTCGTTACCCTCCAGCCCCGCATGAGCTTTTATTCAGAACAAGGATACGATCTTGTTCTGGCAGTTAATGTGGCGGATGGCGTTTCTTGATTTTACTGCGAGGGGGTGGAGGGCTTCGGGGTTCACGACTGTTTGGAGGGCTGCCATGGAGTCGCTGTAGATAGCGAACGCCGCCTGTGGTCAAGTCAAAGTCAAAGTCAAAGCATTTATTTCAATTAAACCATTTACAGGCACTTTTGAATTGTCAAGGAGTCGGTCAGTTAGTCAGAGAGTTGAAGCTAGTTGCTCGTTCCAAAACGTAGGTAGGTCTCTATGGAGAAGAACGAGCAAGAAACTCCACGGACACTCTTTTAAATCAAGTTTTTACAAAGTTTGGTTACATTCTTGTTGCTTCTATATGTGAAAACGATGAAGGTAATCTAACAATACAAAACACAAAAAAGAAGCAAGATAAAGTGGCATCTAATTCATGGCAGATAAGAGCTGACCAATCTCCACTGACAGCGCCCGTTCACGAACATGACGCGTGAATCAGCACCATTTAGCTCAACCATTTTGAAGGGAGCCGAATGATCCAACACACGCGCCACCATCAGCGAGACATTTGAGCGAGCATGACAATACTCCCAACCGCCATGTTAATTTTTGTCAAACATAAAGGTATTAATATACATGGCTCCATGGTATTCACATTTACAAAATTGAAATAATGCTGCTAAATTATACAAAACTAAGGTTTCCAATGTATATTATTTTATCATATGAAGTGTGAAAAGTTAATAATTTAAAAATATCTATATATAATAATAAAAATAATGTAAAAAATAATTTAAAAATAATGGTCTTCGGAGGACCTCTTTTGTGGCTTCACAGAGGGCGAGGAGCTCAGCCTGGTAGACGGTACTATAAGACGGCAGAACAAGTTTGCGGGTCTTCGTCTCGGCCTCGCCTGTCCATATGGATAGCGCGGCTTCGACTTTACCCTCTATCTTGCTGCCGTCTGTGAAGATTTGCACCTCGTAATCGCGGTAGGAATTGTATTGCTCCTCGTCTACCAGACATCGCAGTTCAATGCCCTTCTGCTCAGCCGGATGTGGTACCTCTAGCGCCGATGCCACGGGCTCGATCTCCCGGTCTCCCAGCGCAGGATGGGACACCCTCTTCTTGGCCTCTGTACGAGCACTTGTTTGCTGGTACGAATTGAGATGGAAGAAAAACTATTTCTTGCTGACTTCTTGATAAGTTATTTATTAATTGTAACAAAGGTGTTTACAATAAAACGGTCGAAAGTGTACTCAACAATATTAATTGCTATATGAATTTAAATAATGTAAGAGTGCTTATGCCAGCGCGCTGAATATTGTGCGATGTAATCGTACATATTCCCGGACGAGATAGGGAGGATGCAGAGTAACTTGATTTACAAAATAACATAAAAAAAACGTAAATAATTACAATAACAAAGTAAATGTAAAAACTATTAAGTAATTACATAAACTTAGTTAAGGGCTAGTGCCGATATGAACGCGAGGGACGTGGACGCGCACTCTGTCAAGCTGTCCGGTTGAGGCACTTGTATCGCTGCTGCTGCGGTGAGGAACGACTGGCAACGGTCTTGATCCCTCGGCAAGTGATGGTCGCGGTGATGGCGGAACTCGCCATTGGCATTTGAAACGGCGAGTTATCACGATGATGACAGTAATGCCCATTACTCCAACTATAGCGTAGATCATAGCGTAGTGATGAATATCGTGATAAGATAGATTATCAGGTAACTTCACATACGCTTCTTTCATAGACTGTATCCTTTTGTCTACTTCGCTAATTTCTTGCTCTAAATCTTGAGTTTTATTCTCTAAAACCAGTTTAGGTATGCTGATGTTGATGATGTGGTTGATAGGGGCAATCACTGGTGCATAAATTTCAGAGTTCGTCCTTAATTCACTTAAGTAAGGTTTGTGTGAATATAAGGTAAAGTTGTTTGTTTTGATTATGCATCCTTGACCTATGCTCAACCGTCCGGCTTGGGTCAGCTGATGTGTGGTTATTTGATCGCCGCATATTGTTCGAACGTGACACCTATCGCAGCAAAAGTAAAAATAGCTGTTTAAAGTGTACGTTTCTTGTAACTTGTCTTTACAGAATCTTGAGATGGTTTTACATTCCGTATTTTTTGTTTTACAAAGGTTCTTGTCTCCTTTAATCTGGTATATGGGTCGTAAGATGTGGCAGTAATAAACACCTGCTACGGTTCGACATGATCTCAAGTCTTCTTCGGACACGTCGATGTAGGTGTCCTTCTTCATGTTGATAGAAATGTACTCGAATACTGAGATTATGCTGATCATATCACTTGGGCCTGTTGTCTTGGGAATCGGAATTCAAATTCAAATTCAAATTCGTTTATTTCTTTAACAAGTTTTGTACAACATAGATAGTGTTTGAAGCGGCCTTTTAAGCAATAAATGCTATAATTTTAGGTCAAATCGCTCTTCCGTAACAACAAAATAATTTAGTCATGTTCATGGACAAAACTAGAACTAATGTTTACTTTATATAATAAAAATAAAATAGATGGTACTAACTATGGATGAACAATTGATTATTAGGTATATAAAACACTAAAGCTCTTAACTAGGATTTAAAAATCATGCAAAAGGAATATTAAGGTCTATATGTGATGTGTATACGATGTGTGTTTGTGTGTGTGTGTGTGTGTGTGACATGTATGTATGGTGTCTATGTGGTATGTGTGTATGGTGTATGTGTAATGTGTGTGTGGTGAAACCGAGTTTCTGTAATAGACGAGGGAATACACGTACATACCCATCAATCATTATGTGTGCTGTAGGAGTGCTTCAGAATCATCATATGAGAGTGGTTTAATCCATTTAATAATAAGCTTTTTACATTTATTGTACTGTTTGGGATATATGTATATTTCCTTATTTATGTTGTTGTAGAGTTGTGATGATCTTTTATCATACTGCCTACCACCAAACCTTGTTTTCTTTCGAGGGATCTGTGCTATATCATATTTTCGTCTTTTTGATAAGATATTGGGCTTATAAGGGAGCTCTTTATGTTTTTTTAAAACAGTTTTTACAATATAAAGTTTTCTCACCGAGAGTAGATCACTTATCTGATACAAGCTCTCGGTAGAGTACCTAATCCTTTTAAAATACATAATTTTAATTATGGCACGCTGTGCTCGTTCTAAGTTTATAAATTGAGATTTAGCTGCACCACCCCAAACGGGAATACAGTACTCAAGGACAGATTGTACCAGAGCAACATATATTTCCCTGACAATGTTTCTGTGTGATACGCCATCATGAGTAACATTCGCTGGAACAACATGCCTCAGTGTTCTAAATACCCAGGAAAGTTTTCTGACTCTGTTTGCGACCTGCTCAAGGTGATGGTACCAAGACAACCGCTGGTCAATAACAACACCCAAATACTTTGTGTGTGAGACTTTATTTATCATGGGGCATAGACAATGTTTGTTTTCAACGTTGCCACACGTATGGACTTTAATGCTGAAGTCTTGGTTAGGTTGAGTACGAATAGTTAAGCTAAAACATATATAATTCGTTTTTGAAGTGTTGAGCGTTAAAAGGTTATTATTTAAACATGCAGCAATTTGAGATACACCATAATTAGCCCTATTTTCAACTTCACTCCATGACTTTCCCGTAAAAACAATAACCGTGTCGTCAGCATATGAAAAAATTTTAGCGTTGTTAATTTGAATTGCTGTAGTTCTTTTGCTGATGCTACAGAGTCTGAACCGTGTAACAAATATTCCATGTAGAAACATTCCTCGATCACTTGAGCTGCATGTGGGTGTCTTGCTCTCTCGTCGTTAGCCAGCTGCCTTAGGGTCATCATTGCTAGAAACGGAGCGGCCTTGGTGCCATAGGTGACAGTAGTAAGTTGATACTCTTGTACGTATTGCTTAGTTTTATCTCGCCAAACGATTTTTTGTAAATTTTGGTCGCTTCATGGGCCCATATTTGCCGAAACATTTTCTCAATGTCTGCGATGAAAGCTATACGATGTTGTCTCCACTTCAAAATAAGCGTCATTAGATCCTTTTAGAGGTTGGGTTCTGGATGCATACAGTCGTTTAGACTAGCCCCAGTAGAAGTTTTTGATGACGCATTGAATACTACTCGGAGTGACGTAGTTGTTGACTCGTTACGTAGTACGCAGTGATGCGGTAGAAAATATTCAGGTTTCTTGTTACTATGAGCAGGTTTCATGTGACCAAGCGATAAGTATTCATCAATAAAGGCCTTATACTGTTTGGCAATGGAGTCGTTTTTCGTGAATTTCCGTTCTATCTGATACAGCTGAGCGATTGCCTTGTTTCGATTCCCCAATATCCGTGTTGAAATTGGACTTCAGTGGCAATCTGACTTGATATCTCCCGTCTTCCAGCCTTGTTGTGGTCGACTTGTAAAATTTGATGCAGTTGTTAGATTTATACCGATGTAATTAATATATAACAACGTAATTCGTGTTGTAATATAAAGTAATAATTAATTTCTGATTAAATGCAGTAGAAGTATAGTAAATAACATCATTTTAAATAGAATAAAGTGTGTTTAAACTTTGGATAGCAAATAAGTATGAATCACATTTGCTTGTCATCGTTTAATAAAAACATGAATCATACTTGTTTGTCGCCGCTTATAAAAGCGAGTGTTCCGACTTCATTGAATGACTTTTGATCGAAACGTTGATCGGTACGGAGCTCCCGAAGAAAATAATAGATAAGTATAATTATGATGATAACTATGAAAGTCTATGTATATGTATAATTTTAATATTAAATTATATGTACCTAATTGTTATGACATGAATGATGTAACCTAAATTTGTAAAATATTACTGATTTTAAAAGAGTGTTCATGGAGTTTCTTGCTCGTTCTTCTCCATAGAAATCTACCGTTTGGAACGAGCAACTAGATTCAACTTTCTGACTGACTCTGACAATTCAAAAGTACCTGTAAATGGTTGAATTGAAATAAATGATTTTGAGTCTGAAATATTACAATAAAATATGTTTCCTAAACAAAGTATTTTCATTTCACTATTCTGTTCTAAAATAATAATATTCTTTGAGTATATAAGTATGTGTATTTAATATAGAGCTATTAATTTGTTTTTAATGTTGCTTTTATTACCTTTTATTCTAACATCAGAAGTGGGATGCCATGTGCTAAACTAATCTTACTATATTTTCAGGGTTATTGTTGCTACCAAAATGGAACCAGAGATTCACCTGAAGCTGCTTACTACTATCAAAGAAGCGTTGTCCAATAAGAATCGGCAGGATGACGTGCCTCTCCCGATATTCGATCCCGCCACCACTGACAGCGGCGTAGTGGCGTGGTGTGCAGACAATGACAAGCTTGGAGAAGAGTTTGGTTGGAGCGACTTAACTAAAGTCGTAAAGGGAGGTAAGGCCCCCAAGGGCTCTGCTTTAATATGATACGAGTCCTAGCAACCCCAAGAAGGTCGATAATAGGAAAATTTCTGTGCTGAATTAACTTGAATGTACCTACACGAAAAAAATAATAATAATAATAAATCTCGGTTTAATTGTATAAAGCTGTAATTTATTGTTCAGACTCGTCAACATCAGAATTTTAGTTTAGTTTTCTGCTAACGTAGATACTAAAAAGCGACCATTAGATCAATTACCTGAGAAACGTTTTATGCCAATCCCAAAATTGGATGAGAAAACTCAGAAAAAGAAATGTTATACTTCCATGTGATGAAAAAAAAAAAAAATTACAGTTTATAAAAAGATACATGATGTGACAACTTGTATTTTTGAACGTGTAAATTCGACCAAACAGCAATTAAACTTTCAAAGATCAATGACTAGATGTTCGAGTCAATACTTTATGCAATGTTTTAAACTTTAAGCCTACTGACGTTACCATTCGCAAAATGTCTATTGGCTCTATTGTCGACACAGGAGTAAGTTGTAGCATTATACGGGAATCTATTGCCAAATGACTAAATTATATATTTTTACCATACTCAATATAAGTACGTTAGTGGAATAGGTAACGGTAAAATACATATTTTCGCAACTATCACAGTGACAGTTAAATTTGAAGATGTTTGTTTATAACTATATTTACATGTGGCCCGTGACCAAAATTTTCATATGATCTTCTTATTGGTAGGAATGTGGTTAATCATCCTGACATTGAAATTACTGTAGATTCTAAAGGGTTAGCATGGAAAGTGCTTTCTCCTGTTGGCACTGAAAAACCTGGCTAATGATAAACCATATGGTGCTTTGATGAACTTCAATCTCCTATACAGAATTTAGACACGGTTACCTTACTTTGCACTCCGTCATTAATAATCACTGACCGCGGCACTAACTTTAGCCCCAATTTAGTTTGTTCGTCATTTAGAGCATCACATAGATACGAAAGATACGTCTTAACCGTAATCAATATGTTAGCTACTAGGTGTGGTAATGTGTCAGACTGGCCGAGCGTTTTGTGGAAAATCCAATTATCCTTAAACACTACTGTACAGCAATCAACTGGCTTTCACCTATTAGGCTGCTTATAGGCAGAAACTCGAACATCCCGTGTATACAAGCTCGATTAGATGAAGTAATACTAGATAATAATATAATTATTGACGTAACGACCGATCATCAGTTAGCACATCAACGTCTTAAAATTGTTGCCGATACATTCAAAGACCGCTTTGATCAAACGCGTAGAGATAACATAACTTATAGCGTAGGTGATACTGTTTATGTAAATCAAGACCATAGGCGACATAACAAACTAACAGCAAAATTTAAGGGACCTTACGAAATTATGAACATATTAGATAATGCCAGGTTCTCATTAAGGGGTATTGGAAATCAGAGAAGTATAATAGTTGCAAAAGAAAAAAAAAATCGCCTATGGCCTGGACTGAACAAAACGCTGTAGTAGATTTATTATAATGTTAGTTTAAGATATGATTGTATTATTATGGATGGATTAAAACCTTAGCTGTGGTATATTATGACATTCACTGGCTGCGGGTGATTAAGCTTCACTGACTGCGGGTGTTTGGTCTACCCAGTAAGGTGTGATTATTGATTATACCATGATGATTATGAGACGATTACTGATATTGTAATTATATTAGTATATATTGTATTAATATTAGTTTAAGACATGATTGTATTATTATGGATGGATTAAAACCTTAACTGTGGTTTATTATGACATTCACTGGTCGCGGGTGATTAAGCTTCACTGACTGCGGGTGTTTGGTCTACCCAGTAAGGTCTGATTATTGATTATACCATGATGATTATGAAAACGATTACTGATATTATGTAAACAAAATGTACCTTTATGTAATAAGAATATTGTGTTTGTACTTCGAGAGCGAAGTACTTGTCAGTATGGCCGTGTTAGATTTATACCGATGTAATTAATATATAACAACGTAATTCGTGTTGTAATATAAAGTAATAATTAATTTCTGATTAAATGCAGTAGAAGTATAATAAATAACATCATTTTAAATAGAATAAAGTGTGTTTAAACTTTGGATAGCAAATAAGTATGAATCACATTTGCTTGTCATCGTTTAATAAAAACATGAATCATACTTGTTTGTCGCCGCTTATTAAAAGCGAGTGTTCCGACTCCATTGAATGACTTTTGATCGAAACGTTGATCGGTATGGAGCTCCCGAAGAAAATAATAGATAAGTATAATTATGATGATAACTATGAAAGTCTATGTATATGTATAATTTTAATATTAAATTATATGTACCTAGTTGTTATGACATGAATGATGTAACCTAAATTTGTAAAATATTACTGATTTTAAAAGAGTGTTCATGGAGTTTCTTGCTCGTTCTTCTCCATAGAAATCTACCGTTTGGAACGAGCAACTAGATTCAACTTTCTGACTGACTCTGACAATTCAAAAGTACCTGTAAATGGTTGAATTGAAATAAATGATTTTGAGTCTGAAATATTACAATAAAATATGTTTCCTAAACAAAGTATTTTCATTTCACTATTCTGTTCTAAAATAATAATATTCTTTGAGTATATAAGTATGTGTATTTAATATAGAGCTATTAATTTGTTTTTAATGTTGCTTTTATTACCTTTTATTCTAACACAGTCATCTTCTTCATATGAGTTTTTATCATCTTCTGGAATATCTTCGATCTCCCAAAATTGTTGAATGTCTTGTATGTTGTTTAGGATTAGGTTACACTGAAGACTTTGGATCTCGCCGAACAAAATCCACCCAATGCGTGTTTTCTGGGCAATGTAGTTGCTTGCATCTTCTCGGTGAACCTCGTTCATGATAATCTTGGCGTATACATCCGCGCCCAATAATATGTCGATTGGGTTTCTGATGTAAAACTGTGGGTCAGCTACTTGAATTTGATCCAAAAATGCCCATGATGGTTTTGAAAATGTTGCGTTTGGTAGAGTTCTTGTTAGTTTGTTCATTATGAGAACATTAGTGCTGAATTCGTAGTTGTCGTCGAATGATGTATAGTTGATGCTCAACATTCCTTTGCATGTATTGTTATTCATGCCGATGCCAGTGATAACTCCCTTACAGTTTTGCCGTGGTAGTCCTAGCTGTTGAGCTGCGTTTTCGGTGATCAACGAAATTTGTGATCCGTGGTCGATCAAGGCTCGCATAGTCCTTTTTATTCCATCAGCCGTCCATTTTATGTCACCTTGATAATTGCAGTCGCTAATAAAACTGTCGATGCAAGTTTTTGTTGTGCAACATGAGTCGCGTGGCTTGACTCTTGCTCAGGGGGCACGAGGCCGGAAATGTTGTGTGACGTCGTGTTTTCGTTTGTAAATGCATCGTGTAACACTGTATTATGTTGCCCCTTGCATTTTCGGCAACGATTGCTTGACGTGCACTTTTTTCCATTATGACTATACAAACAATTTGTACAGAAGTTAGGTTGATTAATTGTTTTTCTCTTCAGAGCGGGGTCCATTTCTTTGAATTCCTTGCAATAATATATACCATGATGATCCTTGCAGATTGGACAAGACAGTGATCGAGTCTTCTGGGATGTAGCCTTGTTGCTGACGTAATATCTTTTTCCCTGACTGGATCTTGAGTTCCCTGAATTTGAAGGAAGGCTTGCATCCTTTTGTATCGCATCTTGTTTACGACGTGCCGACTCCAATGTAGTGAACTTGTTTTCTAGAAACTCTAAGAATTCCTTCAACGACGGCAGTTCTCTTGGCGGTTTGAGTGAGGTGAAATATTCATTGAGAGTTTCAGAATCCATTTTCAGAGTTAGTAGATGTACTATCATTGGGTCCCAGGTATCAATGTTGACGCCTAAATTCTTGATTCCATTTAGGCACTCGGTTGCTACGTCGTGAATACGTTTGATATGGTTTGATGTCGCTTGTTGCATGACTGGAATATTCACGAAGGTGTTCATAAGAGTGGAGAAAATGAGTTTCTTGTTATTGTAACGGTGGTTCAATATGTCCCAGCTGGCAATGTAATTATCTGAGCTGATTGCAAGATGCTGTATTAAGCGTTCTGGTTCGCCTTTAATCGTGCTCTTCAGGAATTGCATTTTCTGGGCTGCAGATAAATATGGGTTACCGTGTATTGCCTCCGTAAACAAGACCTTGAATGATACCCAATTTTGATAATTTCCGTTGAATATGGGAATATCAAGTTGAGGCGTAGATTTTTCTCGATGTGATACAGAGAATAACTTACGATTTATTTCTTTCCTGATGTTATAATACATTTGCTCATGGTGAGTGTATGAAATTTCGTAAGTTTCGTCTACCTCATCGAATTCGCTGTCTATTTTCCAATGGAGACCATCAACAGCTTTCCAACGGGTTTCCAGAGTTTTCAAAATGTCTTCAAACTTCCATTTTTCTTCTACTGCTGATAAGTTTACACTGGACACGAAGCGGGCAAAGGCTTTAAAGTTGCTGCCCTGTTTACGCAACTTTTCATCGAACTTGCTATCCGTTCCCCGAGTAGTAAACTTCTGAGTTGGCGTTGGACTCACCGGGGTTGTTCTGCCCTCTGCGGGCGAGGCACCTGGCTGCTCCCGACCAAACAGAGTCGGCTTTATCAAACTTGCCCTCTGAATCGAATCTCTAACCTCTATGTAAAACGCCTTATTCTCTTCATAATGATTTCCGGTAAAATATTCCTGGTTTTTATCTTCGTACATACACAGTTTTTCATGATTTTTCTGAAACTCGTTCCAATAACTATTCAGAGTTTCAATCCTTTTCTTGATATATTCTGTAGTTTTGCGATCTTGACCATCTTTCTTGAAATTTGACCAAAGTTGTCGCATGCCATTGATGGCAACTTGTTGCTTGTATAGTAGTTCTTCCATGTTGATACTTGATAAATAGGATAATCAAATAGATTTCTTAATTATCCCTGCTGACTTGCGGAGTACTATCGCCGTCAACTTGCTTGAACTTGCTGAAGATCGATCTGTTCTTGTATTGCTAGCTAGCTTTTTCTTGATCTTGTATGAAGCCTTGATGCCGAAGTGCTTGTCTTGTTTGTAGCATCGATGCTTCTTGTAATCTTGGACTGCTTGTTCACTGTCACTTGGTCTGTGTAAGTGGTCTGATATCTTACCGTGCAATCTTATGCGCCTTCTCAATTCACGTCAGTGAGACCCGCTTCTGGGAGGCCAACGGAACCGATTCGCAATCACACGAGAGAATTAAAATCATTAACACTTAGCTCGAAGGACCATATGTACGAGCACTTGTTTGCTGGTACGAATTGAGATGGAAGAAAAACTATTGTTGCTGACTTCTTGTATTTATTTATTAATTGTAACAAAGGTGTTTACAATAAAACGGTCGAAAGTGTACTCAACAATATTAATTGCTGTATGAATTTAAATAATGTAAAAGTGCTTATGCTGGCGCGCTGAATATTGTGCGATGTAATCGTACAGCCTCATATAACGAGGCCGCCTCTCGGATTCGGAGGTCGAGAGGGAGTATCCCAGACAGCACCAGGGCTGCGTTTAGGGAGACTGTGCGATAGGCACGACACATTTTTTGAGCGAAGCTCCTCTGGACGGCGTTCAGCTTCTTCTGCACCCTGACTTTGTTCGCGACCGGCGACCACGCACTCGCTGCGTACAGGACGATGGGCTCCACCACGGCCGTGTAAATATTACGGATTATGTCCGGGTGAAGACCCCAGCTGATCCTTGCGGCCCTCAACAGCTGCTTATAAATACTGATGGCTCGGGAGCAGACGTTTGCGACGTGGGTGTTAAAAGTCAACTTGTGGTCGATGGTGAGACCGAGCAGTTTGATCTCATTTGACATGCCAATGTCTACCCTGCCCATCCTCAAACTTGGGGTGTCGTGTTTAAACTTCCGCGTAATAAGCATAGCTTTGGTCTTGTGCGGTGCAAATTTGAACTTATTCGCGACACCCCAAGTCCGGACATACTCGAGGGCAACATTGGCATCCCTCTGCACCTCAAGTGCCGTCTCCCCATCGAACACAAGGACGACGTCGTCCGCAAATGTCTGACACTGGACCCCTCTACTCTCCAGCCCCTTCAGTAGAGGATCCAGCACGAGGTTCCAAAGTATGGGACCGCCGATCGACCCCTGGACGCATCATTTCTCGGTCATGGTCTCGTACTCCGCTCCCGCATATCGGACTTTCACCACTCTCTCGGACAAGTAACTGTCCATGACCCGCCTCAAGTTTACAGGCGAGTACTCATCCTGGGCAATAGATAGAACTTGAGTCGGGCCACGAGCATCTTCTCAAACATCTTGCCGAGAACAGGCAAGAGACCAATCGGCCTGTACGATTTTGGAGTGGTGTAGTCTTCCTTTGCGGGTTTACGGAGCACAACAACTGTTGCCTCCTTCCAGGACCGTGGAAAGTATCCATGCGCCAGGCACTTGTTCATCAAGCGCAGAACTAGGTCTGGGTCTTCGTTGATCGTGTGGCCCCATATGTCCGCCGTCAGACCGTCGGAACCGGGGGCTTTTTTGGGGTTGAACGAGGAAGCAGCTCGCTTCAGCTCGTCGAGAGTGAAGGGAGGGTCGCAAGGTTCAACTTGGTCCCTCCCGTTCACCTCTTCCGCTCGTCGCCGCACCCTTTTATGCTCCTCGTTGTCCCCATCCGTGCGGTCTTCAGGGTAAGAAGTCTCTGCTAGGAACCTCGCTGAAGCCTCTGGGTCCAGTGTAGGTAGATGCCGATGTCCGAAGGTAGGTCCTCCTCTCTTTTTGTCGTCCTACGGATCACCCTGTAGATGCCTTCCCACATTCCTTCCCTGTGCTGCTTCTCGCAGAAACCCTTCCAGCTTTCGACCTGAGCTTTGACCACTGCAAGTTCATACTCTTGTTTCTGTTTCAGGTACTCCTCAACAACCTTTGGTCTCCGGACTGGCGCTGCACATCGGATCCTCCGCCTCTTTGTGACGACCTTCCTCTTCAGGTCGGCGAGTTCGTCGAACCACCACGGCACGGTTATTTCCTTTACTCCGTTCTTTTTGGCCATCACGTGATCACGGGTCTGCTGAACCGCTGTTGTGAGTTTCTGAACTACCTCGTCTACTTTGTGTGCGCTGTCGATGTCATCGAACAGGTGTCGTGTGTCTAGCATAATTTGGCGCAGTTTCTCACGAAACTGGCCCCAATTAGCTTTCTTGGTATTGTAGACTCTGGTAGTCCGGTTCACCGTGATACCCGCAGATTTTTCGAGGTGAATGTTGAACTCAATGCCGTTGTGGTCCGAGCCTGTCAGGTCGTCGACCACTCGCCAGCCGTCTGTCACCGTCAGCATATCCGATGTACAGGCTGTGACGTCGACGCAGCTAGTGTAACGTCGGTCACCCCTAACTACGTCGAAGGTTGGAGTTTCCCCTGTATTGAGGACTTGCAGTTCAAGCTGGTCGAGAGCTGCCAGCATTTCATCGCCTCTGCTGTTCGTCTCGCTGCTGCCCCACCAGATACTCCAGGCGTTGGCGTCTCCTCCCATTATGAGCCTATGCGGGCCGGTCTCGCTTTCGACCTTCCTGAGCGTGTCCAGGTATGGCCCCAAGAGCTGATCTGGCTCAAAGTAGAACGAGATCAGCGTGAGCTTCCAGGCACTGGTTTGGATCCCCACCACGACGATGTTGTCCGTGGTGAGTTCTGGGTACTGTCTTACGGTAAGTTTTGGGTCAAAGACGGCTATTGCCGCTTTGACAGTCCCTGCTCCTTGCCTGGTGCTCTAGAAGATTCTCACGCCTTTGGTCCCGTTCATCCTTTTTGCGCTTCCCACGTAGGGTTCCTGGATCAACGCTGCGGTCGCTTTGCGCTTCCCGGCCTCGATCATAAGCTCTTGAGTTGCCAGTTTCTTCCTTTGAAGATTCGCCTGGAGTATCTTGTGTGGCATTCGGTTCTGTGGGACCACCTTAGCAATAGGCGACGGACGCACGTGCCAGCCTGTCCCACTTTACCCGGATAGGACACTCGGGACTAAACGCGTTGTGGTCGCAGTCGGTTAGAACTAGGTTTAGTCTTCTTAGCGGCGAGAACTTGGTGCAGTTGCACACCGGTGGTTAAACTTAGGTGTATCCAACTTATCTTCGACTAAACTAGGTTTAGCCTTCAATTTAAGTGTAACAAGAACACGTTTTCAACAAGAATTTCAAATTATTTTTTACTTTTGAAGCTAGTTGTCTTTCTTGTAAAAAAAAATCGAAATGTGTTTGCTGGGACGCATAGTAGAAGTAAAACTTCAACGGGCAAGCCGCTGTCGCCTCTCAATTTAAGTGTAACAAGAACACGTTTTCAACAAGAATTTCAAATTATTTTTTACTTTTGAAGCTAGTTGTTTTTCTTGTAAAAAAAAATCGAAATGTGTTTGCTGGGACGCATAGTAGAAGTAAAACTTCAACGGACAAGCCGCTGTCGCCTCTCACCACGCGATATATCGTCTACCCCCTCCACGCGGCCGTAACGCTTTTACGTGATAGAAAAATCCTAATAGTAGGGGCGCCCCAGTGGGGATTTTGGGATTAACTCGAGCGCGGCAGAATAACATAAGGGGGACAGCCTTGCGCCTTGTGAAGTGCTCCCACCATACCTGAGCCTTTTATGTAGCGTCGAATATCTAGGACAGCTGATCAGATTTGTAAAAAAATAATCGATCATTAGAAAAACTCGAGCGCATCAGATTAAAGCAAGATAACTTAATTACATGCAGAAAAGTGTGCATTTCAATAATCTGTCAATTTGAGCGTGACAAGAAATGGGAGAGTCACAAAGTTGCAAAATAAAAAGTCACCTAGGCATTCTCGAGCGCGGTTAATTTTATTTTTTTTTATTTTCAGGGTAATTGTCATTTGACAACTTACATTTGTTTTTATAGTCACGGATCACGGAAATAACATAATCTGCCGATTTGCACAAGCCGAAGTAGCTAAAATCATCAATAAAGTGTTGTGCATGTAAGTTGTTTATGCCCTGGCCGGAAGCCTTAAATTCAATTTAAGGCACCACAGGAAAGTCCGGTTAAGCAGCAGACAACCTCCTAGGTTGACTTCCGAAATGTCATTTCTAAAAAAGAAAGATAAAGATGAAAAAAAGATAAGATAACGGCAATGTCGAACCGAACTTCCAATACGAAGATGATGACTGAAAAATTTGTTTCGTTTCTTTTTCTCAGAACACTATTTTATTTTCTAAATACAGGATAGAATTTTACGGTTTTCTATCCATTTCGATAAAATTTTAAAATCTGATATAACTTAGCATACTGTTTCTCCTAATTATATTTATTATATTTTCGCATAACATTAATTACGCATAACAACTTACGCATAATTTTTTTAAGCTTAGTTTCTCTAATCATAATAATGATTAAGCATAACATTCTACAGCATAAATTTATTTACGCATAATGATATTAAAACATATTTTTACCATGCATGCAGTAAGCTTGCAAACATGTAACAAGCATGCAATTGAATGTAAAAATTAATTATTACATTAAATAATTAACAAAAAGATTTGATTTTTTTTCCTACCAAGTCGAACCGAACTTCCAATATGAAGATGATGACTGACAAATTTGCTTTGTTTCTTTTTCTCAGTACACTATTTTATTTTCTAAATACAGGATAGAATTTTACGGTTTTCTATCCATTTCGATAAAATTTTAAAATCTAATATAACTTAGCATACTGTTTCTCCTAATTATATTTATTATATTTTCGCATAACATTAATTACGCATAACAACTTACGCATAATTTTTTTAAGCTTAGTTTCTCTAATCATAAAAATTAGTAAGCATAACATTCTACAGCATAAATTTAAGCAAGCAAAAGCAAGCAATTTAAGCAATAAAAAGTTCTATATTAAATACACATACTTATATACTCAAAGAATATTATTATTTTAGAACAGAATAGTGAAATGAAAATACTTTGTTTAGGAAACATATTTTATTGTAATATTTCAGACTCAAAATCATTTATTTCAATTCAACCTTTTACAGGTACTTTTGAATTGTCAGAGTCAGTCAGAAAGTTGAATCTAGTTGCTCGTTCCAAAGGGTAGATTTCTATGGAGAAGAACGAGCAAGAAACTCCATGAACACTCTTTTAAAATCAGTAATATTTTACAAATTTAGGTTACATCATTCATGTCATAACAACTAGGTACATATAATTTAATATTAAAATTATACATATACATAGCCTTTCATAGTTATCATCATAGTTATACTTATCTTATTATTTTCTTCGAGAGCTCCGTACCGATCAACGTTTCGATCAAAAGTCCTTCAATGAAGTCGGAACACTCGCTTTTATAAGCGGCGATAAACAAGTATGATTCATGAACGATGACAAGCAAATGTGATTCATACTTATTTGCTATCCAAAGTTTAAACACACTTTATTCTATTTAAAATGATGTTATTTACTATACTTCTACTGCATTTAATCAGAAATTAATTATTACTTTATATTACAACACGAATTACGTTGTTATATATTAATTACATCGGTATAAATCTAACACATGCAGTAAGCTTGCAAACATGTAACAAGCATGCAATTGAATGTAAAAATTATTTTTTACATTAAAAAATTAACATAAAGATATGATTTTTTTTTCTAACATCAGATTAAGGATATTCCTCCTCATAATTGTCAGATTATGGGTCAGTACGACAAGGACATCAAGATGAAGCGTCTGGATAAAAATCTGACGCGCTCCCATGAGGCTTCACTTAACATCACTTCTCAATATCTGACACGCTCGACAAAATTTATATATTTCCTACTTTCTATCCCTTCGTACGGCCACCCCCACCATGCAAACCGGCAGTTTAACATTTTTCCGTTACCAGAAACACGTGGGGCGCGTATGCGCGCGCGTCAGATATTAATAGTGTATACTATTAATATCTGACGCGCTCGAATATTTCCATGTGATGGTTCATTTTTACATAAAATTTTTGAAAACATGTACACGCTTTCCCCACCAGTGAAAGTGCATACATCTCATAACCATTCTTTTTTTGGCATCTAACCTTCACAATCCAACAGATCGCCACGACGCTCGAGTCAATCCCGATTTAGCCTCTTGGGCTCCCCTACTATAATAACTACACCCTGTCTAGAAGTTTCACTTCAAAATTGTTAAACGTCACTATAATTGGTATATACGGACAAGCGGAACAGCGCAGCCGGTTTGGCATTTCATCAAAACAACGTTGCCGAGAGCCGAACCGAATAGGCCTAACCGGTTAGGTGTATAATATCGACTCTGAAACAGTGCTTCTCGCTTAATTGTCAACAGATTAGGTACTCATTAACTAGCCTGACCTCGTCAAACGAACTTATCTAGATTACAACTATTGGCTAACGTGTAGACTAGAATTGTATACGAACCCATCTTTTTTATATATTACTATATAAAAAAGATGGAGGGAGTCCTCCAGTTAAAAATGGCACAACTCAAATTCGTCACTTTTCAGGAGAGGCAAGAAACAACACTTTTAATGTTTTTTATTATTTCGCAATTAAAATCAAAACTTTTTTTTTATTTCAGATTGTAGGTAAAAAAAATCCCTTTCATTTAATAGAAATCACTTCCACATTAGTCACTCTTACTATATATTTCTTTAGTTTTTGTTGAGTTGTTTCCTTTTTAACAAAGTAATAATGGAATAACGTTATTTGTACCAGTTATTTTGGTCGTATTTATTGCCATATTACGAGTTATTCCCTTATTTTAAAAATGCCTAAGGCTAATATAACGACTCGATTTCTTCTGCTATCGATGTCAAGGATACCTTACAAAAATCTATAATTAAAACAATAAGTCTATGAAATCGTGCATTTATTTAATAAATCAAATCAACAATTTGATTAGAACATTTTAATTGCCCTCGCTATGCTCTTTGGATTTTCTTCTGCCCTTTCTGAAGTCGTGACTGATCCGTGTTTTTGAAATGAAAGCTTTTTAAAATAATTAATTTCACAATTTAGAATAGTTTTATGGTTGAAAACCAGTGAATCGGTTTGTGTGTATCTGAACCAGCTTATATCCGGGCAGTATACAGAGGCCAGCACATCAAGCAACAATCTGTCAAATTTCTTTGATAGATTTTCAACTTTATAACAAAATTAATTAAGGTTCATATTTAATTTGGAAAATTTTACAGTTTGGTATGGCTTGATGTACTGGCGTCTGTACTTTTTCTTTGTTGGTACAGACTTTCCTTAAAATCATTCTTTCAGCAGAATTTCAAAATTATAAAAATGGTGTATCGTCATCTATCTAACAGTAAATTGACCTCTTCTGCCGACGGATCTTATCATCTCTCTAGCGTACCATACCATTCAAACAGTTTTTCGGATCAGCGTGTTCGGGCTTACGTCATTCGATATAGTGATTTTTGAATCAATGAGTTATCGAACTGGGGTACCACTCGTATTTTTTTTTAAAATAGCGTTCGTCGAAATAACGACATTCGAATCGTCATATCACTCTCCTATCTACCCTATATTCAAAAGAACCACTGGAGTCACACAAAAATTAGACCAATTTTGGAGAAACCCACAGTGTTTCAGTGTATCCTGAAGGAAAACTTTATAGGTCGGTAGGTACATTCATATCAATACCTCTTTATGACTGTACATAAATATTAAGAATAGTGGCTATGTCATGTCAGTGTTGAGGATAATAATTACCTTATGGGTCACTGGTACATACAGACAATAGTACCCTGGATAAGTAACGGACATATTTATAGAGACAGGTCACCGGGACGATGACAGAACCCTTCATATTTATAAGTCATATATATACAAGAACATATATCTAGTAACCACCAGTGCACCTTGGAATTAGTTGGTGTAAGCGTTGCACACCGTCTGTATCAACCATGAAGTTAATTGTAAGTGTACTTCTTTTAATTAAAGATGCATAACTAATATTGATTCTGTAGAGCGTCGGGTTAGCCTAAGTGTCGGAAAGGCGACCGAAAGTTTGTGAGCTCGAGTGTCCAACATTGCAATTAATTGAAGTAAGCTATTTCTCGATGGGCGTGTGAACAGAGGGCCCATACCGGTAAGTATTTCGCAAAATAAAAATCGTAGGATTTAGTAGTAGTCTTAAAACAATTGTAGAACACTTCTGGGAATTTGTAAAGAAATATAATAAAAAGTCCTCACAAAGTGGATAAATATTTTAGTGAATATTAACAAATCAAATAAATAAAGTCTTTCTTTTTCTAATTATAAAGTTTTAGTAAGAGACTTAAAACAGTTTGTAAAAAAGTAATGGAAAAGAATGTCGACGCAATTTGAAGATAGCGAATATCAAAACTGGTCCCTCAATCCTCACCTCCACTGGTATATGTGCATGTACTAGCTGCTACACGAGAGGACTATCAGATAGTCTAGTGTGCTCAGCTTTTATTAAAAAGTTTCTACTGAATAATAGGTATACGATTTTTATTTTATTATGTACTAGCTTCTGCCCGCGACTTCGTACGCGGATCCTGTTGCTTATGCCAGCGACAACGGGGTCGGCAAAATCGGAAATCTGAAATGTCTGATGTCGAATTCTAAGAGCCCGGGAACGGGAAAACAACGGGATGCGCAAGACGATTCGAGACGTTCAAAAAGTACCATTTTGAATCATACCTCCGATGGCGGAATATGTGGCGTAGTCAATCATAGGAGTATACGTAAATGCACTCCGTTCCTTATCAACCCAAGAAAGGTCGCCATGCCATTTGAAGAATCGGATGTGTCTCAAGATTTATAGCCGTAGCTATATCTTGAGACACATCCGATTCTTCAGATGACATCGACATTCTGTTCAGAGAATGTCGAAGTCGATCACAATTCAAACGTTCGTTGCGCTCTTCTTCTGTCTCTACATGCCGTACTCCAGCCATTCTTTCTCTTTCACTTTCTAACTGATTATGAATATTTTGCTGTGTGCGTGTTCGGGACAATGTATGATAATCTCGATCAGCTATGTTATTCTGTAAGAACTCACTTCAGATCTCACTTCTGATTCCGCGGTGAAAACTGTTTTAGGTAGTCTGTAACTCGATGAAAACTACGCTAGCGCTACTAAGTGCTGGTATAGGTGAAGTGAACTATTATTTCGTTACTATTTAATCGAAAACCAAATACTTTTCACTTCTAGTAAGTGAATCGGAAATGAGATAGGATTAGAATTCGCGAGTGAATTCTTACAGAATTGCCCTCCAGCAGTTAGTCGCGCAACACGTTCATCACTCGTTTCAAAAGACCTGTTAGTAGATGTGCGAATACGCTGAGAACTCAAGCGTGATTCTGTATCGGTAAATGCATGTCGCTCACGATCAGCGGATAGTCGCGCATTACGATCCACACTTGTCTCTGGAGACCTAGAAGCAGATGCGTAGATACGCTGAGAACTCAAGCGCAATTCTTTATCCGTGCAGTCGTGCATCATATTCTTCACTGGTCTCTAGAGACCTGGATGTAGATGCCTAAATACGCTGAGAACGCAGGCGATCTTCGCGATTTGAAGAGGTTTCCACGGAGCGAGTTGCAGTCTGATGTTCTCGAACAACATCAAGTCTCTCCTGACGCTCTTCGGTAGATTCTTGGGAACTTATGATCCTCAATCGTTTAGCTCCTTTGGAACATTGGGAAAGATTTGACCTCTTTCTAGGCATGGTTATAGTTTTATTGTAAAGATACCTGATCAATTAAAATTTAAGTTACTGCTCCCCTGCGTTACCGGGTAGGGTACCGTGTCACGAAGATAAATGGAAAAAGGAAATTAAACACTCAAATAATATAAGCCCAAAGGCATATTTATTCAATAAAATAAAAAAATCAATGGGAGTTTTGGCCAGCAGAGTCAAATTTTCAATGATATACCATCGTCATCAAAAATCAGTCCTAAACTGTTACCACCTTCACCGCGTGGAGGTACTCCCACCTTATTATAATATACAGTGAAATTAGTGATAGCTTTACAGTTAAATTTAAAAAAATACAGCTTTGATTTCCACATCAGGTGTTTCTGATCTTCGATTTTTATAAGTCAGGAAATGCCCATCAGACCGAACAACTTTTGCTAAGACGTCATTAATATATGTGTTATGGTGTAGCTGGGCTCTTGGAGTTCCACATCAGGTGTTCCAGATCTTCAAATTTATTCTCAGCAGAAAATGCTCATCACGTGGAACAATTTTTGCTACGGTACCATTTTTGTATCTCTTATAGTTTAGCTGGTCTGTTGCGGTTCTGCATCAGGTGTTTAAGTTTCCAATATAAATTATAGCCTATATGTTGCCCAGACTTAATACCTATACAACAACAAAAAAATCATTCAAATCCGTCTAGCAGTTCCGAAGATTAGCGTGTACAAACAAACAAACAAACTGACAGACTTTTTTTTTTGGATTCGTGCTCTATTACTGTTTCTAAACCCCCCTCAATTATTATTTTTTTAATATATTCAATGTACAGACACAGTTTTTTTACTGTTTTAATATATGTATATAGATGGTCCCTGAGTTCATACGCACATATTTCTCGAATTGGAATCATGTTATAGTACCTAATGCAACACTTAGAAACTGTTTTTAACTTTGTAGTCAATTCAGTCCTTAGTAGAAGTCCTTTTCAATTCGTCAATAAGTGCGACTACTACCATGGCCGCCATTTACATCCATTTGAATAAATACTGGTGATAAATACATTTGTGCGAAGTTCACAAAGTGTAGTCTGTGCTCAGGAGTATGTTAGGCACATCTTCGTTTACAAAATAACATAAACACGCCAATGGTTTATGGTCGGTCTTGTGGTCTCATGCGCGACTACTGAAGGTAGGTTTGATTCTCAGGTCAGGCAAAATGTGATCTTGGGTTTTCCAATAGAAATTTCTGAGATCTGAATTTTGAAAGTTGGTGACACCCACGGGCCTTGGAAAGCACGTAAAACCGTTGGTCCTGGGGTGTGATTCTGTAAGACCTCATTCTAGACCCGCTGTGAGTTTCTTGATTGGCATTCTAAAAACTCGGTTGATAATTCGAATTTTACACTAGCGCCACCCCTGCGAGCGTGCCAGCGAGCTGAACTAAATTGACAGGGAGATTTTAACAGATAAAGTATGAGATGACGTAAGAAGTGGCATTCTGTAATGTGATTTCCCTATCACTTCAAAGTGTCAAATATATCAAGGTCATTTTGAACCTTATGCGAAGTGAGAGTGAATAGCGACGTGAGTTGCCAGTTATTATTCGAATTTTACAGAATCGACCTACAGCTCTTGATCTCTCCCCGGTCGTGTCGGATTGCAGTCTCGTCGGACTATGCGAGTGAAGGCAGAGAAACACACGTGCACTCCGCACGTGTGTTTGCGCTCACGCTTGTGCACTATAAGATCTTTTGCGAACTTGGTTAGTCTCCATTGTGATGACCGCCTTGACCGAAATTCGGTCGAAAGAATATTGTTACTAACATGATCTTAAAGGAGGTGTTTCAAAATGTATGGAGCCTGGGCCCAGTCCTTGTATACCATACTTACTTATAGGGAAACACATTTCAAATAGTTCTCAACTGTCCAATTACTTTAAAATGACTTTTTGAGCAGGTAAAACACAAGAAATTGCAACACACAACAAAAAACCAATCATGGTGGTAAGCTGTCATTTTGATTGATTATGACGTTTGACATTTATAATTCTGATTTTGTACGTCGATTTGTGGACAACCAGGTAAATAGATGGGAACGAAACGGTGTTGAATTAAAAAAATCGAATGGAAGGTTGTAAAAAGAACTCCAAAAACTAGAAACAAAACGAGACGAAAGCACAGAACATACGGACGATAGTGACACTGTTGTAACACTGACAGCTGACAGTCCTCTTTCTATGATCAATGGTCGATCTATGGTTTATAGAGGAGCTAAATCTGAGAGATGCCATGTTGAAAATCCATAAAAATATGTGTAAAATATCAATTTACTACCATAACAGTATACATTTAAATGAATTATCTGTATTCTTCCCGGATTCTACGGATTTTTCCCATTTTTATGAAGGGGTGTACATAGACTGGGCCCAATTATTATTATTATTAATCCTTTATTTCAGGCAACTAATGTCCATAAAACACAATACATACATAAGCATAAAAACAATAATTATAAACTAATACATATTTTAAAACAATAAACTTAAAAACGACTGCACACGAAGAGACGGCGTCGTGTTACGCTGCGAGGTGTCACGTAGCCGACCGCGGAAACGCCGATACAGCACACCTTTCGGCCAAAACTCTTCCTTGAGGAAGGTCACCAAATGTTGAGTCGGAACGCGCACTACGAACGACTTAAAATTGGTGTTATGGCGCGCCTCCAACTTCTCCACCCTCAAGGTCCAGTTGGTCTTCACCCGTAGATACTCCACGATGTCCTCAGTCTTTGTAGAGTGATGCAAACGGGACACGTACAGCTGCGTCGTCGGTACCGCAGGACGTAGCAGCATGTTAGATCCGGCGGGCGCCGTCCCACACTGGTTGCGATAAGAAGGCTTCTTCTTCTTCTTTCTCTCCACCTTGATGAAGCCGTCCCCAACGCATTTGTTCTTCGGTGGAACCTGCTGTTCATGGTCCATGACAGCGCTTTTAGTCGCGCTCGATACTGAGCGACTCTGCTTTCCCCCTTTTGGTTTTTCTGCTTGTCGTTTCGTTTGCGACACAGCAGGTTTCATGTTGACAACAGTTGCAGAATAGGTAGGTTTGGGGGTCGATGTACCTATTACACGCGACGCTTCCCCGGCAGGTACGAGGCGATCAACAGAACACGATGCAACGCTTGCATTCTTGACAGCCGATGACGCAGATTCACTCGCCGACTGGAAACTGCAGATCGAAGCATTTTGTGCCTCGCGACGTGTGTTTCCATTGGTGTCGTCCGATGACCTACTTGCCGGAATATCGTTGCGCAACAACGCTACTTCGGCTTTCAATTCACCGATGGTGACATCCGATGACTCCAACTTGGACTTCATCTCAGCCAGGCTCGCCTTCAGAAATCTGATGTCCTTCAGCAGCCCGGTAACGTCGACGTGATCAAAAGTGACAGGAGGCAGCTTGTGCAGCTCCTTCGCCACAAAATCTGGCACGTCATCCGGATCGGTCCTCTTCAGCAGGTCGATGATGTCCTGCAGACTCTTCTGGCCACCATCTCTCCGGCGAGATGGCATCTGTCCGACTTGGTCGAGTGATTGAAATAACAGCAACTTGGCACTGCATACCTCTTCCTCTTCGAAGGAGGACTTGCAGATCTGCAAGATGCTGACCTCGTCCATGTAGTCGATGGCATGCTTGACGAATGCCAAAAGCTCGTTAGCAATGAGCTGCTTTGAAGCCATTGCGTATAAATATTCGTATAAAATATTCGTGCTGTGTAGCGCAAACGCGTCCGTTTCCGAGCGCGCATTGCTCACACTGAAAAATATGAAACATTATGACAATATGAAACATTTCCTTAAACACTTACTATTATTGAAAGCGTTTAAATATTTAGGTACAAATTGACAGCTATGTTATAACTTTCCAAGATATCTTCATCACCTGCCTCAGTAATTATTCCTTAGTGATTTTTCTTAATCATTGGATTGTTGTGGCGGGTTTCCCACGTCCATTCAAATGGTTTGATTGGTAAACTCTTAACTGCCATAACTTTTATCTTGATTCTTTTTTATATTTTGTATTGCTAGATTACCTTCATTGTTTTCACATAGAGAAGCAACAAGAATAATGTAACCAGTATTTTGAAAAAACTTGATTCAAAAGAGTGTCCGTGGAGTTTCTTGCTCGTTCTTGTCTATAGAGACTTACCCTACGTTTTGGAACGAGGAACTAGCTTCAACTTTCTGACTCAGTTAGTCAGAAAGTTGAAGACCGACTCCTTGACAATTACAAATTGCCTATAAATGGTTTAATTGATATAAATACTTTGACTCTGAATGTCAATTTCACCGGTGGGATCTTGGAGTAAGATCAAAGTTCTGACAGACACAGAAGGCGTCCGGGCCCCTGAGCCGGGTGGTAGTTCAAAGTCTGAAATAAGACTTATTTCATCGCGACTTTGGCACAAAGCCCTAATAATAGTACCAGCCTATTGCCTACAGTCTGTTAACCGCGAGATGCCACCACTGGGTCATTACCCCATTTTAACAACCCTAAAATTAAGTTTATTTTTACAGGCAAGCGTTATCCTGAGTTTGACTCTTTTGGACGTTTTCCACTGTGAGTATCTTAATTATATACCTAATTTGAAATTAACTCGGATATCTATGACATTAATTGTTTTTAATACAAACGGACGCAGAGAGTGCATAGGAGTGAGAGAAAGAGATAGAGAGAAAGATATATTATTTTGTGTTCAAGATTATAATGCCGCGCCACATTTACAACATCGTCAAAATTAATTGTAACTTAAAAAAATAAGATTATTCAAACATTTAGGCAAAAGATTTGAGGTTTCAAGAATGGGCGATAAGTTTTTTAAATGGGCACTTTTTAGGATTGTTGCGTTGCGAGCACGTCTCTATTTTAATAATATAAAAAGTCAGTGTTTCTGTCAAACGCCGGCCGTTATGGTAACATAATATTACAAACTAAAGAATGACAACTAATTTATGTTCATATATAGATACTTACACACATATTTACAAATATTAATACTGTTATGTAGCCGACCACTCTTAACATTTCAATAAACAATAATTAAACATAAAAAAGAGTGTTGCTCCTGAGTGGTGTGTATTAACATAGTATTTAAATTTTAATAATAATAATAATAATATGTAGGGACATTTTTCACACACGGCCATCTGACCCCAAACTAGAGAGACCCTGTACTATGAGTGTCAGACAGCTGATATACATACACAAATACATTTTTTTTTTACATTTTTTCGGTGGTCCTAGCTACAAGGTTGTGTCTATGCAAGTTATCTCCGTTCGCCAGACGAGAGCACCCAGAGACAATGTGTCGGATCGATTCTCCCGGTCGGTGGTATGACCGACAAATGTCAACCGTGCCGTCCTTCACAATATATACCTCCGGTAGTTGTTCTTCATTATGACTTCGTCCATAATCGCACAGACAAAACCTTCGGTTTCCCCAAAGAGATCACCGAATCGCAGACGGGTTCCGGACGCCAAGAAGTCTACATCAGGCCCATGTAGAGCCCGGTAGAAGACTAGATTATTATTTTTATTATAAAGTGGATCTAGGTACTTTATACTAGTACCCAAATCTTTAGTTACTATACAGGCCTAATTGTATAATGTTACTGTTTAATTTCAGGTGCACCATTGATGGCAGATGAAACTTATAAAGAAACTCGCAAGTCAAACAGTTGGGGTTTTGGTGTCGGCATTAAAGCTGGCGTAGATGTGGAAGTGGGTACTGATGGGAAGAAAGGAATGTTTGGAATTAAAAAAGAAGTTGGGTTTAACGTCAACGGTCATAAGGAGAGTGGTCAAACCGAAATTAATCGCGCAATCACCGCGTGGGCGTACAACTTCGGCCCAGGATATGGCTCTCCAAATGGTATGCCGATGCCGAAGTACCCATTATACGCTCCACAAGCTGATCCATGCCCCAAATGTTTTGGGGCAATGGGATTAGATTACTAAAGCTACGTATAAGTTAGATACTGGTTTTCAACTGATGGATACTGGCTATGAATAATCAATCAAGCCATGTCGCGAAAAAAGAAAACAAAATTATTAAATGACTAGCTTCTGCCCGCGACTTCGTACGCAGATCCTGGTGCTTATGCCAGCGACAACGGGGTCGGCAAAATCGAAGATCTGAAACGTCTGATGTCGAATTCTAAGAGCCCGGGGACGGGATAACAACGGGATGCGCGAGATGATTCGAGGCGTTCAAAAAGTACAATTTTGAATCATACCAATATGTGGCGTAGTCAATCATAGGAGTATACGTAAATTAACTCCGTTCCTTATCAACCCAAGGAAGGTCGCCATGAGCTACGGTTATATCTTGAGACACATCCAATTCTTCAGATGATATCGACATTCTGTTCAGAGAATGTCGAAGTCGATCAAAATTCAAACGTTCGTTGCGCTCTTCTTCTGTCTCTTCATGCCGTACTTACTCCAGCAATTCTTTTTCTCTCACTTTCTAACTGATTATGAATATTTTGTTGTGTGCGTGTTTGGGACAATCTATGCTATAATATTATGAAGCTGAAAATTGTTTGTTTGTTTGGTTGAACGCGCTAATCTGAGGATCTGCTGGTTCGAATTAAATATTTTTTTTGTGTTGAAAGTGCATACATCTCATAACCATTCTTTTTTTGGCATCTAACCTTCACAATCCAACAGATCGCCACGACGCTCGAGTCAATCCCGATTTAGCCTCTTGGGCTCCCCTACTATAATAACTACACCCTGTCTAGAAGTTTCACTTCAAAATTGTTAAACGTCACTATAATTGGTATATACGGACAAGCGGAACAGCGCAGCCGGTTTGGCATTTCATCAAAACAACGTTGCCGAGAGCCGAACCGAATAGGCCTAACCGGTTAGGTGTATAATATCGACTCTGAAACAGTGCTTCTCGCTTAATTGTCAACAGATTAGGTACTCATTAACTAGCCTGACCTCGTCAAACGAACTTATCTAGATTACAACTATTGGCTAACGTGTAGACTAGAATTGTATACGAACCCATCTTTTTTATATATTACTATATAAAAAAGATGGAGGGAGTCCTCCAGTTAAAAATGGCACAACTCAAATTCGTCACTTTTCAGGAGAGGCAAGAAACAACACTTTTAATGTTTTTTATTATTTCGCAATTAAAATCAAAACTTTTTTTTTATTTCAGATTGTAGGTAAAAAAAATCCCTTTCATTTAATAGAAATCACTTCCACATTAGTCACTCTTACTATATATTTCTTTAGTTTTTGTTGAGTTGTTTCCTTTTTAACAAAGTAATAATGGAATAACGTTATTTGTACCAGTTATTTTGGTCGTATTTATTGCCATATTACGAGTTATTCCCTTATTTTAAAAATGCCTAAGGCTAATATAACGACTCGATTTCTTCTGCTATCGATGTCAAGGATACCTTACAAAAATCTATAATTAAAACAATAAGTCTATGAAATCGTGCATTTATTTAATAAATCAAATCAACAATTTGATTAGAACATTTTAATTGCCCTCGCTATGCTCTTTGGATTTTCTTCTGCCCTTTCTGAAGTCGTGACTGATCCGTGTTTTTGAAATGAAAGCTTTTTAAAATAATTAATTTCACAATTTAGAATAGTTTTATGGTTGAAAACCAGTGAATCGGTTTGTGTGTATCTGAACCAGCTTATATCCGGGCAGTATACAGAGGCCAGCACATCAAGCAACAATCTGTCAAATTTCTTTGATAGATTTTCAACTTTATAACAAAATTAATTAAGGTTCATATTTAATTTGGAAAATTTTACAGTTTGGTATGGCTTGATGTACTGGCGTCTGTACTTTTTCTTTGTTGGTACAGACTTTCCTTAAAATCATTCTTTCAGCAGAATTTCAAAATTATAAAAATGGTGTATCGTCATCTATCTAACAGTAAATTGACCTCTTCTGCCGACGGATCTTATCATCTCTCTAGCGTACCATACCATTCAAACAGTTTTTCGGATCAGCGTGTTCGGGCTTACGTCATTCGATATAGTGATTTTTGAATCAATGAGTTATCGAACTGGGGTACCACTCGTATTTTTTTTTAAAATAGCGTTCGTCGAAATAACGACATTCGAATCGTCATATCACTCTCCTATCTACCCTATATTCAAAAGAACCACTGGAGTCACACAAAAATTAGACCAATTTTGGAGAAACCCACAGTGTTTCAGTGTATCCTGAAGGAAAACTTTATAGGTCGGTAGGTACATTCATATCAATACCTCTTTATGACTGTACATAAATATTAAGAATAGTGGCTATGTCATGTCAGTGTTGAGGATAATAATTACCTTATGGGTCACTGGTACATACAGACAATAGTACCCTGGATAAGTAACGGACATATTTATAGAGACAGGTCACCGGGACGATGACAGAACCCTTCATATTTATAAGTCATATATATACAAGAACATATATCTAGTAACCACCAGTGCACCTTGGAATTAGTTGGTGTAAGCGTTGCACACCGTCTGTATCAACCATGAAGTTAATTGTAAGTGTACTTCTTTTAATTAAAGATGCATAACTAATATTGATTCTGTAGAGCGTCGGGTTAGCCTAAGTGTCGGAAAGGCGACCGAAAGTTTGTGAGCTCGAGTGTCCAACATTGCAATTAATTGAAGTAAGCTATTTCTCGATGGGCGTGTGAACAGAGGGCCCATACCGGTAAGTATTTCGCAAAATAAAAATCGTAGGATTTAGTAGTAGTCTTAAAACAATTGTAGAACACTTCTGGGAATTTGTAAAGAAATATAATAAAAAGTCCTCACAAAGTGGATAAATATTTTAGTGAATATTAACAAATCAAATAAATAAAGTCTTTCTTTTTCTAATTATAAAGTTTTAGTAAGAGACTTAAAACAGTTTGTAAAAAAGTAATGGAAAAGAATGTCGACGCAATTTGAAGATAGCGAATATCAAAACTGGTCCCTCAATCCTCACCTCCACTGGTATATGTGCATGTACTAGCTGCTACACGAGAGGACTATCAGATAGTCTAGTGTGCTCAGCTTTTATTAAAAAGTTTCTACTGAATAATAGGTATACGATTTTTATTTTATTATGTACTAGCTTCTGCCCGCGACTTCGTACGCGGATCCTGTTGCTTATGCCAGCGACAACGGGGTCGGCAAAATCGGAAATCTGAAATGTCTGATGTCGAATTCTAAGAGCCCGGGAACGGGAAAACAACGGGATGCGCAAGACGATTCGAGACGTTCAAAAAGTACCATTTTGAATCATACCTCCGATGGCGGAATATGTGGCGTAGTCAATCATAGGAGTATACGTAAATGCACTCCGTTCCTTATCAACCCAAGAAAGGTCGCCATGCCATTTGAAGAATCGGATGTGTCTCAAGATTTATAGCCGTAGCTATATCTTGAGACACATCCGATTCTTCAGATGACATCGACATTCTGTTCAGAGAATGTCGAAGTCGATCACAATTCAAACGTTCGTTGCGCTCTTCTTCTGTCTCTACATGCCGTACTCCAGCCATTCTTTCTCTTTCACTTTCTAACTGATTATGAATATTTTGCTGTGTGCGTGTTCGGGACAATGTATGATAATCTCGATCAGCTATGTTATTCTGTAAGAACTCACTTCAGATCTCACTTCTGATTCCGCGGTGAAAACTGTTTTAGGTAGTCTGTAACTCGATGAAAACTACGCTAGCGCTACTAAGTGCTGGTATAGGTGAAGTGAACTATTATTTCGTTACTATTTAATCGAAAACCAAATACTTTTCACTTCTAGTAAGTGAATCGGAAATGAGATAGGATTAGAATTCGCGAGTGAATTCTTACAGAATTGCCCTCCAGCAGTTAGTCGCGCAACACGTTCATCACTCGTTTCAAAAGACCTGTTAGTAGATGTGCGAATACGCTGAGAACTCAAGCGTGATTCTGTATCGGTAAATGCATGTCGCTCACGATCAGCGGATAGTCGCGCATTACGATCCACACTTGTCTCTGGAGACCTAGAAGCAGATGCGTAGATACGCTGAGAACTCAAGCGCAATTCTTTATCCGTGCAGTCGTGCATCATATTCTTCACTGGTCTCTAGAGACCTGGATGTAGATGCCTAAATACGCTGAGAACGCAGGCGATCTTCGCGATTTGAAGAGGTTTCCACGGAGCGAGTTGCAGTCTGATGTTCTCGAACAACATCAAGTCTCTCCTGACGCTCTTTGGTAGATTCTTGGGAACTTATGATCCTCAATCGTTTAGCTCCTTTGGAACATTGGGAAAGATTTGACCTCTTTCTAGGCATGGTTATAGTTTTATTGTAAAGATACCTGATCAATTAAAATTTAAGTTACTGCTCCCCTGCGTTACCGGGTAGGGTACCGTGTCACGAAGATAAATGGAAAAAGGAAATTAAACACTCAAATAATATAAGCCCAAAGGCATATTTATTCAATAAAATAAAAAAATCAATGGGAGTTTTGGCCAGCAGAGTCAAATTTTCAATGATATACCATCGTCATCAAAAATCAGTCCTAAACTGTTACCACCTTCACCGCGTGGAGGTACTCCCACCTTATTATAATATACAGTGAAATTAGTGATAGCTTTACAGTTAAATTTAAAAAAATACAGCTTTGATTTCCACATCAGGTGTTTCTGATCTTCGATTTTTATAAGTCAGGAAATGCTCATCAGACCGAACAACTTTTGCTAAGACGTCATTAATATATGTGTTATGGTGTAGCTGGGCTCTTGGAGTTCCACATCAGGTGTTCCAGATCTTCAAATTTATTCTCAGCAGAAAATGCTCATCACGTGGAACAATTTTTGCTACGGTACCATTTTTGTATCTCTTATAGTTTAGCTGGTCTGTTGCGGTTCTGCATCAGGTGTTTAAGTTTCCAATATAAATTATAGCCTATATGTTGCCCAGACTTAATACCTATACAACAACAAAAAAATCATTCAAATCCGTCTAGCAGTTCCGAAGATTAGCGTGTACAAACAAACAAACAAACTGACAGACTTTTTTTTTTGGATTCGTGCTCTATTACTGTTTCTAAACCCCCCTCAATTATTATTTTTTTAATATATTCAATGTACAGACACAGTTTTTTTACTGTTTTAATATATGTATATAGATGGTCCCTGAGTTCATACGCACATATTTCTCGAATTGGAATCATGTTATAGTACCTAATGCAACACTTAGAAACTGTTTTTAACTTTGTAGTCAATTCAGTCCTTAGTAGAAGTCCTTTTCAATTCGTCAATAAGTGCGACTACTACCATGGCCGCCATTTACATCCATTTGAATAAATACTGGTGATAAATACATTTGTGCGAAGTTCACAAAGTGTAGTCTGTGCTCAGGAGTATGTTAGGCACATCTTCGTTTACAAAATAACATAAACACGCCAATGGTTTATGGTCGGTCTTGTGGTCTCATGCGCGACTACTGAAGGTAGGTTTGATTCTCAGGTCAGGCAAAATGTGATCTTGGGTTTTCCAATAGAAATTTCTGAGATCTGAATTTTGAAAGTTGGTGACACCCACGGGCCTTGGAAAGCACGTAAAACCGTTGGTCCTGGGGTGTGATTCTGTAAGACCTCATTCTAGACCCGCTGTGAGTTTCTTGATTGGCATTCTAAAAACTCGGTTGATAATTCGAATTTTACACTAGCGCCACCCCTGCGAGCGTGCCAGCGAGCTGAACTAAATTGACAGGGAGATTTTAACAGATAAAGTATGAGATGACGTAAGAAGTGGCATTCTGTAATGTGATTTCCCTATCACTTCAAAGTGTCAAATATATCAAGGTCATTTTGAACCTTATGCGAAGTGAGAGTGAATAGCGACGTGAGTTGCCAGTTATTATTCGAATTTTACAGAATCGACCTACAGCTCTTGATCTCTCCCCGGTCGTGTCGGATTGCAGTCTCGTCGGACTATGCGAGTGAAGGCAGAGAAACACACGTGCACTCCGCACGTGTGTTTGCGCTCACGCTTGTGCACTATAAGATCTTTTGCGAACTTGGTTAGTCTCCATTGTGATGACCGCCTTGACCGAAATTCGGTCGAAAGAATATTGTTACTAACATGATCTTAAAGGAGGTGTTTCAAAATGTATGGAGCCTGGGCCCAGTCCTTGTATACCATACTTACTTATAGGGAAACACATTTCAAATAGTTCTCAACTGTCCAATTACTTTAAAATGACTTTTTGAGCAGGTAAAACACAAGAAATTGCAACACACAACAAAAAACCAATCATGGTGGTAAGCTGTCATTTTGATTGATTATGACGTTTGACATTTATAATTCTGATTTTGTACGTCGATTTGTGGACAACCAGGTAAATAGATGGGAACGAAACGGTGTTGAATTAAAAAAATCGAATGGAAGGTTGTAAAAAGAACTCCAAAAACTAGAAACAAAACGAGACGAAAGCACAGAACATACGGACGATAGTGACACTGTTGTAACACTGACAGCTGACAGTCCTCTTTCTATGATCAATGGTCGATCTATGGTTTATAGAGGAGCTAAATCTGAGAGATGCCATGTTGAAAATCCATAAAAATATGTGTAAAATATCAATTTACTACCATAACAGTATACATTTAAATGAATTATCTGTATTCTTCCCGGATTCTACGGATTTTTCCCATTTTTATGAAGGGGTGTACATAGACTGGGCCCAATTATTATTATTATTAATCCTTTATTTCAGGCAACTAATGTCCATAAAACACAATACATACATAAGCATAAAAACAATAATTATAAACTAATACATATTTTAAAACAATAAACTTAAAAACGACTGCACACGAAGAGACGGCGTCGTGTTACGCTGCGAGGTGTCACGTAGCCGACCGCGGAAACGCCGATACAGCACACCTTTCGGCCAAAACTCTTCCTTGAGGAAGGTCACCAAATGTTGAGTCGGAACGCGCACTACGAACGACTTAAAATTGGTGTTATGGCGCGCCTCCAACTTCTCCACCCTCAAGGTCCAGTTGGTCTTCACCCGTAGATACTCCACGATGTCCTCAGTCTTTGTAGAGTGATGCAAACGGGACACGTACAGCTGCGTCGTCGGTACCGCAGGACGTAGCAGCATGTTAGATCCGGCGGGCGCCGTCCCACACTGGTTGCGATAAGAAGGCTTCTTCTTCTTCTTTCTCTCCACCTTGATGAAGCCGTCCCCAACGCATTTGTTCTTCGGTGGAACCTGCTGTTCATGGTCCATGACAGCGCTTTTAGTCGCGCTCGATACTGAGCGACTCTGCTTTCCCCCTTTTGGTTTTTCTGCTTGTCGTTTCGTTTGCGACACAGCAGGTTTCATGTTGACAACAGTTGCAGAATAGGTAGGTTTGGGGGTCGATGTACCTATTACACGCGACGCTTCCCCGGCAGGTACGAGGCGATCAACAGAACACGATGCAACGCTTGCATTCTTGACAGCCGATGACGCAGATTCACTCGCCGACTGGAAACTGCAGATCGAAGCATTTTGTGCCTCGCGACGTGTGTTTCCATTGGTGTCGTCCGATGACCTACTTGCCGGAATATCGTTGCGCAACAACGCTACTTCGGCTTTCAATTCACCGATGGTGACATCCGATGACTCCAACTTGGACTTCATCTCAGCCAGGCTCGCCTTCAGAAATCTGATGTCCTTCAGCAGCCCGGTAACGTCGACGTGATCAAAAGTGACAGGAGGCAGCTTGTGCAGCTCCTTCGCCACAAAATCTGGCACGTCATCCGGATCGGTCCTCTTCAGCAGGTCGATGATGTCCTGCAGACTCTTCTGGCCACCATCTCTCCGGCGAGATGGCATCTGTCCGACTTGGTCGAGTGATTGAAATAACAGCAACTTGGCACTGCATACCTCTTCCTCTTCGAAGGAGGACTTGCAGATCTGCAAGATGCTGACCTCGTCCATGTAGTCGATGGCATGCTTGACGAATGCCAAAAGCTCGTTAGCAATGAGCTGCTTTGAAGCCATTGCGTATAAATATTCGTATAAAATATTCGTGCTGTGTAGCGCAAACGCGTCCGTTTCCGAGCGCGCATTGCTCACACTGAAAAATATGAAACATTATGACAATATGAAACATTTCCTTAAACACTTACTATTATTGAAAGCGTTTAAATATTTAGGTACAAATTGACAGCTATGTTATAACTTTCCAAGATATCTTCATCACCTGCCTCAGTAATTATTCCTTAGTGATTTTTCTTAATCATTGGATTGTTGTGGCGGGTTTCCCACGTCCATTCAAATGGTTTGATTGGTAAACTCTTAACTGCCATAACTTTTATCTTGATTCTTTTTTATATTTTGTATTGCTAGATTACCTTCATTGTTTTCACATAGAGAAGCAACAAGAATAATGTAACCAGTATTTTGAAAAAACTTGATTCAAAAGAGTGTCCGTGGAGTTTCTTGCTCGTTCTTGTCTATAGAGACTTACCCTACGTTTTGGAACGAGGAACTAGCTTCAACTTTCTGACTCAGTTAGTCAGAAAGTTGAAGACCGACTCCTTGACAATTACAAATTGCCTATAAATGGTTTAATTGATATAAATACTTTGACTCTGAATGTCAATTTCACCGGTGGGATCTTGGAGTAAGATCAAAGTTCTGACAGACACAGAAGGCGTCCGGGCCCCTGAGCCGGGTGGTAGTTCAAAGTCTGAAATAAGACTTATTTCATCGCGACTTTGGCACAAAGCCCTAATAATAGTACCAGCCTATTGCCTACAGTCTGTTAACCGCGAGATGCCACCACTGGGTCATTACCCCATTTTAACAACCCTAAAATTAAGTTTATTTTTACAGGCAAGCGTTATCCTGAGTTTGACTCTTTTGGACGTTTTCCACTGTGAGTATCTTAATTATATACCTAATTTGAAATTAACTCGGATATCTATGACATTAATTGTTTTTAATACAAACGGACGCAGAGAGTGCATAGGAGTGAGAGAAAGAGATAGAGAGAAAGATATATTATTTTGTGTTCAAGATTATAATGCCGCGCCACATTTACAACATCGTCAAAATTAATTGTAACTTAAAAAAATAAGATTATTCAAACATTTAGGCAAAAGATTTGAGGTTTCAAGAATAGGCGATAAGTTTTTTAAATGGGCACTTTTTAGGATTGTTGCGTTGCGAGCACGTCTCTATTTTAATAATATAAAAAGTCAGTGTTTCTGTCAAACGCCGGCCGTTATGGTAACATAATATTACAAACTAAAGAATGACAACTAATTTATGTTCATATATAGATACTTACACACATATTTACAAATATTAATACTGTTATGTAGCCGACCACTCTTAACATTTCAATAAACAATAATTAAACATAAAAAAGAGTGTTGCTCCTGAGTGGTGTGTATTAACATAGTATTTAAATTTTAATAATAATAATAATAATATGTAGGGACATTTTTCACACACGGCCATCTGACCCCAAACTAGAGAGACCCTGTACTATGAGTGTCAGACAGCTGATATACATACACAAATACATTTTTTTTTTACATTTTTTCGGTGGTCCTAGCTACAAGGTTGTGTCTATGCAAGTTATCTCCGTTCGCCAGACGAGAGCACCCAGAGACAATGTGTCGGATCGATTCTCCCGGTCGGTGGTATGACCGACAAATGTCAACCGTGCCGTCCTTCACAATATATACCTCCGGTAGTTGTTCTTCATTATGACTTCGTCCATAATCGCACAGACAAAACCTTCGGTTTCCCCAAAGAGATCACCGAATCGCAGACGGGTTCCGGACGCCAAGAAGTCTACATCAGGCCCATGTAGAGCCCGGTAGAAGACTAGATTATTATTTTTATTATAAAGTGGATCTAGGTACTTTATACTAGTACCCAAATCTTTAGTTACTATACAGGCCTAATTGTATAATGTTACTGTTTAATTTCAGGTGCACCATTGATGGCAGATGAAACTTATAAAGAAACTCGCAAGTCAAACAGTTGGGGTTTTGGTGTCGGCATTAAAGCTGGCGTAGATGTGGAAGTGGGTACTGATGGGAAGAAAGGAATGTTTGGAATTAAAAAAGAAGTTGGGTTTAACGTCAACGGTCATAAGGAGAGTGGTCAAACCGAAATTAATCGCGCAATCACCGCGTGGCCGTACAACTTGGGCCCAGGATATGGCTCTCCAAATGGTATGCCGATGCCGAAGTACCCATTATACGCTCCACAAGCTGATCCATGCCCCAAATGTTTTGGGGCAATGGGATTAGATTACTAAAGCTACGTATAAGTTAGATACTGGTTTTCAACTGATGGATACTGGCTATGAATAATCAATCAAGCCATGTCGCGAAAAAAGAAAACAAAATTATTAAATGACTAGCTTCTGCCCGCGACTTCGTACGCAGATCCTGGTACTTATGCCAGCGACAACGGGGTCGGCAAAATCGAAGATCTGAAACGTCTGATGTCGAATTCTAAGAGCCCGGGGACGGGATAACAACGGGATGCGCGAGATGATTCGAGGCGTTCAAAAAGTACAATTTTGAATCATACCAATATGTGGCGTAGTCAATCATAGGAGTATACGTAAATTAACTCCGTTCCTTATCAACCCAAGGAAGGTCGCCATGAGCTACGGTTATATCTTGAGACACATCCAATTCTTCAGATGATATCGACATTCTGTTCAGAGAATGTCGAAGTCGATCAAAATTCAAACGTTCGTTGCGCTCTTCTTCTGTCTCTTCATGCCGTACTTACTCCAGCAATTCTTTTTCTCTCACTTTCTAACTGATTATGAATATTTTGTTGTGTGCGTGTTTGGGACAATCTATGCTATAATATTATGAAGCTGAAAATTGTTTGTTTGTTTGGTTGAACGCGCTAATCTGAGGATCTGCTGGTTCGAATTAAATATTTTTTTTGTGTTGGATAGTCCATTTACCGAGGAAGGCTATAGGCCAATGCGAAGCTGGGTCGGGTCGCTAGTAAATGATAATCTCGATCAGCAGTTAGTAGTGCATCACGTTCATCATTCGGTTCAAAAGACCTGTTAGTAGATGTGCGAATACGCTGAGACCTCAAGCGCAATTCTCTATCCGTGAACGTCTCCGACTCGCGAGACAATGTATGACGTTCACGATCAGTGGTCAGTCGCGTATTATATTCTTTACTGGTCTCTAGAGACCAGTATGTCTATTCTGATACAATCTCCCTCGGTGATCACCTAGGTGAAGTGAGCTGTCATCTGTCCCGATGCTAGGATTTACAGAGCACTACAGTGGGATGACAGCTCACTTCACCTAGATGTTCACCGAAGGAGATTGTAACAGAATAGCACTGCTGGATGTAGATGCGCAAATACGCTGAGAACGCAGGCGTGCTTCGCGATCTGAAGAGGTTTCCACGGAGCGAGTTGCAGCCTGATGTTCTCGAACAGCATCAAGTCTCTCCTGACGCTCTTCGGTAGATTCTTGGGATCTTATGATCCTCAATCTTTTAGCTCCTTTGGAACATTGAGAAAGATTTTACCTCTTTCTAGGCATGGTTATAGTTTTATTGTAAAGATACCTGATCAATTAAAATCTAAGTGACTGCTCCCCTGCGTTACCGGGTAGGCTACCGCGTCACGAAGATAAATGGAAAAGGAAATTAACACCCAAATAACATAAGCCCGAAGGCATATTTATTCGATAAAATAAATGAGAATTTTGGCCAGTAGAGTCAAATTTTCAATGATATAGGTACCATCGTCATCAAAACTCAGTCCTAAACTGTTACCGCCTTCACCGCGTGGAGGTACTCCCAGCTTATGTTATTTTATAAGATACAGTGAAATTAGTGATAGCTTTGATTTTCACATCAGATGTTTCTGATCTTCGATTTTTATAAGTCAACAGGAAATGCCCATCAGACCGAACAACTTTTGCTAAGACGTCATTCCTATATGTGTCACGGTGTAGCTGGGCTCTTAGAGTTCCACATCAGGTGTTCCAGATCTTCAAATTTATTCTCTCAGCAGAAAATGCTCATCACGTGGAACAATTTTTGCTATGGTACCATTTTTGTATCTCTTATAGTTTAGCTGGTCTGTTGCAGTTCTGCATCAGATGTTAAAGTTTCTAAGATAAATTATAGCCTATATGTTGCCCAGACTTAATACCTATACAACAAAAGAAAAATCATTCAAATCCGCCCAGTTGTTCCGAAGATTAGCGTGTACAAACAAACAGACAAACAGACAGAATTTTGGATTCGTGCTCTATTTCTGTTCCTTAACACCCCTCAATTATTTTTTTTTTAATATATTCAATGTACAGACATAGTTCTGTTACTGTTTTATTATATGTATAGATTATATTCAATTGTATTTTAGGAACCACCTCATAAATTGCTGTTTAATTTACTGTAAGCATCCATTTTGTGAAACTATTTAAGCCTATGTGTTTTTGGACAGTAATAACATTTTGTAACCAATAAGGTGTAATATTGTGTGGTTGTAGGTTGCATGTCAAACCAGTCACTGGTTTTTGCCTGTACTGCTGTTTACGACTGTTTATGACAGTTCTGAATGTATTTTGAGAACCACTAGATTAGACGTATTATTAGCCCTTTCCTTTTTTTTTAACTTTATAACTAACGTGTAAACAAAGCCGATTTTGTTTTTGCTCCTGGACCTAGTGACCCTATCTTATGAAGCGCAAAGCGAAACTAGCAAAGAGTGTTTTTTTTGTAGTCCTAGAGTAACCTAAGTTCATCTTTTTAACTCGTAAAGCTTAGAAAGAATTATAAAAGAAAAGCTAATCCATACTATTACTCATACTTCCAAATCGATTATCCATATTAATCTGTATTATCCATACTTCCATACTTAATATTTATTTATTTATTCATACTTATTATTATAGTCAAAGTCAAAGCATTTATTTCAATTAAACCATTTACAGGCACTTTTGAATTGTCAAGGAGTCGGTATGTTAGTCAGAAAGTTGAAGCTAGTTGCTCATTCCAAAACGTAGGTAGGTCTCTATGGAGAAGAAGGAGCAAGAAACTCCACGGATCCTACTCTATTAAATCAAGTTTTTACAAAATATTGGTTACATTATCCTTGTTGCTTCTATATGTGAAAACAATGCAGGTAAAGAACAATACAAAACATTAAAAAATAATGAAGATAAAAGCCATGGCAGTTAAGAGTTGACCAGTCTCTACTGACAGCGCCCGTTAACGAACATGACGCGTGGATCAGCACCCTTCAACTCAACCATTTTGAAAGGAGCCGAATGATCCAACACACGCGCCGCCATCAGCGAGATATTTGAGTGAGCATGACAATGTTCTCAACCGCCATGTTTCTTTATGTCAAACACAGAGGTATATAATAATATAATTTACTTAATAAATGGCTCCATGGTATTCACATTCACAAAATTTAAATAATGCTGCTAAATTATACAAAACTAAGGTTTTATTGTGTCTATTTGTCAGACAAACGTGTGTTAGGTAGGAAAAAAAATATCAATAATAATAACGATACTCGTTACTCACGTCAATAAAAAGGGTTAGGAAACATCATCTTCTTCCAATTTGGAAAATTCCTAAACTGACTGTGGAGCAGGACCAGCATTAAGCCAAGCATTTTTATCATTTATATAATCTTCTAACTTATAATAATTATGCTTGTCTACATAGTGTGCGTTTAATACATGTTTTAAATTGTCTTTCATTCGGTTGTAGAATATCAAGTAGTATTTTATTATAACATTTCACACAGTACTCCATTAAAGAAGTATGTACTTTTGACTAATTTGTTCCTATTTCTAGTATAAACATTATGCCTGTCACATATAGTACAGGGTCTCCCTAGTTTGGGGTCAGATGGCCGTGTGTGAAATGTCCCCACATATTATATTATATTATTATTATTATATTATATATTTTCTTAAAAAGTTGAAGATTTTTTCGAACGTGCATAATTTATTTATTTATTAGTTCAATTACTCCCTGCACTCACAGTTAACACCAACACGTGCAGAGAGTCAACAATTACAATTATAAATTATCTTAATGATATCAAAAACAGAATAATAATAAAAAAAAAATATTAAACATTAATACGAATTTAAAAAAAAAAAAGAAAATAATCATATGAATCTGACAGAATTAAAAATCAAACAAAAAAAATAAAAGATTAGAATTGAGAAAACACAATAAATAGCAACAATTTAAACATTTATTCAATAATAATAATAATAAGTACCGTCTTACGCGGAAAAAAAATCCGTACAGTTATGCAAAAATAGTCGCACACTGGAGTGGAATATGTCTACATCCGGTTTCTGAGCAGTCAGTGTGTTGAGCAAAGCCACCACCTGGTTTGTTGCTGCGTATTGTGGGGTTCGAGTCCGGACTCTGGGAGCCGCTAGCAGAGGGCGCGATCGCAGTCGCGTGTATTGAGCCGGTGCGGATAGCCCACAGCGCGACAGAGCCGTAGTAGTTAAGCAGCAGGAAGTAGTGCAAAAGTAGTGCACATTTGCGTCTTAGCTCGAGGGTATCAATACCCACCATTCCTGATACAAACAGAGAGGGATACAAGTAGGGATAATACCCATATAGTTTTTTATACAGGTACCTGCAAAACTTACGCTGTACTCGCTCCAATAGGAGTTTGTACTTTCTCTCGTGTGGATCCCACACAATCGAATTAAATTCGAGCTTGCTGCGGACAAATGCAAAGTATAGAGCCACAATTGCGTGCTTGCTGGTGAATCGAGCCGACTGACTCAGGACGAACCCGAGGGATTGGTGCGCACGCTTACACAGCTCGGTAATGTGGTCATTGAAGGTTAGCTCGGTGTCCAACATAACACCCAGATCGCGGATCGTTGTGACGCGCTCGAGCGGGATGCCCGATACGCTGTACGCATAAACGTGCGGCGAGCGACTGCGAGAGAAAGTAATCGTCTTACACTTAGAATTATTAAATTCCAAGCGGTTACGGCTGCTCCATGCTACCACATTGTCGATATCCCGCTGGAGCGCATCACAGTCAGCCGCAGTCCCTATAGCCATGTAAACTTTCAGTTCGTCCGCAAACATGAGGCACCTCGCCGTCTCAATGACCCCCGGCAAGTCATTGACCATGACTATATACTGTGGGGTCGGGCTGCTGACATTGAATCCGTTTTTATTTTACAAAAAAGAGCTGTCAGAGCCATTTATAATCTACGTCGCCGCGAATCTCTTAGGGAACTATTTAAAAATATTAATATAATGACAGTGCCTTGCCAATTTATTTATGAAAAAATTATGTATGTAAGAAAAAACTTACATATGTTTAATAAAGTAAGTGATAGACATGACTTTAATACTAGAAACAAGGACAAAATAGCTCAACCATATTTTCGATTGTCTAAAGTCCATACATCTTTTATGGGGTACTGTGTTAAGTGCTACAACAAAATTCCTAGTGATATATTACAGCTAAGTGAAACAAAATTTAAATCATATATTAAAAGTACACTCTGTAAAAAAGCTTATTATAATTTAGAGGACTATATTCAAGATAAGAATGCTTGGAAACATGCTGGTCTAGCTCCATAGGACGATCGACAGTCTAGACAAAATCGAACCGATTGCTAATTTAAAATACCTAATTTCATACTTAGTATAAATATGTACATATATATATTTGACTCTTTTTTATACACTGCTCAGGCTCACATACTGATTCATTGTTTGTTAAAATATAAGGAGGGTCGTCTACTGTTTCAACATTTGTATTAATATGTGAACACAGTTTATCTATATACATATAACTTAGTCTGTCATTCCTTAATCTGTGATACTTTGTACACACTTTCAAATAACTAGTGTTTTTATGCAAGGTACATCGTATTCACATATAATTATATAATTCCTGTAAATGCAAATATTGTTAACATCGTTTTTAAAAGAGTAAGTATGGAGTTTCTTGCCCATTCTTCTCCATACAAAACTACCTTTTGGAATGGGCACCTAGAATCAATTTTTTTTTTCTCATTTGATTTTACGTTCAAAAGTGCCATATAATGGTCTAATTGAAATAAATGATTTGACTTTGACTTTGACTTTGATTGCTACTTATATTGTCTAACGCAATGGGTGATGATGACGCAACGGATTGCTCGCGCTCCGCGATTTCATGAGACAGTACAGGCTTATCGGGTAGATATACCGAGTTAAAATAGTTTGCAAAAGCATTTACCACGTCCAAACCGGTTAATGTTCTATCCCCGTACTCGTACTCTTGACAGTTTTGCCGGGATGAACGCTGCTCCCTAACAAAAGACCAGAATCTCTTCAGGTCCCTTCCTATATCGATCTCTGCTCGTTTGATGTAGTAATCATAAGTAGACCTTATCAATGATTTTACATGTTGCCTATAATATTTGAACATAGCTTTGTAGTACTCAATATTATTTGACTCTTCCTTTGACTTTTTCAGATAGGTATACTTCATCTGTATATTTTTTATGATTTCAGGAGTGTACCATGATGGATATTGGTACCTCGAGCCAAGTTTTCTTTGTTTTTTTACAGGAACATGCAAGCGCAAACAATCGTACACTTTTTGGTAAAAAATGTCTACGGCCCTGTCAATCAACAACTCAATCAACCCTGCAACTGCTGTTCGAAATCAGCTTTCCTAAAGTTCCACTGAGCTGGTAAGTCGGGTGATAATGTTTTCATATATGTATTGACAAGGTACCGTCATGATGTTAATCTGTTTAAACCATTCTCTTAGAGACTCGCGACTGCTGCGATTATAGATGGCTCTGACAGCCCGTTTTTGCAGAATAAAAATAGAATCAATGTCTGCAGCCCGCCCCCAAAGCAAGATACCGTAGGACATGATGCTATGAAAATAACTAAAATATACTAGTCTAGCGGTATCCACGTCTGTCAAATGCCGGATTTTACTGACAGCGTAAGCGGCCGAACTCGACCGCTCTGCAGGAGATGTTAAATGAGAACCCCATTGCAGCTTTGAGTAAAGCGTAATCCCTAGGAAAACAGTCTTTTCGACAAATTCATGTATATCCTTATTCAATACAACGTTACATTCACTACTTTTAACATTCGGTAAAGCGAATCTTATGCATTAAGTTTTCTTCTCATTTTGAACTAAATTATTTACAGTAAACAAATTACGAACCTTAAGCATAGCGTCATTTACGTCGTCACGGTGCTGTACCCATCTATAAACTCTAAAAATCAAGGAAGTATCATCAGCAAATAACACCATTTGTGGTTGATTTTTCAGTAAATAAGGTAAATCGTTTATATAAACTAAAAAGAGGAACGAACCCAATATTGAGCTCTGCGGTATCCCCATTTTTACTTTTAAGCCCAATGAATTTACACCGTTTACTTGAACTTGTTGCAGTCTATCAGTCAAATATGATTTTACTAATTTAAGCGCTAGTCTACCCAGTCCGTAATGCTCAAGCTTTAAAAGCAGTGTTTCGTGATTCACGCAATCAAATGCTTTGGAGAGGTCGCAAAAGATGCCAATAGCATCCGGCGAATCCTCCCAAGCCTTAAATACGTACTTGATTAAGGTGACACCGGCGTCAGTTGTGCAACGTCCTTTGGTAAAACCATACTGTTGATCATGTAAAATTTTGTGACAGTTAAAATGACTGAACATTTGATCAAGCATTACTTTTTCAAACACTTTGCTAAAAACCGGCAAAACCCAAACCGGTTTTTTATTAATAGTGTCTTTGCAGTCGCCGGATTTAAAAAGTGGTATAACTTTGCTGTACTTCATTAAATTCGAGAAAGCCCCTTGGTCTACACAAAACTAAAAAATGAAAGCTAAATATAGGGCGCCACTGTCTCAATAATTGATTTACAAACATTAGCAGATATCCTGCATAAATCTTCAGTACCCTTGATCTTGAGTTGTTTAAAAGCTTTTATAACGATGGCAGGGTTTATATGTCCAAATTTATATTCCGTAGGACATTCGAACTTAGTAAATTTAAAGCGAGTAAGAGTTTAAAGTGAGGGCGAAGAATCTAAAGTTTCAGTAGTATTAATATGAATATCGGTAAAGAAGAATGAGCAACTTCTTTATTAGTACTTAAGAGACCACGGGAAGTCTCCAGAGTGTAATCAGTACGATGTCTTTTGTTCCTATTTGTTTCATTATTAATAATTTTCCAAAGTCTTAATTTTATCATCAGCTGATTTAACTTTGTTGCAAATAAACAAATAATTCGACAAATAACGTAAAAAATCTACTTATAGTCAAGTAACCGTATTCGTCGCGATTTTGTAGGGTTCCGTACGCAAAGGGTAAAATCGGGATCCTATTACTAAGACTGCAATGTCCGTCTGGCTGCCTGTCACCAGGCAGTATCTCATGAACCGTGATAGCTAGACAGTTAAAATGTTCACAGATGATATACAAGGCATGCCTTTCATGTTTTGTCGTTTCAATATATACTGGCAATTTTGGATTAGGAACTATTTTATATTCCAATTTGTTTGAATTTAGAATGTTAAAACAATTAAAAATACTAAGACTAATGTTATGGTTTAGTCACAGCGACGATTTGAATCTGTCAGGTCACGAACGAAAACTAAACTTGCTAAGGAAAATGTCCGTGCAATAATTTTCTACAACTTTCGAAGACGCCAAACTCAGTTTCAGTGTTTCGAAGAGCTAAACATCTGTATTCCATGATGACATCCCGTGTCTGCGGACTGTCGAACGCTGGTTTTTATAATTCCAGCGTGGATATGCTAGTCTTAGTGACAAATCTCGTGAAGAACGTCCAAAATCCACCTTCATTGAAAATAAAATCGTAGCTGTGAGACAACTATTTCTCTAAGATCGCCATGTGATATATCGAAGGATAGAGACATTATTAGGCATCTCAGGGACAACCATTCAGAAGATCTTGCATGAAGCGCTTGGTGTGAGAAAGCTAGATGACCGTTGGACCCCGCATTTGCTTTCCGACAATCAGAAATCGGCCCGCGTCAGACAGTGTAAGAAACTCTTCAAAGGTTTAACCGCGGAGAGTCAAAGTCTGCGACATTATCAATAGTGACGAATCTTGGATCTATGTCTACGATCCTGATTCCAAGCAACAATCTACAATCTGGGTCTTCCAAAGCCGGCCAAAACTAACTAAAGTCGTTCGTTCTCGAAGCATCTCAAAAAACATGGCGGGTAAATTCGTTGCAAGAACTGGTTATGTTGTGAGGATTACACTTGCGTGGTGTAGTAGTACATACATGTGACCATCTAGTATTTTAGTTTGAACATTGTTATATTTAATCGCGTATTGAACCGGAGTATCATACGATTAACATATTTTATTTCGTCTCCACTCTCCCATCCTTTACATGGCGACCCTGCCAGTGAGCGATCGGAATCGTGCTAACCTCGATCGCTAAATTAGGAAGTGACATTATAAACATCATGGACTTGCGCATTTAGAACGATAAAAATGCATTTAATAATTTTATTACTAGGTATCAACCGGACCGGAACAAAAACCAGTACAATTCAAAATAATAATAAAATCGCAAAATGGGACAGCAGTAACCTAAGGACGAACATGTCATCATAACTCGAAACGCCAGTGGAGGAAATAAATGAAAGAGAATTATAGTCCAGACCACGGTTAAGTATTTTAAAAGGTATTCAAAGAATAATGAGTAACGATGATGAAAAAGTAACTATTAATGACTGCCACATCTTACCAACAAGTGGCCATGCAGGTATACGAAGAATGCTAAATAATATTAAAAGAACTTATTGCTGCCCAGGTATGGAGCGTGATGCAACGGAGTTCGTAAATAAATGCAATAAATACCAAACGCAAAAGCATTCTTCTACCATTAAAGAACCAATGATAGTAACTACAACAGCTGTAGGTGCATTCGATTAGATATTTTTAGATTTAGTGGGGCCCCTAGATAAGGATTACTATGATAAGGTTTATATTTTAACTGTCTAGTGTGAACTTATAAAATTTGTTGAAGCATATCCCTTATAGCGCAAAGATGCAGTTTCAGTGGCAAAATCGTTTGTTGAAAACTTTATTCTCAGATATGGTGTTCCACGCAAAATTTGCAACAGACAAGGGTTCAGAATTCATAGCATCAACAATGAGCGAGGTTTGTAAATTACTCCAGGTCAAACAGTTATTTGACACAGCTTATCACCACGAATCAATAGGTGCACTTAAAAACACAGACAAAAACTTAAATGCGTATCCTAGAATCCAGACCAATAATAATGCGAGAGAGTGGAGCACCTGGCTTCCATATTGGAGTTTCGCATATAATACAACTGTACACACATCAACAAAATTTACGCCGTATTCGATCTGGTTTTCGGTAAACTCTGTAAGTTACCTAGTAATTTAACTCAGCAAGTAGAACCTCTTTATAACTGTGCCAATAAAATTATCCTGCGACCCTTAGATATACAAACTACAAAAATCGCAACAACAAGCTAGGTAGAATTTATTATTGTCAAATTGTCAAAAGAAAATCAAAAACAGAATTATGATAAAACTATTAACCCAATTGTGTATAAAGCTAATGATATTGTAACGCCACGTTATGTGATCAGCCGATGCCAAGCCAAGCAAAGCCAAGCCAAGCCAAGCCAAGCCAAGCCAAGCCAACGCCAAGCCAATGCCATTTTATGACTATTTGGCGCCAATTGTCAGCCATGCCAGCCTGTGACCGTTGGTGACGTCACATCCAACCGCCAAAGGGTATAAGTACTCTGAGCGCTCAGTTTGCGGACACATTCTATTGCTGTACACTAGATAAGTCGAAACTCTGTCCAACTGTATAAAATTATATTAGCAATAAATAATTGTGATTATCCATCAACTGTGAAGTCTATTTCTACCTTCCCGTTTCAATATGTTATTATTAAAAAATTAAAATTGTAATAAGTAACAGAATGTTTATAATGGACCCTAAAAAGTAGTAGAGGATATCCCACCAAATGTACGTATAAAGGAAAGATAACAAAATTGAAACGATTCACAAAAACAGGACAAAGTGGTTTAAAACTTAGATATAGATTAATTGTAATTTTATATATAAGAATTAAGTACAGGTTCTACATTGAACCTAATTATAACCAAAAAAAAAACATACTTTTATTTTAAGGGAGGTGTAGTGTGTAGTACATACTTGTAACCATCTAGTATTTAACTTTGAACATTGTTGTATTTAATTGCATATTATACCGGATTATCATACGAATAACATCTTTTATTTCGTCTTCGCTCTCCCATCCTTACACTTGAAGATCGTAATACGATTAATATAGAGTGGTATACCACAGTTTGTTTACCACAAATTATCACCGAACTTCGAAAATGTAACCCAAAACGACGCATCATCCAAAAGCATGACAACGTAAGCTCACGCCGTGCTCATTTGATGATTGGGTATTTGAAGTAGGTAAACGTAGAAATCTTTATCCACCCTCCATACAATTCAGACCTGAGCCCTAACGATTCCTTTACATTTCTTAAAAAGACAACCACCTTTAAAAACCAAAAAGTGAATAATAACTTTAAAACAGAACACACTAAGACTTTAGTTTCGGAAGTCGGTGGCTTGGCTGTTCTATTTATTGTTTTTCGCTTTTTAGTACTTCCTTATCATTCAAATCCATTAAGAAATGGCAACACAGTCAAAACAGAGATCGAAAGTACTAGGTGAGAACATTACAACATCATCCATGTAATTTTTTTTGCTTTCTGTCGATTTTTCCAAAAAGTGCTGAATCAATTTCGATAAAATTTATATGACCACCCTTGAGGCATACCCTATCCATAAAAAGAAAGAAAAAAAAGAAAAGATTTTTCAAAATCGCTTTACATTTGCCGGAGAAATCGCGTAACAAATATACAAAAAAAAAAGGAAAACATACAGACGATTTGAGAACCTCCTTCTTTTTGAAGTCGGTTGAAAATTAAGAATAGTCTCCGTGGTCAAAGTTTCCAGTCCGGTGAAGAAGTAGTCGAAACTTTCAAAACAGCTATATTAAACACCCCCTCTTTGGAGTGGCAAAAATGTTAATGCCAGCCTAATATAAAAGAATAAGTTAAGAGATAACCAATCTCAACTGACAGCGCCCGTTCACGAACATGGCGCGCGGATCAGCACCACTTAGCTCAACCATTTTGAAGGGAACCGAATGATCTAACCCACACCACAGAATACTTAATAGTACTACGTACAGAAGGGACACTCCCTTCCCCGCTCTATATCAGATACCGCACCCTCACCCCGCACTTAGAGGTGCTAACCGCCGACTCTTTAGCCAGGGCGCTCAAAATCGTATCGGTACTGCTGACACAAACACACAATTTTGCGATTTATTTTGTTTTAAGTTTTATTTCTTAGTTTGAATCTCGATGATTCATTTATTTTCCAAGTTTTCGTCGTTTTATAATAATACAATTAAAATTTCCGTAATAATAACATACCAACATTACCAGCTATTAATATTGCTCTCTCTCTCTCTTTATTGTCTTTGTTATGTACTTATGTCCCTTTCTTTCATGTTCTATTCATTCTTGGAATTGAAAAGTAGTACCCTACGCACTAACTTTGTCGCGTCGCCCCATTGCGTTGCCGCGTAATGGTACGGGGCGATCGTGAATTCCATATTTTGTAATTAGGTAGGTACGTTAATTTACCATTATTGATGAATAAATAAACCTCTTTACATAATAAATATTATAATATTACTTTTATGTCATTACAAATCCGAGTATTCAAAATCAAATATTATTTATTTTATTACTTTAAGAAATAAATAATTGACCGCTCGGACCAGATCACTTCATAATAATGCTCGAAACGTTCGGGTAGTTCCGTCGTTGTTCGGTTCGCCCGACGCAAAGCGCTGCACTTTTCGCGCCATTCTGAACGCCACGACATACATCCAACTGATTCAACCCTACTAAAATTCACGCACACATTTGCACGTGTACAGACGTCATTTGGTTTTGTAGTAGTAATAGGTTATTATTTTGCAAGTTTTGTATGAAGTGTCCGAGGTGTGCCCACACGCCACCATCAGTGAGACATTTGAGCGAGCATGACAATGCTCTCAACTGCCATGCTCATTTAGGTATGTCAAACACATTGAATAAATAAATGGCTCCATAGTTCTCACATTTACATAATAATTGAAATAGTGCTATTAATTTATACAAAGGAGAGATGCTGTCAACTGTCAACACGCATAGTCATGCTGTCTGAGAGTTAAAGTGATCTAGTGCATAAAACTTCGAGTTAGTGTTTAGAAACATTACTAAAGTGAACTTTAAAAAGTGATAATCGTGTACAACTATTAGTGGCTCAAAGCAATAAGTGATTCGTAACAAAAACAGTGATTAAATTACAAGAGTGACACTAGAAGTTTCAACTTTTCTTCGTCCACCCACATAATATTTAGAAAATCTTGTAATCAGTAAATGTCAGAAGTCAAAATGTCATTTGACATTTGGGAAGGTGTTACCATTGTAAGGAAATAATTACCACCATGAGTTGCAAAAATGTTACCAATTTGACTAGAGTGGGAAATCAGGCTCAAAGTCAAACCAATGATACTGATGAAAATCAAAAGAACAAAACCTCACCTAAGAAATTTGTTCAACAAATCTTTCACCCAAGCCTCTTCAATAGACCAAGGTCTAATTCGCTGAGTGAAATTTCATCCAAACAATCAGGTTCTTCCAACAATCCCATCCTGCTCGCCTGTGAGAAAGAATTGGATGAGGCAACAGAACAAGTGCCAGCCGCACAGCCTTCAACAGATTTTGCTCAACCTCCACAATGGCAACGAGTTCCCACATCCAAAAAAAGAAAAATATGTGACAACTCACCACCACCAATTGAGTCCGTAAACCGATTTTCCAATCTGCCGGTTGACCTAATGGAAGACACAAACATTGAGCCTAAGCCACCAAATAAGCCCCCTCCTATTGTTTTGTATGGGATTGAGGATCTAAACGAGCTCACCAAACTAATTGAGTCCGTAATTCGTCCGGAAGAATTTCGGTATAAAATAATAAATAAAAACCTATTACGCGTGATGGTTAGCTCAGTCGATGTCTGCAAGCAAGTCATTGATCTGATACGGCGAAAAGGACTAATCGGACACACCTTCTCTCGTAAAGATACGAAATGCTACAGAATAGTAATAAAAGACCTCCATCATACTACTCCTCACGATGCAATCGTACAAGAGTTGGAAAAATCTGGTAACAAGGTCAGGGGAGAAATAATCAACCACCGCTATGGAGCAGAGAAAATTCCTACCTCTACATTTTTTGTAAATCTGGAACCTAGCCCAAATAATTAACTGGTTAAAAATATTCAGTATATCCATCACCAACGCATTAAAATCGAGGATCCACGCAAAACAAAGACTATAGTACAATGTCAAAGATGCCAACAATATGGCCACTGCAAAAACAACTGCATGAGGCCATACAGATGTGTCAAATGCGGGGAAGGCCACAAAACTTCAGAGTGCCCCAAAAAAGACAGAAACACACCCGCCAAATGTGCCCTCTGCTCCTGCGACCACCCTGCTAATTATAAAGGTTGCCAAGTTTACAAAGAAATACTCTCAAGAAAAATGAAACCAAGAAGTCTCCCAACTGCCAACCTTCCTACTGATAAACCACGCACCAACATAACTCCAGAAAGCTCCGCCCTACCCCAACGAAACACCCATCGCAGATCAGAACGAAGCTACTCGGATACTGTCGCCGGACGTACCAGAGATCGTCCACGAGACAACGCCGCTACACCTCGTCACATAGACAACCCTCAACAAAACGTACCCGTTATGGAACAACTATTAATCAAGCAAAATGAAAAAATCGACCTACTCATAAAACAAATAAGTACCCTAATGGGTCTACTAACTACTGTCATTACAAAACTAGCACCATAAATGACTCCTCTACGAATTGCAATCTGGAACATCAATGGATTGACCCCCAATATCCAAGAACTGGAGACTCTAACAAAAACAAATAAACTAGATGTGGTACTAATTTCAGAATCACATAGCACGTCCCGAAGCTCGTTCCGCATTAAGGGCTTCAACATTTACCACACTCCCCATCCTGACGGTAGTGCACACGCTGGTTCAGCGTTAGTCATTCGAGGAAACCTGAGACATTCACAGATAGAACCGTATTCTGCAGTTCATCTACAAGCAACTTCTGTCAGACTGGAGGACCGAGCAGGCCCTATTATTCTCTCCTCAATCTACTGCCCACCAAGACACAAAATAACCTCAGAGATGTTTAAAACCTACTTTAACACTCTTGGCCACAGGTTCATTGCAGGCGGAGACTGGAATGCGAAGCCTACATTTTGAGGATCCCGTTGCAACAGCACTCGTGGACGCTATCTGAAACGTTGCATTGATGAAAACCATCTAAAACCGATATCTACCGGGGAAGCCACCTACTGGCCTAGCGACCCAAAGAAACTGCCGGACCTCCTGGACTTCTTCATAAATAAGGGCATAGACAGTTTACATACCACAATTGAAACGAGCCTAGACGGATCATCAGATCATACACCGGCGATCTTCACTATTAGCACTAGTGAACTCACTAGAGAAATGACCGAATCTCTGACAAATAGCCGAACGGACTGGGATGGTTTCAAGACCTACCTCATTGACAACTTTACTTGTACTATACCTCTAATGGATCAGAACGACGTAGATAACGCCTGCCGATATTTCACTAACACCATTCAAGTAGCTGCCTGGATCAACACACCCTCTCGATCCAGAGGTTCGACCAAGCCCTCTCATCCATCAGATATCATGCAAAAAATCCTAGAAAAACGCAGACTTAGAAGAATTTGGCATCAGTCCCGTCATCCGCTTGATAAAATATACTATAACAAGGCAGCAAAAGAATTAAAGGCTATAATCCAGCAATCTGTTAATTCAACGGTGGCATCAAACCTACAGATGATGTCACCTACAGGGGTTGGTGCAGACTCGCTCTGGAAGGCAACGAAAAACCTGAATAAGCCTCAACAATCCTACCCTCCTATTAGGTCACAAGCTTCCTGGGCAAGAACTGACTTGGAAAAGGCCGAAGTATTCGCAATACATCTGAATTCTGTATTCAAACCCAACGAGAGCGTTGCAGATGAGCGTGATATTGATGCAATATTAGATCAAGATCTCCAGATGTGCCTACCCATTAAACCAAAAACCCCTAAAGAAATTGCGAAGGAAATCAAACAGTTGAACTCGAAAAAATCCCCGGGATTTGACCTGATCATACCGTCAATACTCAAAAATCTTCCCAGAAAATGCATTGCTTTCTTGGCTAGTCTGTTCAACGCAATCTTTCGAACATCTCACTTTCCTGACCTTTGGAAAATCTCCAAAGTTGTCATGATACACAAATTAGGTAAACCTGAACATGAAGCGTCGTCTTACCGGCCGATAAGCTTAACTCCTGTACTGTCTAAGCTGTGGGAGAGGATATTCCTTAACCGGCTAAAACTATGCATGGACGCCAATGATGTTGTTCCACCTCATCAGTTTGGCTTTCGGAAATCCCATTCAACAATAGAACAGGTTCACCGAGTTTATCAAACAGCAAGACAGGCCTTTGAACGCAAAAAGTACTGCTCAGCGGCATTTCTGGATGTACAACAAGCTTTTGACCGTGTTTGGCACAAAGGATTACTGGCTAAAGTGAAGGAAAAACTTCCACACTCAATGTTCCTGCTCATCCGGTCGTACTTATCCGACCGTTGCTTCCGAGTTAAACAGGGCGAAGCACGATCAAGATTGTTTGAAGTGGAAGCTGGAGTACCACAGGGTTCTGTTCTTGGCCCAGTGTTGTATAACATATTTACATCAGATTTACCCACATTAGACGACATAACAGTTGCAACATATTATGCTGACGACATAGCCTACTTATCAGTTGACGACAACCCAGAAATGGCCAGCAACAATCTCCAAAATCAGTTAGACGAGACACATAAATGGCTCTGTAAGTGGCGGATACGCGCCAGTGCATCAAAGTCTAACCATATCACCTTCACGCTCAGGCATGGAAACACCCCTCCTATTAGACTTGGATCTGATACCTTACCACACACAGATTGTGTTAAATATCTTGGCTTCCATTTAGATAGGCGCCTAACATGGAAGCATCACATTTAACAAAAAAGGGAGGAGATAAACCATAAGTTCCGCAACATGTATTGGCTCATGGGAAGAAACTCAGTACTCTCTGTAGACAACAAGCTACTCATCTACAACTAAGTCCTTAAACCAATATGGACGTACGGAATCCAATTGTGGGGCGTAGCCAGCAAATCTAACATTCTCTGCCTGCAAAGGGTTCAAAATGGTATACTAAGAGCCATAGTAAATGCTCCTTGGTTTGCTCGGAACAGCGAAATTCACGACTACCTCCAGGTGCCACCCGTAAACTTTGATATCGAGCGGTACAAATGTCAACACAAGGCACGCCTAACCATGCACCCAAACCCACTAGTGACTGAACTGTTAAACCCGACAGCGGTGGTTAAAAGGCTTAAGAGGAACCACCTTCTTTAAGTGGGAGGCGCAGCACTGGCTGCTCCACCACAATGCCATGTTAATTGGAACAAATTCGCTTATGGTCTGACGACCGATTGCAAATGGACAATAAGAAAAAAAAAAAAAAAAAATTTATACAAAGCCAAACTTTCCAATGTATGTAAGTATTTCATTCGACAGATAAAATATAATAAGTAAATAATAATAACGGTACTTGTTATTCATGTCAATAATAAGGGGTGAGCAACATAATTTTCTTGCAATTAAGAAATTCCCTAAAGAGGCTGTGGAGCAGGACCAGCCTTATGCCAAGCATTTTTATCATTGATATAATCTTCCAACTTATAATATGCTTGCCTACATAGTGTGCGTTTAATGCATGTTTTAAATTGCCTTTCATTTAATTGCAAAATATCGAGCGGTATTTTATTATAACATTTTACACAATACCCTATAAAAGAAGTATGTACTTTTGACAGTCTGAAACTTGGTTGATATAATTTGTTCCTATTTCTAGTATTAAAGTTATGTCTGTATATGGGTGCGCGCGCGCGTAGTATACGTACATTTTACAGACTTCAATTATATTGTTTTTGGCTATGTTATTTAGTTGAGGTCAAAGTCGTAGAACAAATGTTATTCAGGGTGATGATACGAAGTCCAGATTAAGAGGTTTTGGGTATTTTTTCTATTTCCCTCTATATATGTTACGGAACAATTCGTGCGCGAGTCCGACTCGCATTTGGCCGGTTTTTTTTCTCTATTGCAGACGGCCGATAGGTACTAACGTATCGTCCCGCTCCCGACTGTCAAAGATAAACATTATCAATGGTCACAAGTCAATGGCAGATACCTACAATTTTATGCAGATAATATCGTATAGATCAGAATATGCATATTTATGTTTTTTCTTGTTATTGTGAATCCATTTTGTTGATATGATGACGTATTGGAAGGAAGGATAAAAATTGAACCCCACACAAATGTTATCAAACCTAACCTCGTATGTAGTTAGGTATTTCGAGCTATGTCATCAATTCATCATTTAAAATAAAAAGACGGTCATATATTTTGGTACGGTCAGAAACGAAAGTCGATTAACACTTCTTCTTCTTCTTCGATTTTTCAATCATATTTCTTGAGCAGAAGGGAATATGGACAGGATAGAAAATCAAGATAAAATAAACTCTTGACCATGACCTGAAATACTATAATGTATTACTTACATCGTATTATTTTGTTTTTGTGTCGTTTTAGAGGACATGAAAATGTAATAGTGTTAGGTACCAGACCAATCGATCCATCGTCGATCGACGGCATCGACGTGCAGTCGATCGATCGGTTAGTGGAACGGTATCCGCGCCGTGGTGCGGTGGTGAGCGTTAAAACCATCTGCGACGATGAGCTCGCGTGGGGCCGCCCAGACCCCGTAGCGCCGGAGCCGTGACAGAAACAATGCTTGCTGCATGTTGCATGCCTGCTTGCATTTTTCATGCTTGTTTGCACGCTGCATGCTTGCTTGCATGCTGCATGCTTGTTTGCTTGCTGCATGCCTGCTTGCATGCTTGAAGCAAGAATCTTTGTTTGCAAGCTTCTTACTGGGGCCATCTGTTTTATTAAGTGCCATTACATTTATATAATTAATGAAACAAAATAGTAGGAAACTAATCTGAAATTAGCTCTCTATAACACCAGTGTAATAAATACATTAATATTGAAAGTTCTTTGAAATATTTAATTTCACTCAAATTGTCTTTAATTTTCAAAAGTTTTTGACTTTTCGTTTCTTTAATGAGGTTTTTTTTTCTTATGGAGTACCGTTTATACCGAAAACTATTGACCCAAAATCGATTGACTCAATATCAGACATATTTACTTCTAGGCGTTTGGTGAAAATTGGTAATTAAAACAGTGGTATACCGAATGTTCGAACAAATGTTATTTCGGCTAAGTGTAACTTCGATAAAAATTTTTTCGACCAAATGAAACGTCGGAGCAACGAAAAAAATCGAATTGATAATAGGTCAACTGATACAGTGGCAGACGTGACTTCGATGAAGTAAAAAAATACGAAACGAGAAAAGTTGAAAAGTTTTAGGTGAAATGAAATTCGGTCAAATATTTTTCGACCTTATGATAGGTAACCCTCTCTGCAACCATAACGAAAATTGGCACAAAGATGGTCGACGTGAAGTCGAAGGAGCTCCGCTGCGCGGAGCTCCTGTTTCTGTCAGCCGGGTTTAAAGAAACCCAACCAAACCGAACCTCGGTGTGCCCCGGCCTGACGTCGTCGTCGGAAATAAATGGTTAAGCAATGAGTGGGTACTCCACTCATTGCTTCAAACCAACATTTACCAACCGTCACTGATAAAACCTAGCATGTACTAAATTCTAATGGTGAAAGCCAGATTAGACCGAAATACTATATTATTCGTTGGGGATAATATAGTATTTCGGTCTAATCTGAAAACTATATTTACTTTTTATAAGCATGAAATCATTCATCGCACGTTATGTTTACATCTTATAATATTTGTTTTTGTAGATTCTTGGAATCTTATGAATAGAATGTGTATTATCTACTTACGTTTTTTTATGCTGTTCCTGTCGGCATCCTATGTATTATATTCCTGTATAATTGGATCAAATTAATATTTACAAACCTGAAAAATAAATAATGTTTTGCTTTGACATGTTTGTCAGTGACAGTCGTCAAATTTGACGACCGTCAACATTTCTTCTAATAAGTTTTCGGCTACTAACGTAAATCCTCTATGTTGTTGATCTTGTAAGCTTGTATGTTAGTGTCATATATGAAACGGCTGAACACCCGCTGTATTATCGTGTGTTTCTTTAGATCTAATTTGCACTAATATCATATAAAAAAATATTATTATTATTGGCATTCGACAATTATTAAGTCTGGCCGGTATTATAATACCTCGCTGTGGAAAACCAATGACCTTTCTAGAAAGAAGATTCATAATTGGATTATTTACGAATTTCGGAAGAACGGTCAGAAAACAAAACCTGTCAAAGAGGCAGTCTAGATCTCGGAGCCGCTTGGGTAAGACGCTGATTACCCATACGCTTACGTTGCTGGAGTCTAGATCTCGGAGTCACTTGGGTAACACGCTGATTACCCATACGCGTACCTTACTGAAGTCTACCAGTCTACTACTACAAGTCTACCAGCCTGCAACCGAGAGTCGGTTAAGCGGGTTAAGCCGAGCTGTCGCGGCCTATGTTCCCAGGGCGGGTCCTCCTACTGAGACCGCCTGGGTGACTCCGAGCTGATCGCGTTAGTCTTCTCTTCGGCCGATCCTGTACTCCGGCCAGGCTGTGGATCATAATCCTCCTGGAAAACTCTGCCTAATCCCAGTGCGTTTAGGTCAGTGCTTATTTTATACTTACAATTGTTTTTGATACTCATCACATTTTATCTTTCGTGTGAGAGCTTATTAAATTCAATACGTACAGTTCTACATAGCCTTTTATTCCTTAAACCATGTAGAATTGCTACAATCTTCTTACATTTACCGACTCGTGATGGTAAATCCTAAGATTTACTTTAAAAACCTAAGATTAACCAATATTCGGGCTTTTACAGTAACTTAAAATACAAGATTCCCCGTGGGTTTTCCAGGCTAGAATAGCACCCCCCCATTTCATCCCGAGGGTGTCGTCGAAGGCGACTAAAGGAAAATCCAGAGGTCGGGCAGCAGCGGCTTCCGTGTACTTACCAACTTCACTGCGATCCCCAAGACGCCTGCCAAGCGTGGGGATTATGGCAACCGTTTTTCGTTCGTTTCGTTTCGTTCCAATTCGTTCAACAGTGGACGTTTTCCGGCTGATGATGATAATACAAGAATTGTTCGTTTAAAGGTATTACATTAATTTACACAGTATACCCACGATTATATTTGTCACCATAAAAAATAGCTGGACTGTAAATGTAAACCAATTGAAAGAGTTAACTGTGTAACCTACCTTGGCATGAAAATTTACGAGAACTTTTCTTGGTCACAACACACAGACTACATTATTGTAGTAAATTAAGAATATTATTAAGTAAAATGTACCACCTAAGCTTTAAAGTTCCTATTAGCATATTAAGATGTATATACATGTCATTAGTAGATTCAATTATGAGTTATGCTCTTGACAGCTGTAGGTTAACATTTAAAACGAACTTGAATAAATTAGAAGCTCTTTAAATCCGTTTCCTAGAACTCCTTGTTACTCAAAAAACTAAAAACAGTTGTAAAGGAGATTATATGAAACTATTTAAAATATGTAAAATTCTACCGATTAGTTACAAACATAAATATCTTCTGGCCGTTAACCACCATGGCACCCAGGAATATCACTTAACGCAAGTATTCAACAACCATAGTACACGATTTATGGCTGCCGGCAGATTCAATGTAACCAGAGTCACCAATTATTTTGGTGACAGGACCCTAAAAAAACGAATACCATACCTATTGAACAGTCTGCCGGCAGACATAAGGAGTGATACCAATAAAAACAGTTTTAAAAATAAATTAAAAACATATTATATGGAAATTTGTTAAAGTGCTACCACATGTAACAAGAATATAATAATAATTATGATACTTATACCTGTAAGACTCGCCAGACCTCACAGTCAAACCATTTCAACGGCTTTGTGGGGCTTAGTTTATAAGCTATGTAACTTTGAACTTATAATAAATAAATTTAAAAAAAAAAAAAACATCGTGTCTGACAGTTCAGTCTCATTTCACTTGGCTATAGGTGGTTTGCTTCAGAATCACGTGAGGTGAAGACGCTTAGCGTTGCTGCTGTGGTAACTAACAGGAAACAATATCTAGAGCAGCTGTCAACCATGTGTTGCAGATTAATGACCGTAAAATGAATGCGGAAGAGGAAGAATAAGGTACCAAAATGTAAAAAAAAACTTTTTTATTTGTCTTATATTGTTGCTTATTTAAAAAAGCTTTATTGCTAGTTATAAGGGTACAGGAAATCTCCTTAAATACTAATTTTGCAAAATATAAATTAATAACGTTCACGTAAGTGTCAAAGGAGTCCCTTGGCACTCGTGATTACTCCGGACTAGCTAGGTAGTTCTTAACATAATTTAGTCATTTTCGAGTAATAAAAACTGTACAAAAATAAATTAAATCTACTATAATGTACATATTAATAATATATTATAATGTATGTAATACATTTCGGTGATTCATTTTTAATAGTATATATTCACATAAATTCCAAATTCAAATAATAAAATAAAGTGGATATATTACTCGTAGCTACAAATATTAGGTAAGTGTTTATCATTAAACGAAACGTGAGTATTGTTACACATAATATAGATTAAGAAATAAAAGGTGAGACCCGATACAGAGGAGGAACTAAAAAGTGATAATGTGGTCATTTAACTCAACCTTGACCAACCTTGTAATATTATGGCATAATAACAGATAATACAATATCACTTGAAATAACACTTACATGACATAATTTTTATATGCCATAAAAACAAATAACCTAGTTTCATGTGATCTAATGTTTTAAGTCATAGAAACTTCTTTTGCTCTAATAACATTTAGTATAACATTCATTTCATATAATTTTCAATTTGTATAATGCTCTTTTTATATTACGTTCAGTTGACTTAATTTTCATATTTACTCATTTTCAGCCAAAATTCTGTAATGAATACGTAAATATCAGGAAACATCATACTGTTATAACCTCTTCTAACCCAAATGATTCACCAACACTCTAGTGTTGGTGAATCATCAATCAACAATCCGCCGAGCGCCAGATCCCTTCTAAGGGATCTGGCGCTCGGCGGCTGCTGTCGCGGCACGCTCGCTGCGCTCGCTCGCCTTCACGCGTTAATGATCACTGTTCTAACTTGACCTTTCTTGCTCGTTCTTCTCCATAGAAACCTACTGTATGGAACGAGCAAGTTCTAGCTTCAACTTTCTGACTGACCGACTCTGACAATTCAAAAGTACCTGTAAATGGTTTATTTGAAATAAATGATTTTGAGTTGATCATTGTATGGCGAATGCAGCAAAAATGCAGCCCTAACTGTACGTACCTATCGTGAGAGATACGATGCAACTCGCGTCTGCCTTACTAGTGTCCAGACAATCCTGGGAGCTGTCCAAAGGATCAGCGAAAATCAACACATAGGACCCAACACTCATGAAGGAGTTGCTCCACGTCACGTTTCGTCCTCCTTTCAACAACGGGTCTTGGAACATTTCGATCGGAACCCAACCTGCAGCCTACAACAATACATCGAGTGCTGAAAAGGAACAAACTACGACCTTATAAATATGAAAAGGTGCAGGCGCTGCTGCCCCGTGATAAGCCGATTAGAGAGTTTCACTGCCACTTGATACTGAAAAAAATCATTCAAGACCAACGTTTTTTATCAGATGTGTTTTGAACGAACGAATCCGCATTTATTTAGGAACTCAGCTCATCAATACCGCTTTGCCGTTAATGTGTGGGCAGGTAGTATTCACGGAGATCAAATAATCGGCTCTGTTTCGGCAGAGTTTCTAGATCTTCTTAACGGACCAACAACCGAATATTTAGATGAATTGTCTGTGGTAGCTTACACGAGAGTACGGTTCCAGTTAGATGGAGCTCCTCCACACTCCGTACTCCTCGCGAGAGAGTGGCTTAACACCATGTTCGGCGAGCAATGGATTGGGCGCCATGGCCCCCGCAGGTGGCCAGCTCGGTCATCCGACCTTACTAGCCTCGACTTCTTTTTATGGGGCTTTATTAAAAATGAAGTTTACTCGCGGGTCTCCGAAACCGAAAATGAACTGCGCAATCTTATTGTCACCGCCTTTGACAGTTTAAAAGCCATGGCTCTGGATCCTGAACGAAATTTGTTGAGCTAGCTTCGGAATAACATTGTGCGGCGGTGTAACTTATGCATAATCAAGAACTTTGTGGTCAGTTTGAAAATTTTAAAATTTAAGTTGCTATTCTTTTTGGAACGAATGTGTAATATTGAATTTATTTAGTTCAGTTCAGTTATCGCGAAATAAATAAGTGGCGGCAAAAATGAACTCAGTAAATTTTATTGTCGTCGCACATTGTCAAACGAATCAAAGTCGGCACTTTGATTTGACGCCGACAAAAAAGGCCGCGTGCATCGTTGCCGCTCTTCGCTACGAGGTCAAGATATGTTATCTAAACATAGTGTTTACTTTAACTGAATTAATTTTGATGTTTATTTTGGTTGAATATTTAACTTTTTTAATTTAATATTTAATTTTGCTATATTTTTGTGGACTAGTATCACTTGAGGTTTCATTTATTGCCTATAAGTGAGATCCATACCGTATATGTATTGACAAGGTACCGTCATCATGTTAACCTGTTTAAACAATTTTATTTTCTTAAAGATTCGCGTCTGCGTCGCTTTGACAGCCCGCTTTTGTAGAATAAAAATTGAATCAATATCTGCAGCCCGCCCCCAAAGCAAGATACCGTAGGACATGAGGACCCAATTGCAGCTTTAAGTCAAGTCAAGTAAAACAGTATTTTCGACAAATTCAAGTATATCCTTATTCAATACAACGTTACGTTCACTACTTTTAACATTCAGTAAAGCAAATCTTATGCATTTAGTTTTCTTCTCATTTAATACTAAATTATTTACAGTAAACCAATTATGAACCTTAATGACGCCATTTATTAACGTCATCAAGGTGCTGTGCCCGTCTATTAACACTAAAAATCAAGGAAGTATCATCAGCAAATAACACCATTTGTGGATGATTTTTCAGTAAATAAGGTAAATTGTTTATATAAACTAAAATGAGGAACGGACCCAATATTGAGCCCTGCATTTTTACTTTTAAGCTCAATAAATTTACACCGTTTAGTCAGTCTGTCAGTCAAATATGATTTTACTAAGCTAAGCGCTAGTTTACCCAGTCCGTAATGCTCAAGCTTTAAGGACAGTGTTTCGTGATTTACGCAGTCAAATGCTTTGGAGAGGTCGCAAAAGATGCCAATAGCATCCTGCGGGGTCTTCCCACGCCTTAAAGATATTCTTGATTAAGGTGACAACGGCGTCAGTAGTGCAACGTCCTCTGGTAAAACGATACTGTTGATCATGTAAAATTTTGTGACAGTTAAAATGACTGAGCATTTCATCAAACATTATTTTTTAAACACCTAGCTAAAAACCGGCAAAACCGAAACGGATCTGTTTTTATTAGTGTCTTTTGCAGTCGCCGGATTTAAAAAGTGGTTAACTTTGCTGTACCTCATTAAACATTAAACTTACTTCATATTGTTATTTTAATTGTAAGTTGTGAAGTAACCTGAAATAAATAAATAAATGTGTAGATACAGTTATAGAGCTAAGCATTAGAAAGGTTTGTGTTTCTAATGCTTACTGTAAAATAAGATCAAAAACTGCTTGAAATGGTTTAAACATTTTCACAAAATCAAAACCACTTCTTATTTGTTTGCCAATTAAGTTACCTTATGTTAAGGAAAATATACGTTACATGAACAATAAAAAGTGTTAACCTAAGCTTTAACAGCTTACTGCGAATATAACATTGTGATCAAATTAGGTATCATTCCATACCGTTAGGGGCGCCACTTGATGTACACTTGGTAATGTCGTCAGTGCGCCACCTGAAGGGCTGTCTGGCATGCCATTTGGTAATGTCTTCAGCGCGCCATCTGAAGGGTGGTCTGGCATGCCATTTGATAATGTCTTCACTGCGCCATCTAAAGGGCTGTCTAGCATGCCATTTGGTAACATCTTCAGAGCGCCATCTGAAGGGCTGTCTGGCATGCCATATGGTAATGTCTTCAGCGCGCCATCTGAAGGGCTGTCTGGCATGCCATTTGATAATGTCTTAAGTGCGAAATCTAAAGGGCTGTCTGACATGCTATTTAGTAACGTCTTCAGTCCTCTATCTGACGGGCTGTTTGGCATGCCATTTGGTAATTTCTTCAGTGCGCCATCAGAAGGGTTGTTTTGTATGCCGTATGATGACTTGTTCCGTGCGCCATCTGAAGTGCTCTTTTGTATGCCGTATGACGACCTGTTCAGTGTGCTACCTGATGGGGTGTTTGGCATGCCATTTGGTAATTTCTTCAGTGCGCCATCAGAAGGGATGTTTTGTATGCCGTATGATGACTTGTTCCGTGCGCCATCTGAAGTGGTCTTTTGTATGCCGTATGACGACCTGTTCAGTGTGCTACCTGATGGGGTGTTTGGCATGCCATTTGGTAATTTCTTCAGTGCGCCATTAAAAGGGTTGTTTTGTATTCCGTATGGCGACCTATTCCGTGCGCCGTCTGAAGGACTGTCTGGCATGCCATTTGGTAATTTCTTCAGTGCGCCATTAAAAGGGTTGTTTTGTATTCCGTATGGAGACCTATTCCGTGCGCCGTCTGAAGGACTGTCTGGCATGCCATTTGATAATGTCTTCAGTGTGCCATCAGAAGGGTTGTTTTGTATGCCGTATGGCGACCTGTTCCGTGTACCATCTAAAGGGCTGTCTGGCATGCTATTTGGTAATGTCTTCAGTCCTCCATCTGATGGGCTATTTGGCATGCCATTTGGTAATGTCTTCAGTGCGCCATCTGAAGGGTGGTTTTGTATGCCGTATGGCAACCTATTCCGTGCGCCATCTGAAGGACTATCTGGCATGCCAATTGATAATGTCTTCAGTGTGCCCTCAGAAGGGTTCTTTTGTATGCCGTATGGCGACCTGTTCCGTGCGCCATCTGAAGGGCTGTTTTGTATGCCGTACGACGACCTGTTCAGTGTGCCACCTGATGTGCTGTTTGGCACGCCATTTGGTAATTTCTTCAGTGCGCCATCAGAAGGGTTGTTTTGTATGCCGTATGACGACCTGCTCAGTGTGCCACCTGATGGGCTGTATGGCATGCCATTTGGTAATTTCTTCAATGCGCCATCAGAAGGGTTGTTTTGTATGCCGTATGGCGACCTATTCCGTGTGTCATCTGAAGGGCTGTCTGGCATGCCATTTGATAATGTCTTCAGTGTGCCATCAGAAGGGTTGTTTTGTATGCCGTATGGCGACCTGTTCCGTGTGCCATTTGAAGGGCTGTCTGGCATGCCATTTGGTAATGTCTTCAGTGTGCTACCTGAACGGCTGTTGTGCATGCCGTATGATGAGCTGTTTGGTGCGCCGTATTGAGGGTTGTTGGGCATGCCATGTGGTGAGCTGTTCGGTACGCCATCTGATGGACTGTTTTGCATGCCGTATGGTGAGTGGCTTGGTGCGCCATATGGAGGGTTGCTTGGCATGCCGTATCGTGAGCGGTTTGGTTGGCTATATTGAGGGTTGTTCTGTATGCCATATGGTGATCTATTCGTTGCGCCAGATGGAGGGTTGCTCGGCATGCCGTATCGTGAGCGGTTTGGTTCGCTATATCGAGGGTTGTTCGGCATGCCATATGGTGACCTATTCGGTGTGCCATATGGAAGGCTGTTTTGCTTGCCATATGGTGAAACGCTTGGAGCGCCATATTGAGGGTAGCTCGGTATGCCGTATGGTCCACCATAATATGGTGGCATGCCATATCGACTCCTTGGCATGCCATATAGACTGCTTGACATGCCAAATGGATTATTCGTCATGGCCCATGAATTTTTGGGGTATCCCAGCATGACCGTCGGAGCGCGACGTGCTGGAGGCGTCATCTGTACTAGTCGGGTAAAGGCAACATGATCGGATTCTTTGTAATTATGAACGCCATTGGTCTCTTTTTCATTACTATTCCAGAATATCCCGTCGCTGGTAAACCGGTGTGGCGAGCGGTTTTGTTCGCTATATGGAGGGTTGCTCGGCATGCCGTATGGTGAGTTGTTCGGTGCGCCATTTGGAGGGTTGTTCGACATGCCAAATGGTCTTCTGTTCGGTGCGCCATAAGGTCTTCTGTTCGGTGCGCCATATGGTCTTCTGTTCAGTGCGCCATATGGTATTCTGTTCGGTGCACTATATGGTCTTCTGTTTGGTGCGCCATATAGTCTTCTGTTCGGTGTGCCATGTAGAGGGTTGTTCGGCATGCCATATGATCTTCTGTTCGGTGCGCCATATGGAGGGTTATTAGGCATACCATATGGTTTTCTGTTCGGTGCGACATATGGAGGGTTATTGGGCATGCCATATGGTCTTTTATTCGGTGCGCCATATGGAGGGTTGATTGTCATGCCAAATGGTGAGCGGTTTGGAGCGCCATATGGAGGGTTGCCCGGCATGCCATGTGGTAAGCCGTTTGGAGCACCATATGGAGGGTTGCTCGGTATGCCGTATAGTCCACCATGATATGGTGGCATGCCATGTAGACTCCTTGGTATGCTAGATGGATTATTCGTCATGCCCCATGAATTTCTGGGGTATCCCAGCTCGCCCGTTGGAGCGCCCGGTTCTGGAGGTGTCATCTGTGCTAGTCGGGGAAAGGCAACATGATTGGATTCTTTGTAATTATTAACGCCATTGGTCGCATTTTCATTACTATCCCAGAATATCCCGTCACCGGTAAATCTCAATTTGTTGGTTTTTTCAAGAGCGTGACTAGTGTTTTTACTCGCTAAGTAATAATCTTGAACCTTTGAATAAACTGCTGAGGGATCTTCATAAAATTTGGATGGTTGAATTAGGTCCAATTTTCCTGAAATAAATTTACAATAAACATTATCTTTAACAGCTGGCAGCCAACATGTGCATGCGAGAAAAAATTTATGAAACGAATGGTGGGATTGATTTCCAAACTTATACTGTGCGGGAATTTAAGGGATTTAAAGAAAATAAAATAATTTATATTTGGTTGTTAATGATACGGGTTCAATATTGTAAGTGAGTGACGTGTGTATCTACGGTAAAGGTTGAGAGAGATTGAGATTGCCTGATTGTGAACACCTAGGTCAAGTGAGCCGTCATCTGTCCATCTGTTTTGTCAATCCCTCATCCTCAATGCCAAGCATCGGGACGGATGACAGCTCACTTCATCTAGGTGTTCACCGAGGGAGATTGTTACAGAATAGCACTGCTGGTCAAAGGCATTAAATAAATGTTTCGTAACACTCTGGTTTCGTTCTAGAAGCTTTTCGAATGTAGAAGCGTTAGTCTTATTTTTATATCAAGGCATGGTTAAGCCTACAGTGGCCGACGTGCCTCTTTCGGCAAAACAATTTTCATACAAAATATCAGCGCATTTGTTTACGCAGCCAACTGACGTCATTTCCACAGAGCAATATGGCGTTCACAGGGTCCAGCGTTTTCGAAAATCACGCGCGAAATTTGAAAATGTAACATTTAGAACACTTATCGATTGAATATTTTTTTTTTGTTTTTTAGTGGTATATTAGCACTACAGAATTTAGTTAAAAGACTTTTAACTACTAATAGGATATTACTCCAATTTTTTAAAGTGTTTTTGCCTTCTTTAATTTCAAGAACGTCCTACCACTAATAGACCACACTACGAAAATGAATACATCGATCTGGTACCGTAAGTACGATTTGAACCTTACAGTAGAGTCACTAAAAGAGATAAGTATCCATGTCGTCGGAAATATTTTAAGTATTTAATTTTTTTTTAATACTATTGTCTTTATTCATTTTGTTAACCACTTAAAAGAATTAAATGTACAAAGCTTAAAAATAAATTAAAAAATATATATATATGTGGGGACATTTTCACACACGGCCATCTGACCCCAAACTAGGGAGACCCTGTATTATGGGTGTCAGACAGCTGATATACATACACAAATACATTTTTTTTTAATACATACATTTATATAGATAAACAACACCCAGACACAAGGCAAACACAAGTGCTCATCACACAAATGTTTACCCTGGGCGGGAATCGAACCCGCAACACGCTGCGCAGCAGTCGATCGCTCAGCCACTGCGCCAACCGTGTCGTCAATATATATATTATGTACAAGAGAAGGCGACAGAGGGATATTGACCAGAGGATGGGCAGCAGCTTCCTTCTGAGTAGCATAACACCTACTGCGATTGCCAACATGCATCGGCCAAGCATCGCGATTACTTCTGAACCCCCTTGGGGAGACCTATGCCCAGGAGTGGGCGTCTAAAGTGTCCAAATAAACATAGAAAATACGAAATTGAACACATTTTTACTTTTTTGCGTCTGGTTGCGAACCCATAACCTCATGCATGAAAGGCGATGCCCTAACCACTGGGTCATCCCAACATTTCCACACAACTGATACATTAATTTAAAATAATTTGTTAATTTTGGTTGCACGCACACATTGTTCTGCAGACTTTAATTGAGTTTAGTTATGTTAAAACTACCCAACCCCAAATTTTTAGATAGTAAAATTAATCATGTCAAGCAAATTCAATAATGTGCTAAATATGTTAAAACAGCAAAAACAGTCCAATTGTATCCAAAATGTGAGAATATGTATTTTTTTTCTTAAACATCTGATACATTATTTGAAAAAAAAAACAGTTATCCAAAATCGTTACGTTGGTTGATTCGTTATGGCACAAATAACCCCAACTGAATAATTAAAAAAAACGTATTGTAAATACTCACCACAGCAGAATTTATTTAAAATCACCACGGTCACGAAAACGGAGATCTGAACAAAATATAAATATTAAGATTAAACAAAATGTTTCACAGGGTTCGAATAATGTAACGAGTCTACAAGAGGAAATTGAATTCATGAGCAAATTTTTAAGGAGTTACTCAGACCACTATCCTTAACAACTTTCATTACGGAGCCAACTCAAACATCCCGAAAGAAAACAGGTGTTCCATACATTTTGGCCGATTAGAAACCACATCAGTGGAACAGCAGACTTTTTATCGCGCTGTTTGAGTTGTCCCCATAATGAAAGTTGAGTGGTCTGAGTCACTCCTTAAAAATTTACTCATGAATTCAATTTCACCCTGTATAATTATGGTCCCACAGGGCAAAGGGCAGAGAAGGCATGTGCATTAAATCACCACGCTTACTCAAAGCGGATTGGCAAAATGTTTCACAGGGTTCGAATAACGTAACGAGTCTACAGGAGGAAATTTAATTCATGAGCAAATTTTTAAGGAGTTACTCAGACCACTATCCTTAACAACTTTCATTACGGAGCCAACTCAAACATCGCGAAAAAAAACAGTTGTTCCATACATTTTGGCCGATTAGAAACCACATCAATGGAACAGCAGACTTTTTTTCGAAAGTTGAGTGGTCTGAGTCACTCCTTAAAAATTTACTCATGAATTCAATTTCACCCTGTATAATGTTCCCACAGGGCAAAGGGCAGAGAAGGCATGTGCATTAAATCACCACGCTTGCTCAAAGTGGATTGGCTATTTCAGACTTATATAATTACTAGCAACCCGACCCGGCTTCGCACGGGCCTATCCTCGAGAAATGGACTATCCAACACAAAAATAATTTTTCAATTCGAACCAGTAGATCCTGAGATTAGCGCGTTCAACCAAACAAACAAACAAACTCTTCAGCTTTATAATATTAGTATAGATATTATACTAGCTTTTGCCCGCGACTTCGTCCGCGTAAATGTCGCTTATCGCGGATGTGGACGAGGTCACAGATTAAAAAGTACCCTTTGCCCTTACCCAGGGTTCAAGCTATCCCATCCATGCCAAATTTCATTAAAATCGGTTCAGACGTTTCATCGTGAAAGCGTAACGAACAGAGTTACTTTCGCATTTATAATATTAAGTATGGAAGTTAGTATGGATAAGTCCTCACAATGTTTGCCTTCACTGATTTCAGTAACGATTAACCATGTTCCACCGTATTTTAACAGTTTATACTAGGTTGATTCGTGTTATGAGATAAAAACTGTTCTATAATAGAACAAAGAAGCTGGGCAGTCAGTCCGTTGGACTGACAGGCGAATTTTTCGTTGTGTGGATCTCAGATTTTGAAACAAAAGGCAGATAGACCGCGCGGAACACTGAGAGTGAAGTCAAAAAAGCAAATACAAATTCAAAAGCGAATATGACCGTATATTGTACAATCACAAATAGGTAAAGAGCTACTGACCACCAAATAGACTAACTACAACAGAACGCAATTAAATTGGTTCATTCCTTTTGGAGTTGACGATGACACGAGCAGACTTACAAAAGCAAAAACACTCGTTTTCCGTTGAGATTAAAGACTAATGAGTAAATACTTGTCAAAGGGTAAGTCTCACTGTCTTAAGCCTTCATCCCACTTGAGCATGCTGAGCGGCTCGGCCAAATAAGCCGCTCATTCGCCTAAGCAGGCTCAAGTGGATATAGATAGGGCTTTAGATGCCCAATCGTCCTACGGGAAACATATTTTGAAATAATAGAGATAAAAAATGTTTCCAAATCATATTTCAAAAACTGTTTCCTCTAGGTTTTGTTTCCAGAGCGTTACATACTATTCTAAACACAAGGAAAAAAAAAAAAAAACACTTACAAGTAACTTCATTGTTTCCGTGACATTAAGTACTGCGTATCACATAATATATACTAACGAAAACAAAATACACAAAGCTTTAAATAGAAGTTGTTATCTTTAAAATTATAGGTAATAATAATTTATTAACGACACGGCTTGGTAAGTCCGATCTGCGCACGGAACAAAATTAAATGTTTGTAGGTACTTATTGCCTACATTTGTTCCAAGTCCGGTTGTTCGTGTTTGTTAGTTTGTATATTTGTAAATACACCCACTAATATACTGGAGACTTAGTTTTTACTACAAAGAAAAACAGTCAATAAAAAATCAGTCAACACAGGAATTATCCCCGACCAAATAACCTTGACCATACATTTCCTCTTTGCCGCAGAATCGAAATTCGCACAATATTTGTTTTTTTATGTTATAAAAAAAGAGAAATGATCTTTTGAAATAAAATAAAACGTGAGTTAGAAAAATAAGTCACCTATCTATTAGTGTAATACTCAAATTAATAGCACGTCAAAGATACTTGTTTTCAATTATTTTGGACTTTTTTTTTACAGGGAGATTTAGGTGTATATAGGGTACATAAAACAAAAATAAGAACGTGGAATGTGATGATAGGATGTTGAACATTAAAAATATGCTTTTAGATGTAGTTTATTTCATAATTAATGAGTTAATAGCCCCTGAATAACGAAGAAAAACGCACTTTTGGTTGGGGTAGTGCCTTAACACACCTGTACAGTTTTGCATTCGGAACCTGCCTGTTGCTTCTGTCCGCCTACTGTTTAATTAATCCTGCATCCTATGTGATGGACCAGTGTATGTTGTATTATTTATTAGGTCGAGGAAACCATTTCATTAAAACAATTATTTTGCCAACGTCGGTAAAAATTTAGCTGAAAAATCTTTAAATTCTAGTAATTTTTCCCGTCCACATTCGGCAACGACATCCTCTACACTAAATTCTTTTGTTTTATTAGATACTGACGTTTACGAAGTATTAAGTATAATAAACGGGTTAAAGGATGTTTGTGCTACAGGGTGGGATGATATACCTAATAATATACTTAAAAGATTTAAATACCTATTAGCGCCTCCGCTAACACACATTTTTCAGCTATGTTTATCTAACGAAATATTCCCTAAATTGCTTAAAAAAGCTGTGGTCACACCTGTATTCAAGTCTGGAGACAAAAACTGTGTGAATAACTACAGACCCATTTCAGTGTTAACAGGACTCTCAAAAATTTTAGAAAAAATCATTAATAGTAGATTGATAAAATATCTGGAACATAACAGACTACTCTCAGATAATCAATTTGGTTTTAGGCCCAAAAGATCAACTAGCCAAGCAGTACACAAATTGACTAATTATATTTCTACAAATTTAGATAATGGTATGCACACAATTGGGATCTTTCTAGACCTTGCCAGGGCCTTCGACACAATTTGTTGTACTTCACTTCTGCACAAGCTTGAAACACTTGGGATAAGAGGAACACAACTTCTATTATTTTCGGATTATCTCAGCGATCGTCATCAATGTGTCAAAATTGATCAGTATACAAGTTCTGAATTGAAAAATAGTTCTTTTGGCATTCCACAAGGCAGTATTTTAGGCCCTACGTTATTTTTAATCTACATAAATGAACTGTGTAGCCTGTTACTCCAAAATGGTGTCATAATATCTTACGCGGATGACACTGTCCTATTGTTCTCAGCTAAATCAAGAGTTGAGGTCTATAAACATGCTCAGACTGGTTTTAACATTGTGTCTAATTGGCTTCATAAAAATCTTCTAACATTAAATGCAGATAAAACTAAATACATTTTATTTACAATGAGGCATACTAATATACCGGTTACTAATCTGAACATTTACGCACATAATTGTAGCACGTACGCTGACAATGCATGCTCTTGTATCACTTTAACGAACGCTGACTATCTGAAATATCTAGGTGTCACTATTGACCCCAATTTAAATTTCCGTAAACATATAGATTTGCTATGTACTAGAGTGCGCAAATTAATATATGTTTTTAAGAATTTACGGAACATAGCCGATTATAAATTAATTAAACAGGTATATTTAGCTTTGTGTCAATCCATTCTTACCTATTGCATAACTTCGTGGGGTGGTGCAGCAAAATCCATTTTACTTCCATTAGAGCGTGCTCAAAGAGCAATTCTAAAGGTTGCCACCTTTCGCCCTTTTAGATTTCCTACGCACCAGCTTTACATAGCATGTAAAGTACTTACAGTACGGCAATTATTTATCTTAAGCATAGTACTACACCAGCACACTGCACTTCCTTTTAACCCAGTACCTTCCGACAAGAGAAGGAAGGACCTGGTCTGCACAAAGCCTCAAACTAGACATGCATTTGCTAAACGATTTTATGTTTTTTTAGGACCTTTCCTTTATAATAGGCTTAACATGTCACTAGGCTACTATGGTTTATGTTACAAAGAATGTAGTAAAATATTATCTGAATATTTAGCGATTCTCAATTACACAGACACAGAAATACTTTTAGAAGTTTTGGCATAATGATAAAGTACTTATTCTTGTATATTTACATAAGATTTATATAGGTTTACTTTTAGATAATAATGTACTATGCTTTTTCTCATAATTGTTACTACTTTAAACTTCACTGCCCAATTAAATTATGTACAAAGTGATGGCCTGAAACACAGGTTTGAATTAACCTAGATCGGGCGGGTCGCTACCTAATATTGTTTTCCGAACCATCATTACTTGCACCAGTTATATAAATATCTTAGTTTTACTTTATTTTAAGGCATTATACTTGTATGGGAGTTATTCTTTTTGTTGACTAAATGTACACATTTGTAAACGTTATTTTAATAAATAAATTATTAATTATTATAATTATTTTAAGTTTAAAATATTCCTTAGGAACCCTGTTAAAGAAAGGAAAATATTAAGACTGTTTTAAAAGCACATGGTTATTAAAACATAAGGTCGTTTTTTAATTTTTTATTTTATAGAAAGCATACAGACTAATAACAACTATAAATAATAAGATAAGTAAGGATGTTTGCTAATTACAACCTTCCACATAATATGTTATATTGAAGTTTTAAAACAAACAATTTGGTTTCTATGGTAAAAAGTAGGTACTACAGTAATTAATAATGTAATAAAATATTACAACATACACACATAAAAACACACACACACACAAAACACACACATAAAATATGTATAAAACATTTTAATTTAACGCCAGTTCGTACGTTCTTCTTCGACTCATTGATTAGATTCTTATTTCATTTGCACTATCAATTAATTGAATTAATTTCGTGTCATTCTACGAACAGCTAATTAGCAGTATTTTTACGTTCTGTCACTTTCGTTCAAGTTGTCAATTTACATAATTCACTACTCATTCTAATTAGGCCGGGGGCCCATTGTGATTTTTTGTCACGGTGACTTTTTCTCACCAAGTCGAGTGCTATGAAGATGTATGGGAGTGCTTTGACCATTATAATATGGTGACGTGACAACACTGCGTAACGTCACCCAACCTATACAGTAGGTGACTGTGACAAAAAGAATATATACCTATATGTAATAATATATTAAATGAAATAGACATTAAATCAAGCTGTTTATTTAAATTAAAATTAATGATTTATTTATTACTAGCTTCTGCCCGCGACTTCGTACGCGGATCCGGTTGCTTATGCCAGCGACAACGGGGGCAAAATCGAAGATCTGAAACGTCTGATGTCGAATTCTAAGAGCCCGGGGACGGGAACACAACGGGATGCGCGAGATGATTCGAGAAGTTCAAAAAGTACAATTTTGAATCATACCTCCGATGGCGGAATATGTGGCGTAGTCAATCATAGGCGTATACGTAAATGAACTCCGTTCCTTATCAACCCAAGGAAGGTCGCCATGACCTACGGCTATAACTGCGCGCGCTTCGAGTAATTTATTGCGATGTACCCACTCATCAGTTTTGTTAAAATATGTAATTATGTACTAGCAACTAATAACTGTACGACGTGCGCTCTGGACTATAACTATCTGTTATTTAAACTTTGTTTCTCACTAAGTGATTACCAATGTAAATCTTTGAGAAATAAATGATATTTTAACCGTAACCGTAACCGTATCTTGAGACACATCCGATTCTTCAGATGATATCGACATTCTGTTCAGAGAATGTCGAAGTCGATCAGAATTCAAACATTCGTTGCGCTCTTCTTCTGTCTCTTCATGCCGTACTCCAGCAATTCTTTTTCTCTCACTTTCTAACTGATTATGAATATTTTGTTGTGTTCGTGTTCGGGACAATCTATACTATAATATTATAAAGCTGAAGTTTGTTTGTTTGTTTGGTTGAACGCGCTAATCTCAGGATCTACTGGTTCGAATTAAAAAAATATTTTTGTGTTGGATAGTCCATATACCGAGGAAGGCTATAGGCCTATGCGAAGCTGGGTCGGGTCGCTAGTGTATGATAATCTCGATCAGCAGTTAGTCGTGCATCTCGTTCATCATTCGGTTCATAAGACCTGTTAGTAGATGTGCGAATACGCTGAGAACTCAAGCGTGATTCTGTATCGGTAAACGTTTCCGATTCGCGAGACAATGCATGTCGCTCACGATCAGCGGACAGTCGCGCATCACTGTCCGCAGCAGATGCGTAGATACGCTGAGAACTCAAGCGCAATTATCTATTCGTGAACGTCTCCGACTCGCGAGACAATGTATGACATTCACGATCAGCGGTCAGTCGCGCATCATACCTACTCTTCACTGGTCTCTAGAGACCTCAATCTTTTAGCTCCTTTGGAACATTGGGAAAGATTTGACCTCTTTCTAGGCATGGTTATAGTTTTATTGTAAAGATACCTGATCAATTAAAATCTAAGTGACTGCTCCCCTGCGTTACCGGGTAGGCTACCGTGTCACGAAGATAAATGGAAAAGGAAATTAAACACCCAAATAACATATAAGCCCGAAGGCATATTTACTCGATAAAATAAAAAAATAAATGGGAATTTTGGCCAGTAGAGTCAAATTTTCAATGATTTACCATCGTCATCAAAAATCAGTCCTAAACTGTTACCGCCTTCACCGCGTGGAGGTACTCCCAGCTTATGTTATTTTATAAGATACAGTGAAATTAGTGATAGCTTTGATTTTCACATCAGATGTTTCTGATCTTCAATTTTTATAAGTCAACAGGAAATGCCCATCAGACCGAACAACTTTTGCTAAGACGTCATTCCTATATGTGTCATGGTGTAGCTGGGCTCTTGGAGTTCCACATCAGGTGTTCCAGATCTTCAAATTTATTCTCTCAGCAGAAAATGCTCATCACGTGGAACAATTTTTGCTATGGTATCATTTTTGTATCTCTTATAGTTTAGCTGGTCTGTTGCGGTTCTGCATCAAGTGTTCAAGTTTCGAAGATAAATTATAGCCTATATGTTGCCCTGACTTAATACCTATACGACAAAAGAAAAATCATTCAAATCCGCTCAGTAGTTCCGAAGATTAGCGTGTACAAACAAACAGACAAACAGACAGATTTTTTTTTGGATTCGTGCTCTATTACTATTCCTAAACCCCCCTCAATTATTATTTTATTAATATATTAAAAAAAAAAAAAAAAAAAAAAAAAAGGCTTTTATTTCATACACATATTACAATAACAACAAGTAACAGGAGATCCCCTTTTAAGCAAAGAGTTGCTTGTGTTAGGAGACTCCACTCTTCGATTTTTACATTCTCTTATGTGAAAAAATAAACAAAAAATAAAACAAAGGAAAGTAAAATAGGGCGTAGTCATGGCGCACTTTTGTGTGATGTGTGATTGTGGTAGTGTGTGTATGGTGTGAGAGTTGTGTGGTAGAGTGTGTGAATTTTTCTGTAGTGTTCACTATAATGGCTATTGATTCGAAGCTACTAAAGTCTCAATTTCGTCGTAGGTTTTAGTCTTTAGCCATTCCGTCACAAGTTTTTTACAGTCTCGAAACTTCAGAGAGTATATACGTATTTCTTTATTGACGTAGTTGTATAAACGTGAAGATTGCCTCGTATACTGCCTTTTAGCGAATGCAGATCTAACTGCGACGGTAGGAGCGACTGTGTAATTCCTTCTGCCCTTACATTTAGTAGGATCATACGGAAGGGAAACATGTTTTTTTAAAATTAGTTGAAGGAGGTAAAGTTTTCTTACCGAGAGAACATCAGATGTCAAATAAAGGCTATGTGTAGGGAATCTATAAGGCTTAAAGAGCATAACCTTTAACAAAGACCTCTGAGCTCTCTCCAGCTCTAATATTTTCATTTTAGTGGCCCCACCCCAGCATGGCAAACAATAAGTGAGGATTGATTGAGCCAAGCTTATGTAGACCTGTCGCAGTAATTTGTTTGAGGCTACGTGCCGGAGAGTTTTAAAGGTCCAGATCATTTTTCTGATCCTTTTCATGATCAGTTCAGTGTGTATGTGCCAAGACAATCGCTGGTCTATCATAACTCCTAAATATTTAGCATGCTGAAGTCTCTCTATTTTTACGCATTGACAGTGGGTGTTTGAAAAGTTAGAGCAGTTGTGGATTTTTATTTGAAAGTCATTGGAAGGTTGTGAGTGATTATACTTTGTGAAACAGATGAAGTTAGATTTAGAAGCGTTGAGAGTGAGGAGACTATGAATCAGCCAGTCAGCTATCTTGGCAAGCCCACATTCAGCAGTCTCTCTAACCTCATCCCAGGTCCTGCCACTGAAGACTATTGCAGTGTCGTCAGCGTATGAGAATATAAGCCCCCCAACAATTCTCATGCCACACAAACTGTTTATATAAATAAGAAATAGCGTCGGTCCAAGGACACTCCCCTGACCGACGCCGTAAGTTACAGTTTCTTCTAAACTAAAATATTTCCCTATTTTAACTGTTTGTTTTCTATTACTTAGATAAGACTTAAATATTTCCAGAGGGGCTCCCCTTATGCCGATGGTTTCAAGTCTGTGTAGGAGTGTGGGGACAGATACGGTGTCAAAGGCCTTTTTGAGGTCCAGAAAAACAGCCAGACATTTGCAACCCTTATCTATATTATCTACTATAGTAGTGGTCAACGATAAGACTGCGTCCTCCGTAGATTTTCCTTGCCTAAACCCAAACTGAGATGGTGACAGTATTTTATATTTATTTAAGTAGCTAATTAGGCGTGAATTTATGAGCCTTTCAAGGATCTTTGAGATAGATGGCAATACTGATATTGGCCTGTAATTTGACGGGTCCGCACTGTCTCCACCCTTAAACACGGGAGTTATTAGAGCGATTTTCAAGGCGTCTGGGAAGATTCCCTGCTCAAAGCAGAGGTTGACTAAATGTGTTATGACAGGTACAACTTGCAGGTGTGCAGCTTTTAAGAAGCTGACTGGTATTTTATCCCAGCCTGGGGCACTGTCAGTTTTCAAACTCATAAGTGTGGCATGAACTTCGCAAGGGTCAGTATTCAGCAAGACAAAGGATGAGGCAGAGGGACTACATGTCGATGTTGATATAGGATCAGTAACTGCTGACGTAAGAGGTGATGTGATGTTACCAGCAAGGAGCTCGCCTATGCTAGAGAAGTATTTATTTAGCTCGTTTACAGAATCTTGCGGGGTAGGGGATATTTCCAATAGTTCCAAATTATTTGATTTAATGGGTTTACGCTGAGTGATGCTATTAATGATATCCCAAGTTTTCTTTGGATTATTGTGTGCCTTAGATAGCTGGTCTCTGTCATGTTTTCTTTTTTGTTTTTTAATGATACAGTTGCAGTAATTTCGATACCTCCTATAGGTAATTCTTAATACGTCATTGAAAGGGTCAAGTCTAAGTCTTTTTTGCATGCTATTTCTATTTTGAATACAGCGTAATAGTCCAATAGTCATCCATGGTTTTAAAATTCTATTTCTCACTGGGATATTCATGGTGATAGTACTTTGAGCAATACAACTTTGCAGTATTTCGATTAGATTATTAGCAAGAATACTAGGATTGTTCAATTTAAGCAAGTCCGGCGACATTTTAGCTTTTAGGCACTCGAGTCCTTGTTCGAGGTTAAAAACTGTTTTTGTTTTTGTGCAATTTGATGTGCTTTTAAAGTCTGTAATTTTTAGAAAAATCATCTTATGATCTGTGATGGTTGTGTGGAGAATTACAATAGTTGCAGTTTTTTTGACAGGTTTGAGTTTTAAAATAAAGTGATCTAAGCAATTGTTGCCTCTCGTGGGCAGCGTGTGTCCCGGTAATAGCCCATGCATTACCAACATATTGAGGTAATTGAGTCTGTTTGTGCGCTCAACTGATTGCTCGTGTTGGTTATATATAAGATTTATGTTTATATCTCCCGTAATTATAATATTTTTATTCGGTGTTATGGTACTTAGATGGTTGTTCAGGGACTGAATAAAGTCGTCTGCGTTCGTAGTTGAGGGGAAGCGGTACGTTGCAATGATAATAAGGTCAGGCAGGACATGAACCTCTAGGCATGAAGCGCGCGATAAACTAATTTCTCTAACTTTTGTGTGTGTTTTTAATAAATGCGACTACACCATCGGCTTTGTTAAGATGATTTGTTGTTTGGTATGAGACATAGTTAGGCATTTGAGGGATTTGTTTACTTGTATTTAATCTACATTCAGTTAGGATAATAAGGTCAACTTCAGTTTTAAGATTCAATAAATTTAATTGTAGGTCGTCGAAGTTAGTGTAAACAGATCGAATATTTTGCGAAACAATGGTAAAGCCGGGAATGTTAGGAATTATATGCTTCGTGAAGTCACCAATTTCACAGTCACGGACTTGAGCTATTTCAGTATTGTCAATATTATAGAGAGTTTCTAGGGTGTTATTCATTATTGGTATTACGTGGGCAGAAGAAAACTACTATGTGAATATTTAATATGTGAGTGTTAGGGTGTGAGTGTTTCTGTGACTGCATAGTGCTATGTGTGTGCTGGAAACATGAGTGAGTGAGTGCTAGAATAAGTGTAATATTATGAAATAATTGTTTAGTAGTGCGCGATTGATTAACATATATATTATTATGTTTATATAGGTTAATACTTAGCCTGATTAACATATTAATAATATTGGTATAGGACTTACTTTTGAATTTAGTTTTTAGTATATTACTTAGTTTAGCATATGACTTATAATTAAATAATATTAAGTATCCAGCAGAGTAATTAATCCATAACAAACGAGTGAAGCAGAGAGAAAACATATTACTAGTACAAAGAGACGCTTGCACTCTTAGGAATTTTAAGATGGTTACTAGTCACTTATTCTGCAAAAGATTATGTACTTGAGACTCACTTTTTATAATAATAGTAGGGGAGTGGTCGTCCTTCTTAACGTGTACTTTTCCGTAGGCCGTCCAGCAGTATTTATATTGATTGGACTTTGCTAGGTCGCGCGCAAGGAAGTGAAGTCGAGCGCCCTTCGTAGTAAGCTGATCGGAGATATATATCGGCGTGTATTCTGCAGTCTTAAACCCAAGGTGTTTCGCACATAGCTTTTCATTATGTTTTCTATTGAAATCCCTAGACTTTTTCAGGAAATCAGTTTTCCGGATGGTCGAAGTCAGCTCCACTATGATCGGGCCGCTTTTGCTGCTATTCCGTTTGTTTTGTAGTCTAAAAATGTCACTAATATCTGTTTTTACAATATTGGAGCCAACTTCATTCGATAAAATTAACGTCATTTTTATCAAGTCTTCTTGTGTTTCGTTGGCCATCTTAGGAACATTTTTTATTTCAAAATTCGACTTTCGGCTACTTCTTTGTAGATCTTCTATTTTGTCCTCTAAAATTGTGATGTAAATGTAATTCAATGTACAGACACAGTTTTGTTACTGTTTTATTATATGTATAGATTTTATTATTTACTAGCTTTTGCCTCGTCCGCGTGAATGTCTGTTATCGCGGCTGCAGACGAATTCGCGGATTAAAAAGTTTTCTATGTCCTATCCCAGGGTTTAAGCTATTTACAAACCAAATTTCATCAAAATCGGTACAGCCGTGTCATCGTGAAAGCGTATCAGACAGAGTTACTTTCGCATTTAGAATATTAAAGTATGGAATTATGGATTATATTAAGTCTTCAGCTGCATCCGGTTAGACTGGAAGCCGACCCTAATGTAGGTGGGAAAAGGCTAGGCAGATGATGATTATTAAGTCTTCAATATAATATTTATGAAATCAATACGAATCAAACGCCATCTCCTGGGTAAAACTTTAAATTGGTGTGTCTTAGAGTATTGCTACTTCTAACGTTTGCCACTAGAGGGCGCTACTATCCCTATAATACCGTTAGCAGATTTTTAATTATTACATTTATTACATACATTTGTTACGGCTAAAGCCCGTCACAGACGTAGCTATAATATATATTAATATAATTCATAGCAAGGCATATTAATATATTTTTCAAAAATGTGAAACAAACAACAATCGCGATTCTGATCACGAGGCGAGTGACTGCGCAGTAACAATTTCACGTGACAGCGGGGGTGAGGGGCGGGGTACTGCGCACCCAACCGCTCACTTCACAACCCCCATGAGCGTGTATTCTATTCGTGACGAAAACTTCATGTTTTGGCGTTTTGCCCAGAGCAATATCGTAATGATGTGAGCAGATAATTGAAAAGACAATGACAGTTTTAGAAAGATTAAGTCTTGATTTAGGGAGCTACACAGAGTAAAAGCATAATTTTTAATTATGGTTTTTAAGGTGAAGACAATCCTTTCATAGCGTTTTACGAAAATAGACGTCAGAGTTAACTTTCAGGACGAATACAACCATTACAGTATGCCAAAATATAACGTTTTATGCGTTTTTCCAACAGGATATACAGTCTTACAGTATATTACAGAGCCAAAATTACGAAAATATTACTATTATGTATTAAAAAACAATGTTGAAAAAGTACAAAATCAGTTCACTTTTAACCATTTTTTTTCACCAGTATTTGTATAAAAACATAACTGATATATTTATTTTGTAAAAATAAAGGTTATGTTTAATATACAGAATATTTTTCAGTCCGTTATACGAACTCATTTAATTTAGACAATTATTTTAAAAAGCACTGTAAAACATCGAGCGCTGTCGTTTGCCGATCAATTTTAATTATTCGTGCTTATTTCGTGCGTATTTTTTTTTCTGATGCACACAAACAAACTATTGTATTGTTCTAGTGTGTGTCAATGCTGCTACGCCGTTCTAGCAATCGTTTTGATTTTGAGTTGCACTAAATCGAATACGCGCCCTTATGTTTGAATCGAACTGTACCATGTGTGGTGTGTTGACTAGCTATAATATATATTATAGCTACGTATGTGACGGGCTTAATAGCCAAAGTGCGGCTACATTTAGGCTACAAGTAGGTGCAGCCACATGCAGTTAAACTTAGATGTATCCCATTTGTCTTCGGTTATATCTAGGTTTAGCCTTCATCTTATCGGCTAGAACTAGGTGCAGCCGCACACCGGTGGTTAAAAGTGTGTTTTTGAACTGGAAGAAGGCGGTCGATGTCAGGTGCACCCAGAGGTTCGGTTTGGTTAGGTTTCTTTAAACCCTGCAGACAGAAATAGGAGCCCAGTCGACCGTCTTCTTCTGCTCAATGGTTTAGTAAAAAATAACCAAGTCGGGGTTCCCCAAGTCCCAAGCTTGCAGGTTACACCTAAGTTTAGCCAACTGCTACCGGCTACACCTAGTTCTAGTCGCTTAAAACTAGGTGTAACTGCACTTCGGGTTTAAGCCGTAACATTGTGGGGAAAAAAAAATCAAATAGGTGGTTAGGAGCTTTTTAGTTCTTTTTTGTTTTTGTATTTCTAGTAGGTATTTGCAGAATCTTCGGAGTCGGACCAAACCAGTGCCCTGTAAAAATATTCGAAACTATAAACAACGATAACAACTATCGTTGAGTAAAATTGTAACCTATGGACGGTCAACGACAGGTCAGTGATAAGACTTCAATTGGAAAAACCACGCTTACTGCTACGACATAAAGGAACTATCAACGCATATTGTTACCATAGCCGTGTGGGATTTCCGACACTTGAAAAAAGCTATTAAAAACTGATACGAAGTTTATCCATCTGACTGTACACCTACATTATGATAAGAAGTGTGTCAACAAAACGTGCTCTAGTCATGTTCATTTTTTTATATTCGCGACCTGCCCCGGCTTTGCTCGGGTACAATTTACTGAACGTCACTTTTTCAATGAGATTTTAATGTACCATCTAATGCTGGCACTTCACATGGTGTATTTGTGCAATTATTTGCCTAATTTGGATAATACAAAATCGACTTTATTTCGTTTGATATAAGGTAAATTTTGTATTATCCAAATAAGGCGAATATTTGTATAAATACGCCATGTTAAGTGCAAGCATAAGATAATCTACCATCTGCATTTTTGAAGTTACCGATGTATTTTCCAAAAAAAATCTTTTATTCAACTTGTCAATAAATATATATCCAAATTGGTCCCGCCGTTCTCAAATGATGATGTTTCATACATGCAGAAATGTATTGAAATTTTTTCTATTATATTTTTTAATTAGCGTTTGATGTCCAGAGGCTTTCCCCGAGTCTTGCCAGTGAAATTACCTTGCGCCGGCGCCCCGCCTCGATCTTGCCTAGTAATAAATGTTTGTCCACTTTTATTGTAGGTGAAAGAATTGAGAAAAAATCCTACCATGCCTATCTTGGTAGGATTTTTTCTCAATTCTTTAAAAAAAAACAGTAAAAAAAACGCCAAGGGTTTCATAGGCATATGCCTATGAAACCCTTGGCATTTTTTTTTAACAACTATGTCTCCACTAACGTGGTTGCGTTTACAAATATATATACAAACAAACTTAAGTGGACTTGGTGTTCCAAGTCCACTTATTTTTGTTGCACAAACTGTAGGCAATACAAATATTTGTTCCGTGCACAGATCGAACCCGCGGCACTCAGTGCAGCTGCCAATCACTCAGCCACTGTGCCAATATATATTAGTCTATGGTGCCAATTGTGTCGTCGATCCGTACTTTTTATAATCCATACTTCCATACTTAATATTATAAATGCGAAAATAACTCTGTCTGTTACGCTTTCACGACGAAACAGCTGAACCGATTTTGATGAAATTTGGTTTGAATACAGCTTTAACCCCGGGGATGGACATAGGCTACTTTTTAATCCTCAACTTCGTCTGCATCCGCGATAACCGACATTCACGCGGACGAAGTCGCGGGCAGCAGCCAGTAAATTATAATTATCACTTTAGAGATAACAGTTAGTATTTAAAGCTCTGTTTATTATGTTTTTCGATAGTATATGTGATACGTAGTACTTAATGACACTCAAACAATGAAGTTACTTGTAAGTGTTTTTTTTTTATTTTATTTTCGTTGTATTTAAAATAGTGTGTAACGCCCTTGAAACAAATCCTAAAGGAAATCGTTTTTGAAACATGATTTAAAAACATTTGTTAACTCTATGTTTCAAGATAAATTTCACGTACTACGTTCGGGTATCATAAACATTGAGACTTACCCTTCGACAAGTATTTATCCATTTGTTTGTAATTTCAACGGAATTTGAGTGTTTTTGATTTTACCAGTCTGCTTGTGTCATCGTAACTCCAAAATGAATGTTCCAATTTTCATTGTGTTCTAGTCTACTTGGTGGTCAGTAGCTCTTAACCTGTGTACCTATGTGTGATTGTACATGTGGCAGGTCTGAGAATAGGTCGTAGGGTATTTTTGTTTTTTTTTTACACCTAACCAACATTTCTACCTACCCTACCCTACCTACCCTATTCTGCCTATAACCTACCTTATACTACAAACCTAGGTACCCTATCCTACCTACCTACCTTACCCTACCTACCTACCCTACGCTACCAACTTACCTACCCTAAGCTACCTGCCTACCTACCCTACCCTGCCTATCTATCTATCCTACCCTAACTACCTACCTACCCTACCTACCTACCCTACCCTACCTACCCTATTCTGCCTATAACCTACCTTATACTACAAACCTACCCTATCCTACCTACCCTATTCTGCCTATAACCTACCTTATACTACAAACCTACCCTATCCTACCTACCCTATGCTGCCTATAACCTACCTTATACTAAAAACCTACCCTATCCTACCTGCTTACCTACCCTACCCTGCCTATCTATCTATCCTACCCTAACTACCTACCTAACCTACCTACCTTCCCTGCCCTACCGACTGTCTTCTGTCTTCACTCACTTTTCATAAGAATGAAGAGAGTTTTCTTTTTGTTTGTCCTAATAAGGATCACAAAAACGAAGAATTATTCAATTTAGTGCAGTTGTTTTAAAGTTATGAGCGTAAATGCATTTCGGCGATTCATCTTTATTTAAGTACTAGCTGACCCGGCAGACATGGCCCTGTCCCTATCTACCTACTTACCTGCCCTACACTAACTACCCTACATACCCTACCATCCCTACCTACCCTACATACCCTACATACCCTACCTACCCTTCATACACTACCTACCCTACAATACCCTACACACCCTACATGCCCTACCACGCCAATACTCCAAAAATTGAAGATCTATGTAAGTATAATTTTTTGGTGAAAAATTAATACGTCATCTTTGTATTTTTTTTTGGTTTTTGTCGATATTTTTAATGTTCAGCGCAACTTTCATAGTGTTTTCTTTAATATTCTTCTTCTCCTTACAATAACAAACATAACTAAAAAAGAATTAGCGAAAATGATCCAGCTGTTCACGCGTGATGCCGTGTCCAAGGGAAATAGGGATTCATTTTTATATATAGTTATAAGATATATGTATGTTACTGTAAAAGCCCGGACTACGGTAAATCTTAAGATTTTCCAGTAAAACCTAGGATTTCATCATTTCAACCCAAAGACGTCCACTGCTGGACATAGGCCTCCCAAAGGGGGGTTTTGCCATAATCGCCACGCTTGGCAGGCGGATTGGCGATCGCAGTATGGTTGTTACAAAGGCACAGAGAACGCTGCTGCCCATTCTCTGGTAAGTCCCTTAGTCGCCTCTTACGACACCCACGGGAAGATATGGGATAGTGCTATTCTTTACGTCCGACACCACACGGAAACCTAAAAACCTAGGATTTACCAACTCTTAATGGTAAAAGTCCAAACCGTTCTATGATCATAGTTTATTTTGAACTTTTACCACCATTCACATTAGGATTTACCTCAAAGACACGGTAAATTTTTAAATAATCATGTCAGGAAACGGAGTTTTGGATCCCGAAATCGTCAGAATAATAACAAAATTATAAATAGTCGAAAACAAATAGTAAGAAGCTGCATTAAGAGCGCGTATTCGATTCGTGACGAAAACTTCATGTTTTTGCGTTTTGCCCAGAGCAATATCGTAATTATGTGAGCAGATAATTGAAAAGACAATGACAGTTTTAAAAAGATTAAGTCTTGATTTAGGGAGCTACAGAGTAAAAGTATAATTTTTATTTATGGTTTTTTTAAGCGAAGACAATCCTTTCATAGCGTTTTACGAAAATACACGTCAGAGTTAACTTTCAGGAGGAATACAACCATTACAGTATGCCAAAATATAACGTTTTATGCGTTTTTCCAACAGGATATACAGTCTTAAAGTGTAATACAGAGTCAAAATTATGAAAATATTACTATTATGTATTAAAAAACAATGTTGAAAAAGTAGAAAATCGGTTCACTTTGACAATTTTTTTTCATCAGTATTTGAATAAAAACTTAACTGATATATTTATTTTATGAAAGGAAATGTTATGCTTAATATACAGAATATTTTTCAGTCCGTTATACGAGCTTATTTATTTTAGACAATTATTTTAAAAAGCCCTGTAAAACATCGCGCGCTGTCGTTTGCCGATCAATTTCAATGATTCGTGCTTATTTCGTGCGTATTTCTTTTTCTGATGCACACAAACCGACCATTGTGTTGTACTAGTGTGTGTCAATGCTGCTTCGCCATTCTAACAATCATTTAGATTTTGGCAAAAATAACAATTCACGACTGTCTATTGCCGACTTGTGTTGGTAAATTAAAAGATTTACTGGTAAAACTTAAGATTAACCAATATTCTGGCTTTTACAGTAACGTATACGAGTAAATATACTAGCGGGCACGGTAGACGTTGTCCTGCCCTGAAAATAAAAAAGTGGACTACAGCGCCACCTACCGGATCTAATTATGAATCTAAACCATTCTACAATCCACTGGAAAACACACAAACAACTTTATCAAAATTGGTCCAGCCGTTTAGCAGGTCACTTTCATACACACGCACAGAAGATTTTTATATACAGGCCGTCCCACGGATATGCCACATGGAGGGAAAGTACCTTGAATATTGTGGATGGAACATTTTACTGAATGAAGACTTTATTTGAATTAAAAAAAAAACAATTGAAACTGCATTCATAGATATTTAAATAATTACAGGGTTGAACCGGGAATCGAATCTCGTTACACGAGAAAAATAATCACCCTGTAGCTTTACCATACCGATCGAAAGGCTTTATTATTAGGATATTTTTTGCTAAATAACATAGGGTCAGAAATAAGAGGAAGACCATGAACTTTAATATATACAAAATGAATCATGGTCTTCCTTTTATTTTTAAAAAATAATCCTTATGATAAGGCCTTTCGATCGGTAAGATAAAGCTACAGAGTGATTATTTTTCTCGTGTAACGGGTTCGATTCCCGGTTCAACCATGTAATTATTTAAATATCTATGAGTGCAGTTTAAATTGTTTTTTAAATTCAAATAAAGTCTTCTTTCAGTAAAATGTTCCATCTTCAATATTCAAGGTACTTTCCAGCTTTATCATACCGATCGAAAGGCTTTATTATAAGGATATTTTTTGCTAAATAACATAGTGTCTGTTGCGCTTTTACGATGAAACGGCTGAACCGATCTTGATGAAATTTAATGTGAAGATAGCTCGAACCCTGGGTCGTTATTTAATCTGTAACTTCGTCTGCTTCCGCGATAGCCGACGTTCACGCGGACAAAGTCGCGGGCAAAAGCTAGTAATTAATATAAAATATGTCTGAAATCACCAATATACTCTGCATTAAAAAATACCTGCCAGCCTTGCCTTGCTGCATTGAAACAATTAAAGATAGGTTTAGTTAATTAAACCCTGTAAAATTGTTCATTATAACATTTTTTTTCAGATACCCGTTTTTCTGACTATGGTGCTTATGAATAAATTTCACTGTAGTGAGTATACACAATACATTTTTTATTATTATTAAGTTGGGGTTAGTTGTGCCAAAACAAACCAACCAATGTAACGATTTTGGATATTTTATTTTATTTTTTCTGATCTTGTATCAGGTGTTTGTAATAAGCAAATAAAGCAAAGTTTTGGATACAGTTGACCAGTTTTTGCTGTTTTGAACATATTTAGCATAGTACTGAATTTGATTTCTTTAATGTAATTAATTTTAATTCTGTTATACACACTTCTATGAGATAACGCAACGTTTTAATGTTAATTTCAGGGAAATTGGATCTTATTCAACCATTGTCATTTTATCAAGGCCCTGCAACAAGTTTTCACGATTATAACATAGTAAGTGACACAACTAATTATGCTCGTAACAAAACCAACGTATTGGGATTTAGCAGCGGCGGTATAACTTGGGATAGTGACGAAAAAGAGACCCTTGGCGTTAATCATTACAACGAATCTGATTATGTTGCCAGTACCCGACTACTGACGACACCTCCAACACCTATAAATAAAGAATCACAGAGCATGCCGAACAATCAACGGGGCATACCTAACATTCCATATGGCAGGCCACCTTATAATGGTGGGCCAACCGGCAAGCCAAACTACGTTCCTTATAGCCCACCGAACGGCACACCAAACTTACCAAATGGAATGTTTAACAGCCCTTCAGGACATGGCTCACAATATGGCATGCCGAGCAACCGAACACCGAACAGTCGAACCGAACCGAATGGTGCACCGAACCGCTCAACAAACGTCATGCCAAACAGCCCTTTAAATGGCACTCCATTTGGATCACGTAACGACTCACCAAACGGCATGCCAAACCACGCTCCATATGGCCAACTGAATGGCTCACCACACGGCATACCAAACTACGTTCCTTATAGCCCACCGAACGGCACACCAAACTTACCAAATGGAATGTTTAACAGCCCTTCAGGACATGGCTCACCATATGGCATGCCGAGCAACCGAACACCGAACAGTCGAACCGAACCGAATGGCACACCGAACCGCTCAACAAACATCATGCCAAACAGCCCTTTAAATGGCACTCCATTTGGATCACGTAATGCTTCACCAAATGGCATGCCAAACAGCCCTTCTGGTGGCGCACCGTACGACTCACCATACGGTATGTCGAGCAACCCTCCATACGGCACTCCGAAAATCTCACCATATGGCACGCATAACCACCCTTCATATAGATCACGTAACGGATCACCAAACGGCATGCCAAATTACGCTTCAAATGGCCTACCGAACGGCTCACCAAATCACATGCCAAACAATCCTTCTGGTGGCGCACCGAACGGGTCACCATACGGCATGCCGAGCAACCCTCCATTTGAATCACCCAGCGGCTCACCATACACTATGCGAACCAACCCCCCCTATGGCACACGTAACAGCTCACCATACGGTATGCCAAACAGCCCTTCACGTGGTGCACCTAACAGCTCACCACACGGCATGCCGCACAGTCCTTCATATAGCGCATCGATCAGCTCACCATACATCATTCCGAGCAACCCTCCATAATGAATCACCTAACAGCTCACCATACGGCACGCCAAACAGCCTTTCAGATGGCGCACCGTACCGGTCATGAAACGGCATGCCAAACCAGCCTAAACGTAATGATATTTGACATGATCGAAATGTTTTATCCGCAGTAACCTGTAACAACTTACACTAAACCGTTCGTTTGTTTTATAATAATAAAAAACCATAGTTAATGTAATTTATGTTTTTTTTACATATTAAATAAGGTACACTACAACCTTTTCCGTATGGTGTCGGACGTAAAGAATAGCACCATCCCATATCTTCCCGTGGATGTCGTAAGAGGCGACTAAGGGACGTACCAGAGTAGCACCAGGCGTACCAGGGCAGCAGCGTTCTCCGTGCATTTGTAACAACCATACTGCGATCGCCAACCCGCCTGCCAAGCGTGGAAATTATGGCAAAACCCCGGGAGGTCTATGTCCAGCAGAGGACGTCTTTCGGCTGAAATGATGATGATGATGACCTACAACTCTGTTCACTGGTTTAACCGTTTTTTAACAGCGGGAACGAACGCATGGGAATAAGTAGGCACTAAAAAGCGTAAAAAAAACTTTTATACAAAAAAACCAAATACCAAAACTAAAGCCACGAACTTGCGAACTTAAAGTTATTTTTTACTTTCTAGTTTTTGAAGGCGGCAGTCTTTTTTGAAAAAAAGTTTTTTTTTGCCGTTACAAGATTACCACACTCTACTTAAAATCTAAAATCAGTATGGGTGCTCTATTTATACAAATAATAATTTGTGAACATGAATTTGCGAATTCATAATAATTTCTGGATCTTTTTGGAAATTGAAGTAAAATGTATTAGTTCTTGTAAAACAGGTTTACAATTATAATTTCTTATTTAAACGTTTTTCAAATTCGGATTAGTAAAATAAAAATAAAAACATACATATTTCTCTTCAATGAGCCTATTATGGAAATATGTATTACTTACCAAAATAAAAATATTATTTTATATTATTATGCAAATGTTAGTAATAATGAAATAGTTAATTTCGTAAGAACAACTAAAACTTATTATCGATATTCATAATTATGTCAAAGTGGCACACCACTATAACATCGCTTACTTTTGGTTAGTTTGACCAAATACAAACGACCAGTGCCACGCCCCCATGCCATAACCCTCTATATAAACAATAAATAAATAAATTAATAAATACGTGATTAAGAGGCACTTTTGAACGTCATATTGCAAAAATTAAATCTAGTTACCCATTCCCTATGGTAGTTTCGTATGGATAAGAATGGGCAAGAAAGTCCATACTGACAGAAACTATATATATTTTGCATTTACAGGAATTATATGTATAAATACGTGAATACCTTGCATAGAAACCACTTTATTTATTTATTCTTTCACAAACAATTGTTTAAGCATTAAATTTCATGTTCTTAAAAACTTTTTGCAGTGCAACAATTACTTAAAGGTAAACATCACTTGAACTAAATACTGACATGCATGATAATTGTAAGCCTTGGTACGTGGACAGTTTATTACCGAACTTAAAACAAAACACTATTTCTGTTACAATAATGCTAAAATAAAGTAAGATCATGAATGGTTTACATCACTCTAATAAATAGTTCAGAATATTAGATAGAGAATAGTACTTAGTGAGAGAATTAATGTGGAAATCGATTACATCGCTGCAACTACTCAAAACCCTACAGAATCTAGCACATGGCGAGTACGATCTCAACACCGTTCTTCTCAGTGGAGGACGAAGTGGAGTTATTAGTTTTACGTGGAATTCTCGAAGGAGCACGAAAGTTAATAAGTGCGAGCAGCGGTGGTGAGTCGACATGTCCTTTTAAGATTTTACAGGCAAACTTTGCTCTTCTAAGGTGTGTATGTTGAAGAGTTTTAATCTGATTTTGTACATCTTTCTACACGAGCAGCCTGTGGGTCTCGTACACGTGGGGACAGTACAACGCCCTGCGCGTGCAGTATAATAATGCGTTCAGGGTGCTGATAGGGCTGCCCCGATTCTGCAGCGCGTCAGGGATGTTCGCCGGGTCGCAAGTAGACTGTTTCTATTCTACTATGCGAAAGCGGTGCACATACCTGGTGCGCAGGTTTCGGGCTATCTCCAATAGCATTCTGAGGACTTCCGCCCAGAGGTTCAATTGCCAGTACCTGAACCACTGCTGTATGGTTCACTTACTGAGCAATCGAAATCAGTAGGTAACATGTGTATTTTAATTATGAGAATGTGGTCTATCTAATTGTTTTTTGTTTTTGTTATTATTTATTATGTATAATGTGTGTGACTATGATCCTTTGTTGGTCGAATTAAACGTTTTATTATTATTATTAAAAGAAGGCGTATTTTTGGCTATCTAATATATAAAATTCTCGTGTCACAGTTTTCGTTCCCGTACTCCTCCGAAACGGCTTGACCGATTCTGATGAAATTTTGTGTACCAATATGTACACAAAATTTCATCAGAATCGGTCAAGCCGTAGCCGGTAGGTCTGAGCATCGGCCAGCATCTATTTTTCATCCCCCTTTTTCCCCCCCTTTTCATCCCCCATCCAAATGTTCGGTAGATCGGGACAGGACAACGTCTGTCGGGTCAGCTAGTTTTACTATAATAAAGCAAAATTTTTGTTTTACTTTGACGAAAACTTTTAAGATTGATAAGGTGGCGACCTTATCAATCTCATCCAATGGTGCATGGTGGTGGGGTGTCCGGGCTGTCCGGGCTAGAATAGCACCACCCCATTTCATCCCGAGGGTATCGTCGAAAGCGACTAAGTGAAAATCCGGAAGTCTACTTAACAACTTCACTGCGATCCTCGGTAGCGGGTCAGGTAACGGTGAAGCAGAGTGTGCGAAGAATATCAGGCAGAAGTACCGCTACCACCCTCAACGAACTTTGGCCCTGGCAACACACAACGTTCTCACATTGAGAACTGATGAACAGGTTATCGAGCTGGAGGAAGAATTGAGCAAGTTGCAATGGGACATACTGGGATTATGTGAAATAAGACCAGAGAGTCAGGACAGGAAAATCCGGGATTACGGCAGAGAGAGACTAAATTCGCAGGGTGGTATTGGGTTTCTCGTCCGTAAGCCCGTCGATAACAATGTAGTGAAGGTTTCGACCTTCACGTGTGTCGAGCAGGGTAGCATACCTGCGTCGGTATTCGCTGAAGATCACACAGTGTAACAATTCTACATAATTTAAGAGAAATAAAAGGCTATGCAGAATTGTACGTATTGAATTTAATAAGCTCTCACACGAAAGATAAAATGTGATGAGTATCAAAAACAATTGTTAGTATAAAAATAAGAACTGACCTAAACGCACTAGGATTAGGCAGAGTTTCCAGAAGGATTATGATCCCCAGCCTGGCCGGCAACAGGATCGGCCGATGAGAAGACTGACGCGATCAGCTCGGTGACGGAGATCACCCAGGCGGTCTCAGAGGAAGGACCCGCCCTGAAAGCACAGGCACGCGACAGCTCGACTTATCCTAGTAAACCGACTCTCGGTTGCAGGCTGGTAGACTTGTAGTAGTAAACTGGTAGACTTCAGTAAGGTACGCGTATGGGTAATCAGCGTGTTACCCAAGCGACTCCGAGATCTAGACTCCAGCAACGTAAGCGTATGGGTAATCAGCGTGTTCACCAAACGGCTCCGAGATCTAGACTCCAGCAACGTAAGCGTATGGGTAATCAGCGTGTTCACCAAACGGCTCCGAGATCTAGACTGCCTCTTTGACAGGTTTTGTTTTCCGACCGTTCTTCCGAAATTCGTAAAAAATCCAATTATTAATCATCTTTCTAGAACGGTCAAATTGCTTTTCTATAGCAAGGTATTATAATACCGGCCAGACTTAATAATTGTCGATTGCCCATAATTATAATATTTTTTTAATATAATATTAGTGCGAATAAGATCTAAAGAAACACACGATAATACAGCAGGTGTTCAGCCGTTTACTATCTAACACAGACAAACAAGCTTACAAGATATACAACATAGAGGTTTTACGTTAGTAGCCGAAAACTTATTAGAAGAAATGTTGGCGGTCGTCAATTTGACGACTGTCACTGACAGACATGTCAAAGCAAAACATTATTTATTTTTCAGGTTTGTAAATATTAATTTGATCCAATTATACAGGAATAAATTACAAAGGATGACGACAGGAACAGCATAAAAAAACGTAAGTAGATAAACATATTCTATTCATAAGATTCCAAGAATCTACAAAAACAAATATTATAAGATGTAGACATAACGTGCGATGAATGATTTTATGCTTATGAAAAGTAAATATAGTTTTCGAGTTGAACCGAAACACTATAACAGGTATATGCACCGACCTCGACACACCCTGACGATGAAGTGGAAGCTATGTGTGAGGATATATTGAAAGCCATGCATACCTCCAAATCATTCTTCACCGTTGTAATGAGGGACGTGGCACACGGAATGGCGATGAGTTGAGAGTGGGGAAACATGGATATGAACAGCGAAACCAGAGGCTGGTTGACTTCATGGAAAAAGAGGACTCTATTCGATGAACTCCTTTTTTCAGAAGCGCCCGACTACAAAGTGGACCTGGATAAGCCCCAGTCGATCTCATTTTTAATGGAGCCCATTAAAAATGAGATCGACTTCATCACGACGACCAAGAAGCAAACATTAAATGATGTTTCTGTGATCAGCAGGGTGACAACCGTATTCCGACATATCAACTGAAGATTGCTGTCTCATCTCAGACCGGTCTTCCATTAACTTAATTGTGCTCGCTGAGAGCTTTTGAGGCTTTTTCCCCGCCCGGCCAGACATGACCTCTCAAGCTTAACATCGATATTCAATGTGCCTCTGAAAATTCGGGCGTTTGCAATAATATCGTATTACAAGGTAACCATTAGTATTTTATGCAGTCTTTGGATGAACGAAAGAACTTCAAAGAAAGATTTAACTTGTGTTATGGATACCAGCATTCTCACAATAAATCGACATAATTATGTAGGTAACATTGGTTGTATCAGAAGACGATGTCAAGAGTGGCGCAGTATACTGCATAACTTGATAACTTTATAAGATTTTCCGTTTCTTCGTAGCTCTGCGCTTGTAACCACCTTTTAGTCCTAATTTTCAAATTCTTGAAAAGTAGTTGGGTATATAGAGCAATGTTTGTCGACTTTCTATTATGCAGACGACTCCCGATACCATAGAAATGCCGTTGAGCAAGTGCTGTATTGCATCGTTGAGTAGGGCATACCGAATAATCTCCGGCATCGGGATTATACTTCACCGTCAGATGCTTACGCATAATTGTGTGGAACACAAACAGGCAGCTGCCTAACAGAAAGTACCTGAGTTTCTTCATACAGACAGAATGTATTGACAATATGTTATTATTTTGATAATTATTAGCTTTAGGACAGCTCTTTGCGCTCGCTCAACTTGCAACATAGAAGTCTTTGCAGCCCCTCCCCATAATAGAGATGCAATAAGAAAGTATTGATTGACTTTGAGCGTAATAGACAGTCTTTAAGGAAGCAGTATCAGTCGAGTGCCTCAATTTTTTAAATATATATATAAGTTTTCTAACCCGTGCGGTAAGGTTATCAATATGAGACTTCCATTTTAAAAGGTCATCAATATGTAGGTACCCCAAGATATTTAATGGTAGTTGATCTTGTTAATTGTGGGCAAATGTATTGCGTGATTTGCTGGTTTTGCAAACTAGAGTGGGCCTTTAAACTAGAGTCTGGGGAGGATAATGATCGGTCTGTAAGGCATAGGGGAGAAAAAAAAACATAACCGATGCCAGGGCGTTTTCAGCATGTACTGATGTCTCAACCGAATTATCTCCATGTACAAGTAAGGCTGAGTCATCAGCATATACGAAAATAGAGGAATTTGTCAGTGATACACTGACTGCTTGCACAGGTTATTTATATAAATAAGGAAGAGCGTGGGTCTTAAAAGTGAACCCTGAGGCACACGGAAACCTATCGTCTTACTATCACTGATACACCAATCAATCTTGACGCATTGTGTCCCATCCGCGAGATAATCTTCAAAGATATGGGGGGTATGACCCCTAATGCCAATAGCCATTAACTTCGAAAGAAGGTGAGGGACAGAGACAATGTCTGAGGCCTTGGAGAGGTCTAGGAAAATACCTATACACTTCTTTCTGCTGTCCAGTACAATCGATAAAAGAGCCAACAGCGTCTTCGGTCGATTTCAGCTTTCTGTAGCCATACTGGGTATCAGCTAAAAGATGGTTCGATTCGAAAAAACTGATCAGTCTGTTGTTTAAGATTTTTTCTAATATCTTTGACAGAGCAGGTAATACAGATACAGAGGTCTATAATGATTGACACTGTGTCTGTCGCCACTCTTGAAAATTGGACGCACAAGGGCTGTTTTAAAAGCTTTGGGGTAACAACCAGAATTTATGGAGCAGCTGCAAATATGTGTGACAATCGGTACGATTGCATGGGAGCAAGAATTTAAAAGTCGAGGTGTTATTCCATCCCATCCCATTGCCGCATCCGATTTTAATCCCATTAGGACGCTTTCAACCTTCGCTTGGCCGGTTATCTTTTGTACCTTCTTCTAGATTTCTTAGAGTCCGTATCCTGGCTGCACTTCGGTGATCTCTTTGGAGGTTTTGTCTGCGCGATTTTGGGTGAAGTTACGATGACGAACAATTACCGGAGGTATACTGTGAAGGACAGCATGGTTGTTATTTGTCGGACATGCCACCGGCCGGGAGAATCAATCCAACACATTAAATAAATCCTAATCCTAATAATAATAATAACTAATATTATAAATGCGAAAGTAACTCTGTCTGTCTGTCTGTCTGTCTTTTCTTCACGCCTAAACTACTAAACCGATTTGTGTGAAATTTGGTACAGGGTAAGTGTGAACCCCAACAAAGGACATAGGCTACTTTTTATTCGACTTCGACGTCGACTTCGTCTGCGTCCGCGATAACCGACATATACGCGGACGAAGTCGCGGGCAAAAGCTATTATAAAATATAATAAATAAATTCTTTATTTTCACCAAAAAGCCACCACATTCAGTACTTCTTCTGACTCCTAAACTAGGTGTATGTGCCTGTGACTTAGGAGTCAGTAATTCTTCGTAAACAAACAAAGTCATAATTATATTAACTCGGGACGTTTTAGTAATAAGAAATTGTGACAAAAAAACTAAAAACAGACTCTACTTTTGGGAAAAAAGTAAGAAAATAATAATAATAATTTGGGGATCGTGGCAATGAAAAACGATGAATACACGAACTTAATTTTATTGAAACAATATTAGGAAATAGGTTCTTCGAGCTGTATGTTCAAACACAACCGCTTATTTAAAAACCATCCTCGCCATCTTGCTTTTATATATGCTCTCACTCTCTCTTTCCATCCTATGTCTCACTTACACTTTCACGTTTCATTCTGCACACCATCCATACGTTCCTTTACATTCTCCAATCCTACATTCGGCCGTTCTGCTCTCATATCTGCCCTCAGATATGCTTCTTCATCACACCTGACAAAACACTTCCACACGTCATTTATACACTACACATTTTACTTACATAACAGCTTACATTGCTGACACATGACAGTAGCAATATTGATAATAGACAGTTACAATAATATTCACTAAAACTCAACACAGCACTACTTATTATCAATTACATTATTACATTGTAATACAAACTACTCTTTTAATAAACACTGTTAACAAACATTTTTATCACATTTCTCTAAGAACACATTTTACTCATTTTTATACACAAAAACACTTCATACACACAAAAACATCAGACATTCGTCATCATTCGTCCTTATCGGGACATTTCTTCATGTTGTCCGTTGAGCTGGAAGCCTTCTTTGCCCCTTCAGAGGTATCATACAGCTTCTCAACATCATGTCTATCTTTATTTTTACTTTTGGTTTGCTGTAGTGTCCCAAAAACTTAGGTTTAACTTTAAGTCCTGACCTAAACCGCGTTCTTTGAATAACAACCAAATCACCCAGTTCATAAGTTGAACGTTTTCTTTTCTCATTCTCATCTCGTACTTTTTGTATCTGCTGTTTAGCTTTCAGTCTTAAGTTCTGTCTATTTTCATTAAAACTTTCAATGAATTCTTTTTGACCTTCTTTACATCTCATCTTTGTTCTTGTCAGTAAATTAGGGTTGTATCTTTTCAATACGGATTGTTGGTAAATTTTTGCTTCAATGTATCGTACACACAGCGTTGCTTATCTTTAAATGTAAACGACACATCCTTCTTCAGCAAACCTATCCCTGGTCTGGATAATATTATGTTATCGTCGTCACATGGCACCTTTAACTCGTTACACAAGCCCTCTGGTATTAAATTTACGTCACTACCCGTATCAATGAATGCACTTATTGTTTTGTCGCCTAATTTTACTAACTTTATCGTTTTATTAAAATTTATTTGCCGGTCACTGTGTTTGTTTATAACTGACATTACTTCTGAGTCATCCTTCATTTTGAAATTTTTGTCATCGCCGGCCGACGAGACGGTCTCATTGGCTGCCAATGTCACTCCGAACATAGCCGAATGTTTTTCCATATCCGAGTTGGCATGTTTTACCGACGACACTTCCTGATTTGTTGACGCAGCCGCTCTCTGTGGCTGTTTAACCGACGACTTCATGGCAGTCAAACTTCCGCTTCCTCCTGCGCTCTGATTGGTGCATTTACTGCTAATATGGCCGAACTCATTACAGCGAAAACATTTGAACCCCTTTTTGACATGCGCTCGCACGATGTTTTTTTCCCCACAGTTTTAACAATAATGGCCAGCGTCTGATACAGACTCTCTTACTAATGGTGCAGCAGCTCGTTTCATCGGTCGCTCAGCGTTCTGTTTCGCAGCTTTTTTCTTTATGGTTTCATAAACTGTCAATTTTTCTTTCAGCTACGGGTAGGTGACCGCGCCGTACAATATCATCTTATTTGTCTCCAGGTCTGTGATGCCGTCTATTATATATTGAATAGCGACATCATCAGGGAACTTAGCTCGTTTCCCCATCTCTTTCATAATCAACATATACTCATAATATGACTCACTTTACGCTTCTTGCGCGCTGCCATACGCTCGTGCATTTCTTTAGTGTTCGCAGCATCAGGGAACTCTTTCAGCACGGCTGCCTTTAGGTCTTCGTAATTCTTGTAAACCTCTTCTGCTTTAAGCCACAGCTCTGCTGTTCCCGTCAAGGACCTGCGTGCGATTTTAAGTCGTTGTAGTGGTGTCCACCCGAATATCTCCGCGTTATCATCTAGGTCTTGAACCCATTTTGTGGAAGGGTAGCTAAGGTCTTTACCACTAAATTTAGTCATTTCGTACATGTTGAAAAAAAACGTCTTTTGTTTCTGCCATCTTTATGCAGTGTGTAGCGGCGTGTTTCTTCTTAAAATTACTACGTCTTCTGACGTACTGCTTGCCTGTATGGGTGTGTGCCACAAAAAATGTATTTATTCGCCTAGAGAGAGCCTAGTGAGCTGTCATTAAGGTGATGCTCTCTAGGATCGCTGCTCGCTACACACTCACACACTCACGACACTCACACTCTACATTTTAACACCTTATCATACAGATCATTTTATTATTATTATGGGCAACTAGATTCAAATTTTACATTATGACGTGCAAAAGTGCCTTTTAATGGTCTAATTGAAATAAATGATTTGACTTTGACTTTGACTTTATTATTATTGTAGGATAGAGAATAGAAAGGAACGTATGGATGGTGTGCAGAATGAAACGTGAAAGTGTAAGTGAGACATAGGATGGAAAGAGAGAGTGAGAGCATATATAAAAGCAAGATGGCGAGGACGGTTTTAAAATAAGCGGTTGTGTTTGAACATACAGCTCGAAGAAGGTATTTCCTAATATTGTTTCAATAAAATTAAGTTCGTGTATTCATCGTTTTTCATTGCCACGATCCCCAAACCACATTTTTGTGGGCTCGTCCGGGATTACGGTCTATGAAAACGAAAAATACCTATGAAAAAGACGAAATATAAAGACGAAGACTAAAGACGAAGACAAAAGACGGAGACGAAAGACGGAAGACGATAAAATTTAAAGACGAAAGACCAAGGCTAAAAACGAAGACGAATTGTTTGGCTCTTCACCACGACATCGTGGTAAGGCACAGGGCTGATGCATTTTTATCAACCCGAATAACTGCAATAAAAGCACATAATGTATGCTTACAAACAGTGCGTAATCCGTAAACCTTCATGAAGCTGGCTTACGCTGTAGTAAGCCAGCAAGGAAGATTTTGCTGTCCACAGCTCACCGACAAAAAAGACTTTTGTTCGCTAGGTCATATTAAAATTTTAATTGGGAGAACAATGTAGTTATTTTTAGTGACGAAAAATGTTATAAGTCGGATGGGCGTAAAATACTGTGGAGAAAAAGTGGCGAAAGGTAGGTATAAGGAATGTAACCTTCTGCCTTGCAGGACTAGTGGCCGAATAACGGTCGGTATGGGGGCTGGATGTCTTTGATGGGTCCCGGTAAGCTCGTGGAAATAGCGGGTCGTAATAACAGTCATGATTACATGGACATTTTGAAAAATGTCATGCTGCCTACTGTGCGGGTTGGCTATCCTCTCGAGTACAGGACAATAGCCAGTCTTGCACGTATCGTGCAAGACTGGCTTAGCAATCAAGATAACAAGACTGTTATCGATTGGCCTGTAAGAGTCCTGATTTAAACCCTATAGAAAATCTATGGGGTCATATGGTGTTAAACTGAGACTCATCTGAAGTAAGATTAAAGTCGAATTAAGATGACCTTGTTACTTCCACCTGGGAGTCGCTCCGAGGAAACAATATATGTTCGAATATGGTCAACAGCATGATCAGAAGGTTACAAGAAGTAATAGAAAACGATTGTTTACCGACTCGCTATTAATATACTTAAACTTCTACCTATACTCTTAAGCAATTTACATGTTGCCGTTATTCTCTTAACAAGAACTAATATTATTAAAAGTCCGTAGTTGACAGTTATTTTGAAGTGTAAGTGATCTTATTGTTATCCAGTTAGAAGTGGTCATCATTTCTTACTATCTAACATGTTGATTCACTTCACTACCAATTTCACTTTGTTTAAGTTTCTATACTTACTTACTTTGAAAATAACTTTACGTCCATTCTTATTCAACAAAAAATCCTTGTTTTGTCTTATAAACTGATAAAGAAGTTACCAGCAGTGTATTACTCATACAAAAGAATATGTTTAAAATAGTTTGCATTACTTAAGGCGACGATATACGCGGGCGACCTTGAGCAACAGAGAATCGTATTCGCTGCGTCCAAAACTCTCAAAGTTTAGTCGAAAAAATTAAATAAAAGATAGTTAGTATTCTTTAACTTTAAAAAAAGGCTTATACGAAAACATAGATAATAAAATTGTCTGTAAGATAGTAAAAGTTTCGTTTAAATATTCCTGGTAGATTTTGTGTGATTACGAATGTTTTGTCCGTGTGAGACACAACTTCGTGATTTAATTAAATTATTTAATATGAACTTAATCAAAAATATTCACATACTAATTGATTAATAGAATGTTCTAGTTTAACATATATTTTTTTCAAATCATTTACACTAGGTACACATTTTGACGTGATTGTCAGTTTAAAATCTGCAATAGTCGCTTGTTAGCGCCTTAAATCACTGTATTGGCCACACGTAGTTTTGCATTGCTAACATATAATAAATAAAATAAAATAAAAAATAAAAAGCCTTTATTGTTGATCTTAGTTAAAATTACAAAAGTTTTTATGTGCCTACAACTTATTTCACTTTATTATTAACAAAAAATATACTATTAACTATCATACGATTAACTATTATACTATAAGCTGTTATACTAACTACATTTAACTTTTATGATTAATTTGGTATAGCATTTTTAATTTGGCGAACGGTAATTATTCTTCAACTTGTCTGCCGACAAAGGCCTCCTCTAAAGATCTCCATTCTGTCTTATTCTTCGCTGTTCGAGTCCATGTTGGACCCGCTATTTTCCTGAAGTCATCCTCCCATCTCTTAGTCTGTCTACCTCTGTTTCTTTTAGTATCTCGTGGGTACCAGTCCGTTATTAGTCTTGTCCATTTTCCTTTCTTCTCTCTTGTCATATGGCCTGTCCACCTCCACTTTAGTTGTTTGTATGTTATGTATGCATTCTTGAATTTTGTTTTACTTTTTATGTCCTTTAGTTTTTCTCGGTCTATTCTTTTAACTCCTATTGTACTTCTCTCCATTCCGTTTTGACAAACTTTTATTTTGTTTGCGAGTTGTTCTGTCAATCACCAGGTTTGACACCCATACAGTAAGCATGGTAGAATACACATATTATACACCTTCCTTTTTTCTTTCATCACATTTCTTTGTTCTTCATTACTTCACTAAGTGACCAATATCGTTTCCAAGTGTTAGCTATTCTTCTTTCTACTTCCGTTTTTATGCAGTCTTCGGTAGATAATAACTGTCCTAAATAAATGTATTCATGAACGTATTCTATTTGCTCATTATTCAATTTTATTCTGTCTGATTGTGAAGAGTTTGACATAATTTTTGTTCTAATTAGATTCATTGTTAGCCCTGCCTTTTCACTTTCATCGGCTAGTTGTTGCAGCATTGTTTCTAGTGTTTTTGGGCACTCAGAGAATATAACTAAGTCGTCTGCAAAACGTAGGTGGCTCAGGTTTCCACCGTTTATATTTAGTCCTTTATTTATCCAGTTTATCGACGGAATCCAGCTTGTTCTTTGGGCTGATTTTCTTCAAGAGTGTTGGCAATTCTCGATAGTATAATCTTTGAAAATACTTTGTAAACATTAGACATTAAACTAATGGGTCTGTAATTTGTTATGTCTTCTTTGTCACCTTTTTTGTGTAGTAAAATTGTAGTTGATTTAGTCCAATCCTCGGGAATCTTTTCCGTTTTAATAATTTCGTTGAATATATCAGTAAATTTCGGAGCAATCACTGGTAATGTTGTTTTCAGTAGTTCATTTGTAACGAGGTCTGATGCGGGAGCTTTATCGTTCTTTTGTGTATTAATTGATTAGGTAAACATTTGTGTGATGAGCACTTGTGTTTGCCTTGTGTCTGGGTGTTGTTTATCTATAATATGTATGTATTTAAATGAAAAAAAAATGTATTTGTGTATGTATATCAGCTGTCTGACACCCATAGTACAGGGTTTCCCTAGTTTGGGGTCAGATGGCCGTGTGTGAAAATGTCCCCACATATTATTATTTTTTTATTTATTAATTGCTTTTATAGTTTCTTTTTTTAATATTTTAGGTATTTCCTCTTCATTGGTTGATGCATAATATTCTTTTACAGCTTGTCCCTCAGTTTGGCTTTGATATGAATTTCGGTAAAATTCTGTAGCAGTTTTTAGTATCTCGGATCTCTTCCCTGTACTTTTACCGTCTTTCTTTTTTATACTTGGTATCCAATCCTTTTGCAATTAAGTTCCTTTAGTGCCTTTTTTATTCCTCCTGTTTTTTCTATATAATTCTTCATCGTGTTAGACCGTATTGTTTTTCTTTCTCTCCGTAGTTGATCGCTAATCATTTTGCTGATTTCTGTTATTTCTTTACGGTTGTCTTTTGTTTTCTTTTCTTGTGGAAGAAGCTTACGTTTATGTAGTAGTTCTTTACTTTTAAGTGCGATTCCTTTCTTGTTGTTTGTGTTTGTTTTCCTAGTTACAGTTTTTAGTTGGTTTAGTAATTTGTTGTATTTTTCTTCTATTGATAGACATTCGTTGCTGTCTAGTAATGTTTGGAGATTGTTAAGCAGTAATTCTGATTCGCCAGTATATTGAACAACTGCGTGTTTATTATGATATCGTCTTGTTTTCTTGGGGCGTGTTCCTGTCAATAAGCCCGAATCATCCTATGATCTGTGTTACAATTTAAATTATGTATGACCGACACATCTTTGAAAGCTTTTTTATTATTGGATATGATAAAATCTATTTCGTTCCTATGAAGTCCGTTAGGTGAGATCCATGTCCATTTCTTTGATATTTTCTTTTTATAAAAATACTTAATCTGTTTTCCAGTGAAAAGTTTACCAATCTTGTGCCATTTTTGCTTCTAGTGCCAAACCCGTGGCTTCCTATAGTATGTTTTTCTCCGTTATTTTGAGTTCCGATTTGGCCATTAAAGTCTCCCATCACTATGACGTTTTTATGAGCGGGTTCGATGGTGTTTTGGAGGTCTTCGTAGAATTTTTCAGTTTTTATTTTTGTCCGATTCCGTAGGTGAATATGCCTGGATGATGGACCATTCTTCTTTTTTTTCTCCATTTAGTTTTATGTTAAGGATTGCGATACGTTCTGAGATACCTCGTAGTTCTTTTATGTTGTTTACAAAATTTATTTTAACCATGAATCCGACTCCATACAGTCCTATAGCTAACATATAGCCCACGCCAAATTGAACTATAAGCCAACTCTAGTAAGAAACCTAATAGTCAAAACCAGCGGGCTCATTCCACTAATGACCATAGCTATAAGAAACAATAGGCGCCCGCATTCCAAAGCCTAGTTTATTTAATAAAATATTTTAATTTTTGTTTTTTGTTTTCAATTTAATTTTTTTTTTGCATGAGTAATTTTATGTGACTGAAAATTGATGTCCTAAAGACAAAACAAAAAAAAAACTAGTAAAACCATAATATTAATTTATCTATGCCAGGTGCTTCTACCGACCGGCTATTCGTTCCGCATTTATAGCGTTGAAATATTGGAACTCATTCAATTATACTTACATTATATTGGTATATTAGGTAGTTATTAATATAATTATGTGTGGGTATATCATACGCACACAAACAGTTTAGCTTCATAACAGGTGTGTATCAGAATGGCTGGTTGCCTGTGGCTTTGGTCTATGAGAGTTGATTAGAAAATTGCTACATAATTGCTTATATTTGCTACATTTAATAAATAATTGCTACATACTATATATATTTAGAAATAACATATTTGTTTTGTACAGCCATCCTGACGTTTGGTTGGCTGGTCGCCTCCTAGTTTAAAGCCAAGCATGCAGAGTTTCCCGAAATGTATTGCGTCAATAATTGCTACATATTTGCTTCATTTATCTAATTTAGTTGTATCTTCAAACATATGTTAAATAAAGGATGTAGCTATTATTTTAATTATCCCAAGGAAAAGTGCCTGATAAAACAATAAAAGCAAATAGTTGCAGTGTGTCTTCAGTCAACGGTATTGCTACTTTAGGAGGCTATTATTATTATTATTATAGTGCTTCCACTTGCCACCACTTCCACTTACCTACTCATAACATAAAGTAGCAATAATAGCCTCCTAAAGTAGCAATACCGTTGACTGAAGACACACTGCAACTATTTGCTTTTATTGTTTTATCAGGCACTTTTCCTTGGGATAATTAAAATAATTGCTACATCCTTTATTTAACATATGTTTGAAGATACAACTAAATTAGATAAATGAAGCAAATATATAGCAATTCTTGACGCAATACATTTCGGGAAACTCTGCATGCTTGGCTTTAAACTAGGAGGCGACCAGCCAACCAAACGTCAGGATGGCTGTACAAAAAAATATGTTATTTCTAAATATATATAGTATGTAGCAATTATTTATTAAATGTAGCAAATATAAGCAATTATGTAGCAATGTTCTAACCAACTCTCATAGACCAAAGCCACAGGCAACCAGCCATTCTGATACACACCATAACCGACCGACCGACTCATTAATGTTCGCACACAATGACTATAACCCGTACCTATGTGTGGAATGTAAACTAATTACGTTGTTCGACTGTACAGAAAAAGTAACCCGTATACAGAAAAAGTAAAGTAATGAATAATTGTAATCTACAATAATATTATAAAGAGGAAAGATTTGATTGTTTTTTTGTTTGTTTGCATTGAATAGGCTGCGAAACTACTTGACCGATTTGAAAAATTCTTTCACTGTTGGGAAGCTACACTATCTCCGGTGAACATAGGCTATATTCAATTTTCAATGTACACTTCTACACATATAATATATAATTATAATATTATATAATATAATATATAATAATATTATAAAGAGGAAAGATTTGATTGCTTTTTTGTTTGTTTGCATTGAATAGGCTCCGAAACTACTTGACCGATTGAAAAATTCTTTCACTGTTGGGAAGCTACACTATCTCCAGTGAACATAGGCTATATTAAATTTTCAAAAAAGTTAGGGATCCATACTAGAACTCCAATAATGTAACACAAGGTGTGAAAAAATTACCAAAAAACTTTCTTACATCGCGTGCGCTGCGAAAACTATTGACTATAGAACAAAATAATGTACTACGTCTTTGTAGAACATATAATTATCTATAAAAAATATCGCGACAGCATTATGTCTTACTATTATAGTTATGCCACAATAAGTGTTTTTCATTTAAAAAATATACATACAAAGCTCTTTTATTTATACTTTGGAATTAATCTTTATCAAAATAAATGACTTCATATTTGAGTCTGTTTCAATACCATTGTAGCGGATGGACTGCGGTTAAGCAATAAAACACAATTTTAGGGAATTTAACGCGGAGACAACGTACTGCGGTGTTAGCCATGTACCGAACGGAAAACGGAAGTAATAACGAACCATTGACAAAACTACAGATTAAACTGCACAGATTAAAAATACATTGATCACACCCGCACTTCGTTGTCTATTTTCTTTATTAGGGAAAAATAACACAAAATGTTACAAAATACTATTCTGTCATTTACAATATCCACCCCCTAGTGCTGAATGTAAGTCAGCACTACACATTTGACGATCTAACAAGTAGATACATCTTATTCAAGTTACATACAATCAAGGTACATACATATACAATAACATAATAAATTTAGGTACATTACTGAATCTCAAGTAAGGCTAACCGAGTAACCGGACGCCTGAGTATACCTGTGCGCGTACGTACATCAACAATGCGCACTCGACCGTCTTCACCTGTGTGTATCGCACTCACTATCCCATGTTTCCATGAACCACGCTCAACATTTGGATCAGTTATTAAAACATAATCACCTACTGATAACGATTTGTTTTCCTTAAACCATTTCTGCCTAGTTAACAACGTGGGAAGATACTCTCTTAGCCATCGATGCCAATACATATCTGTCAAGCGTTGAGCTACGCGCCAACGTTTGCGTAAATTAGTTAAGTCAAAATCGTCATATTTACCGTAGGGAGAACTGTTCGAGAATGTGCCTATAAGAAAATGATTTGGTGTTAAGGCTTCCGGGTAGTTGGGATCAGTCGATACATGAGTTATAGGACGACCGTTTATCAAGGATTCCACTTCGGTTAGAAATGTGAACAAAGTGTCTCGGTGAGGAGCTCGCTCCTTCAATATAACCTTTAGAACTGTCTTAATACTTCGAACCATACGTTTCCAAGCTCCGCCCATCTCTGGAGCGCCTGGGGGAATAAAGCGCCATTCTATTCCTCTTACCGTACTGTCATCACGCACCTTCTCGAAGTTTAGATCCTGAAGGCTTTGCTTGAGCTCGGCGTCAGCACCACGAAAGTTAGTCCCATTATCTGAATAGATAATCTCCGGGGTACCTCTGCGAGCTATCATACGCCTCAACGCCATGATGGTAGAATCAGCTGATAGACTATCCGACAATTCAATATGTACAGCTCTGATGGTCAGACATGTAAACAAAACACCATATTGTTTAATACGTTTACGACCTTCGGTGACCTCCATGGGGCCGAAGAAATCTACTCCTGTAATGGAAAATGGACGCCTGTGGTGCTGGAGGCGTGCCTGTGGTAAGTCAGCCATGCGTTGCGGTTGTGGACTGGCACGACGATGTTTGCAGAATAAACAGCGCGCTGAAACACCACGAACAGTAGGACGCAACCTAATCACCCAATATCTTTGGCGAAGCTCATTGACTACCATCTCGTTTGCGCCATGTAGTGCTCGTGTATGGTACCACTCAGCTAAAAGTTGAATGATCTTATGAGATCCGTCGATAATAATCGGTCTACACGTCGCCTTGTCCACACCATCAACCTTATCAATACGACCACCTAGACGTAACATGTTCGTACTATCTAAAAAAGGTGTAAGTTTTAATAGTTTACTGCTTTTTAATAACGGTTTATTTTGCTTTAAACAATCAATCTCCGTAGCAAAACAATCTAATTGCACTTTACGTAACAATAACAACTCTGCTCTCGATAATAATTCTACATTGAATTGGACATCACGACTTCGACATTTATCTATAAACATAAGTACTCGAGCCGTCGCGCGAAGCAAGCGTAACCAAGACGAGAAACGTTTTTCATCAGGCAGACACGATGAAAGTTTGACTGTTGAACACATAATAGTATGAACAGTCTTGCGTTCAGAAATAACATCTTCTGTTACCTGTTCACTATTGCCGATATCCTTAGGCCAGTTTGCCTCGGGGAGACGCAGGAAATTCGGACCTTGAAACCACTCACTATCAATTTTCAACGGCGGCGCGTCTTCTCTGGTAGCTATATCGGCAACGTTCAAGCCGGTAGGTACATACCTCCACTCAGGCACGCGTGTTAATTCGTCAATCTCGCCGAGTCTGTGAGCGACAAATGGTTTAAAAGTACGTGGGTCACTTCGACTCCACTGTAGAACAGTTTTAGAATCGGACCAAAAGTAGCGCTTAGTCGATATAACATCGTTATGTTCCTTTGCGACCGCATCGGCTAAACGTGCAGCTAACAGTGCTGCCTGCAATTCTAAGCGCGGCACGGATACAGGCCGCAAAGGTGTTACTCGACTTTTGCTAGTGACAAAACAAACGTGTACTTTACCATCACAACGAATAAAACGAAAATAAATAACAGCTACGTATGCTTTAAATGTGCATCTCTGTACTTATTATTTTATCATTGTCATTAGAACCGGTACATTGATAACATTCCGTAAACAAACCCGTACTAAAGTACCAACGTGGTATACGTAGGTATGCAAGTTGCTTCAAATCAGTTAACCACTGCATAAAACATTGATGATCGAAAGATAGGATGCGGCAATTCCAGCCTATACCACTTCTATGTACATTTTGCAAAATAATTTTACTTTTAATAGTTATTGGCGATAAAAAACCTTGTAAATCATAAATAGACATAATTATACTAAGCATTTTTGCTTTAGTCGGAGGTTCGCTACCATCAAGAATCTCAGTGGGTAAACGATTTAACGAAATAATAAAGGTGAATGCGTCATCAGTAGGATGCCACATCAAACCGAGTGTCCGCTCGATTATATTCGTAGCTCCGTCTTTAAGTTTTATCGCACTTTGTGCTAATGAGTCTACAGGTAAATAATCTATTACTTGTTTACAATTACTCATCCAACTTCGCATTTGAAAACCTGCATTTTTATGGATTTCGGTAATTTCTTCAATGAGTTTAATCGCGTTGTCTATAGACGTCGTTGAGTGTACACAATCATCCATAAAATGGTTATTTAAAATGACTTTGACTGCCTCTGGATATAAATCTTCATATTTTAGTGCATTTTTATTTTTAACATACTGAGCTACGAATGTTGAACAAGTCGCGCCAAAGATTAAACTTTGCATCGCACAAACTTTGATCGGAGTATCTACACTACAACTAGGGTCCTGCCACAAGAAGCGTAAAACATGCTGGTCCTCGTGACGAACTTTAATGTGTAAAAACATATCTTTAATGTCTCCGATTATAACAAAGGGGTTAGAACGAAATCTCAACATTATACCAAACAATGAATTGTATAAATCAGGACCTGTTAATAGAAAATCATTTAAACATGATCCACTGACCTTAGCTGCTGCGTCAAAGACTAACCTTAACTTTCCAGGCTTGTGCGGGTTCTGTACACCGAAATGAGGTAAGTACCATACATGATTGGGGAACTTCTCGTGATCTGCAATCTCTCTTGCATAACCATCAGCAAACAACTTTTGTATTTCCTTACTGTACCGCTCCGCATATTCTTTGTCCTTACTGAATTTCCTGGAAAGCGAACGCATACGAGACAAGGCATTATCGTACGAATCAGGCATAACAAAGGTGTCGTTCTTGAATGGCAAACCCACCTCCCATTGGTTGTTTACACGCCGAATGGAACTATCTAAAATACTTAGCGCACGAACATGAGCTGTATTCTCTCGGCGTAACGGTGAAATTCCAATAGAATCGATGGCAAAGGAATCTCTAATTAAGTTATTCAACTCGTAATACAAATCGTTATCAGTAGGCTCAGAACAAGTTAGATGAAAAACATTGTGGTTTACCTGAGAGTGAGTGCGACCACTGTGGCCGTGAATACACCAACCTAGTTTACATTTGGTAGCATATGGTTCATTTTTATTGCCATGAATTATTTGCAATGGTGCTAATAAATGATAATTATCTTCCCCTATAATGAGGCGGGGTTTAACAAGACCTTTACAAACACAATCTTTTAAATGCAATAAATGTTTACATTGTAAATTATTAATCACAGACATATCCTGAGTAGGTAAATTTAATTTAGACACTTTACGTAATTGTATATTATGGTACTTACAGTCATTAGGGTCCATACTACTTATATCTAACGATACTTTCGGTGAATCCGATTGTAACACTTCAATACCGAACGCGTCTATGAATTTTACGGTACACGATTCTTTCGCTATTAGGTTTAATTGGTTAGCTAGCTCGGAGTCTATGATTGAAACTGACGCACCATCGTCCAATAACGCATACGTTATAACTTCACTGCCTGAAGGGCCACGCAATTTCACTTTAATAACTTTAAGCATCACCTGACTGGACACACTGGGTGAATGCTCATTATCACTGGTGGATACATGCGCCACTGTGGTGACTGTAGAAGTAGACGACGGCGAAGGCTGCGCCTGGACGCTCGGCGCAGGCACGGGGGGAGCATGCGCTGAGGCCGGCGGCTGCGACTGCGGCGTGGACTCGTTGATCACGGCGACAGTCTGTTGTCCCTGTTTGGTGTAATGCAACAGGCGGTTATGTGGAAGTCCACAGTTATCGACATCACATACTGGGATACTACATTCGCTGTTCTCGTGCCGCGGCAGTAAACAACCAAAACACAGACGATTTGTTTTGACAAATCTCCATCTGTCCTTACGTAGGGCACGGCGAAATAAGCGGCAATCGGATAACTTATGTACTGCTTTCTTACAGAACTTGCATTGTTCATTATCCTCTTGTGCAGCGGTGGTAAACACGTTGTGACGTTCTCGTGTTTTATGTTCCGATTGTGGCTTATTGTTGTCAGCTGATCGCTTATTTGTGTGTGTGTCTAGCGGAATGATAGCTCCAACCATTAATATAATTTCTGACTCATGCTTCAGAAAATCAGCAAGCAGCTCGAGTTTAGGTATTTCGGTAAGGTTTCTTACATAGGCATAATCTTTCCACTTACTAAGCAAGGTGCTAGGTAATTTAGAGATAACTGAATTCATAAGTTCTGGACATCGTAAATAATCTGGCTTTTCTAGTGCCCGTATAGTGGCCACACAATTATTAATTTTTGTAGAAAAATCGATTAAACTATTCTGATAGTACTGAGGTAATGGTGGTAACTTCTTAATCTGTGATTTAACTTTTGTAACAATAATATCTGCCCGACCATACCTTAGTTCCAGTGTTTGCATGATACTTGAAGGTGAAGTATTTCCGATGAGAAGGTCGGTGACAGCTTCCTTAGCCTCTCCACGGAGTGCTCTTCGTAAACGCCATAGGTTTTCGGTATCACTGAACTTACATATTTGGGTTGACTCATAGTAAACACTTTTAAAATGGAGCCATTCAATAAAATCACCACTAAAATTTGGTAGGTCTCGAGGTGCCGCTAATCTGCTTAATAATCTATTGTCTTGTCGTGGTTGTGTTTGGTTCATCATATCTTTCAACACGAGTGCCAATTGTTTAACATCTGACGAGGGTTCGTTCCAATGACGGTGCTGCTGATCGATGGTGCTGAGCGGGGGAGGGTTCCGAGCTGGTGGCTCGGAAGCTGCACAGGACTTCACCTGGCTGTTCTCCAACCACGTCTCAACGTCATTCAGCGCTGCTTCTGCTGGTTCGCCATTGACAGATCGGCTCCGTTCGGTGACGTCATCGTTCGCCACGATTTCCAATTTCGCTAAGTTCGCCTCAAGTTCCTTATCAATGAGTTTCATCTGGATAGCGGCTTTGGCCTGGGCGGCTTCCAGTTCCAACTGTTTGCGGCGCGCGAGTGAGGATGACGTGGAATATTTCGACTGTGCCGTAGATTTTATGGTTGCACAAGGAGAATGTTTTACTAGGGTTTTTCTCTGTGGCATACCCGATTTCACCGATAGATTTCCTAGTGAATGCGTATCGTGCGGTTCGCGAACTTCTTTTGAGTGCGTCTTAAAAATGGGCTCGGATACCTCGGACGCCATGTCGGCCGCCATGCCGGCCGCGTGCAACTTGCGCTTGTTACGCGTTAGTACTCCCGGTGGTGGTGTTTTATGCATTATTTATATGCTCGCGGTGTCGATCCGGCCGAAGGACCAATATTATTGTAGCGGATGGACTGCGGTTAAGCAATAAAACACAATTTTAGGGAATTTAACGCGGAGACAACGTACTGCGGTGTTAGCCATGTACCGAACGGACAACGGAAGTAATAACGAACCATTGACAAAACTACAGATTAAACTGCACAGATTAAAAATACATTGATCACACCCGCACTTCGTTGTCTATTTTCTTTATTAGGGAAAAATAACACAAAATGTTACAAAATACTATTCTGTCATTTACAACCATTATACATATAACTTTTAGAATTATTCAATTTGTACATTCCATTCGAAAGATATCACAAGTTTAAAAATGTAAGTTATTTGAAAAATGTCGCATGGTCGCCGCTCACGCCGCTCGGTTAGAGGGCACCATAATAATAATAATAAGCGATGTAGGCGTCACACTTTCATTGGTTGTGTTCTAGGGCAATAGTGTATAGTGTTTCGGTTCAACTCGTGTTTCGGTTCAACTCGAAAAACTATATTTACTTTTCATAGGCATGAAATCATTCATCGCACGATATGTCTACATTTTATAATATTTGTTGTATGGATTCTTGGAATCTTATAAATAATATACACTTGGGAGCAAATAAATCGAGCCACTTCCTTTTTCACGCATTATGGTAATTATTTTTGGTATTAAGGAACGCATCGATTCGAAACATATATCGCCTAAAAGGGTATTTAATAACCTTTACAATGAGGGTAGTTAGTTGTCAAAATTTCATTTTTATTAAAGTTTAAAGGGTAGAATAAAATTATCGCATTTAATTTGCTTATGACATTTTTATTGTACTCTGTTAAGAAAAGATTAAATTTGAGGTTTTTGTTAATCATACCCATATTACTTGTTATTGTTGTCTTTATCTGTGTCTGTGTAATCAAAATAACCTGATAAAATGGATACTACACCGACGGAAGCTGCCCAAGTTGTAGCTTTACTTGAGGTTGGACACGGACAACGTGAAGTGGCACGCAGACTTCATTTGAGTCGTTCAAAGGTACAGCGGGTATACCGCAGGTATCTGGAGACTGGTGCTTTTGTTCGGCGACCTGGAACTGGCCGACCACGGGCAACAACAGAACGTGACGACCGCTTTATTGCAACCAATTCGTTGCGCGACCGTGGACTTAATGCTGTTCAGCTACAGCAAGCGTTACGTGACGTTCGAGGAGTCGCAATCAGTAGGTGGACAGTGAGACGAAGACTAAAAGAACGAATTAATTTAACATCACACAAACCAGCAACTGGCCCAAAATTGACTGTAGCTCATCGCCGATCTCGCTTGGAGTTTGCTCGAGAACACATTAATTGGACGTTAGAAGACTGGAGGTCAGTTTTGTTTTCTGACGAGTCAAGAATCTGTCTTTTTAGCAATGACGGGAGAAACCGAGTGTATAGACGTCCTGGTGAAAGATTTGCCCAATGTTGCATTCGAGAAACGGTGAGTTTTGGTGGTGGTTCTTGTATGGTGTGGGGAGGAATTTCTCTAGACGGAAAAACGGAACTTGTCTTCGTCGACCCCGCCAACGATGGCAGTGGTAGACGTGGATTAACAGCTGACCGATACATAACTGACATTCTTGAAAACCACGTAATGCCGTATGCTGGTTTTGTCGGAGAAAATTTCTTGTTTATGCATGACAATGCGAGACCTCATACCGCGCAGATCGTTACGGAATACTTGTCTGCGATCGGGATTCAACAAATGGTATGGCCAGCACGAAGTCCCGATTTGAACCCGATCGAACACCTATGGGACGAGCTAAAACGGAGAGTCCGAGCCAGGGTTCCCGCTGTTTCATCCATTCCCGAGCTTAAAGTCGCTGTGTTTGAAGAGTGGGAGAACATACCACAATATGTCATCGTAACGCTGATCAGATCGATGACTAATAGGCTACAAGAATGTATCAGGGCCCGGGGGGGTAATACCAGTCATTAAGAATATTTTTTTTGCAATTGCAAAGAATATTTTTTTTGCTCTTCACTGGTCTCAAAAATAGTAAACATCGTTATTGTTTTTTCTCCGTCTAAAATTGTTAAAAAAGTAGTTTAAAGTTATTTATCTTATTAGTGTTATATATCGTTGTGAAGCTATTGACAGGAGCTAACTAGTGACATATATATCTCAATTGGACTCGTGCAATATAGTGAGTAATAATCAAAAACATATTCAAAATTATTTGCAACGATTGTAGTCCCTGACCTAGGGCAACCCGCAGCGCGCTCGCTTCTACGCACACAAACACAACGCGTACACACGTTTATAACACAGCAACGGTCTGTTTTAAAAAACATATTGAGCTTACGCTACGGGATTGGATATCATTAGCTTACGTCGCAGATAAACAAATTCACGACAATGCTTTCTTTATTTGGGAATGTTACACAACGAAAACCAAGAACAGATTTAAAACAGCGAAGCAAATCAGAAGAAAATTTTAAATGTGACCTATCTGCAATCGAAGAAAACTTATTTAACTCCACTAGTTGCAATGATCTCTCTGGGTCCAGCTTGCCGATTGCTGATCCATGTGATAATTCTATGGTGGTGGATTTACAACAGCAAGTTCAAGAGTTAAAAGACCAACTAAAGATAGCTCACGCTGAAGTAGCTACCCTTAATGAAGAAAACAGTTCTTTAAAAAATAAAATAAATGAATGTGATAAGATCATTGGCATGTATAAAAAAGTTACTAGTACGGACATTGTTCAGGAGCGTTCCATGAATGTAACTAAATGTAGCACACCGAGTAATGTAACAAATATTCAACAAAATGTGGATCACCCTTGTCAACTAGATAAAAGTAAGAACCAACAAACGAAACTTTGTAATGATCAATATAAAAAAGAACATAAAATATGTATTATTAGCAGCAATAAAAAGAACAAAATATTATCGATAGCAATGAACACTTTTGCCGACTATCAAATATGCCACTATTTAACACCTGACTGCGGACTATCAAATCTCCTTAACAACATAGAAGCAAAATTAAAACATTACACAATGGATGATTACTGCCTAATTTTCGTCGGCGAGGATGATTTTAAACGAACAAATAACTACGTCGACTTAATTGTAAATGTACGTGAAACTTTGTTAAAAATACAACATACAAATGTTATTATATGTGCCCCCACATTTAGAATGGATGATTATTCTATGGTTTTTAACAGAAGAATAGAAACATTTAATAGCTTGTTATATTTGGATGCAAGTACTCATAACTACGCATATTTGTTCGATTCTAACTTCTACCTGTCATATGATTATAAAATGTTTCGGTACAAAAGTGGCACAGTCAATAATAGCGGCATTGCAAATATATTTGTTAACCTTAAACAAATGATCAACGAATTTCTATATCCTTATACATACGACTCCCCAGACGTGGAATTCAACTCGTCATACATTTCAGAGTGCACAGAAATCAACTCTAATAGTCAGTTTTTTCTCAAACAAATATATTAATGTATTACATCAAAATATCGCAGGCCTATTGAACAAATCTAATGATCTCACTATTTGTTTAGATGATTTAAAGGAAAATTTAGTTAATGTGGACATCTTGTGCATAACAGAGCATTTTATTATGGAAGGATATGAAAATCAATTGTACATACCAAACTACTGTTTAGCTGCTTATTACTGCCGAAAACATAAAAAAAGGGGAGGCGCGTGTATACTTGTACATAAGGAATTGCAATGGATAGAATTACCTAGAATAGCGAAATTATCAACACTAGGAGTATTTGAATGCTGCGCTATAGAGCTGATTCATTATGAGTTGATCATCGTATGTATCTATAGGGTACCAAATGTAAACAATCTCAATGACTGCCTGGACAAACTCGAATCTCTTATGCAAACACTAATACAAACCCGCCGTAAGAATATTGTAATTGCTGGAGATTTTAATATAGACATTCTTAAGCGGAATAGCCAAACAAATGCATTTCAAAATCTTCTAATGAGCTATAATTTAAAACTAGCTTTAAAACAACCAACTCGCATGGCCAGCCAAACATGCATAGATAATTTTGCGCATAATTTTAATAAAGCTTGTAAGACTGATGTACTTGAGTTTGCATTGTCTGACCACACGGCGCAATTAATTCGCTGCCCGGTCAAAAAAATATGTAGTATTGGCTATTGGTTTACAGTTACAAGAGATTACAATATGGAAAATATTCAAAAATTTAAGAAGTACTTGAACGAGCTTTCTTTCTCAGACATATATAACACAGATGACCCCAATGTAGCATACAATGAATTTCTGTTAAATTTTAAATTGATCTACGACTTGTGCTTTCCTACTAAACTAATTAAAATAAATACTACAAAAAAAATTAAATGGCTATCTAAAGGTCTTAAATTATGCAACCGTAAGAAACGAAAACTATTGTGGCAGCTTAGATTAAACCCTAACAAATTAAATAAAACAATTTTCAAAAACTATTCAAAGTTATATAAAAAAATTATTCACTTGACTCAAAGAGCACAAAATAATTTTAACATTAAAGCATCAAAAAATAAATCGAAAACCACGTGGCAGATCATAAATCGTACAAAATACAATATCCCTAAATGTGGTATCAATAGTATTAAATTAGAAAATAAAATTGAAACAAATCCTCTGAAAATTGCTGAAGCCTTTAATAATTACTTTATTGATAAAATTCAGGCCAAACTTCCTGCCAATAGCAAACCTAAATCTTATCTGACAAACAACGTCAGTAACTCAATGTTCATGACTCCTTGTCTCCCACATGATATACATAAACTTATACTATCTTTAAAAAACACTAATAGCGTGGGCAATGACGGTATTAATACAAAAATAATAAAACACGTAGCATTGGAGATCTGCGGTCACCTCAGTCACATAATTAATCTCAGTATCAGCGCGGGTATCTATCCAGATGCTCTAAAAACATCTATTATAAAGCCACTATTTAAGAAAGATAAAAGAGACCTGATGCAATCTTATCGTCCCATCGCATTAGTTCCAATAATTTCAAAAATATTTGAAAAATACATATACCAGGTACTATATAATTATGTTGAAAAAAATCACATATTAAGTGAGGAACAGAAGGGTTTTAGGCAACACAAAACAATCAACATGGCCATATACGATTTTTTATTGAATATCACTAAAAACGTAGATAGTCGGACGCCTGTTTGTGGCATATTTTGCGATATGACGCAGGCCTTCGATTATGTACACTTTCCTACTCTTTTGAACAAACTCGAAGCTTACGGGATTAGAGGAAATATATTAAAGCTAATTGAATCTTATTTAACTAAAAGAAAACAGATTACCGAAATTAGAAAAATTAATTTGACAAATAAACGAGAAGAAATTTATCGATCACAAGAGCGTGAAGTCACATTTGGTGTGCCGCAGGGCAGCGTATTGGGGCCTCTTTTATTTATTTTGTATATAAACGATCTACCTAAATCCATTCAACATTCACTGTCACTATTTGCTGACGATAGCACTGTGACTATACCCTGTAAAAACTTAGAAACATATGAAAACGATATTAATAAAACTTTAGCTTCAGTCGTAAAATGGTTAGATGATAACAATCTTAATATCAATTTTAACAAAACTAAAATAATTTATTTTAATCAACGAAACCCTTTGAAAAGTCAATTTAATATACACCATAATAACAACATTATACAAGAAGTTGAAAACACAAAATTTTTAGGACTCCAAATAGACAAAAAGTTAAACTGGAAAACGCATCTAGATATTTTAAATAAAAAAATTAATAAATCAGCATATGCTTTACGTTCCCTATCACCGATAATATCTACAGACGCACTCCTTACTGCATATTATGGTATAGTAGAATCCCATTTACGTTATGGTCTAATATTTTGGGGCAATTCAACTGAGAAAGAAACTATTTTTAAATCCCAAAAAAGATGTATAAGGTCTATGTTTAAACTAAAATCTACCGATAGTTGTGTACCGTATTTTAAACAGTTTAAAATGTTAACTCTACCTAGCCTTTATATTCTTGAAGTGGCGGTATTTGTGAAAACTAATCCAAATCGTTTTACTCGTCTCGCAGATGTAGTTCCTCGAAGCAGGCGTGATAATAGTAAATTATGTTCACAGGCCGCAAATACAGCACTCATGCGCAAAAGTGTTTTCTGCATGGGCCCACTAATTTATAATAAGTTACCTCAATCTTGGAAGGTGTTAAGTTTAGAGTTATTTAAAAAAAAACTAAGTTCCTTTTTAGTGCCTAAAGTATATTACAATATTTCAGAGTTTCTTGCAGAAAAAGCAAATGCATTTGTTTGATTTTTCATTATTTTGAAACGTACATATGCTTGAATGAAATGTGTCTGTAATTATTGTTTTTTGCTGGTCTTGTACCTTTCGCATGCCTAATGGTAAAATGTGGCTGAACTGTATAATTGTATCTAACATCATGTACCTGTACCCATATTTGCGAAATAAAATATCTTATCTTATCTTATCTTATCTTATCAATAATTTTGTTTTTTATTGTTTTTATGGACTGTTTTAGCCCTACTAAATTTTCTATCAAAATTACCATTTTTCTTGCAGAGCCAATAATTTATCATTCAATAAGGTTATTATTCAATAATTTACCCTCATTGTAAAGGTTATTAACTAAACTTTTAGGCGATATATAGTTCGAATTGATACGTTCCATATTACCAAAAATATTTACCATTTTACGTGAAAAAAGGTAGTGGCTCGATTTATTTGCTCCCAAGTGTATAATGTACCCACAGTTATATGTGCTGGTTTTGTCTGTGTTGTAATTGTATTCCTGTATCATCTTCATTTCATAATTATCATTCATTGTTTAATATTTACAAACCCTTACGCTTTTTTATGCTGTTCCTGTCGTCATCCTTTGTAATTTATTCCGGTATAATTGGATCAAATTAATATTTTCAAACCTGAAAAATAAATAATGTTTTGCTTTGACATGTCTGTCAGTGACAGTCGTCAAATTGACGACCGCAAACATTTCTTCTAAAATAAGTTTTCGGCTACTAACGTAAAACCTCTATGTTGTATGTCTTGTAAGCTTGTTTGTCTGTGTTAGATAGTAAACGGCTGAACACCCGCTGTATTATCGTGTTCCTTTAGATCTGATTCGCACTAATATTATAATAAAAATTACTAAAATAAATGGCATCCGACAATTATTGAGCCTGGCCGTTGCTATATAAAAACGATTTGACCGTTCTAGAAAGAAGATTCATAATTGGATTTTTTATGAATTTTGGAAGAGCGGTCAGAAAAAGAACCTGTCAAATGGGTCAGTCTGGATTTCGGAGCCGTTTGGTATAGACGCGGATTGCTGATACGCTTTCGTTGCTGAGTCTAGTTCTTGGAGCCGTTTGTTGGACACGCTGATTGTTCCTACGCTTACGTTGCTGCAGTCTAGATCTCGGAGTCGCTGGGGTAACACTCTGATTACCCATATGCGTACGTTACTGAAGACTACCAGTCTACTTACTGAAGACTACCAGTCTGCAACCGAGAGTCGGTTTAGAGGCTAAGTCGAGCTGTCACGTGCCTCTTGCTGCCCAGGGCTGGTCCTACTGACCGCCTGGGGGGGCCTCCGTCCCCGAGCTGATCGCGTCAGACTTCTCTTCGGCTGATCCTGTACGCCGGCCAGGCTGGGGATAATAATCCTCCTGGATACTGCCTAACCTTAGTGCGTTTAGGTCAGTGCTAACTTTTATACTTACAATTGTTTTTGATACTTATCACATTTTAACTTTCGTGTGAGAGCTATTAAATTCAATACGTACAATTCTGCATAGCCTTTTATTTCTCGTAAACTATGAGAGTTGTTACATTTGGCGCCCAATCGTGAAATCAAAGCTAGCTCTCTCATTCTCTTCAAAATTCTAATCTTACTAGTTTATTAGTACTCTCTATTTCGACATCTTAATTTGGCTTAGATTCTTATGTGTGTAAAATCCTCTTCAAAATTCTAATCTTACTAGTTTATTAGTACTCTCTATTTCGACATCTTAATTTGGCTTAGATTCTTATGTGTGTAAAATACTCTTCAAAATTCTAATCTTACTAGTCTAGTAGTACTCTTTATTTCGACATTTTAATTTGGCTTAGATTCTTTTGTTTGTGTGTGTGTGTAAAATACTAATATTTTCTCCTCAGCCCGCTTCGTCGTACTGAACATACTTACACACTGTACAAAAACTTACACTACATCCCCACACACAATCCTCTTGCTTCTGGCAATTGGCACCCCTTCTGCGCTTGTGGGTTTTAAATCACTCGTTGGTTACTTACAAGTTGGGGTTTGGTTTACTGTACGCGGCTATTAGGAGAGTACCCTATAGTCGTTCTCACCTATACTTTTACTCTATACTTTACCACATTACGCTGCACCCCACACACGTGCACACCACAGCGCTTACCCTATGGTAACCGCACTCAGTCTTCGCTTGGGTGTGTTTTTAAAACCACCTAGTGGTCACTACTGAGTTGGGGACTGAGACACTTCACGATAGCTGCAGGACAATATTCTGTAGTTGTTTGTACATACCTACACGATGATAAACTATACAGATGCTAACAACAATAAATAAAATAACAAATACTGTCTTTCATTTACTATACTTTATAAATGTTTTATTTTATTGAATAGGCTCAATGTCGTGGGCTCGATTTTAAAATATTATATTTCACTTTCGGCTTAAACTCTCTTGGTGAGGTGTATTACGTTTAATCCCTCCGGACGTCGGTCACTATTTGTTACTCGTTTTACTCTTACGCGCGTATCACTATTTGAACCTCTCAGAGGTGTATTACTTGCTTGACTCTCTTTTGAAGAGGCTTAGTCACTCATGTTACCTCACAGAGGGTTGTCACTCTCTCAATCTCTTAAATCTTATTCACTCTCATTTACCTCCCAGAGGGTTGTCGCTCTCTTATCCTCTTGAATCTTATTTACTCTCATTTACCTCTCAGAGGGTTGTTACTCCCTTATCCTCTTGAATCTTATTTACCCTCATTTACCTCTCAGAGGGTTGTTACTCTCTTATCCTCTTGAATCTTATTTACTCTCATTTACCTCTCAGAGGGTTGTTACTCTCTTCCTCTTGAATCTTATCTACCCTCGTCTGACCCTCTCAAGGCTAGTCACTCTGTCCCTCCTGAGTCCACTCTGACCCTTTAGAGGCTAGTCACTCTAACCTTTTTGAGGCTAGTCGCCTTTGAACTTTTGGAGGCTAGTTACTCTGAGCCTCTCGGAGTTTTTCCACTCTTTATAACTTTGTTATTCTCTCAGCTTTTGCTTCTTGCTTCTTAAATATTATTTTTCCTCACTTATATTTTTCAAGTGTCACTTCATGTCACTCTCTGGAATTCTATGACTATTTTTATTTTCTTTTCTTTTGACTTTTATATTGTCATATATTACCTTTTTTTTATAAATGGTTTTATTCATTACTCATGTCTATCGCTTCCTTCTTCTTACTATAGAGTTTTTAATCTTGACCTAATAAAACCTCTATAGATATTTATTTTCTTCATTCATCGGTTCTGAAACCAATAAGATTATTTTAATCTCTTTTTTTTAAAGAGCTTAAGAAGTACTGTTGGGTACAACGTTACCTAACCTTCTTATTTACTAACTCTTTGTTAGTTTTTGACTAATTAGCACCATCAACGTCTGCATGTTGATGGATTTCTGACTAATTAGCCACCGTCAACTATTGAGGTTGATGGATCTTCTATTATATCTATGGCTGTACTCTTATAGCCATAGGTGTATCTTTACGAGCGGCTAATAACTCGCCTTAAATAAGCCTGTATTAATATCATTTAAGGGCTATCCCCTTGATCTTTTTCCCCATATCTATGGCTTCACTCTGAAAGCCATAGGTATCTTCACGAGCGGTTAATAACTCGTCTTCCATAAGCCCTTATTATAATCGATCAAGGCCTAGCCCTTGATATAAATCTTTATTTTAATAATGGGTTTTAAACGCGAGCGGATTACAACTCCAAAAATAAGCCCTATTGTTAATGAATCTTTAGGTTTGCGTGATGATCATTGAATGTGAATCTCATTTGACCTTAATTTCGTAAGATGTCGGTGTGTTTGTATGAGGTATGAAAGTTTGTGAATGCTGAAATATCTAACCTTCTCAAAATTTTTGTTCTAGGCCAAAAATTTTTCTCGGGTCGTTGGGGATAATATAGTGTTTCGGTTCAACTCGTGTTTCGGTTCAACTCGAAAAACTATATTTACTTTTCATAGGCATGAAATCATTCATCGCACGATATGTCTACATTTTATAATATTTGTTGTATGGATTCTTGGAATCTTATAAGTAATATATAATGTACCCACAGTTATATGTGCTGGTTTTGTCTGTGTTGTAATTGTATTCCTGTATCATCTTCATTTCATAATTATCATTCATTGTTTAATATTTACAAACCCTTACGCTTTTTTATGCTGTTCCTGTCGTCATCCTTTGTAATTTATTCCGGTATAATTGGATCAAATTAATATTTTCAAACCTGAAAAATAAATAATGTTTTGCTTTGACATGTCTGTCAGTGACAGTCGTCAAATTGACGACCGCAAACATTTCTTCTAAAATAAGTTTTCGGCTACTAACGTAAAACCTCTATGTTGTATGTCTTGTAAGCTTGTTTGTCTGTGTTAGATAGTAAACGGCTGAACACCCGCTGTATTATCGTGTTCCTTTAGATCTGATTCGCACTAATATTATAATAAAAATTACTAAAATAAATGGCATCCGACAATTATTGAGCCTGGCCGTTTCAATATAAAAACGATTTGACCGTTCTAGAAAGAAGATTCATAATTGGATTTTTTATGAATTTTGGAAGAGCGGTCAGAAAAAGAACCTGTCAAATGGGTCAGTCTGGATTTCGGAGCCGTTTGGTAAAGACGCGGATTGCTGATACGCTTACGTTGCTGAGTCTAGATCTCGGAGTCGCTGGGGTAACACTCTGATTACCCATATGCGTACGTTACTGAAGACTACCAGTCTACTTACTGAAGACTACCAGTCTGCAACCGAGAGTCGGTTTAGAGGCTAAGTCGAGCTGTCACGTGCCTCTTGCTGCCCAGGGCTGGTCCTACTGACCGCCTGGGGGGGCCTCCGTCCCCGAGCTGATCGCGTCAGACTTCTCTTCGGCTGATCCTGTACGCCGGCCAGGCTGGGGATCATAATCCTCCTGGATACTGCCTAACCCTAGTGCGTTTAGGTCAGTGCTAACTTTTATACTTACAATTGTTTTTGATACTCATCACATTTTAACTTTCGTGTGAGAGCTATTAAATTCAATACGTACAATTCTGCATAGCCTTTTATTTCTCGTAAACTATGAGAATTGTTACAAGTGTCACCTAGGAATGATAGTGTCAACGAAATAATCAATCTAATTATTCAAAAAGTTCCCGGACAAATAAAAAAATACAAATCGATAGACACCGTGTGACAACTTTGCCCTGGAGGGGGTTGCCAGCAGGTAGGTAGATAGCCAGGGTCCGTAAATAAAAGCGTTGATAGTTTAGTACACTATTATTTATTGCCTCAATTCCGTGGCCATCACATTGATGACTACTGAGGGTAGGTAAATGATTGGAACACTGGCCTGAACCGTCTCTGAAGGTGATGCAGGTTCCGTCATCAGCCCCCCACCAGGCTTCCAGTTCTAGAATCTTCTGCGGTATATTAATAGCGAAGGGTAGGTGTGAACTTCCTTGCAGCAGGAAATCTCCGCAAAGTGTATTCCTCCACGCCAGAACCACGATGTGGCGGAAGCGTGATAGGTAGATCATAAATCCTGGAAGTCCAGACAGAAAAGGAGCGTGAGCAAGCTGTCGGAACCACGTTTCGTAGGTCCAAAGGTCACAGTGTCCCAGATAGAAGGAAATACAGCAGAAAACTAGTTAAAAGGTTCTGGGAACACCTTACAATTAGGACTTCTAATAAAATACAATATGGAAACTTACCCTAGAGGGATTTCACGAAGTATTTATTAAAATGATTTGATTAAATGGCCGGAGCGAGCGACACAGCTGTCACCTCCAGTGCTTTACAACCGACTTCAAAAAAGAAGGAGGCTATTTCCCGACTTTTTTAATTTGACATGCATGTGGCCACGGCGCCGTATACAGCGGAGAAGCCCAGGCGTAATCCAAATCTTTAAATTACGCTCTCTTTTTGGAACTGTTTGTACCCGTGTATTGGAGGAGAGACTACCTATTAATGCATCTGCAGCATTATTAGGATCCAAGATAGACAGCGTTGGAGACCAGTCATGGGTTTTGATGTTCTCTATAGCAGATTCGTAATCGATTTTTGACCTAATACTGGTAACATCCAAGGTAGTACTCCTGGTTTGTACAAAAAAACTTAAAAAAAAAGAAACAACCGCCTTCAAAAACTAAAAAGTAATAAATAACTTCAGAACCTTCAGAACAGAACACACATTACTTTAGTTTCGGAAGTCGGTGGCAATACAAAACAACAGTCAGAACAAAGCCACCGCCACCGACTTCCGAAACTAAAGTAATGTGTGTGTTCTGTTCTAAAGGTTCTGAAGTTATTTATCACTTTTTAGGTTTTGAAGGCGGTTGTTTTTGTAGCGTTACTTGTAAATGTACGTGTCACAAAATCACAACACATAACTATGTACTTACATACAAATATTTTTTATACAAATATAAATGTAGTTATAAATAATAATCAGTGTTAGTATTGTTGGTGTCCTAGATATATATATATATAGTGTTAATAACATACATAAATAAATACTTTGTATTAAGTAAAATAATTATTGTGTGTAAAACAACAGACAATGATTTTATTGTATGTATGTAAAAATGTAACAAACAAGCGCGTGAGTCACTGACCGGTTGCATCGCGAGCGAGCGGGACCCCTCCCGCTTCCTCGCGCTTCACCAATCGGCAGTCCGCTACATAACGCGGTAACTAACCGCACGCTGCCGCTAAGTACTACATGCTCCTCGCGCGCTTGTTTACCTAAGCTTGTTTAAATTCTGCTTACCTATTACCTTACCTTCTATTTCTTGTGCCTACGACTGTGCTTGTGACTTTCTATCTGTGCTTCTTCTTGTGTTGACTTTCTCCTTCCATTCTCGAACTTTGTACGTGTACATGTGTGGGGTGTAAAAGTAAATAAGGCAAGTGAGTCCACGACTTTTATTCATCTCCCGTATTTACCCACTTCACTGGTGACCCCGGAAGAACACCATGAGTCAGCAACGAAGCGATGATAAATTGGCAAGTCATGATGCCGCGGGCTATGACGTATTTCGTGTCGGTGTGCGGGTACCGCCATTTTACCCCGAAAACCCTGCGTTGTGGTTTGCGCAGCTGGAGAGCCAGTTCGTGCTGGCGAACATCACTGCTGATGCCACGAAATTTCACCACGCAATAGGAAGCTTAGACCCAATATACGCATCGGAAGTCGAGGACATAATCACGGCTCCTGCAGCTCCAAACAAGTACGAGAGGCTGAAGACGGAACTTGTGAAGAGGTTGTCCGCGTCGCGGGAAAAGAAGGTACAACAGCTATTAACACACGAGGAGCTTGGTGACCGCAAGCCCTCGCAGTTTTTGTGACACCTGCGCCACCTGGCGGGACCAAGCGTACCGGAAGAATTTTTACGTACGATCTGGACTAGCCGCCTGCAGAGCAGTACACAAAGCATCATCGCGTCGCAGGCCAAAGCGAGTCTAGAAGAAGTGGCCGAGCTGGCGGACCGCATACAGGACGTAGTGCCAGCCAGCCCGCAAGTCGCAGCGACATCTGCATCGACGGCGACACCAGAAAGCAGCATGGACCAGATGAGTGGTCAGATTGCCGAACTCACCAGACAGGTGCAAGCACTGACCTCGCAGGTTGACAGACTGTCCCGGTCGAAGCAAAGGTCCAGTGGAGGTGCTAGTCGGAGAAGATCAGGGTCCAGAAGATCAAATTCTAATTACCGGAAATGGCCAACCTGCTGGTACCATTATAAGTTCGGAGACAAGGCAACCAGGTGTATAAAACCCTGCGATCACGCGGGAAAAGCCACGGGCAGTCGATAATGGCGACCGGCGACTGTCACAGCACTGGTCGCTTATTCGTGACGTACCACAGTACGAAGATGCAGTTCCTCGTCGACACCGGCAGTGACGTCTGCGTCTTCCCTAGGTCGGCCATGAAAGAGCGCCGTACCAAAACTGACTATGAACTAAGTGCGGCTAACGGTAGTGCGATTAAAACTTACGGGTACGCGTATTTAAAATTAAGTATAGGTTTGCGCCGTGACTTTGCCTGGCGATTTATAGTGGCGGACGTAACAAAACCAATTATATTATATAAGTATGTATATCAGTTGTCTGGTTACCATAACACAAGCTCTGCTTAGCTTGGGACCAGATGACCGTGTGTGAGTTGTCCCAAGATATTTATTTATTTTATTTATAATTATAGGTGCCGATTTTTTGTCACATTACAACTTGATTGTGGACGTTAGAATGCAGCGCCTAATCGACGCTAACACTACGCTCGCGACCCCTGCTTTGCCTGCTCGCCCTTCTGATGTTGTTTCTTCGGTGAAGGTAAGAATTGGTGACACTACATATCACGACATACTCCGGGAGTTTCCTGACATAACCCGGCCGTCGGGTATACACCGTGCACCTACACATAACACCTTACACTACATACGTACAACACCTGGGCCACCTGTATCAGGTACACCGCGGCGACTGGCTCCAGACAAATTAAAAATCGCTAAGGAGGAGTTTGAATCCATGCTAGCTAATGGCACAGCCAGACCCTCCGACTCACCTTGGGCATCACCCTTGCACCTGGCACCTAAAAAGGATAGTGGGTGGCGGCCATGCGGTGATTATAGGATGCTAAACGCGCGTACGATCCCCGATAGATACCCTATCCGCCACATCCATGACTTCGCCCACAACCTTACAGGATGCCAAGTATTCTCAACAATTGATTTAGTTAAGGCCTATAATCAGATACGCGTTAACCCAGAAGACATACCAAAGACAGCTATCACTACACCGTTCGGGCTTTACGAGTTTCCTTACATGACGTTTGGTTTACGCAACGCAGGGCAAACTTTCCAACGTTTTGTTGACGAAATGCTACGAGGTCTGGATTTTTGCTACGGGTACCTATACGATTTTTTAGTCTACTCAAAAGACCAGGCGGAACATGAAGACCACCTGCGGCAGCTGTTCTCCAGATTGAGAGATTATGGAATGGTGATAAACACATCAAAATGCGTATTTGGAGCCTCACAGGTAACTTTTTTAGGCTACTTACTCACCTCAAGCGGCACTAAACCATTGCCAGAAAAGGTCGAGGCAATAAACAGCTTTCCAACGCCGAAGACTGTCAAAGAGTTAAAAAGGTTTCTAGGGATGGTGAATTTTTATAGGCGGTTCATCCCAGAGGCGGCACAACATCAGGCCCCACTGAACAAGCTTCTAGAAGGATCGGTGAAGGGCTCGCACCCAGTAAGTTTCACAGCAGTAGAGGACGAAGCTTTTATAGCCTGCAAAAGAGGTCTCTGTCAAGCAGCAATGCTAGCACACCCAGATTGTGGAGCTAAACTAGCCATAGTGACAGATGCCTCCGACACCGCCATGGGAGCAGTCTTGCAACAATTAAAGGATGAGGAATGGCAACCCCTAGCTTTCTTTTCGCGTAAGCTAACCTCAAGCCAGCGGAAGTACTCACCATATGACCGTGAACTCCTAGCGATATACGAAGCAATCAAGTACTTCAGACATATGGTCGAGGCCAGAGAGTTTGTTATTTACACAGACCACAAACCCATCTGTTACGCGTTCCATACACGTAAGGAGAATTGCTCACCAAGACAGTTCAGACACCTGGACTTCATCTCGCAGTTTACCACAGACATCAGACACATATCAGGCAAGGATAACGTTGTCGCCGATACACTTTCACGAGTAGAGGAAATCATCCAGCCCATCGACCTGAACGAGCTAGCTAAGTCACAGAGTTCCGACCCTGAGCTCAAACGGCTACTTGACGTGAACACAGCGTCGTCATTGCGTCTGAAAAAGGTAACACTGCCGGGGACACAGTCTGAACTGTACTGCGATGAGAGTAGCAAGATACCAAGACCATATGTCACGAAGGAATATCGCCGTCAAATCTTCGACAACTTACACTCTTTGAGTCATCCAGGAGCTAAAGCCAGTGCTAAGCTGGTAGCGGAGCGTTACGTGTGGCCCGAAGTCAAGAAAGACTGTAGGGAATGGACGCGAACTTGCTTGCCATGCCAGCGAGCGAAAACCACTCGCCATGTCTCCGCACCCTTGGGCAACTTCAAACTACCACGATCGAGGTTTATGGACATCCATATAGATATGATTGGGCCACTGCCAATCTCTCACGGATTCCGGTATTGCCTCACCGCTGTAGATCGCTTCACGCGATGGCCTGAGGCAATACCAATCAAGGATATCACAGCCGAAACAGTGGCCAATGCTCTTCTGTATGGATGGATCGCACGCTTCGGCTGCCCCACAAAAATAGTGACGGATCGTGGCAGACAATTTGAGTCGGCCCTCTTCAAACACCTGTCGGACATAACTGGTTTCGAACATAGGAAGACAACCGCTTACCACCCTGCCTGTAATGGTATAGTTGAGCGGTTCCACAGACAGCTAAAAACAGCTATAACCTGCTACGGAAATCAAAACTGGGTAGAATCTCTACCGCTTGTTCTGTTAGGCATCAGAAGTGCACACAAGGATGACGTACAGGCAACCCCGGCTGAGTTGGTGTACGGGGAAACATTACGTCTGCCAGGTGACTTCTTCGAACCAGAAGCGGTCAATAACACTGATGTGACCGACTACGTATCTAGGTTACGCATGTTTGCTAGAAACATACAGCCGTCATCAGCATCGCGACATACCAACAGTCGGGCCATATTTGTTTTTAAAGACCTTCCAACCGCGTCGCACGTATTCTTAAGGGATAACGCGTCATCTGGTTCATTCAAGCCAGCATACACCGGACCACACGAAGTACTTGAAAGAGATGACAAAGTGTTCAAACTCCTTCTTAACGGTAAAATAGTCACAGTATCGGTAGACCGACTAAAACCGGCCTACATACTTCAAGACTCACGCACCACAGTAACACAAAACAACACACACACCAATAACGAACATGAACAAGAACAGACTTCACAGGACACACCAGTCACAATTCCGACACCGGCGACCGAAGACGACAACATCAAAAGGACACGGTCAGGCCGTAGGGTGCGTTTCCCTGACTACTATCGCCCTTGACGGTCTCAAGAGGGGGGTGGTGTAGCGTTACTTGTAAATGTACGTGTCACAAAATCACAACACATAACTATGTACTTACATATAAATATATTTTATACAAATATAAATGTAGGTATAAATAATAATCAGTGTTAGTATTGTTAGTGTCCTAGATATATATACAAGGTGTCCAAAAAGAGTATCGGGTATTTGTTTCAGCGCTGAAGTTGACACGAAGCGGCGAGGGGGCGCGGGGAGGGGATTGTCAAGTCCGCCATTTTTTGCAATTTTAGCTGCAATGGAGCAGTACGCAGGGACGCATCGCGCATTTTGCGTACGAGCATATTATCGTAACGGTGATTCAATAGTGACTGCTCAACGTTTGTATCGTGCGAAGTATCGTACACGCAATGCACAAAGTGACAGTGAGTGAATGGTCATGTTAATTAGCAGAATTGTCGATACTGGGCAGAGGAGAATCCGAGGCGAAAACATGAACGACCCCTGCACAGCCCAAAGGTCGTTGTGTGGGCCGCTATGTCTGCTAAAGGCATAATTGGTCCGTATTTTCATGAAGATCGACGAGGCCGAGCGCTCAATGTGAATAGTGACCGTTATTGCGATATGCTGCAAAACTTTTTGGGTCCAGAGTTGCAGGAGTTTCAAAGTTTCAATTCAAGAACGTGGTTCCAACAAGACGGGGCCACTTGCCATACATCAAATCAATCAATTGAAGCTGTTTACGAATTATTCCCTTATAAGGTCATTTCACGTAGAGGTAACATCAACTGGCCTCCCAGAAGCCCCGACCTTAGCCCACTTGACTATTTCGTATGGGGATACCTTAACAGTAAGGTTTATGAGAATAATCCGTCGAACCTAACGCAATTGAAACAAAACATCAGGTCAGAAATGGCAGCACTATCGAGGGCTATGTGTCAGCGTGTTATCACCAATCTTCGTTCCAGATTAGAAGAGTGCCAGCAGCGTAACGGTCACCATTTGGATAACATTATCTTTTCGAAATAATTTTCCATTTTGTATTCTAATAATGAACATTAAAAAAATACTTTATTACTAGTAGTTTTTTTTTTATTGAGCAAACAAATACCCGATACTCTTTTTGGACACCTTGTATATATAGTGTTAATAACATACATAAATAAATACTTTGTATTAAGTAAAATAATTATTGTGTGTAAAACAACAGACAACTGATTTTATTGTATGTATGTAAAAATGTAACAAACAAGCGCGTGAGTCACTGACCGGTTGCATCGGCCGGCGGCGGCGCAGCGAGCGGGACCCCTCCCGCTTCCTCGCGCTTCACCAATCGGCAGTCCGCTACATAACGCGGTAACTAACCGCACGCTGCCGCTAAGTACTACATGCTCCTCGCGCGCTTGTTTACCTAAGCTTGTTTAAATTCTGCTTACCTATCTTCTATTTCTTGTGCCTACGACTGTGCTTGTGACTTTCTATCTGTGCTTCTTCTTGTGTTGACTTTCTCCTTCCATTCTCGAACTTTGTACGTGTACATGTGTGGGGTGTAAAAGTAAATAAGGCAAATGAGTCCACGACTTTTATTCATCTCCCGTATTTACCCACTTCATTTTTTATTCGAAAAATGTTTTTATTTTTCGCTTTTTAGTATCGTCTTAACATCCAAATCCATTAAAAAACGGCGACACAGTTAAATTAGAGATTGAAAGTCCTCCAAAGATTTTTAGAAACTATAAAACTTCATCTACGTGTATTTTTTTTTTAATATTTTTGTTTTTTTCAAAAACGCTGAATCAAATTTGGTGGAATTATCCCTTTCAAACAAAAAAAAAATTTTGCAAATACGTCTATTATATGACGGAGTTATGCCCGAACATACATAAAAAAAATACAAACATCCGAATTTATAACCTCCTCCTTTTTGAAGTCGGTTAAAAAGTAGCAGCGGTTCATGATCTGTTATTGAAGATTCAATAACAAAAGTCGTAGCAATTTATTTGTTTTAAATAAAATGTGGTCCAAACAGTTTATTTGTGATCCGTGTCGGAAACAGATGCGCTGGGAGAAGTCCGTTAGACGCAGCGCAGGTTAAATACTCATCTAAATGACTATCAACATTGTCGATCTTTATGTCAATATTCATATCATCGATCAAGACCACGGTAGGTGTTGTTATTTTGAGTAGTCATTATCGAGACTATCAATACAGTGGTTTAGGTTTTTAAAAGAAGGAGGACGATAAACAGTCACTATGTCTAAGTCGGCAAGTGTGATAATTTGTTCAACCAGCACTCCGTGAGAACAAGCATGTCACATTATCTCTGTATGCATTCGTTTAGCTAACGGAGACCAATTGCATGGATACAACCTTGTAGCTTGGATTATCCACCAGAAACTTGCTCTGAAATACAGCCTTCTAGAATCGGAAGTACTGTACGGCAGGTATGTGCCCGATCCAGCTCTTGAAAATGGCAATATCTCATTATATTGTGATCGTTCTATATTATCTCTGACAGGACTATTGTTGAAAACAAGCCTAACATAGATCGATTAGAGAGCCGCGCAATGATTGTTGCTATAGCGGTTCCACATGACCAGTACCTCGTAAAAGTTGAGAAAGAGAATTTTAGTTAGTATCTTGACCTGGCTTGCGTGGTAGTCGACGTGTGGGAGGTGTGTGACGGCCACTTAAATTCGGCGTTTAATTTAATGGAATCCAATGGGCTCTTGGAATCATTTTTAAGAGCCTCGAGCAATATCTGAGGAGGCTCTCGTTGGGCAGCTGGATCAAGGGCTTGATTCAGAAAGAGGTACTCCTGTACACGGCCCGTATTGTTAGAAGATTCCTCCACTCTCAGGAGCCCTGACCAGTACAACCTTGGACCCTGTTCCTGTTATCGGTGGCCTGCTATTTTTATATGTTGATGAAATAAAAAATAATGAAACTATCCAATAACATTCAGTCTTTCACAACCTTCGTAATTAAATTAAGAATTAAAGAATACTCTAGTGCTTGATTTATAAAGATAATTAAGGAACCTTATCTATACTAATACATTTCTTTGTAAGTTTGTAAGTTTTAATGTAGGGGGTAATCTTCGGAACTACTGATCCCATTATAAAAATTCACCGGCACGTGTAAACAATGCAAATACGCGCCGAGGTGTTGGCTGCTGTGACACGTCGTCGGTCACGAGTTTCGCGTCGGCAATTTTGTCGCCGGCGTCGATTGCTGAGTCTGCGTGTTGCACCACAAGCGTGCCTCGTAGACCTGCTCCCATACCCGCAGCTCCTCCCCACAGAGCTGCCTGATCGACGCGTGCATCTGACATACTACTTACATTATGATAGTATCTGATATACTACTTACATTTGTAGCCACCATGCATCACAGCACATAACGTTTTGACTTTTCTGCATGAAGAAACATTGAAACGTTCTGAAAAGAACTATTGTTATGTTTTATGACAATCTGCGAAGAAACGAGAAGAAAGCTTCGAGTCGCGGCGTCTTCCTATCGCCGCGCCCAAACAATCACACGCAGATATTCACGCAACGGCGGCTGCGTCGAAATGGAAGCGTGCGGTGTCCACGCACATATATTTATGCATTCGGCAGCGCGGCGCGCGAGCACGTGAAACACACGCGCCCCCTTGCGGAATTCACGTGACAACAGTGCAGTGTGATGTGATTGGTTGTAATTACTTTGTTCCTATTGGTTATACTTTTGTAAATTTGTTGTTAAAATTAATGTACATACAGTTTTTTATTGGTTAAGCGAACATAATGTAAATATAAGACGCTATTTTTCAAATAAACGTGGGCCTATTGCCTATTAAGATCGTTTTAAATTAAGTAATTCATGTAACTAAACGTAATAAATAAGTAGAATGGAATGTAAGATGAGTGAATGAGAGGTGAGAGCGGAAGGAGTGAGACAGATGATGAATGGCGGATAGAATACGATTTGTAACGACGACGCTAAGACGTTCAAGTGTAATTTTTAGGATACGAGTCGATAATAAACGCAGAAACAAGAAAAATCTGTTTTACTCATCACGACCCGCTCCGTCATAAATATATTACTTTATTATTACTTCTACACTATCAACGAGTATTTTTTTCAACCTTCTGATATCTCTAAGATTCAACCAAGATCCTCCAAAGTATCTTTAAAGTGGTGACCCCGAGCCTAAACACTGAAGAAATTGAAGATCGCCTACCAGAAAATCCATTCAAGATGTCGAATCCCTGCCAAACAGAAGAACAATCAAGCTCAACATCGCACTCAAGCCCGAAGGCGGAAGCTGCCGGCATGTCACTCACTATGCGCATCCCATCTTTCTGGCGCGATCGACCACTACTCCGGTTCATCAGCTTCGAAGCAGCAACTCACGACCTCAAGAAAGGAGAAGACCAGCTCGTTCAGATGGTCATTGCACAGCTCGAGCGACAAGACATCGAGCAGATCATGGACCTACTGTACAACCCACCAGAGACGGATCAATACAAGGCCACCAAAGAAAGGCTCATATCCGCCTACGAAGAGTCCGACAGCGCCAGTTTCAAAAACTGCTGTCCGATATGGAACTCGGAGACCAGAGGCCGACGCAACTACTCCGGCGCATGCGAAACCTCGCTACAGACAAGATACCAGAATCTATTCTGCGACTCATGTGGGCCAACCACCTTCCATCACACGTCCGTTCAGTCCGTTAGCGAAACATTCGGCACCAAGACGGCACTCGACGAATTCGCTCTACTCGCTGACAAGATCATGGAGCAGACCGCAGCAACAGAAGTCGCAGTCGTGCGGACACCACCATCCGCACCACGCGCTGATACTCAATACCTTATTAGCGAAATAAGGAAGTTATCGCTAGAAATAGCCGAGTTAAAATCAAGTCGATATAACAACAGCAACAACTATCGCCATAGACGTCACTCACCTCGTCACCGTAGCACATCACGACCGAGAGCATCCAGCAGTCGAGAAGCATCGCCATCACCATTCTGCTATTATCACCGACCTTTCAAAGAAGAAGCTAGGCGCTGTACATCGCCTTGCTCATTCAAGAAACAGAACTCGGAAAACTAGACGGAACGTTGGCAATGGCGGACACCGGCGTTCAAGAAAAGTCCCACCGCCTATACGTCACTGACAGGAACTCGAAGTTATCATTCCTAGTCGACACTGGAGCAAACATATCCGTGCTACCGAGAACAAAAGGACAAATACCTAAACCGCTACCTTTCCAGCTATACGCAGCGAACAACACAACTATAGCTACGTATGGCGAGAAAACATTAACACTCGATTTAAATCTTCGTCGACCGTACTTATGGAAATTCATCGAAGCTGACGTCACCAAACCCATACTTGGAGCTGATTTCCTCAATCATCACCAACTTATCGTCAATCTGAAAAACCGAAGATTAATCGACGGTGTGACTAGCCTAAAGGTCAACGCCCCGCTACGACTATCGGACGTACCTACCGTACGCAGCATAGACATCACGCAGTCATACCACGACATATTAGCACAATATCCCGGCATAACATGACTAACATCGATGCAACTCAGCTCCGATATCAACGTGCAACATTACATCGTAACAACAGGACAACCGATACACAGCCGAGCTCTACCGATCCCACCACACCGTTTCGAAATAGTGAAGAAAGAATTCGAAAATATGATCGAACAAGGATTATGCAGACCTAGTAAGAGCCCATGGTCATCACCTCTACACATCGTTCCCAAGAAGAAAAGCGATATTAGAGTTTGTGGTGACTATCGCCCACTCAATTCCATCACCAAACCAGATCGCTATCCTGTTCCACGCATCGAAGACTTCACTCATCATCTATCAGGAAAAACTATCTTCTCAACAACTGAGCGTAAGAGAAGAAGACGTCCAGCGGACAGCCATTATAACTCCAATGGGATTATTTGAATTCCCACGTATGTGCCCAGGTTTAAAAAACGCGGGACAAACGTTTCAACGTTATATCCATGAAGTTCTACGAGGATTACATTTTGTTTTCCCTTTCATTGACGATTTGTTATTGGCATCAGAAAACGAAGACCAACACAGAAAACATCTCCATATACCTAGTACTGAAGCGATTAGAAGAAAACGGTATCACCATCAACCCCACCAAATGTAACTTTTTTTTTTTTTTTTGGTACGGTGTGGAAAATCCTCATGGATGTCCTCCGCCCTGGGACGGGCGGAGGGGTCTGTCAGACTCTTACTGACTAAAAACCACCCCGGTGTTCCATCGCACACCTACGTCGGGGGTCGCGGGAACTGAGGCAAACCAGAAGTCCAGTTCCTTGGTTACACCGTATCGGAAGAAGGAATTATACTACCGCAACATAAAATCCAAGCAATCACCGATTTCCCTCAGCCGACTACAATCGAAGAACTACTAAATTACGCAATGTGAGCGAAATGATTCAGATATCAAATAAATTAGATATCAGAGTATTGGTATTAGTTTCGTCAAACACAGTATGTATACCATATTTAATAAACAGACAAATAAATTGGTCAAATAAGGTAAAATTAACAATATAATTAATAGATAATAAATCGGACTCAGAAAATATTCACCTCAGTCCCAATAAACATCCTAAGTTCTTGTCTGACATGTACTCATTTAAAGAGTAGTACGCCTTATTTATTAGCAAGATTTGTAATTGTTTTTTAAATTTATTGAAATCGTTACAGTCTAGTAATGCTTTAGGTATTCTATTGTAGATTATAGGTGCCATACCTAAGAAATTCTTACTGAATATCGCTTTTTTGTGTTGTTTACTAACTATTTTATTTTTGTGCCGCGCCAGACCAAATGTCACAAACAAGTGAGGATTTTTTTTTACAAATAGAGCTACCTCATATATAATTATAGGCAAGGCACTGTTAGTATGCGGAGATTCACAAATAATGGTTTGCAGCTATCCGTGTTTACAATTCCGCAAATCGCCCTAACGCATCTTTTTTGGGCTCTTATCTCCGTGTTTGTTGAGTTACCCCAATATATTATGCCGTAACGTAATGTAGAAGTTACGTATCCATGATATGCTGTAATTAATGTTTTTGACTGACTTCTTTTGCGAGATTGCGTAAAGCATATGCATGCTGACTCAGGCGATTACATACATCGTCAGTGTGAGTTTTCCACGACATGTCTCTGTCCATCTCTATTCCTAAAAATTTTGTAGATGTAGTTTCTGTAATATTTTTGTTTCCATATGTTACGTCAGGTTTTTATGTATTGTCCGTTGTTCGAAAGTCATTATTTTTGTTTTATCAATATTTATTTTTTAATTATTCGCGATCATCCACTCTATTAATACTTGGAGGCATTTGTTTGCCTCTCTTTCTAGTGCCACCGCATCGTTATTACTTAAAACTACCGTACTATCATCCGCAAACAAGACCATTGGATGATGTGTTTGTCTGGGCATGTCATTAATATAAATTATAAATAATAAAGCGCTTACAATGCCGCCTTGCGGTACGCCATAATTATTATTTCTCTGACTTGAGAGATATGTACGTTCATTTTTTGATAATTATAGTACATACTTTGTCTATCCGCGTGACTTGTTTCCTATCTGACAAATAGGATTTCAAAAGGCTAAGAGCATTGCCTCTAACCCTATATCGTTCCAATTTCTTTAAAAGTAATGTCCGATTTACAAAATCGAATGCCTTGCTCATGTCCATAAAGTGCTGCTACCGGACTTCTGTCGTCAATGCTGGTGATAATATTGTCAAAAAGATTGAAAATTGCCATGTTTATGTTCTTATTCTTTCTAAAACCGTATTGCTCATCAGCAAAAAGATTATTTTGTTCGAAAAATGAATATAGTCTGTTATAAATTACTTTTTCTATTATTTTGGAGAAAATCGGTAGTAGGGCAATAGGCCGGTAATTGGCTGGGTCCTGTTTATTGCCTTTCTTATAAAGAAGTTTGATTACAGCAATCTTCAACCTATCCGGAAACACACCCTCTTCCAAACACAGATTTATGATATGACAAAGTACTGGTGCGATAATAGTTGAAACAGATTTAATTGTTTTTGTTGTGATGTTATCATATCCAGAACTGTTTGTATTATTTAATGAATTCATTAATTTTATAATGTCAGGGGGAGTCGTGGGTATTAAAAATAAGGAGCTACAGTGAATGTCAAGTTTTAAATTGTAATTATTAATGTCAGTAATGTCAGATGCGGATTCAATTTCGTCAATAAAAAAAATCATTAAATGTTTGTGCGATATCTTTTGGGTCAGTCACCTCCATGCCATTTTTACTAAGTATTGGTATTCCTTCCTTATTCCTTATTTATTATTTGCCATGTAGCTTTGCTCTTATTTAGTGCATTATTAATAAAGTCGTTATTTTGGGATTTTTTTGTCAGGCGAATTATACTTTTTAAGCGTTTTGTATAGGTTTTAAATATTTTTCTATTATTGGAGTTGGGGTGTTTTCTGTATTCCCAGAGCATTTCTCATTTGCGTTTACAGCATAATTTTATGCCTTTGCTTATCCATCTAGGTTTCTTTTCTGCGTAAGTTTTCAGTTTTCTAAATGGAAAACACATGTTATAAAGTAATTTAAAGATGTCATGAAACTTATTAAATGCGTCATTAGGTTCTTTACAGGAATAAATATCATTAAAATTTAATGATATTTATTCCTGTAAAGTAAAATATGTCGAAGTTTACTAGTTGTTTACAAAATCTAACATTTAATGTTAGATTTTGTAAACAACTAGTAAACTTCGACATATTTTCTTTGCAATAGCTGCGTCTAAATACGTACCAGTATGGGAGCTTGCATGTTTTCTTTACTGGACAACGTGGCAGTTGTGCTGTGTGATCCGTCATTGCTAATTCAACAGTTACACATTTACTTCCCCCTATATTATCAATTATGTTATCGATACAGGTACCGCTGCAAAGACGTGTTGGAGTGAATACACTATTTTTTTGTATACTATTTTTAAATTGAAACTACGTAGTAGATTTCTAAAACAGATAGCGGCATAGTTGTCCTTTAAAATGTCAATATTAAAATCCCCACATATTACAATCTTCTTCTTACGTTTAAAACATATGTCACTAAGGATTATTTCTAAGTTAGTGAAAAAAGTGTTCAGTGAAGTTTTATCATGTTTCGGAGGTCTGTATACCTACACATAAAATAATTATAGGATGAGTTTGCAACTCAACCGCGCAACATTCAATAAAGGCTTACACCATTTTGCTACATCTAATTTTTGTCTCTTCTGAGTATTCTTTATCAATATACATGAACCCCCGTTCCTATTATCTCGTAAGTAATAAGCGCAAAGTGAATAGTTCGGTAAGTGAAGATGTTTATGGTCATCCTTTTTCATGTTGGTTTCTGTGATACAAACTATATCCACCGGTTTACCTTCGTCTATAAAGTTATTTAGGTGAACATTTAGTAAGTGCGACTTATTTACTAGTCCATTAAAATTGTGATGTAATGAGAATATATGTTCATACACGAAAAAGACTATCGCAAGCAGAAGTTTGTCGATCAGGTGATTGGTAATTATTGTTAATTTTCAACTCTGTGTTGTTACTTTTAAGTGATTTAAAATAATCTACATTTTTTTTCTGACGACTATATTTTTTACTAGTTGCATTGTTATCGAAAATATTTTCTTGTTTATTACAGTTCTTTAACTGCTTATTACTCTCATAAAATAAATGAGAGTCCACTAGTATATTACTCATAATATGGTCAAATATATTCCTAATTCCGTATTTATTGATTTTTCCCGTTACCTTAGAAAACATCTTATGTGTTAGGTCAAGATTGCAGTCAAATAGGTATGCGTAACCGTGATTTTGTATGTCTAGATGTAGGAGGTTGTTGAACATTTCAAGTTTGTAGTTGTATATTGGTGCTCCTGCTATGTATGTTGGAACACAGATTACTACGTTAGTGTGGGTGATTTTTTGAAGCGATTCTTTAATTCTGTTAATATTAATATAATATAATTGTTCTCCTCCCTGATTTCTTTTTCTCCGATGAATAGTAGACAATAATCATTTAAAGTGAAGTCTTTTAGGTTTTGTTCAATATTATATATTAGCTGTCTTGTGGTACCGTTGGGCATTATAAAGTAACAGTATTCGAAGTAATCTGCGAATACCTCTTCAATTGATAATGAGGAGCCCTTGGTTTTACTACAGCTCAATATACACAATTTATTCTTTTGTTTAGATGCTTTATTTTTACTTTTTGTCGATATTTCTTCAATTATTGTCTTTGATGTCTTAGTACTAGGACTTATGGTTTGTGTCTGTTTGTTATTTTCTAAGGTCGCAGATGCTTGTGTCATGGTTCTGTCAGTTTGTGTTTCTTCATTTTGTTTGTGCGGTTGTTCCTGGCTGTCATTTATGTAACTTGGAGAGGTTGGTTTAGTCGTTCTTTTGCGTTTCGGTGTTATGACTTTTTTCTCAGGCGTTGAGCATATTTTTTTGTATGATTATTAGATTTCATCAAACTTTGTAGATCGGATTTGAGGCGGAAGTTTTCACTGTTTAAGTTTTCTATTTCTTTGTGTGCACTTAATAATTGTTGCTGGAGTGTTTTGTTCTGCTCAGTCAAGTCATTTATGATGTTACTGTTGTTGTGAAGGCTGTCAGGAATGCTCACCATTGTTGTGTCAAAGAGTGTTTGGTCAATACTATTACTATCTGTCAAGACGTTCGATAAGTCTGGTGCTGAGCTGGTCCTGCGGATTCTATTACGGTAAGTTATGTTGTCGGTATTCATTTTAGCCAACACTATCGAAGCGACCTCTTTTGGGTGTTCAAAGTACATTTTATGCGATCTCGATATTTTTGTTATTCGAATAAATGTGTAAACATTCACAATAAAAAGCTTTTTACAAAAAAGACAACCGCCTTCAAAAAGTGAAAAATAACTTTAGCACAGAACACACATTGACTTTAGTTTCGAAATTCAGTGGCTTTGTTCTGTTTGTTGTTTTGTATTGCCACCGACTTCCGAAACTAAAGTCAATGTGTGTTCTGTGCTAAAGTTATTTTTCACTTTTTGAAGGCGGTTATCTTTTTTGTAAAAAGCTTTTTATTTTCCGCTTTTTAGTACCTCCTTCTCATTCAAATCTAATAAGAAGAGATTGAAAGTTAACTACTACAAAGATTGATGAAACTAAAACGTCGTCTGTGTAACATTTTTGGGTATTTGTTGATTTTTTAAAAAGTGCTGAATCAATTTCGATAAAATTTATGTGGGTCCACCCCTGAAGCATACCCTATCTATAAAAAAAAGAATTTTCAAGATCGGTTTACGTTTGCCTGAGAAATCGCGTAACAAATCGCGCACATACTTAATGCAAATTTAAGACTTATACGGTTTTCTCATGGATGCCATGGTCAGAACTGGACCAAACTGGACCACACGGGAAGCACTAGCTTCCAAATAAAAAAAGAATCATCAAAATCGGTTCACCCAGTCCCGAGAAATCAAGTAACAAACATAAAAAAAAAAAAAAAAAAAATACAGACGAATTGATAACCTCCTCCTTTTTTGAAGTCGGTTGAAAAGAGATATTTATATCAAGATTCGAACATGCGCCAAGCGACCAATATAGTATCTAATGTATCGGCCTACGCCTCCAAGCCATAGGAACTTACCAAAACTGCTTGAAATTGATTACTGCATTGTTCAATCCCAATTTTTGAATTAGTAAGAACGGTTGGTATGATTCATAATGGAATTTTTCCACTGCCAAAACACTTTTTGTACTTCGTTTTTTAGTCACTTTGTTTTGGGTTTTTGTTCGTTATTCAGTTGATTGTTTGCATTTATTATTGGTTTATTCACCATTTATTATACACTATTGTTCAACACTGTATATCTTATTGTATTATGGTTTTTATGCTTTAAAATTTTGTTTATTTTGTTGATGTTGTTCTTGTTTTTTTTTTCTTTTTTCCAGTCAAACACTTTTAATATTGTTTATAGAATGTCATTCGATTAGTTCTATGAAGGCTAAGCTTACAAACTTTAGTGCTTATTTAAATGTGCTTAAAAGTTGCGACAATCTTTCCAAGTTGCAAATAATCGAACTAGAAACCCGCTTAGACAAATTTGAAGCCATGTACGCCGAATTTGATGAATTACAGACGGAGACCAAGGTGTCAACGGACAAGCCGGACGAGGCCTACGCGACGAGAGGCCAGTTTGAGCAGCAGTACTACATGCTGGTTGCGCTGGCGCGGAGTTTGCTATCCGGACCGGACGGGAAGCGTCGCCGTAGTGACTCCGCAGGTTCTGTGGCAGGTTCAGAGGCAACAATGTCAGGTGGGACTAAACATAATTTTGTTAGATTACCTAAAATTGATTTACCACGCTTTGATGGCAGTTATCAGTGCTGGCTAGAGTTTAGGGACACTTTTATTTCTTTAATTCACGATAGTCCTTGTATCGACAGCATAAACAAGTTCCATTATTTACGCACTTCTTTAAAAGGCCAAGCAGCCGAAGTTATAAAAAATATAGATTTTAAGGCGAATCATTATCAATTAGCATGGGACTTATTGTGTGAAAGGTACAATAACAGTCGTCTTGTTATATATAAACATATGCAGGCTTTATTTGATGTCGAACCGGTCACAACTGAATCAAGTGTTGCTTTGCGTCGACTTATAGATGTACCCAATAAGAATATAAGAGCGCTCAAGTCATTGGATGAGCTTACTCAGTATTGGAATACTATCATTATTTTAGATGATGTATATTAGATGTCAATTAAATTAGATTCAAATACTAGTAGATATTGGGAAGAGTTTCGAAATACATTATCTGGTGCTCCTACACTTGCTCAATTTACTACATTTATAAACAACAAGGCGGACTTACTGGAAACGTTGGAAGATAATAATAAGCATAGTAATAAAACAAACAATAATAATAATAAATCCAAAAGTTTTGCTATAATTTCACAGAATGTAACAAATAAAGGTAACAATAACACTAATTCTATTTCAGATAAAAAGAAGTTCAAATGTCCTATGTGTTCTGGCGATCATTTGCTATATGTCTGTGAGTCTTTAAGAAAGTTAACACTAGAAGAATGACATAAAAAGGCCAAAGACCTCAAAGTTTTGCTTAAACTGCCTAAGATTGGGTCATAATGAAAGAAGGTGCAGAATAACCCACTGCAAGTACTGTGCAGCTAGGCACAACACCCTATTGCACATGGAAAAAACTGATACCCCTCCCTCATTAAATCCAATGCCTAATACTTCCGAAAGTATTGCTCTTTCTGCTAACGCTTCAGCCAATATGCAACCATGTACTCGCTCGTATGTTTTGCTTTCCACAGCGCTGGTGAAGGCGGTGAGTGCCAATTGTGACCGGTGCGATGCAAGTATCCTACTGGATAGCGGTAGTACAGCCAATTTTATTACCGAGAACTTATGTGATAAGCTGCGTTTGTCCCGAAACGGCACGGGCTCTACGATAACAGGTATTGACAACCAAACTAGTACTAGTGCACAATCATGCAGTCTAACCATTGAGTCTAATTGCGGTGACTATTCGGTTAACATTGACTGTTTAATTTTACCAAAAATTACACATCTTTTACCGTCAACTCCAATTAGTTTAAAACAAATAACTATACCTGTGGGTCTTCAGCTGGCGGATCCGACATTCAATACTCCATCAGCTGTAGAGATTTTGGTCGGTGTAGATGTTTTTTGGAGCATTATATCAGCCAACCACATAAAACTTGGCTAGAACCAACCGAGGTTATGTGAGAGTAGACTACGATGGTTATTTTCAGGCACAGTAAACTGTCACTCACAGAGACAGTAAAATTGTGTTTGCTTGAAATATCTCCTAGCTCCTAAGTCTTTTTTTCTTTCTAATAATTATTTTATAAACTTTGTGACATAGTCTAACAGTTTACTTAAGAATCCTATTGATTATTTAATTTTTTTTTTTTTTGTGGTACAGTACGTGATTACTCACGTCCTGTCGAATGTTCGCAGCGCAGGTTACAGCATTAAGGTGTGTCTAAAAATATTTTAAAATATTCCATGCACATGTCACATGAAGTATCAAGTAGAGCATGTAATAAAAAAGCAGTCACTTAAATGTTAATAATTATTAAACGATATTTTCAACTTTATTCAACATTCTACAAAGTCCGTAAAAAATAATCACTCGTGTAGAAATAAATTGCAAAAATGGTAATATATTTATTTTTTAAAGTTGTAATGTTATTTTCTATCTCTGGCAACCCTTTACCGTGTTCTGTCAATATCAGTGTCAGTCATAGTTCGGCCAGTGACTACAGTGCAAGGAAAAATAAAGCTAAAACGGCTTTCTACATTATTGTCAAAGTGGATACATCACTTAATTAAATAAAGCAAGTAAGTGATTTATGCATGCGATTTCCCTATAGCCTTAATAATTAGTTGGCCAACTACCGAAACCAAGTGAATTACAATCTCACAACCTTACATTTTGTACAGGTTATGTATTTTTATGATAGCTGATGCATTTGTAGCAACCGGTGGAGATATCCCAGATTTTGAAGCGTTGATATATTATTTACAACAAAAATGTAAAGGTGTAATTATTTTGCCAATCGACGAAAATCATGTTGATAACATCTCTAACATACTCGGTACTAGTACAACAAGACCTTGTACTGGTAGGTACTCTATCAGTTCATCAACTTACATGGAATAAGACCAATCCTAACACCTTGTATGTACGACAGACACTACAAGCTGCAGCGTTTGTAAAACAAATCAGATATTATGCTCACATCATGAAATTGGACTTATTTACGATACTTACAAAGAACAAGGAATTACCAGTTTTGAGGACATCAACTCATTCACGATATGACGTACAAGAACTCAAAGCAACAACCTCACCGCTCACGTACATATACATATATAGATTTTTATCGAAAACGCTATGAATTTGATGGTTCATCTGATGAAGAGGTTTTTGAAATCAGGAAGCCACCCCATATAGAAAACGTTATTAATAAGTTTCTACGTCAAATCCACCTTTTATATTTTCTAATGCTAAATATGAGCGCTTATAAGCTGAAGTGCTGTTTGCCATGTCGTTTGGTAAGCTGTTCAGCCAGTGATTCGAAGTGACGTCAAATCCACCATTTATTTTTTCTAATGCTAAATATGAGCGCTTAGAAGCTGAAGTGCTGTTTGCCATGTCGTTTGGTAAGCTGTTCGGCCAGTGATTCGAAGTGACGTCAAATCCACCATTTATTTTTTCTAATGCTAAATATGAGCGCTTAGAAGCTGAAGTGCTGTTTGCCATGTCGTTTGGTAAGCTGTTCGGCCAGTGATTCGAAGTGACGTCAAATCCACCTTTTATATTTTTTAATGCTAAATCTGAGCGCATAAAAGCTGAAGTGCTGTTTGCCATGTCGTTTGGTAAGCTGTTCGGTGCGCTATTCGAAGAGACGTCAAATCCACCTTTTATATTTTTTTATGCTAAATATGAGCGCATAAAAGCTGAAGTGCTGTTTGCCATGTCGTTTGGTAAGCTGTTCAGCCAGTGATTCGAAGTGACGTCAAATCCACCATTTATTTTTTCTAATGCTAAATATGAGCGCTTAGAAGCTGAAGTGCTGTTTGCCATGTCGTTTGGTAAGCTGTTCAGCCAGTGATTCGAAGTGACGTCAAATCCACCATTTATTTTTTCTAATGCTAAATATGAGCGCTTAGAAGCTGAAGTGCTGTTTGCCATGTCGTTTGGTAAGCTGTTCAGCCAGTGATTCGAAGTGACGTCAAATCCACCATTTATTTTTTCTAATGCTAAATATGAGCGCTTAGAAGCTGAAGTGCTGTTTGCCATGTCGTTTGGTAAGCTGTTCGGCCAGTGATTCGAAGTGACGTCAAATCCACCATTTATTTTTTCTAATGCTAAATATGAGCGCTTAGAAGCTGAAGTGCTGTTTGCCATGTCGTTTGGTAAGCTGTTCTGCCAGTAATTCGAAGTGACGTCAAATCCACCTTTTATATTTTTTAATGCTAAATATGAGCGCATAAAAGCTGAAGTGCTGTTTGCCATGTCGTTTGGTAAGCTGTTCGGTGCGCTATTCGAAGAGACGTCAAATCCACCTTTTATATTTTTTAATGCTAAATATGAGCGCATAAAAGCTGAAGTGCTGTTTGCCATGTCGTTTGGTAAGCTGTTCGGTGCGCTATTCGAAGAGATGTCAAATCCACCTTTTATATTTTCGAATGCTAAATATGAGCGCATAAAAGCTGAAGTGCTGTTTGCCATGTCGTTTGGTAAGCTGTTCGGTGCGCTATTCGAAGAGTTGTCAAATCCACCTTTTATATTTTTTAATGCTAAAAATGAACGCATAAAAGCTGAAGTGCTGTTTGCCATGTCGTTTGGTAAGCTGTTCGGTGCGCTATTCGAAGAGTTGTCAAATCCACCTTTTATATTTTTTAATGCTAAAAATGAACGCATAAAAGCTGAAGTGCTGTTTGCCATGTCGTTTGGTAAGCTGTTCGGTGCGCCATTCGAAGAGCTGTTTGTAATGCCGTTTTGTGAGTCTTTCGGTGCGCTATTTGAAGGGCTGTTTGGCATGCTGTTTGGTGAGACGTTTAGTACGCCATTTGCAGGGCTGTTTGGCATGCTGTATGGTGAGACGTTCAGTGCGCCATATGGAGTGTTGTTCGGCATTCCGTATGGTGAGCCGTTCGGTGCGCCTTTTGAAGTACTGTTGGCCGCGTCGTTTGGTGAGCCGTTCGGTGCGCCGTTTAAAGGGTTGTTTGGCATGCCGTTTGGTGAGCCGTTCAGTGCGCCATATGTAGGGTTGCCCGGCATGCCGTATGGTAAGCCGTTCGGTGCGCCATATGGAGTGTTGATTGGCATGCCGAATGGTGAGCCGTTCGGTGCGCTATATGGAGGGTAGTTTGGTATGCCGTATGGTGGGTAATTCAGTGCGAAATATGGAGAATTTCTCGACATGCCGTATGGGAAGCTGTTCGGTGCGCCATATAGAAAGTAGTTTGATATACCGTATGGTGGTATGTTTGGTGCGCCATATGGAGTGTTGTTCGGCATTCCGTATGGTGAGCCGTTCGGTGCGCCTTTTGAAGTACTGTTGGCCGCGTCGTTTGGTGAGCCGTTCGGTGCGCCGTTTAAAGGGTTGTTTGGCATGCCGTTTGGTGAGCCGTTCAGTGCGCCATATGTAGGGTTGCCCGGCATGCCGTATGGTAAGCCGTTCGGTGCGCCATATGGAGTGTTGATTGGCATGCCGAATGGTGAGCCGTTCGGTGCGCTATATGGAGGGTAGTTTGGTATGCCGTATGGTGGGTAATTCAGTGCGAAATATGGAGAATTTCTCGACATGCCGTATGGGAAGCTGTTCGGTGCGCCATATAGAAAGTAGTTTGATATACCGTATGGTGGTATGTTTGGTACGCCATTTGAAGGGCTATTTGGCATGCCGTTTGGTGAGCCGTTAAGTACGCCATTTGCAGGGCTGTTCGGCATGCCGTATGGACTGCTTGACGTGCCCCATGGATTGTTCGACATGCTCCAAATATTTCTGAAGTATCCCAGCTCGCCCTTCTGCGATTGTTTATTTATAGGTGTTGGAGGAGGCACATGGGCTGGTCGGGAATAGGCAAAATGTTCAGATTTGCTGTAAGGTTTAGTTTCATTGATCTCTTTTTCAACACTATCAGAGGTTAGTGTACGAGTAATTTTTTGACCGACTAAATTATTATCGTGGGACTCTGAGTAACTTGCTGAAGAATCTTGATAAAATTTCCCTGATTGATGAATTACATCCAAATTCTCTGAAATTAACAATGAAACATTATAATTATTTGATAGAAGTGTGTTTATGGCAGCCAACATGAGCATGGCGAAAAGAATAGATAAAGGGCGGGTTCGATTTCCGAACTGATACATAATACCAGCCTATGCATGAGAGGTGTTAAAGCCCGCGCCTCTAGGCCAACCCGACATTTCTACAATACTGCTACAATTTTTTTAAACTTGTTTGTTAATTTTGTTTGCACTCACGGCATTATTGATAATGCCCAGGAACCAATCACTTGTCCGATATTTTTTTTGTTCGAATTTCATTTTACCTAAAACTATTGACCGACGTGTTTTTTGCTATATGCATTATTTGACATATTTTTAAATCATCGAAGTATCACGTGTCATAGGCATTATTTTACCGAACTATATTTCGCCTATTTACAAAATAAGTTTTTGCTATTGACCGAAGCCACTTTTGAACGTTTTTCATTAGCTAAATGATTTATAAATAGTGTCATAAAAAGTCAATATGTTGTGCTACAAAATTTTGTGGCAGAAACGAATCAGTGCAAACCCGACTTCAGGCAGTCTTATCGCCCTACACCTAGAGTGTAATTTAAGCCTGCGTAGGCGTAGAGGGGTGGGGTGGCCCGCGAGCTGAGGGGCAACCTCAGCCGCGGCGGTGGGCCTCCAAATGCGTAGGGCCACCCAGAGCCTGTAGCACCGGAGCCGTGACAGAAACAATGCTTGCTGCATGTTGCATGCCTGCTTGCATGTTGCATGCTTATTTGCACGCTGCATGCTTACTTACACGCTGCATGCTTGTATGCATGTTGCATGCTTGCTTGCGTTCTGCATGCTTGTTTGCATGCTGCATGCCTGCTTACTCGTAATCAACTACTTTTTTAAGTGACATTACATTTAAATGAAACAGACATTCATCATCATCATCATTCAAACAGTGTTTATTTAAACAATGGTATAGTAAATGTTTGGACACAATACTTCGAACAAATGTTATTTCGGCTAAGTGTAACTTTGGTAAAAAGTTTATCGACCAAATGAAATATCGGAGTAACAATAAAAATAGAATTGACAATAAGTCAACTGATACATTGGCAGACATGACTTCGATGAAGTAAAAGAAATAGTTGAAAAGTTTTAGGTGAAATGAAAGTCGGTCAAATATTTTTCGAACTTAAGATAGGTAACCCTTGGGCACGTTCCCAGATGATGACGATGGTGATGGTGATGGTGGCCCTATTAAGGCATCAAAAAGTTCCTTCTTTTTTTAGTTTCACCATTATTATTATTTTTAGTTTAATAGATATAGGTTTTTCTTATTATTCTTGTAAATATTGTGTTTAAAGTTTCATACAAAAAAGATTAAATTAAAAAATACTAATTATTTAATAAGTAAATAACATTTTATAAGAAATAATTTAATTGAACGCACACATTGCTCTGCAGACTTTTATTGAGTTTAGTTATGCAAAAACGAGCCAAACCACAATTTCTCGATAGCAAAATTTATCACGTCCAACTAATTCATTATTATGCCGAATAATAGATTTAAAATTAATCAGGGTTAAGTCATTTATTCCCAAAAGATTACAAACACCTAATACAATGTCAGAAAAATAGACATAAAATATTTATGGCACACCTAACCCCAACTCAATAATAAAAAATGTATACTCACTACAGTAGAATTTATTTGAAAGCACCACGGTCAGGAAAACAGAAATCTAAAAAAAAGAAACAAAATAAAAAATAAATGTTTTGTTTGAACAAAATATTTAAGTTCAAACAAAAAGTTTTACATTGTTTTTTTTTTTTTTTTTAATAATAATATGTGGGGCCATTTCACACACGGCCATCTGACCCCAAACTAGGGAGACCCTGTACTATGGGTGTCAGACAGCTGATATACATACACAAATATATTTTAAATACATACATATACCGTATGGGGACCACATATTGTCAATAAATTATACGACGTACTTGTTATCGCCTTTTCTGACGATATACAAAAAATTAACGAAATCGGTCCAGTAATTAGGTCAAAAAGTAGAGTTTTAATTTTGAACAAATTTAAACACTCTGTAGAATTGGATCACTAGGTCAATGACTCAATGAACTTGAATTCCTGTAAGGGTCAGCGCACACCGAGAACAGAGGAGAGCGGAACATTTTTTGAAACCACAAATAAAATGACTAATGCCCGTTTTCACCAACAATCCCTAAATTTTAAGTAACCCCTAAGAGATTTTAGGTGACGGTATCGTTTGTGTTAGTGTCACCTAAAATCTCTTAGGGGTTACTTAAATTTAGGGATTGTTGGTGAAAACGGGCATAGGACTATAGCATACAGTGCAAAATGAAATACACGTCTAAACTTGATGCTCGACCATGCTCGAGCTTGCAAGATGAGTGTTCGAGTATGTGTTCTACATGGGCGACCACGCTCGAGCCACCCGCGTTTAGTTTCATTAGTATTGCCACAGCGGGAAAACTATGTGGACGTATGTTTACTACCCACGGCGCGGCCGGTGTAGGTAAAAATCAACGTCGGATTATGGCATCAAACTGGTCCTGCACGCTCACCTGGCAACCCAGAGCATTTTCAACGAAGCTTGCTCGACACGAATTTTGCTGGACTGCCTACGGCAAGGTCTATATTAAAAAAATATAAAGTTTAAAAACTAAAACCCGACCACAACAAAAAGTAATCTAAAAAGTACAAAACAAGAAAATATTTCACACAGAAATCAAGACATAGGTACAAAATGGTCAAGGTAAGCCGTGGTTGCATGCCTGTATCCCATATGAGTGCGATGAACATGAATATAATGGCATGCAACCACGGCTTACCTTGACCATTTTGTAACTATGTCTTGATTTCTGTGTGAAATATTTTCTTGTTTTGTACTTTTTAGATTACTTTTTGTTGTGGTCGGGTTTTAGTTTTTAAACTTTATATTTTTATTAAACCATTTTGGAGTCACAGCTAAGTATTATATATTTAATAGGTACTCAGAACCCCTTTCCAATGATACTAAACACGGTATGCGTATCTTACTTTATTTGGTAATCTTTCCTTTTTTTACAATAATTTGTGACAAATTACCACTAAATATTATATAAATTTGAAATGTACTAGTGAACCCCTTTCCAATGATACCAAACACGGTATGCTTGTCTTTATTTTTTTTTTTAATATTGCTTTTTTTGTCCGCCAGAGGGCGCCACATTGGATTCGGTGATACGTCATATAGCCTATAACCAGCGGACGATCAAGACGCTTCTAACGATACCTCATTTGTTCAGTTCTGATAAGTAGTTTAGGAGCTATGAGCGTACAGATGAACATACATACATACATACATACATACATACATACATACATACATACATAGCCTGTCAAACTCATAACCCTCCTTTGGCTTTGCCGTAGTCGGGTAAAAAGGATGAAAATTCGCCAACTATAATTATAAGAACCGAAGAACAGGTACACAAACTTTTACTTAATAAATGACTATTCTCCCCTAACTTCATAATTTGTCTCCGTTTAACATTGAAGATGTTTTTATTACTGTTTAATTTAGAATTAACCTCCACCGAATACTGCCTAAAGATTTACTCAATTGGCTACTATAGTTTCCCAGCCGTCATGCTAATCTATTTGATTAAAAAACGCAACTCCACCATACATACACACATACTTATATCGATCTTACTTACACACAAAGTACTTACACGAAGCTACATCACACAAAACGCACAAATACATAACACACCTATATTCATATACTCGCACACTTTACGTCCCTCTAAAATAAAAATACAGCCCACCAAAATAACACAAATTAAAATCTCACTATATGGCTACTTACTGTTTATGTACATTGAAATAAATACTTACCTAAACTTGACGGTTATTCAATTGAAATTAACTGTAAATGGATAATACACTTCGTACTGTCTCAGAAATAGATAACATTGAAATTGCCCACACAGTTGAATGCGATTCTACAGAACTCCATAACTATATCTGTGTAAACAAAAGTGACCTCACCATAATATCTCAAAACATACGGAGTATTTACTGTAACTTTGACAGCTTTTTAATTTCTTTATCTACCCTCAAATTTGAACCAGACATTATTATCCTAACGGAATGTAGACTGCATGCTAACAAATCAATTCCGCAAATGAACAACTATCACTCGTATATGACAACTCGCCAGTTGAACCAGAATGACGGCGTAGTTGTATATGTTAAGAACTCGTTAAACTCTAAAGTTAAGGAAATTCAACTACTTCAAGCATCCTGTCTACGATTAGACATATTGGGTAATATTGTTCTTTGTATCTACCGATCTCCCTCTAACTCAAACACCGACAGCTTCATTGACTCCCTCAGCACACAGTTAAACACATTAACATCACAAAAAAACATCATAATAGCTGGTGACATAAATATTAACCTCAAACACAGAGACACCGAGTCATCCCAGGAGCAAAAGAGTAGAGTTAATTACCTAAATATGTTATCGTTTTTCGGTATACTTCCTGGGCACACTTTGCCCACTAGGGAACAAAGCTGTCTTGATCATTTTATGATTAAGATACATAAAAGGTTCTCAGCATCTATCGCTATCCTGCACACTACCGTGACTGATCATTATACAACATTTATTTCTATAAAAAAGTTAAAAAATATCCCAATCATAAATCGAACTTCCACTACTCTAAATTACGAACAAGCTTTAAAAGATTTACAGGAAAGAAATTTATCGGACTTATTATTTTGTGATGATCCTAATTTATTAATCAATAATTTTATTAAGATGGTTACCGAAGTTATAGCACTAATATAAAAAATATTCCAAGTAACCAACGTATAATAAAACCATGGATAACCTTGGGAATCCTCCGTTGTATCAAAAACAGAAATAGATTGCAAAAAAAACATCACAATGACCCCCATAACGAAATTTTAAAACTAACATATACTAGGTACAGGAACTTCTGTAATAGTTTAATAAAGAAATTGAAAAGAAAATATGAAAGGAATTTACTTGAAAAATCAGCATCTAACAACAAATTACTCTGGAAAAATGTAAAAACCATCACACACTCAAATAGATTAAAAAGTCAAAACGTAAAACTATTAAACAAAAAAACAACCCCCATAGAGTCTATTAACTATGTTAATTCTTATTTTGCTAATATTGGAGAACAACTTGCTAAAAAAATTCATTCTGATTTAAATAACACACTTAACCCAACAAATGCACTAAGATCACAACTAAATACCTTTGTACTACTAGACACGGACGATTCAGAAGTACATTGTATTCTGATGAATCTGAAATCCGATAGTGCCCCTGGGTGGGACAATGTCTCGACAAAATTTTTAAAACATATAAGAAAGGAAGCTGTGCCCATCATAACCCACCTTGCCAATCTCTGCTTCCAAGAGGGTGTTTTCCCGGCTCCTCTAAAACAGTCCGTTATAACTCCAGTTTACAAGGGTGGGGACAGTGACGATGTCAGCAACTATAGGCCTATTTCCGTTTTACCCTCAATTTCAAAAGTGCTTGAAAAACTCATAAATATTAGACTGACAAATTATTTTAAAAAATTTAATCTATTATCTAACTCACAGTTTGGCTTTAGGCAAGGTATATGTACTGAGGATGCAGTAACTGCGTTAAGTTCTCTCGTAGCTGAGCATCTTGATAAAGGAAACAGATGTCTCTCTGTTTTCTTAGACCTCAAAAAAGCGTTCGACACCGTCTCTGTCCCAATCCTTGTGAACAAGTTAGAACAAGCCGGAATAAGGGGCAAAGCACTCAGTTTACTTAAAGACTACCTCTCCAACAGGAAACAAAGAGTAAAAATAGGACAGTACTCTAGTGACTGGGTAGATGTATCCTACGGCGTCCCACAGGGTAGCGTTCTAGGACCTACCCTCTTTCTCCTTTACATTAACGATCTCTGTAATATGGAAATAGAAAATGCTAAAGTATTCTCTTACGCAGATGATACATCTATCGTGTTCTATGGTCCATCCTGGCACAAAGTTAAACTGAGTGCAGAGGCAGGAATGGTTCGGGTAGCTGAATGGCTAAAAAAAGCTTTTAACAAAAAAGACAACCGCCTTCAAAAAGTGAAAAATAACTTTAGCACAGAACACACATTGACTTTAGTTTCGAAATTCAGTGGCTTTGTTCTATTTGTTGTTTTGTATTGCCACCGACTTCCGAAACTAAAGTCAATGTGTGTTCTGTGCTAAAGTTATTTTTCACTTTTTGAAGGCGGTTGTCTTTTTTGTTAAAAGCTTTTTATTTTCCGCTTTTTAGTACCTCCTTCTCATTCAAATCTATTAAGAAGAGATTGAAAGTTAACTACTACAAAGATTGATGAAACTTAAACGTCGTCTATGTAAAATTTTTGGGTATTTGTTGATTTTTCAAAAAGTGCTGAATCAATTTCGATAAAATTTATATGGGTCCACCCCTGAAGCATACCCTATCTATAAAAAAAAGAATTTTCAAAATCGGTTTACGTTTGCCTGAGAAATCGCGTAACAAATCGCGCACATACTTAATGCAAATTTAAGACTTATACGGTTTTCTCATGGATGCCATGGTCAGAACTGGACCAAATTAAAATGGGACCACACGGGAAGCACTAGCTTCCAAATAAAAAAAGAATCATCAAAATCGGTTCACCCAGTCCCGAGAAATCAAGTAACAAACATAAAAAAAAAAAAAAAAAAAATAATAAAAAAAAAAAAAATACAGACGAATTGATAACCTCCTCCTTTTTTGAAGTCGGTTGAAAAGTAGCTTGCTTTCCCTTAATACTAATAAAACCAACTACGTATGCTTTAGTATCAGTAACCGAACGCAGCCTATTGAAGAGTTGGATTTGAAGGTACACATATGTGGAAACATGTCCAGTATGAGTTGTGATTGCCCATGTATTGAGAAAGTAGCTCAAACTAAATATCTTGGAGTTGTGTTAGATCAAGCACTGTCCTGGTACCCTCATCTTGAGCAAACATCTGGGAGAATAAGGAAACTCAGTTGGATTTTTAAAACCCTCAGACATATTATTCCAACTAAATTAGAGAGTGGTAAGAACCGTCCCAGAAATCTCCTAAATGAAATATATGTGGCACTGGCCCAATCTGTGCTATTATATTGTATTCCAATTTGGGGCGGTGCTGCAAAAACAAAATTTATACATTTAGAACGAGCACAGCGTGCATTAATAAAACAGATGTATTTTAAAAATAAAAGATTTCCTACTTCAAGTCTATACCAAATAAGTAACTTACTCTCTGTAAGGAAACTGTACATTCTCCAAATTATTCTAAAAAAACATAAAACCCTATCTTATAATGATAAAGAAAAATCTAAAAGAAGAAAAGATCTAGTTCTCCAAGTACCCCAAACTAAAACTAGATTTGCATACAAACAATTTAATAAACGCTCTAGTCAACTGTATAACAAAATTAACAAACACGTTTATGTATATAATAAAAATTACCACGACTGTAAAAAAAGTATAATAGACTGGATTAAATCACTTACCTACGAGGAAACGGAGGCACTTCTGGAACACGTTGAGTAGCCAAAACATATACATTATATATAATATACCATAACTTAAAACTACACACACTATACTACACCATACATTTCATCACACACTAGACTCACACACATCACATCACTTCTCATCACATCTCATTACATCACATCACATCACATAACACCACATCACATCACATCACACCTCACCATACCACTCTACTCTACACCACACTACACTACACCACACCACACCACAACACACATAGCGCTTGCGCAAGCATTGACTGGGAATATGTCTTAATTTACTGTTAATAAATTAACTAAAACTGCAACTTTATATTTGTTTTTAAATTTCTTAAGATTACTTTGTAACTAAAATAAAAATAAAAAATGTACCTACTTACATTGCATATTTACCCTAAGGACAATGATGTATAAAGAGCGGAGCCTCCTAATACAGGCATTGTTTGCTTAAATGGAGGCTTCAAACACGTTAACATGTAATGTACCTTCTTATTGACACAATAAACTATTTTGTATTTTTGTATTTGCTCACGGGAGGGGCGACTGAAAAAAATTTTGACTGCTGTCGAGCAGTCAAAATTTTGCTCGAACATGCGAGAGCATTTTGCAGTTTGGTGTGCGCTGGCCCTAACACTGAAAAGCGACGTTGCCACGTAGTGCAAAACTACAAACTATCACGAGTTACGTAGGTACCTATTCTAGTTATTTGCCTAAATGTAAAAATGGTACACCTAAAAGACAAAGTGGAATTTAATGTAACAAATTTTAATTCAACGTTCGACTGTGCAAACTAACCGTGTATGGGGGCCGCGGCCGCGGACCGTGCTACCCGACTTCCACATTCGTTTCGCTACTATTATGAATTTTAATACTGTGACGATACGGCCCACTGCCTCTCTCTCACAGACAGAAGATTTTTAAATTAGATTATTAAATTTTATAATTAATATTGTTTTTTCTTCGGTATACTAGTACCTACTTGGAATTTCCTCTTGAACAACCTCGACCTGCCACGCTCGAAACTTTCTTTTCCAAAAAATACAATTCACTGGGATGCGCCAGTATTTCCTGCGGGTGTACGTCGGCAGCGGTGTCTTTTGACGGCTACCTATAATAGGCGGCACGAGGCACGCGGCTTTCTTCAAAGGCCTTTGAGCGGCGCCGGCGCCGCGCGTGGCAGGCCGGCGGGGGGAGGGGGAGCGCGGGCGCGGGGTGCGCTCGCGCCACGTAGTGTAGGACGTCTGTTATTGACTATTAATAATTATCGATAAAAAAATGTTGTTTAGCTTTAAATACTTATGTGGTGCTAATGTGTTTTTAGAATTATCGTGCTGTTATGAAAATACTAAAAAAACATATGCCCTAAGTATTTAAAACTAAACAGCTTTTCTGTTTAAGTGTGTTCTTATTCAATATTATTAAGTAGATTTAGAGATAAAATGAACCACAAAAAATTATGCATTGTTTTACCATGTTACATAGGAAGCAACCTATAAAAAAACTCGTACCTACGAGCTTATTATTACTTATTGATAACAATTAAATTTCTACTATTACTGATCAGCTCTTGGGCGATCGACAGACCCGTTTGATACTCAGAAAGTCACAAAACGTTACTTTCGTTTTTTTTTATTGTTCTTCCAGTTATTGTTAAAAATATTAAAACATTCGAATCACACAAAGATCTTGTATTCTAATGCCTTGTTTAGGTAGCAGATTAGTAAGTGTAAAAATTTATCGATATCGATTAGGACGATAATTACAACGTTGACCCTACATTATAACTTTTATTTTTTTCGCTATTTCGGATTTCGGAAGTTCCGACTTCCGCATTGTCAGTTACCGCGCTACCTCTTCCGGGATAGTGTGTGGCTTTCGCAGAGATTTCGTTGAACCTAATTGCGAGCATTGCTTTAAAACGCGATATTAATAAATACAATTACAAAGTTTAATATTTTTTACAGTGAAATTGACACTTATTAGTTTATTAACTACTTGACTTTGTGTGTGTGTAAATTATGTTTTAAAGTTTTATGTATTTAGTTTTTACAGTGAATTTGACACTTGACTTTTGTGTACGCGTGTCTTTTTAACAATATGCCAAGACAACGGCATTTGTACAGTGCTGCAGAGTATACTGACATGGTATTATTGTATGGCGAATGCAGCCAAAATGCAGCCCTAACTGTACGTACCTATCGTGAGAGATACGGCGCTACTCGCGTCTGCCCTACTAGTGTCCGGACAATCCTGGGAGCTGTCCAAAGGATCAGGGAAAATCAGCACATAGTACCCAACACTCATGAAGGAGTTGCTCCACGTCACGTTCCGTCCTCCTTTGAACAACGGGTCTTAGAACATTTCGATCGGAACCCAACCTGCAGCCTAAGGCAAGCTGGGCGTGTATTTAGAATGAGTCATAGAACAATACATCGAGTGCTGAAAAGGAACAAACTACGACCTTATAAATATGCAAAGGTGCAGGCGCTGCTGCCACGAGATAAGCCGATTAGAGAGTTTCACTGCCACTGGGTACTGGAAAAAATCATGCAAGACTAACGTTTTTTATCAGATGTGTTTTGGACAGATGAAAGCACGTTTACTCGAAACGGCATGTGGAATCGACAAACGATGCGTCACTGGAGCCGTACGAATCCGCATTTATTTAGGGAATCAGCTCATCAATACCGCTTTTCCGTTAATGTGTGGGCAGGTATTCACGGAGATCAAATAATCGGCCCTGTTTTTATCAACGGAAACCTGAATGCACAGAAGTTTCTAGATCTTCTTAACGGACCAATAACCGAATACTTAGATGGATTGTCTGTGGTAGCTTACACGAGGGTATGGTTTCAGTTAGATGGAGCTCCTCCACACTCCGTACTCCTCGCGAGAGAGCGGCTTAACACCATGTTCGGCGAGCAATGGATTGGGCGCTACGGCCCCCGTAGGTGGCCAGCTCGGTCACCCGACCTTACTCCTCTCGACTTCTTTTTATGAGGCTTTATTAAAAATGAAGTTTACTCGCGGGTCTCCGAAACCGAAAATGAACTGCGTAATCGTATTGTCGCCGCCTTTGACAAATTAAAAGCCATGGCTCTGGATCCTGAACGAAATTTGTTGAGCAGGCTTCGGGATAACATTGTGCGGCGGTGTAACTTGTGCATTCTAGAACGTGGTGGTCATTTTGAAAATTTGAAAATTTAAGTTGCTACCTATTCTTTTCGGAACGAATGTGTAATATTGAATTTATTTCGTTCAGTTCAGTTATCGCGAAATAAATAAGTGGCGGTAAAAATGAACTCAGTGAATTTTATTTTCGTCGCACATTGTCAAATGAATCAAAGTCGGCACTTTGATTTGACGCCGACAAAAAAGGCCGCGTGCATCGTTGCCGTTCTTCGCTCCGGGGTCAAGGTATGTTGTCTAAACAGAGTGTTTTCTTTTACTGAATTTATTTTAATGTTTATTTTGTTTGAAAATTTTACTTTTTTAATTTTCGGTTTTTAGTTTAACATTTAATTTTGCTACACTTTTGTGGACTAGTATTACTTGAGGTTTCATTTATTGCCTATAAGTGAGTTCCATACTGTATAGATAAACAACACCCAGACACAAGGCAAACACAAGTGCTCATCACACAAATATTTATCCTGGGCGGGAATCGAACCCGCAACACGCTGCGCAGCAGTCGATCGCTCAGCCACTGCGCCAACCGTGTCGCCAACCGTGTCGTAAATTAAACATGTCTATAATCGTCCCACTGCTGAGCAAAAGTATTTCAGGTCTCATACCTATCCAGATGAAATTGTAGTTTATATAATACATAAGAAATTAATTAATTACTGTTTCTGGGTGTATAACCGTTGTAATAAATAATAAATAAAAAAATGTAGAAAAGGCGGGAGCATTAATCACTACGCCTGCTCAAAGCGAATTGGCAATTTCAGACTTATATCTATACTTTCATACTTTAATACTATCTATCTATATATTTATCATCGTCATCTATATTTATATCTATATCATATAAAAATGAATCCCTATTTCCCTTGGTCAAGGCATCACGCCTGTACGGCTGGATCAATTTCGCTAATTCTTTTTTGTTTTGTTTGTTGTGCGGAACAAACACACAACAAAAAGAATTGCGCTGAACATTAAAAAAATCAAGCAAAAATAAAAAAAAATACATAGATTTATTTTTCGAATTAATTTCATCACCAAAAAATTATAGGTACATAGATGACGTATAGTTTCTATTTTTTCTAAAATTTTTGGAGGATTAGCGCAATTAGTGTAGGGATGGTACCTACCCTACCTACACTAATTGCGCCAATAGGTAAGTACTGGAGTAGGGTAGGTACTGGGGTAGGGTAGGTGGGGTAGGTGGGGTAGGTGGGGTAGGTGGGGTAGGTGGGGTAGGTGGGGTAGGTGGGGTAGGTGGGGTAGGTGGGGTAGGTGGGGTAGGTGGGGTAGGGAGGGTAGGTGGGGTAGGTGGGGTTGGTGTGGTAGGTGGGGTTAGTGGGGTAGGTGGGGTAGGTGGGGTAGGTAGGGTAGGTGGGGTAGGTAGGGTGGGTGGGGTAGGTGGGGTAGGGTGGCTAAGGTAGGGTAGGTGGGGTAGGTGGGGTAGGTGGAGTAGGCGGGGAGGGTGGGGTAGTTGGGGTAGGTGGGGTAGGTGGGGTAGGTGGGGTAGGTGGGGTAGGTAGGGTAGGTAGGGTTCGTTGGAGTTTTGTTTCCAACTTGCAGCAGAGAAACAAGTGGCGTTCCTGCAAAGATTCATTGAAGCTGGATTCCTTTGTAGTGATAAAGAAGGATAACCTACCCCCCCTTAAGTGGAACTTAGGTAGAATTGTCGCCGACCATCCAGGATCAGTTGCCATCGTTCGTGTAGCTGACATCCGGACTACTGCTGGAGTTATTACTCAGCAGGTTCACTTTATTAAGTGAACCTTCAATAAGATTTTCCCATTACCAGTCTCTACTGATTATTGTTGAATACACTCCAACATACCCTGAACGTTGAAAGATTCTCTATCTTTCAACGTTCAGGGTATGTTGGAGAGCCGTTGGATTCGTCGAAGTAGCGAGCGACGATGCGGTCTTTGGTAGTTTTTAAATTATGTTTAACTCAACGACTGTCGGGCGAAGGTGTTGAAGGTCAAACCTCCGCTGCTTATGTCGGACTGTGTAACATAAAACATTCGAAAGGTTAAATAATAATTAGCTATTAGGTTTAGGTTTACATACTTTATTCTCAAAAAAGACAAAAAGAGTCACTTACATGAAAATATAAGGTAACATTGTTATACATTTTCTAAGTAACGGTCACCGATACAATAATATAGTACTTATAGTAGGAAAAAATCAATATAATAATAAAAACAATTAATCGTTGGATTATATTTTCAACGGTTTTATTACTAATAAAACTAGTCGGTTGGTAACACTTTTTTTTTTGTTAGTGGGTGGTTTCCATGTACTGTGATAGCCGTGATTTAAAACCGCTGAAAGAGCTTACACTTTTTATATATTATTATGATGGTAAATTATTATAACATTGCTCCTTCATATGTGATATCCGTCTTCGCATAATTTGTACGTGTCTTTGGTATGACAAGTAAGCTAGGTCGTCGAAGACTACGATTACTCACTTGAGATTTTTTGACAAACTTTACGTTTGTGCGAATGGTTCCATCCATAATCTTTCTTATCAGAATACAGGTGCTATACATATAAAGTTGTCATAAGTTCATTAGTTTTGTTTCCTTAAAAATTGTGTATGTTGGTGTCAAATACGGATAGCGAAACAGTGTCTTAATAATCTTGTTCTGCATTCTTTGCTGTTCCTGTAGCTTTGTTTTACCGGCGCTGCCCCAGATCTCTATGAGATATAATAAATGTGTTTGACAAGTGAATTTATTGTAAATATTTAGACGCAGTTTTTTGGGTATACATTTATTTAGATTTCGAAGTGATCCAATAAGTGACGAAATTTTATTCTTAATATAATCAATTTGTTTGTTCCATGTTAGACAATTTTCGATTCTGAGGCCAAGGTATTTTTCGTAGGTTTTTTGGTCTAATGGGATGTTAACAATAGTTAACGGATTATGAAGTGGTTTTTTTTTTATTTTTAGCTTTAAAGATAATGTAACATGTTTTAGCAGTGTTAACGGTTAGCAAATTATGTTGGAACCATTGGATCAAAGTTTTTAAATCTTCTTGGGCTCGCGAAACAGCTTCATGAACGTTTGTTCCGAAATAAAAAAGACATGTGTCATCTGCGTACAGAGTCAAATGGCCATGTAGTCCTAGCTCTGTTATTTTATTAATATATATTAGAAATAATAATGGTCCCAATGTGGATCCTTGTGGGACTCCATATGTGATAGGTAAAGCACTACTTTCGACATTATCTGTTTTGACTACTTGGAATCTATTTGTTAGTTAAGATTTTAACATTTTAAGTGCATTTTCACCTTTGATACCAACGTTTTCTAGTTTTTCTAAAAGCAGTTTGTGGCTAACGGTATCAAAGCCTTTTTTTAAATCGATAATCACACCAAAAACAATTTTTTTCTATTTTTTCTGATTATTGTTATTAGATCAATAGTGGCTGCAGTGGTGTTATTTTTAGCTCTGAAACCATATTGGCGTTCCGATAAAAGAGTCCAAATAGTGTAACAGACGACTGTGAATTATTTTCTCTAAAATTTTAGACATTACCGGCAGCACAGAAATCGGGCGATAGTTTCCAGGGTCTGTTTTCGGTCCAGATTTAAAGATAGGTGTCACCTTTGCAATCTTTAGGGTGCCTGGAAATTCGCCGTTGGTCATGAGTTTATTAAAACAGTTTGCGAGATTAAATTTTGAATGCTTTTTATGACTCTTGTGCTTATTCTATCTATCCCACTACTTGAATTCGGGTCGAGATTATTTATGGTTTCAGCAATTTCATCAGCACTACATGGGTTTAATGTCAAAAGTTCTTGTTTATTGTTTGTTTTTTGATAATTGGAAACATATTGTGTTGAGGTGTCATGATATTTTTTTGGTATTTTGTTTGCCAGTATAGATCCTATGGTAGAAAAATACTTGTTAAATACCTCACAAATTTCATTTTGCTTTAAATTACCACTATTTTGTTTTACTTTATTATTAGCTAATTTATTAATTATATTTACAAGTTGTTAGCACAATTTGTAAATAGTTTGTAGTAGTATGAATTTTTTGTATTTTGTATTATATAGTTTTGTGTTAACACAATGATAACACAACACCACATTTACTTTCATAAGCATGCAATTATTTATCGCATTTGATGTTTACATCTATACATATAATAAAACAGTAACAAAACTGTGTCTGTACATTGAATATATTAAAAAAATAATAATTGAGGGGGGTTTAGGAACAGTAATAGAGCACGAATCCAAAAAAAAATTCTGTCTGTTTGTCTGTTTGTTTGTACACGCTAATCTTCGGAACTACTGGGCGGATTTGAATGATTTTTCTTTTGTTGTATAGGTATTAAGTCTGGGCAACATATAGGCTATAATTTATCTTGGAAACTTGAACACCTGATGCAGAACCGCAACAGGCCAGCTAAACTTTAAGAGATACAAAAATGATACCATAGCAAAAATTGTTCCACGTGATGAGCACTTTCTGCTGAGAGAATAAATTTGAAGATCTGGAACACCTGATGTGGAACTCCAAGAGCCCAGCTACACCATGACACATATAGGAATGACGTCTTAGTAAAAGTGGTTCGGTCTGATAGGCATTTCCTGTTGACTTATAAAAATCGAAGATCAGAAACATCTGATGTGAAAATCAAAGCTATCACTAATTTCACTGTTTCTTATAAAATAACATAAGCTGGGAGTACCTCCACACGGTGAAGGCGGTAACAGTTTAGGACTGATTTTTGATGACGATGGTATATCATTGAAAATTTGACTCTACTGGCCAAAATTCCCATTTATTTTTTTAATTTTATCGAATAAATATGCCTTCAGGCTTATGTTATTTGGGTGTTTAATTTCCTTTTCCATTTATCTTCGTGACACGGTAGCCTACCCGGTAACGCAGGGGAGCCTGCAGTCACTTAGATTTTAATTGATCAGGTATCTTCTTTACAATAAAACTATAACCATGCCTAGAAAGAGGTCAAATCTTTCCCAATGTTCCAAAGGAGCTAAAAGATTGAGGATCATAAGATCCCAAGAATCTACCGAAGAGCGTCAGGAGAGACTTGATGCTGTTCGAGAACATCAGGCTGCAACTCGCTCCGTGGAAACCTCTTCAGATCGCGAAGCACGCCTGCGTTCTCAGCGTATTTACGCATCTACATCCAGGTCTCTAGAGACCAGTGAAGAGTATGATGCGCAACTGACCGCTGATCGTGAACGTCATACAATTGTCTCGCGAGTCGGAGACGTTCACGGATAGAGAATTGCGCTTGAGTTCTCATCGTATCTACGCATCTGCTGCGGAACGTGATGCGCGACTGTCCGCTGATCGTGAGCAACATGCATTGTGTCGCGAATCGGAATCGTTTACCGATTCAGAATCACGCTTGAGTTCTCAGCGTATTCGCACATCTACTAACAGGTCTTTTGAACCGAATGATGAACGTGATGCACGACTAACTGCTGATCAAGATTATCATACACTAGCGACCCGACCCAGCTTCGCATGGGCCTATAGCCTTCCTCGGTAAATGGACTATCCAACACAAAAATATTTTTTTAATTCGAACCAGTAGATCCTGAGATTAGCGCGTTCAACCAAACAAACAAACAAACTTCAGCCTTATAATATTATAGTATAGATTGTCCCGAACACGCACACAACAAAATATTCATAATCAGTTAGAAAGTGAGAGAAAAAGAATTGCTGGAGTACGGCATGAAGAGACAGAAGAAGAGCGCAACGAACGTTTGAATTCTGATCGACTTCGACATTCTCTGAACAGAATGTCGATATCATCTGAAGAATCGGATGTGTCTCAAGATATAGCCGTAGGTCATGGCGACCTTCCTTGGGTTGGTAAGAAACCGAGTTCATTTACGTATACTCCTATGATTGACTACGCTACATATTCCGCCATCGGAGGTATGATTCAAAATTATACTTTTTGAACGTCTCGAATCATCTCGCGCATCCCGTGGTTTTCCAGTCCCCGGGCTCTTAGAATTCGACATCAGACGTTTCAGATCTTCGATTTTGCCGACCCCGTTGTCGCTGGCATAAGCAACAGGATCCGCGTACGTATAGATTCTTGGAATCTTATGAACAGAATATATATTATGTACTTACAGTTTTTTATGCTGGTCTTGTCTGTGTTTCGTTACATTTTATTCCTGTTAAATATTTATAGTTATATCTGAAAATAAATAATGTTTTGCTTTGACATGTTTGTCAATGACAGTCGTCAAAATTGACGACTGTCAATGTTACTTCTAAAAGTTTACGGCTTACATAAAACGTCCATGTTGTTGATTTTGTAAGCATGTATGGTTGTATTTTATATTAAACGGCTGAACATCCGCTGATGTATCGCGTGTTCCTTTAGATCCTATTCGCACTAATAAATTAAAATAACTGGCAGTCTGCAATAATTGAGTCTGGCCGGTACTATAATACCTGGCTTTAGAAAGCGATATGACCGTTCTAGAAAGAGGATTCATAATTGGTTTTTTTACGAATTTCGGAAGAGCGGTCAGAAAACAAAACCTGTCAAAGAGGGGGTCGAGATCTCGCTGTCGCTTGGGTAACACGCTGATTACCCATACGCTTACGTTGCTGAAGTCTACCAGTCTACTTACTGCAAGACAACCGGTCCACAACCGGGAGTCGGTTAAGCGGGTTAAGTCGAGCTGTCGCGTGCCTGCTGCTCCCAGGGCGGGTCCTTCTACTGACCGCCTGGGGACCTCCGTCCCCGAGCTCGGAGCTGATCGCGCCAGTCTTCTCTTCGGCCGATCCTGTTGCCGGCCAGGCTGTGGATCCTTCTAACCTGGAAATCTCTCCTATTCTAGTGCGTTTAGGTTAGGGATTTAAATTTACTTCTGTTGTTTTTTATACTCATCACATTCTAATCTTTCTTGTGAGAGTTATTAAATTCAATTCGTACAGTTCTACATAGCCTTTTATTTCGTAAACTATTAGAACTATTACAATGAATGTAGCAATTTTTTCCTTCATTTATTTATACTTCCTGTCTAATAATTCATTTTCCTGATCATTTTTGTGTTGTATCCATATCAACGACATAATCACCGGAATTAGTCAAAGAAACCACTTCTTTGACTAATTCCGGTGATTATGTCGTTGTTAACCCAATCCTTTTGGGGTAGATTCAAAACTTTTGACTTCAATACTTTGTTATCTTCTGCGCACTGCTTTATCTTTGATTCAAGTTCATTGTAGTTTATTGATATGTCGTCCATTTTACACGATTCCATCGAAGTATATAGTTTCTTGTAATCTATTATTTCGTAATTTAGGCGTATTTTAGGAGGGGTTTTCATTTTGTTTATGTGTGGTTTGTTGTTGTTGTTGTTTGTTTATGATCTGACATAGATGAATTTATGTTAGTCATATTGAAATATTCATCTTTTATATTTGTATTGACGTGGTCTAGGATAGATTTCTTTGTGTTAGATTCTCTTGTGCAATAGATTTTGTTGATTTTGTTTAATATTCTGTGTCCTGATTCATTTAATATTTGTTTGTACTTTTTTAGTGTTTTATCTCTTGTGAGCAGATCAATGTTAAAATCTCCAAACACTATTGCCCTCTTCCGTTGTTGTAATTGTGTGTCATATGTATCCAGGAACCTTTCAAGGTTTGTGTTACCAGAATTGTAAACGACGCCAATATCTAGCGCAAGTTTATCAATTTGTACCCACAGGTAATTGTTTCCATCTTGATAAATAGACTCAATAAGGTTAATAAGGTAATGTTTTAAATCATTATGTATGTATGCTGACACTCCTCCGCCCCTTCTGTCAGTTCTATAATTGTAGTAATGTGTATAGTTATCTATCTGTAGTTGTAAGATTTGATTTTCATTCTGTATTCAAGTTTCCGTTAGCAAAATAATGTGTACAGTTGTAGGTATAGATTTGATAACACATTTAAGTTCATCTAGTTTTCCTCTCTTTCGTATACTTCGTATGTTTAAATATAGGAGCGATAGGCGCGATTTGTCACATTTTAGTTGTTGGTAATCGTTTACTACTTGATGGGTTATGGTGGGTGTAGCGGCCGTACAGCGACAGCAATTGCAATGTAAGCATTCTCGTAGAATATGTACAGGCGACGCGGGGACGCCAGTCGCTCGGTGAGCCCCACTCGGAATAGTGCTATCGTGACGTGGATTAACTGTACGTAATAGTTAAGTGTCTTTGTGTAACTACGGCATAATTAAATAAAACCACAAGTGAACTTTCTGTCGGTGTACTCATTTATTCATCCTGCTACCCAAGATACATACGGAACCTACAGTGGGAGTCCGGCTATCGTTTATTGTTGGTGTGTGGAGTTTTTTTATACTGGTTTTATGATACTCGGTACACCATTGATGTATTTGATAGTCAAATCACCATATTTTATATTCATCTTTTATACATAGTTAGAAAATATTTTTGTTGCGTTGGTGTCTGGTCTGAGAAAATTTTGATACCATCAGGTAATTTTTCTTAATTGCTAAGTAGAAGTAGTGCTGGTTCTGGCTTATCATAACATACTTTGATTCTACGTGTTTTGCTGGCATTGTATTTGCCGATACGATAGATTTTATTCGGTTTTGGTATGTTCTCGCTCACTTGTGAGGTAATATTTAAAAAGTCAGATTCGTCTTGAAGTATTCTCTCCTGGGTACTAGTGGAGCATTGCTCAGGTATGCCAACTACAATAATATTGCTTTTCCTTTTTTTACGGTCTTGAAATTCGCGAATTATATGTTCGATAGCGCATAGCTGGTTTATTTCAATAGGTTGTGGACTTAATTTCAAATCCTTGTAGTCGGTTTCAAGCATCATTATTTTGTCTTCACTGTTGGATACTTTTATTTCTATCTGGGATAACTGACCTTTTATTTTACCATGTTCTAAGGTAATTTTAGCCGTTGTGGATTTGATATCTTGAATATGTACACTAACGCTAGCCACGTCAAAAGCAATTGAACTTCTTGTTTGTTCATGCGAGGCCTTAAGATCAGCCATCTCACTTTTCAGTGCGATTATACTCTCATTCATTTTTTCCATCATCTGAGCATTCTGACTAGTGTAAGGGTCCATATTGGCTCACCTAAAGTTCTTTACCCGAAATTGTACTTCCTAAGGATTTGTAATCCGAATGATCACTCTTCCTAAAATATTTCATCCTAAAGTTTTTATTCATACTATTTGTAGTGCTACCGGCGATGTTCATAACACTCATGTTTCCGAAAATTTTTATTAATAATATCATTAATGTAAATCTATTTAAACTCCTACTGTTTTTATCATAACGCTTCTGTCCCTATAGGTACATAATTACCATAATATTTTCACTCATACTCGGAAAGAAACATTTACCAAGTGTAATAAAAAATATATGTGGGTAGAAGATGATATTTATAGTTTTAATTTGAGGGTATGATTATTATTTGGGGGTATGCTTTACATAACGTACTGAGTTGTGTCTATTGCTAAGTTCAAACCTACTGCGCGTGCGTGCAAGCAAGCATGCAGCATGCAAGCAAGCATGCAGCGTGCAAGCAAGCATGCAGCGCGCAAACAAGCAAGCATATCATGCAAACAAGCATGCAACATGCAGCAGGCATGTTTTCTGTCACGGCTCCGGCGTTGCGGGGCTCCGGCGGTTCCACGCGAGCTTATCGTCGCAGATGGTATTCACGCTCACCACCGCAGCTTCGGCTTGCTGGCCGGCTTCGCCGGCCAGCCTCAGCCGCGGCGGCGGGCGTTAAAACCACCTGCTCCTCAGCTCACGGGCCGCCTCGCCCCTCCGCGCCTACGCGATTTAAATTACACTCTAGGTGTAGGGCAGACAAGACTAGGTGGAGTCGGTTTCGCAGCGATTCGTTTCTGTCATAAACTTTTGTAGTACAACATATTCACTTTTTAAGACAATATTTTAGTTATTGTCTATTTATATATATTTTCGGTGAAATAAATTCAATGGAAAAATACACTGAATAAACAATATTCGTAAAAAAATAATTCTACTGTTTGATAAGTTTGTTAAACAAAAAAATGTGAATAAAAATTCATTGTATTGTGTTTCTGTGAAATATGTTTCATTATAGTAAATAGTCTTTGAAAAAATAATAGTCGAAATAAAATTACAAGAACCAAATATGATATGAAATATTTACTGGAAAACGAAATTCTATGAAATTTCTGTTTGCGAAACAACAAACAAAAACAAACAAAATAAAGTTACGCAAAATTAATGTAAATAATACTGATTATTATGAATAAAAAGAAATCTAAACAAAAAAGATATGACTTTGAATAATAGTGTAAAAGATGGTTATGTTGAGAAAATATAGGAAGACAAATAAAAGTATAATAGATGTTTATTGCTACTGACATTATGAAGTTGAATGCTTCGGATTATGAACATTAGAGACAGAGTAGTTAGGAATTGTGATTGTTAGGATGAAAAATGTTAGGAAGAACATTTTCGGATTTCCAATTATCGGAGTTAAAAATTTAGGTGAACTTTGGCGCACCCCTAGTGTAATTTTCTAATAACGAGGTAATTCGCGATAAATCATTTCTCTTTAGCTTTATTTCATCGGAGCATACACATTCCGAAGCAGGTGGTTGTGTACGCTTGTGATAAATTATTTGCGCCCAATGATATTCTAATAAACAGATATGCTACACACTCACAAAACAAACGAAAAAAGTGTTCCGCTCAGAAGCGGCTGCACACATACACACTTTTCATTCATTTTACAATTCACTACAAGTCAAAATGTTGAAAAGGGATGGCTTGATAAAACCAACAAGAAAAAAAGAGACAGTTAGTGTTGTCAATTGCGCGTGAATGTAAAAAACCTTTTCCTGGCCACCAATCACCGCGACTTGGCATCATAGACTAACAAATGACAATGCCAGATCCTGCCCCACCCATGTACAGAAAAAGTAAAATAATGAAAATAATTGTAATGAATATAGAACCTTTCTATACTAAATTGTTTTTCTTTAGAACTTACGGATTACGAAATACCTACCCACAAAATACAAACTCATTTTACCTAAAATACAATTTAACCTTTAATCAATGTCATTGTTGTTGTTAGATTTAAACGGAAACCGCAAGTTCTACAGTCACTAAGACTAATGTTTAGTTATCAGCAATAAATAAACAGTAAGATGCTACATATTGCACATGACTTTTATTGAGTGGGGCAAAGTTCTATAGAGTTTCTGGCATTGTCCTTTAACGAGACAGAAGGTACAAACCGCGAGTACATTTATACACGCGGTTTGTACCTATAACAACTAATAAACAGGACTAAAGGTATAATAGAATATATAATAATAATATATAGAGTAGAAAATATTTATTTTGTAATAAAATTCATTTCTTTGTTTACGAACAAATGCGATCCATTCTTGAAGCCAGATCATTGGATAACCTTAACGAAGAAAGGATAATAAATATCTGTTGTCATATTGTTTCATTTCTAATTAAGTATATAAATGATTAAATAAAACAAAATGATTAAATATTACAAGGTTAGAAAAAAGAAAAACAAAACTTTGGGTAAACAATGACTTTACTGCCTATGATATCGCATCTGTACTTTTATTCTATGTCCAGAGTGAACGCGTCCTTGTCTTACTCGCGTGAAAAAATGTATTTCCATTTCTTTCTTTTTTCTTACCTCCAAATATAAGAATATTAGGAAAATAATTGAAATATATAAATAAATCGATGTATATTGCGTAGTTACATGTGGTATGAGATCCCTTGTGCTTTATTAAATTTGGTATCATAATTGGTACACTTTCTAAATACACAAAATAGCACTTTTTTATTTTTTTAGTTGCTTTAACGAAGCGTAGCACTCGTCGCCATGCGTGACGCAGACTAAAAGCAATACGTCCTAATTAGGACGTTTTTGAATCTTCAAAATTGGGCGCTCATAACATATCTGTTTAATATAGTATCATTGTATCGCCTCATTTAGTTCACCGCTTAATTTTGATAAGTCCGGTTGGGATTCGGTTCCCGCAGTGTACTCAGTGGCCTTAGAACATTTACTTAATTAATCTAGAGAGGAGGCAGCAATTTTTGGTGGGGAACGCGTCACACTCATTATTTATTATTGTTTGTACTATAAGGTTGTTTACAATTATCCAAAGTATTATGTAGCTTCCGTATTTTATCGCATAAAGCGTAGGTAGATGGGTTATAAGTTGAATCACTATCGCGTAAGCGCAAAATTGGTTACCGAAACGCAGGGTCACTGTGCGAGCGAGTTAAAAAATATCGTCCGTACACCGTACTCATTCCGCGCGGGGAAGAAGTGCGTCGTCCCGCTCGCTGGTAAGCGCGGTGTTCACTATCACTCTTTATAAAGTCATAAATTACACAGAACAGTTCACATCAAAGTGGTATTTATTTCCTTTTAGTAAAAGCAACAGATTTGAGGAGCACTATTCACATAAATTTCACAAAAATAAAATATGCGTCTGCACTGGTTAGTGGTCGGCGACCGAACTGTGTTGATTAATTAGCACTTGTGTCATTACTCTGTTAATACACGCTAACCAGTAATTCCATTTTTAAACTCTTGTTTACCGCAAGTCCTGTTTGCTCCGTACAGTAACAGACAGAGCTACTTTCGCATTTATAATCAGACAGAGTTACTTTCAAATTTGAGAAGGGCGCTTTTTGAAGGCAAACCAATAAATAAATTACACGAATTAGTACCTTCAATAGCGCTCAATGAAACTTGAGGTCGCATTTCGGGCAATGTCTCGAATTCTAAACGTTTGAATTGAAGCGGCCAGTTGGACTTATCTTCCTATAAGAAGTCGGAGCCACACCACCACAAATGTTACCCTTGCAGAGCACTAATATCCACGCCACGAGATATTAGATACGCCACGAGATATTAGATCTGCTGGGTTCTTGTCGGTTGGGTCATGACGCCAATTTCAGCAACGCGATTGCGTACAAATTACTGAAGTCTAGAAGGAAACATTTGTGACCATACCAATACTATGGTTGAGTCTGTCCAACAATAAACCTCATCAAACTTTACTCGAAGTGATTTGACCACCTTCTCAGACACACGAGCTCCCACTACGGCACCACACAATTCCAACCTCCAAATCGTGGTAGGTCTAATCGGCGCCACACGACTTTTGCCTATCAATAGCGGACCATGCATTCACCATCACTGCTGACACTACGGACATAGGCACACGCACCGTACGCGCGCTCAGATGCATCTGTGAATACATGGCGCTAGAGCTCCATCCAGATTGTTATGTCCGATATGTTTCGCAAATTATTTAGAACAGAGAGATCTTTAACAATAGCATTAACAGTTGTGTTGATTGCCAGAGTCAACGGTTCGTCCTATGAAAGATGGTCTATCCACATTCTTTGCAACAACATTTTCATGGTCACTTAAAAGGAGATAAGACCAAAAGGGTCAAAAATACAACATATTTTCAACATCGGCTGACAACGCATACTTATACTGTCGAAACGGAAGAAACGTAGACAAGTGGTCGTCCAGAACTGTCCCACCATCTGTATATCATTCAAAGATACACCAGATGAAGAGCTGAGCGTCAGGGGCCCAAGCCAAAATATCCAAATTCTCAATCTACAATCGATAACGCTAATAGAAAATTCTGGCTGACAGAATCACTGGCTCTCTGTTGACATACATTTGGAATGACGTCATCAACTCTTTAATAAAACAATTTTCATGTAAAGTAATATATTTACTGCTTTTCGAAGTATTCTCCATTACATTTTACAGTTAGGAGCCGTCTTGAACATAGTGCGGTCATTTGGGCACCACATGAAGCCAAATACAGTCTCATGTTGGAGCGGATACAGAACAAGTTTACAAGGCACTTGTACTTTAAACTGTATGGGGTGTATCCGTACTACCCGTTGATGTACCCCACACTCTTTGTACTGGGAATGGTTGGGTATAACGAGCTCAGGGTTCGGCGGGACTTTAGTCTCGCACTGTATGCAGTTAAGCTACTGCGTGGTGTAGCACATAATCCGGGAGTGCTGCGTCACCTACATCTTAGCGTGCCGGACCGATATGTGTGGAGGCGACGACGCCCGCAACTGTTAAACTTACCTGTGTCCAGAACCAATCTACTGGCGAAAGCACCTCTCACCCGAACAATCCGTGTGGTGAACGAAGTCCATGAGAGACTGGACATTTTTTCGTGCACTATGAGTGAATTCGCAAGAGTTCTATTAAATGTAGTTACTTATGGTTTGTAATTAGAGCATAACGTTATTTATTTTGTTGTTAGGTATATAAGGTTAAGTTATATTAAAGGTGTAATTTCTATGGTAGTAATTAGTATTTAGATTCTTTTATTAATTAACACTAAGTACATATTAGTTTATAGCTACACTGTCGCATTAGGTTAACGCCTGTAAAGATAGATGTAAGAAGATAAATAAATAAATAAATAAATAAATAAATAAATAAATAAACATTTTAAACACTTCTTCATTCAATCAAACCATTTTTGAAAGCATGAGGTCCAACCAAGGGTCCTCCCATTGGTCTTAGAGCATGTTTTTCACGTGCAGGTTGCAAGCTATCACGGCCTCTTCCGGCCCCGTAAATGTCATACTTCTCATCAAATCTTGAATTTTTGGCAAAATAAAGAAATCACATGATGCCAGGTCTGGACTGTGTGCAGGATGAGTCACTAGTTTTACTTTTTCAGAAGCCAAAAATGAGATTGCCTTGTTTGCGGTGTGCGCCGAAACATTGTCATGGTGCAATAGGATGCGACTTCTTGGTTGTTTTCCCCTAACTTTTTCAAAGACAATGGACAAAGAAATGGTGGTGGACTACTCAGCATTAACTGTCTTTTGTTCTTAAAGTGGAATCGTGCAGACAGGACCCGTCCGAGAAGTTTGCTGTCTCCTTCGAACACCCATACAGAAAACAGATGCTTTCTTTCCGGTATGTAACAATATATCCATGTTTCACCTCCTGTCACAATGTCATACATAGCATTTGAAGGTCCGTGATGGTACGTTACCAAATTTATTTTGCACCATACAACATGACTCCGCTTTTGTTCTGAGGTGAGTTCACGAGGAATCCAGTGGCAACAAAGTTCTCTAACTTTTTAATGTTTATGTAGGATTTTTTGAATCTGGCTCATACCAATCCCCAAATGTCCTCGAATCTCCTCATAGGTGATACTTTGGCTTTCTTTAATTAGTTGCCTGACAATAGCCACATTTTCCTCAGTTATCGCAGCTGAGAGTCGACCTACACGAATTTCAGCATTGAGAGAAACACGGCACGATCAAATTCTACGTACCGACGCCTTACGGTGCCCAATTGAGGTGACTTTCCCTCCCAAAAGCATTTTGAAGACGAGCAGTGCAGTCTTGCGGAGTCAGTGAACTTTTAAAATCATAATAAATCATCGCCCTAAGATCTTTGAGCGCTAAAACCATTTTTGCTCTGGACGACGAACTTCAACTTGTGATAAAAAAACAATCGACACGCTATTTCCCGCCAATTTTTAAAAAGTAATAATCTTGTTTCTTTTGTTTATAAAATAATAACATTTTAAATTTAAACATTTATGACCGGCCAGAACCGCAAAACTTTCAGTGTCCCCTATGTAGTACCATGGATTGTCTCGAACTCAGAACGTTCAGACAACTGGGCCTTCGTATCACCAACTATACATTCTAACCGCAACTGTACCTCATCGTGCTCGTATAACGATTCAATTTTGCCCATTGCCAGCTGTTTAATAGCTTGTCATTCATTGCGTCCAGGTAAATGACGAATGTAGTTAAGCAACCCTTAAAACTGCCTCGCTTCTTTACTAATTCCTTCTCCTCGGACATACTGGTATTTGAGTGCTGTCGACCTAAAATGTACACAGTAGCAATACGTTTATATACTTATACAAAATAATATAGCTAATAAGTTATACGGTTGATTGGAATGTGATGCAACAATTTAATGAGGTATATAATCTCTAAAGTAAAAATGCGTATACAAGGTGAGAATGACGATACGACAAAAAATTAAAATACTGGTAATAACTAGTTCATAAGAATATTTATAACTATCAAATAAAACTTCTCAACGAAAAAAAAACATTCAAACATACTAAAGATCATTTAGATGTAGGTAACCAATATAGAACACCATTTGAAATATTGATTTACTAACTTGTGAAAAGAGCGCCATAATTTAATATTATTAATGCTCAATAAAAACAATTACACCAAGTTACCAAATCCTGCCATGATCTTCTTTTGTACTATTGTCATGTTTATGAATAAATCTGATTACTAATGTGACATGAAAACTTTTGTTTATAAATTCCTCAATAACTAATCTATAAGTTATGTCATCTTATTTACAACATTTGAAAGATTTATATATGTACAAAGCTTAAAATAAATTAAAAAATATATATATATTATATTCAATGGACGGCTCACAGGGCATCAAAAAACTCGTCCGCATCGCTCACAATGGGACAAGTGCCCAGAAGGCTAGCAGCATTACCACGTTGAATGGCAATGCTAATTCTTTGACCCAAGAAAAGGCCAGCCCTCTGGTCACGTGAAGAGTCGACCAGCCGCTTAGAAATGTCTTTAAAAACAAGGTGAGCACTCGGACCCCATGGCCCTAGTGTTTCAACCCCAAACGGCTCAAACATATAACTTCCAAGAAGGTTGTTATATTTACGCCGTTTGAGGTTAAGTTATGTTAATTACTATATAAGTTAGCAACAAAATCTGAATTACGCTATGGTTTAATTAACTGACATTGTTGTTAATAATTTAAATAATATGTAACACTTATCAAAATAAACTATGGCAGATGAATACTGCCAAAGCAAAGCAAGCAAGCGTAAGCATCAAAGTTATAATTTAAACTAAATAATCATCGCCCCAATGTAATAATACAAATTATATTAATGTAGTGCTAATTCCTACTATACTTGAAGTATTATGTAATAACAACTGTCGCTAATTGGTATATACGCGTAACATACGAAAATGACGAAACCATTCAAAATGCAAAAGGGTACTCCATGGTCAAAATTTATATGAATAAGGGTTAAAATGCACTAACCTTTGGTAACTTATAATTAAAGTTAGATACAACCTGTACGAGTGTTGGGTGACGATATTATCCAATATAAACTTAATACCGTAAAGATAAAATGTACTCAGTCCATATTCCACGCTGCCGGCATATAACCTCTCAAGTCCAGGTCAATTATTTTCGTCTTTAAATTCGCTGATTTAATTAATCTTCGAACTTACTTGAAGATCCGGTTCGAAGGACCACGTACGGGAGCAAACAGGACTTGTGGTAAAATAAAGGAGGTTAAAAATTGAATTACTGGATAACGTGTATTAACAGAGTAATGACACAAGTGTTAATGAATAGCTAATTATTATTTAATCATAACTTAAGACTACGAAAAGACGCACCTTCGCTCGCTACTTCGACGAATCCAATAGGCGTTCCAACAGTTACGCTTACGCGAAAAAACGGCTGAACTGATTTTGATGAAATTTCGTAAGAAGATAGCTTGAACCTTGGGGAAGGACGTAGCGTCATTGAAAGTGCAATTACGCATAACTAACATTAAATACGGCGAAAGTACACTTTCACTGATTTAATAGTAGTAGTAGAAGTATGACGGGCTGGTGTCCGCAACTCCACTTCTCAGCGCGTAATAAGGTCGTTTGCGGTATTTAAAAATGTTAGTTACGCGGAATTGTAATCTCAACGATGATAGGCTACTTTTTAATCCGAAACTTCATCTGTATCTGCGAAAACCAACATACACGCGAAATGCGACGTGAATGTGTGTAAATGAAACTAGCTTTTTGCGATATTTTCAATCACACACAGGTACATAGATTAAGAGCTATTAACCACTGAATAGACTCGAACACAATGGAAATTAGTTCATTGCTTTTAGAGTTGGTAGTATAATATATATATTATATGTGTGTTGTTTGCTGATGACATTTCAGTTCTCTTAAAAAGCCCTACTAACAATCTAAACAACTCCCAAATTATTGAAACTTTTAACCTCCTAAAATGTTGGCTTCAGAAACACAATCTTGAAGTAAACAACAGAAAAACTAAAATCATACAATTTAAACCCTACCAAAAACCAAAAACTAACCTAAAACATATAACAGACACCTCCAAATTGAAGAAGTTGAAGAATTAAAATTATTAGATTCACATTTAAATTGGAAACAACATGTCGAAAAAACTAAAATAAAACTGTCACAATTTTGCGTGCTAAAATCAAATACAAAAACTCACTGTGCCCTTTCTGCATACTGCCCATAAATATGCCTACGCGTGGCTACGCTACGGTATCATCATGTGAGGACACAGTGTAGATGCGAATGATTTATTTCAAATAAAACCTAGAGTTAGCTGCAAACCCTACTTTATAAAAGAAAAAATGTTAACTATGCCTTCCATTCAAGGGCGTCGCCAAAGGGGGGGCGGGGGGGTAGGTAAGGGCAGTTGCGCCCTCCTCCCTAGAGATTCCAAAAGGTTCATGTCATGCCTTTGACTGTGTTTAAAATACCCCCCCTAAGCCATCAGCTGGCGAGTCCTGGCGACGCCTCTTGCTTCCATTATATAGGAAAAATAGCTACTAAAAATAGCCACCTTTGGTAACAAAAATCTAAATCTATTTAATTTTGACAAGAACAAGCGCCGTAAAACCACCAGCACCTAGACTACAAATGTACAAAAATAACCCAGAATATGCATATGTATATGCATTGCATACAAGTATGTAATGAATTACCAGAAAATTGCATTTTGGGGAGTGTGCGACGGAATTGCATAATTTAATTCCGCCGAGCCCGTTCCATCATCGGACCACAAGACGTACGGCGATGCGCCACCGGTACATGGTGGACATCCCACCCACACGCACAAAACGTTTTGGGAACACATTCATTGTGCGTACTGCTAAGGAGTGGAATTCCCTGCCTGAGTCTGTGTTTCCTGATAGCTACAACCCGGGAGTCTTTAAGTCAAGAGTGAATAGGTTACTTCTAGGCAAGCGTGCTCCATCTTAGACCGTATCATCGCTTCCCATCAGGTGAGATAGTGGTCAAACGTATGCCTATCAAATGATAAAAAAAAAAAAAAAAAAAAAATATTACGGTCCACTAGAACACTCTGTGTATATATAGCTAAGCTAAAGACATTGCTCTTAGCAAAATGTTATTACAGTATTCAAGATGATTCAATGGATGATAATAATGTTAAATTAGTTTACAAATTTAAATCAGTGTGTTAATTATTATTATTATATTATTTTATGTATCGAGTTAGATTTTAGTTAAAAATATAATAATATCTTTATTGTGAAAGTTCTTAAGTAATCTACGAGTATGAATTAATGAATGCTTTATTTGCTAGAATATAGGTACATTGTATATGTATAATGGTAAAATTGATAATTATAAGGTTTCACTATATTCGACTTTCCAGTCGTGCAAATTGTTAAGTGAAGTACAAGGACCAACAGTTGTTGTTATGTTATATTAGATAATTAATCGATACACACTGCAACATTAATCGTTTTAAGTTATCTGGTTGCGACCTAACAGGCTCACCAGTTTTAAGCCTACCGTGTAAACTATGGTTGTGTACAGTCAACAGCAAAAGTAGATGATCAAAATCAAAAATTCAATACTAATTAACGGAGTTCGCGTCAGAACTGTGTGGTGTCGAAGTGATTAAAACGTATGTGTGTGACAATCACATACTTTTAATAAATAAACTAGTAATATATTATATAAATTAGTATTGAATTTCTGATTTTGATCATCTACTTTTGCTGTTGACTGTACATAGTGCATTAAATAAAAATAAGTTACTAGAACACAAGTAGACTGGTCAAAGCAACAAAACTGTATTCCTGACAATCTAAGAAGTTCCATTTGACATATCCTAATTGAATATGAATCAACGATTAATTCGTGTTTTTGAGTGTTTTTTTTTTTCAATATAAAGTTAAACTTGATGCTTACGAATGATACTCGTTGTTATAGTGTTTGGATAACATAGTAATTAATTAGAATTAAGAATATTATTTTTCTAAGTATTACGTGTAGGAACGTATAAAAGAAGAAATGTCAAATGGGACTTCTTACGTTGTCAGGAGTTTAGGTGTCAGTCGATGTTGGAAACAAATGAAAAATACTTGTCGTAGTAATATGATAGGTACCCGACAGTTCTGCGGAAACATATTTTAAAATATTAGAGATAACAAATGTTTTCAAACCATGATTCAAAAACTGTTTCCTTCAGTTTGTTTCCAGGGCGGTACACACTATTTTAAATGCAAGCAAAATAAAATAAAAACACTTACAAGTAACTTCATTGTTCGCGAGTCATTAAGTACTATGTATCACATATACTAACGAAAATAAATAATATACAAAGCTTTAAATACATGCTGTTATCTTTAAAGCAATAATTATAAATAAAATCGGTTATCGCGGATGCAGACGAAGTCGCTTATGTAGCATACGTCCTTTCCCGGAGTTTAAGCTATTTTATCAAAATCGGTTTAGCTGTTTCGATGTGAAAACGTAACGTAAACACAACGTTCGCAATTATAATATGCGTATGGATTAACAACACGGTTGGCGCAGTGACCCAGTGATTTTCTGTTGCGCTGCGAGTTTATTTGGATTGTCTATAGTTAGTTGTTCCAAGTCCTGTTGTTATTGTTTGTAAATTTTTATATTTGTAAACGCAACCACGACTGGAGACGTAGATCGCAACAAAAAAAAAACAGGCATTTAAAAAAGCTATGGGTTTCATAGGAAAAAGCCCACTATACCTATGAAACCCTTAGTTTTTTTTTCAATTCATTCACTTGCATTTATAAATTTTTGTCCGCTAATGATGCATATTTTTTAGGTATGTACACCCCAGCCCAGGAGGACGTGCCTTGGTTCCCTCCAGGAGAAGACGCACCGGGCGCCGGAGGGCGCTTAATGACCTCCAGCCTCCATGAGTTGCCGGCCTGCGAGTGGTCGACTTGGGACAGTCTACTACCCGACCAGATGCAGGCCCGTGTAGGCAGCGCGCCGTGATCCGCGCGCCACACTAGAGAATTCGGCGGCGATTAGACCGCCGAGGTCGACGGGACCCGCCTACATCATTGGCGGGTCATAGCCTGGCGGGGGCGCGGTGCATGCGCGAGCGAATCCCGTACCCCCGCCCATAGGTCAGTCGAGGAACACCGTGGTGGTTTTAGCCGATAGGAGTCCGGCACACCCCCCCGGCTTCCCCGGACATATGGGGGGATAGTCTATGAGGATTTCTACACGATAAAAAGAAAGAAAGGAGGACGTAGTAGCGCGCTCTGTGTGAGCTGGTTCAAGGCGACGCCCGCCGCCGGCGCATATAAAAGAAGAAAGACTCGGGGAAGCCTTTTCCTTCGAGAACAGGCTAATTAAAAACATAACTATGTACTTATGCAAATAAAAATCAGTTTCTGCATGTATGAAGGATCATTACTTGAGAACAAGATGATTGATGATTTTAGATGTTTTCATTTCTTGTGTTCGCAATTATTTATTTTTATTATTTACTAGCTGACCCGACAGACGGGAGTCCTGTTCACATTTAAATAATTCTAACAAAAATCCAGGTCCAGCCTACCCTGCCCTACCTACCTACCTACTTACTTACCCTACTAACTAACCTCCCTACCTATCTATTTACCCTACCCCTATGTAGGGGTAGGGTAAATAGATAGGTAGGGAGGTATGTACCTACCATACCTATCTACATGCCCTATCTACCTACCTTACCTATCTACCTACCCTAGCTATGTACCTACCTGCCATGTGTCTACTTGACGTAGCAATGTTTTATTTTCAGGGCAGGACAACGTCTGCCGGGCCCGCTAGTAACAATATAAAATTTTAACTTTGGTAAAAGATTAAGGGCGCGTATTCGATTTAGCGCAACTCAAAATCTATACGATTGCTAGAACGGCGTAGCAGCATTGACACACACTAGTACAATACAATGGTCTGTTTGTGTGCATCAGATAACAAAAATACGCACGAAATAAGCACGAATCATTCAGTGCTTTTTAAAATAATTGTCTTAAATAAATGAGTTCGTATAACGGACTGAAAAATATTCTGTAAATTAAGCATAACCTTTATTTTTATAAAATAAATATATCAGTTATGTTTTTATTCAAATACTGGTGAAAAAAAATTGACAAAGTGAACCGATTTTGTACTTTTTCAACATTGTTTTTAATACATAATAGTAATATTATCGTAATTTTGGCTCTGTAGTAGACTTTAAGCTCTGTTGTAACTTTTTTTTTTGGGTTCTTGTTTGAAAAACGCATAAAACATGATACTTTGGCATACTGTAATGGTTGTATTCGTCCTGAAAGTTAACTCTGACGTCTATTTTCGTAAAACGCTATGAAAGAATTGTCTTCGCTTTAAAAGGCCATAATTAAAAATTATACTTTTACTCTGTAGTTCCCTAAATCAAGACTAAGTCTTTCTAAAACTGTAATTGTCTTTAAATAATCTGCTCACATTATTACGATATTGCTCTGGGCAAAAGGCGAAAACATGAAGTTTTCGTCACGAATCGAATACACGGTACGCTTTTAAAGTTTTATATTGTTATAATATTGTAGAAGAATGAGATTGTCTGATCCCCTAGTCAGCCCGTCTAGATGGTTTTAGGAGGGAATTGCTTGTTTTGTTTGTCGACAAGGTCTACATAAAATAAAATTTTAAAAGAACCAACCAATCATTGGTATTTTTTAACCGACTTCAAAAAAAAAGGAGAACACGCATGACTTTAATATCAGAAGTCGGTGGCTTTGTTCTGTTTGTTGTTTTGTATTGCCACGGACTTCCGAAACTAAAGTCATCTATACTATATTATGTGTTCTGTGCTAAAGTTATGTATGACTTTTTAGTTTTTTAAGGCGGTTCCCTTTTTCGTAAAAAGGTTTTTTATATGAAACTATTAAAAAGAAAAACGTGAATTTTAGTAAATTGCACCCAAACATAGCCGAGGCGAGTCGCTAGTACAAAATAAATGAACATGACTAGACTGCGTTTTCTTGTTTGTGGTCGATAAAGTCAGTTGTTAAACGCGTTGTAACTAAGAACGGGTTTAACTCCTTTTCATAAAGTAGGCTAATTTAAGCTTCTTATCAGTTTATACTGGCTTTTTCAATGTGTAGGGAATTCTGATATACAGTCAATCACACAGCTATAGCAACAATCTTATGTTAACAGTGTCTTTACATCGTAGCAGTAAGTGCGGTTTTTCCAGTTCAACTCTTATCACTGACCTACCGTTGACCTTCCTCAGGTCAGTGTCAACAATTATGTTTAACGATAGTCGCTATCGCTTGTTTATAGTTTCGGATACATTTTTATTATGTTGGAATTCCCATTTCATGCTTTAGGCTGGATACAAATCTGACAGAAGAATCGCTGCTGCATGTGCGTCCCGCCTTATAGGGTAAAAGTACCCTCATTAACCGACTCTGAAGATTCTGCAAATACTTACTATAAATGTAATATAATAAACCCCCACCTACTGACCTATTATTGTCACACTGCAGGGTAGACACATCTCCTCATACAGAGAAGGCACGAGCATTAATCACCACGTGCACTCAAGGGAGATATATATAAACTATTTGTACAGGTTTTTTCACCAATGTGAGTGATGACCAAGATAAAGTTAGAAAGTACATTATCTGCCTAGCCTATGTTGCAGTCGGCTTCCAATCTAATTTGATGCAGCTGAATACCAGTGTTTCACATGGAGTGTAGGCCTCTCTGACCTCCACAACCCAGTTACTGGGGTAACACGATTGATCGACGTAGTGTCATAGAACACTATGTGGTATATATAGTGTTTGTTATTAACTTAGAATCTTGATTTTGTAGGTGGTGATAGCCATAAAGGCTAGTGTTTTTATGTAGAATTGTGCTACGGCAGGGAAAATAACAAACAATAGCTCCAAATAGTATAGACAAATATATTTACACACCTTAAGTACAATTTTACAAAAAATTGGAATCATTCAGATAGCAGAAACAACACAGTTTCGATTGACGAATATCATCGCTTTTCGATCACCTGGAATATATCGGTACTGAACGGGCTGACCATCAAATAAATCTAGTTGTTCATCAACACGTAGTTTACATGAACTGATTTGGTAGCATAGCTTTAGATTTTCGACCGTAAAAGCGTCGACTTATAGTCTAGACTAGCTTTTGCCCGCAACTTCATCTGCGTTAATGTCGGTTATCGCGGTTGTAGACAAAGTCACGAATTAAAAAGTGGCATATACCTATATCGTTCCCCAGGACTGAAGTTATCTCCATACCAAATTTCATAAAAATCGGAACATACGTTTCGTCGTGAAAGCGTAACAGACAGAGTTACATTTACATTTATAATATGAAGTATGGAACTAGTATGGATTGTTTGCCGTATTAATAGAATATAGCAACAAATGATATACCTAACGTGCACAACAGGCACAATTCGTAGTGTTTGACGTTTCTTAAAGGCGACCGTAAGTATCACCTATAAACATCGGTAGGGCGGGTTTATAGAATTCTTTTAGTGTATGTCCAGATACCGAGGCCTAGCCCTGGACACCACTAAAAGCTTTATAGAAGGGCCCGTCTTATCCAGTTTGTAGGTGATGCTGAATCGGAAAAAACATTATGCACACATTCAAAAAAGATTTTGATCACTAGCATAAGCCCATATATTTGTTTTTTAATTGAACTTTATCAAGAAAAATAATTATTTTATTTATTATTTTTTTAAAGAAAATCCAACAGTAGCACAATAAGAAATAGTCTTAATATCTAAATACTAGCGACCCGACCCGGTTTCGGACCTATAGCCTTCCTCGATAAATGGACTCTCCAACACAAAAAGAATTTTTCAATTCGAACCAGTAGATGCTGAGATTAGCGCGATCAACCAAACAAACAAACAAACTCTTTAGCTTTATAATATTAGTATAGATTACATTTTAATAATCACGCTCCCAACTTCGTTCTCCACAGATAACAGTTAAAAGTAATTAAAAACTAGCTAGCAAAGCAACACAGATACAATTGATACCAATACATTGGTCATTGTCCCAAAACTTATATAATGGATTTTAAAATTATAAAAGGAAAAAGTATTTTTGTGTGCGTACGTTATTAAAAATGACGTTATTATAATTTTATATTTGCTGATCCTTTAGGGCTGCTTGGATTTGCTTTTTAAGACTTATATACATGCCAATAACCTTGAGCATTTGGCCCGCACTGAATTTGTGAACGAGTGCGGGGGTGATGTAGACGCAGTCTTTAATCGGACGCATTTTTTATTTATTGTAATAAACCAAAACTAAATCATTTTCTTTTGTATTGCAAAGCAGTAGATATTTTTATTTTACTCTTTTGATAAGAAATTAAGGAGTAAAATGGTTTCATCTCAATGATTTGGAGGTGATTTGACTTTTTTTTTCTTATTATGTGATACCGATAGAAAAATTGTGGCTAAACCAAATTACGTATCATATCATGTAGATTACTAATAATTTTCAGACGTAATTTCTCTGTAAATGCCGACAAAAAGTTGCTTCATCTGCATGCTTCTTTCAAGCTTTTTTCGAAAGAACAGCCTTAAATGCATTTTTACTAAGATAAAGATTGTCGATTGAATTAAACTCATTATTGTAAGTTTCAACCAAACGATGAAGTGATAAACGCGCGCCAGCGTTGGATTTGCAGAAGCTAGTAGCAGAGGTCGAGTGCGTACCTCACGTACATGAACTGTTGAAGGAACCAGGTAACACAGACAGACTCCTAACTAAGTCCGGACAATCAAAATGATTGCGGCACACATTAGACAGAGTCATAACTTCCAGAAGTTTCCGTCTTGACTTTAAGGTCAAAAGATCATACTTTTTGAGAAGTAAGTGGTACGACATCTTATTACGATAACATCTGTAATTTATCACACGCAGGTATTTACGCTGTACTAGTTCTAATTGCTCAATATATTTTACATAAAATGGGTTCCAAATAGGCACTGAAAACTATAACTGTGGCCTAATTATTGATTTGTATAAGTATAAAAAGGTGAAAGGTCGACGAAAATCCCTGAAAGATCTCATGACGAAATCAAACATTTGATAGGCTTTGTTTACATTTTTTTCTATATGAGTATCCAAATGGAGCTTCGAATCTAGCAAAACACCAAGATCGCGGAGAGAACTTACTTTATTAATCAGCGTATTGGCAAGACGATAGTCGAACTTAGTATTATTATTCTTTTTGGTAAATATTATAACATGACACTTTGGAAGACTAAGATATAGCTTATTACAAGAGCAGTAGTTAGAGAAACGGTCTAAATCCTGCTGAAAGTTAAAACAGTCGACTTTATCAGAAATAATTTTATAGACTTTTAAATCGTCCGCGTATAGAAGAAATTTTGAATTTTGAAAACAGTATTTTATGTCATTAATGTATAAAATAAATAATAATGGGCCTAAAATGGAACCTTGTGGTACACCGGAGGTGACCAAAAAAGAGCCAGATTTAAAGCCATTAACAACTACCTTTTGTGTTCTGTTAGTTATATAAGATATAAACCACCGTAGAAGGTCCCCTCTGATTCCATTGTAAGCAATTTTATCAAGTCGTAGCGTGTGATCAATTTTATCGAACGCTTTCTGAAAATCTGTATAAACAGCGTCTATTTGTTGTCTATTATCGAGACTATCAAATAGTTGGGACGTGAAAATGAGAAGTAGGGCAGACAAGACTACGTGGAGTCGGTTTCGCAGCGATTCGTTTCTGTCATTAACTTTGTTTGTAACAATATTTGTTAAAGAATAATTATACTGTTTGATAACTTTGTTAAACCAAAAAATGTGATTAAAAATTCATTGAATTTTGTTTCTGTGAAATATTTTTCATTGAAGTAAATAGTCTTTGAAACAATAATAGTCGAAATTTAAATGCAAGAACCAAATATTATATGAAACATTTTCTGGGAAACGAAATTCTATGAAATTTCTGTCTGCGAAACAAGGGGACACCATATAATTTATTTACAAATCTCTCAAATTGTTTGGAAAAAGCAGATAGTATAGAGATAGGTTGATAAGTCACCACGTCATGCTTGAAACCACTCTTATGAACTGGTACAATATTTACAAGTTTTCATGTCTCATGTCATTTTGAGATAGCTTCAGTTTGCATAGGAAGGCATCGTGGTTACTAGAAGGTGGTTTCCAAGAGTCATAGTCAAATTTTGAGGGCTCATGTACAGACTGGAAAAATGTAGCAAACAAGTTGCAAATAGTAATAGGGTCATTGGATGATATTCGATTGTAATTAACCGTGGATGGAAATTTATTAATAGTTTTACGGCTAGCAACGTACGTCCAAAATGTCTTAGTATTGGTGGCAACACTGTCTTCAATTGTATTAATATATTTGCTATAGCAAGCGTCAGCTCCTTTTTTAAATTTTAACATAGAAAATGTTTTTTCTATCGCTTCAGTATAGCCCCCCAATTTCAGGCAAATTGAGACATCGCCCTGGTCTCGTGAGTTTTGGTGCTACGTAGATGATATAGGTCTCAAAAGATCAAACAAAAAAGGTCAACAAGGGCTACAATACGGTGAAAAAAAAATTGTAAATGTAAAAATCTTTTTTCAAAACGTTATGTTGAAAAATGTCGCATTTTTTTGGTGTCTTTTCGCATTATATCGACAATTTATTGAAAATGAATAGCGATATGGAAAACATGAAAAAAAGTCCTCGGGGTATTAAGTTGGGTTACATTTAAAAACAAAACTGGACCTCTCTATCTCTTACGGTCTAGGCTGTGGCTTATCGTTTATGTAGCGAAATATCAGGATACCGCAAGAGGCGCGCACGGCGCGGGATATGTAAGTATGGTATGATTGAAGTTTGTTGATTATTGTATAGTTCAAAGCTTTTTACGTTATTAAATTAACATGAATATTTATTTAGTATTTTGTTATTTATTTCCATTTTTTTTATTCTTTCAAAATTACTTTCTTGAATTATTTTATTATCCATTAATTCCTGCACCATATCTCGAATAATCTTTCTATCCGTATGAGAAGCTCGAAAAGGTCTGCACTGCACTGGTCGTGGGTCTGTCAGTGTAATAACCATCTCGTGGTTATTATTCACTTTCCCTAACTCTTTAATGTCTGACGTGACACACTGTTTATATTTTCTAAATAAACAAATCAATTCATTTAAGTGAGTGTCAGTATCGATTTTAGTCTCATGTATAGTATCACAAAATTCATTGAGTGATTGCGCATAGTCAAACTTGAATGAATCACCTACACGTAAATATATCAAATCATTTCGCTCCGTTATGTTACGACCAATAAGTATATCGCAACCAACCAATTCATCAATAACATAAAAGTTCACACCAGTTAAAGACACGCAGTCAATTTTTAAAACTAAAGTGACTTTTTGAGTCACCGGTTTACAATTATGTTTTGAAAATCCTTGTAACAAAACTGGTGAGGGTAGTACACTAGTTTGAAGCGAATTTTCCGCCACCACAGATTCGGAAATTAGGGTACATCTGCTTCCCGTATCAATAAATGCCTCGTGGACAAAGTGATCAATGTAAACCGTATTTACAAATTTATTTCGCGGATCTGGGGTAAGGATCAATTTTGTTTCCTCAGTTTCTGATTTAATTAATCCTGTACTTTTCTTACTACGACACACAGCCTCAACATGGCCTTTTTACAAAAAATACATTTAATGAGATCACACTGATTCATTTTATGATTTCCACCACAAGTGTAACATTGAATAGATTTCCGAATATGTGTTGCACCGGTTTTATTAGTTTCATGCGCACTACTAGAATTGGCGTTATTATTTGAAGACGTAACGTTCGTAGACGGTTGGCCAGAATTATTCGTTTGATCCACTGTTTTATGTTGGTTTTCACGTGTACTTCCCGAACTGGTTTGTTTTGAGTTTTTGCCTTTGTAGGTACGACCATGAAGGTAACTAGCTAAATCATGACAAGATTATAATATCTATAATTGTCGGGAGCATAGGATATTTCCTGCTCAGTAAAGTTTAAAAATAATCGGTCAACTTTACATTTATATTAAAGATAAAAATAAAGATAAAGATAAAGATCATTTCATTTGTCAAAACATGCGTATACATGCAAATTAGGCATGCAGGATGACACAGTATTAATATTTCGTACGTACATGTTTCACCCGTAGGGCGTACAAATTTATAAAATTTACAAACATCAAAAATTTAATTATAAAATCTGAAGTAAAAAATAAAAATAAAATTATTAAATATAATAGTCGGTCATAAACATTGATAGGTCAGTAATATAAATTAATCAAAAAATGTCACAAAAATTAAAATGTCAAATAGTGTCATTCAAAAAGTCATTTATATTATAATAACACTTGTCTGTTAATAAATCTCGAATCTTTTTTTTAAACAAATTTACTGGTAATGTTTTATATGACTGTGGTATTTTATTATAAATTTTAGGAGCCATACAGAAAACGCTTTTTGCCATTAATGCAGTCTTTGACGTATGCGAGCACAGTTGATTATTGTCACGTCTGTTACGGGGGAAGATGTCAGCTAATCGTGGAAACAGAGATTGATTTACCCTAACAAATGCCACAATTTCGAAAATATACAGAGACGTTAGAGTTAACAATTTGTGTTTTTTAAATAATGGCATACAGCTGTCGGTCGATTTCAAATTGAACATAGCACGAATGCATCTCTTTTGAGCCTTAAACGCTATTATTTTGTCTGTGGAATTCCCCCAAAATATAATACCGTAACGCAATAACGATGCTACTAGACCATGATAGGCTGTTACTAAGGCATCTGTGTTTAGCTCTGGGGCCAGTTTATATAAGGTGTACGCAGAGGAGCTTAACCGTTTACTTAGGCATTCAATATGTGCCTTCCAGTTTAATTTAGAATCTATTATAATTCCAAGAAATTTTGTGGCGTCGACTTTATTAAGAACAGTGTCCTTGTACATTGCGTTAAGGTCAAGTTCAGCTTGGGCCCGTTGACTAAAATGCATAATAGTGGTCTTCTCTAGATTTATTTTTAGGTTGTTCCTGTTTAACCATGATATTATAGATGTCAAATATTCATTTATGTCACTTTCATATATGTTTTTATTTTTATTACATGCTATAGTCATAGTGCTGTCGTCGGCAAATAGAGTCATGGGGTGGTCAATAGCACTAGGCAGGTCATTGATGTATATTATGAATAATAAAACTCCGAGTACGCCGCCTTGAGGAACACCGTATGTAGGCGTGCGTTCGCTTGATACATAAATTTCCTCTTTTTTTGTCTTAAAATTAATTCTCTCAATTTCTGTGTATTGTTTTCTATTCGTAAGGTATGACTGAATGAGATTTAATATGTTACCCCTTATGCCGTAAGCGTCTAATTTCTGTAGCAAGATGCTATGGTCAACATAGTCAAAAGCCTGCGTCATGTCGCAGTAAATAGCACACACCGGGGTTCTCCTGTCCATATTCGTCATAACGGTATATAAAAAGTCATAAATGGCCATACTGGTTGACATGTTTTGTCTAAACCCCTTTTGCTCTACACTAAAGATATTTTTCTTTTCGAGATATATGCGTACAGTTCTTTATAAACGTATTTTTTAAAAATTTTAGACATTATAGGAATCAAGGCTATTGGTCTATAGTTAACCATGTGTTCCTTATTATTTTTTTTAAATAATGGTTTCACTCTTGAAACTTTTAGGGCATCCGGATATACACCTGAGCTGATGCACAGATTTATTAAGTAACTTAAGTGGGTACAAATGGTTTCAGAAACATACTTTACAACCTTTGTAGAAATACCATCATAACCTGTACTATTTGTGGCATTTAAGGATTTAATTATATTTAATATGTCTGCAGGTATACTTGGTACAATAAAGATTGAGTCTTTCTGTTTTAGAATATTTTTTGTTACTTTGCTTCCCGAACCTTGACTTGGTTGTATTTTATCTATGAAAAAATTGTAAAACGCGTTAGCTATTTCAAGAGGGTCATTTACTATTTTGTCATCGACATTTATATAACTAATGGGTTCTTTAGGTAAAAACGTTTTAGATTTATTTATTATGTTCCATGTCATTTTAGATTTATTTGTTGCAGTTTTAATTGAGTAATTGTTTTGAGCGTGTCGAGTCAATCTCATAATTTTTTTAAACCGTTTTGTGTAATTCTTAAAAATATTTTTATTCATCATATTTGGTTTTAATCTGTAATGCCAGAGCAATTGACGTTTCTTTTATTATTAAATTATAATTTAATAATAAAAGATAAAAGCTATACGAATTTTATTAAAATAAAATTCGTATAGCGATTCCTGGACACGGCGCGTATTGTCAGAAGATTCCTCCACTCTTAGGAGCCCTGACCAGCCCTACCTTGGACCCTGTTCGATGTTGATGAAATTAAAATTAATGAGTTATGAAATGAATATGTGTAGGTATAATATAAATGAATAACAATGAAACTATCCAATAACATTCAGTCGTTCACAACCTTCGTAATTTAATTAAGAATCAAAGAATACTGAGTGCTTGATTTATAAAGATAATTAAGGAACCTTATCTATACTAATATTGTAAGTTTGAATGTAAGGGGTAATCTTCAGAACTAATAATCCAATTGGAAAAATTCACCGGCGCGTGTAAACAATGAAAATACGCGTCGAAACTGCTGCGACACGTCGGTCACGAGTTTCGCATCGCCAGTTTTGTCACCGGCGTCGATTGCTGAGTCTGCGTGTTGCGCCACAAGCGTGCCTCGTAGCCCAGCTCCCGTACCCGCAGCTCCTCCCCACAGCGCTGCCTGATAGACGCGTGCATTTGACCCGTTGGTCAATGTGAGCATCCCCACTGCTCCCCCCGCAAAGCCCGAGACTATGAAGGAAAAGAGCCGGGCAGGGAAGTGCCAGCAGAGTAGCTGTAAGAACTGCTGCGGCAAGGCTCTCACAGGGCCCAACGAAAAACTGCGTGCTGCGAAGCCGAATACTCCGGTGTATATATGTACCGTCTGGTTTACTAACGTTTGCCATAATTTTATATGCCATATTATATTATATGTCATTAGAAATAGTGCTTCAGTTGCTATAATCGTTAAATTACATAAAATCATTTTCACTAATTTTATTGGTCATAATCGATTAAATGTCATAATACTAATGGTTGAAGTTTCACGGTCTTTTCAGATACAGATTTTTTATTCACAAGGAAACCTAAACATAAACCTTCTCTATCCATTTGCATGAAATTTTAAGACCTAATATAACTTAACATACATTTGTTTCTCCTAATTATGTTTTCGCATAACATTATTTACGCATAATGTTTCTAATCATAATAATAATGAAGCATAACATTCTAAAGCATAAATTTATTTACGCATTCTTAATGATATTGAAACATATTTTTACCATGCATGCAGCAAGCATGCAAACGTGTAAACAAGCATACACCATGCATGCAGCAAGCAAGCATGCAGAATGCAAGCAAACATGCAGATTGCAAGCAAGCGTGCAGCAAGCATGCAGCATGCAAGCAGACATGCAGCATGCAACATGCAGCAGGCATGGTTTCTGTCAAGGCTCCGGCGCTGCGGGGCTTCGGCGGTCCCACGCGAGTTTATCGTCGCAGATGTGTTTTACGCCCACCTTTTCACGCCCACGGGCCGCCTAGCACCCCCGCGCCTACGCGGGCTTAGATTACACTCTAGGCGTAGGGCAGAGAAGACTACGTAGAGTTGGTTTTGCGGCGATTCGTTTCTGTCACTGACTTTTGTAGCACATCTTACTGTTTTTTTAAGACAATACTTTAGCGTAGCACAATAGATTTGCACATTATGCCTAGTAACATTATGCGAATTCAATTTATGCCAAAACAAATGTCTAAAGATTATTTGTTACGCAAATGAGGACATCTGGCGCTCGGCGCCCGCTACCGCGGCACGCTCGCCTTTGCGCGTTGTGTGGTCACAGTTCTTACCTTACCTACCCGTTTAGATTTTTACTTACTTTTTATTGTCTAAAGATTGATTACTGTAATAAATATACTACTAGATACTGAAATAAGTAGACTTAACCACCTAGTGACAACACACCCCCTGTACACATTTATCATAGCTGGGGATTTTAACTTTGGCAGTGATGTGGAATGGTGTAATTCTGATAGCGGCTCCGAATTAATTCCCACAAGTTTATCCAACCGTTACATTGTAGATTTTTTCGATACCATAAATACTTGTAACCTGGTGCAATTTAATGGTGAGCGTAACATAAACAGTAGGCTCTTAGACCTTGTGTTTTCAAATGGGTCATTAAAAGTGAAGGAGTGTAGCGATCCTCTGGCCATACCCGTCGTTATGCACCACCAACCACTTGTAATTAACGTTGATTTCGTCGAAATCCACAAATACATTGAAAATCAATGTATAAAATACAAATTTGACCAAGGCGATTACACTGCAATTGAATCGAAACTTGACAACGTAGACTGGAATTCCATACTTACTGTTAGCTCCATAGACCAGGCAGTCATAAATTTCTACGATAAACTGTATGAACTTAGGGACCTACACACTCCCGTTAAATCATCAAAAAAATCATCTCATCCACCTTGGTATAGTAGTGCGCTAATAAAAATATTAAAAGAAAAACATAAGTTCCACAGAAAATACAGAACATATGGTAATTTATCAGACTATCATTCTTTTTCAATTTTAAGAAACAGAGCCAGGCAAATAGAGCAGGAATGTTTCGACACATATATGTGTAAAATTGAATCGTCTATTGTCAAAAACCCTAAAATATTTTGGTCATTTGTGAGCAAGAAGGGTAGCCCTTCTTTACCCAACGTAATGCACTATCTAGACACATGTGCCGACACTGGCGAGGGTATCACGGAATTATTCGCTTCTTTTTTTCAATCGACCTTTCGAGACCCATATTCGGAACCAGTCGATCTGGATAGAGATGTATACATACCATCACCTAGCTCAGTAACTATCAGTGCTATCAGTGTGTGCCAGGACACAGTCTTAAGGCTACTAAAAGGCCTAGACCCCAATAAATCTGGAGGGCCGGACATGATACCGCCAATTTTTATTATTAACTGTGCTAAAAGCCTAGTTAAACCAGTCTGCCTACTGTTTGAGCGATCTTTGCGGGATAGTATTGTGCCCAAGAAATGAAAGTCTTTTTTTTTTTTTTACCATTTCATAGGCATACTTTTGACCTCTATCTCACCTGATGGTAAACGATGATGCGGTCTAAGATGGAGCACGCTTGCCTAGAAGTAACCTATTCACTCTTGACTTAAAGACTCCCGGGTTGTAGCTATCAGGAAACACAGACTCAGGCAGGGAATTCCACTCCTTAGCAGTACGCACAATGAATGTGTTCCCAAAACGTTTTGTGCGTATGGGTGGGATGTCCACCATGTACCGGTGGCGCATCGCCGTACGTCTTGTGGTGAGATGATGGAACGGGCTCGGCGGAATTAAATTATGCAATTCTGTCGCACACTCCCCAAAATGCAACCGATAGAAAACCGACAGGCCAGCAACTCGGCGTCGATGCTCAAGACTTTGAAGCTTTGACTCGACGAGCCTATCATTGCCAATGATCCTCTTGGCTCGTTTCTCAATTATTGACTCAAGGGCATCAAGCTGGTATCTGGCAGATCCGTCCCAAAGGTGAGAGCAGTACTCCATACACGATCGAACTTGCGCTTGATAAAGTTTAAGCAGCTGTTCCGGCGTGAAGTACCGTCTCACCTTTGCTAGGATCCCCAACTTTTTGGCAGCCACTTGAGCCTTTGCCTAGAGGCAAAGGATAGATGAAAGGGCCAAAATTGAGGGTAGATGTTAACGTAACACCAAGAAGTTCAAGTCGGTCGGTTATCGGCACGGTTACACCTCGGAAAGATGGAGCTGGGTGGAATTGGCTCTTTTTAGCGGAAAAGAGACACGCTTGGGTCTTAGCTGCATTGAACTTGACCAGATTGGCATCGCCCCATTCAGAGACAGCCTGTAAGGACAAGTTCAAGCGCTCAACCATTGCCTCCCGGAGAGACCGGATCTGCAACCCACCAGCTCGTGCATCGGACACGTATCTCTCAGCAACAGTGCTGTCGTCTGCATACCCAAAGGTACCGGGTTTTAGCAGATCATTAATATGCAGCAGGAACAATGTTGCTGAGAGCACCGACCCCTGAGGAACCCCGGCATTAATATCCAGCAGTCCGGACGAGCGGCCATCTATGACCACTCGAATAGACCGATCCCTCAGGAAATCTGCAATCCAATCACACAATCCGGTGGGCAGACCGAAGGAAGGAAGCTTATTAATAGGGTTATCGTGCCAGACCCTGTCGAAGGCCTTCGAGATGTCAAGGGAGACCGCTAGTGCCTCCACGTGTTTCTCGATGGCCTCACTCCAGATGTGAATGGCATACGCTAGTAGATCCCCAGTTGATCGATTTCAGCGGAAGCCGTACTGTCGGTCACTGAGGATATCATTCGCTTCTAGGTATGCCAGGAGCTTACGATTCAGCACCCGTTCCATACTTTTACAAAGTATGGACGTTACCGAAATGGGTCTATAATTCGACGGGTCAGCCCGACTACCCTTTTTGGGCACGGGCTGCACGTTAGCTTGCTTCCAAGCCTTCGGCACTTTCCCAGTCTCAAACGACAGACGATATAAGCGTGTCAAGATCGGAGACAACTCAGGCGCACAAGTCTTCAGTACAATTGCTGGAATCCCGTCGGGGCCACTAGCCTTGTCCACGTCTAGGTTACGCAGTACCCTAAGAACGTCCTTCTGATGGATGCTTATGTTCGACATGCTCGACTCGCATCCAGCAGGAGAAGCAGGGGGTCTTGCGCCACCAGGATCCAGACGTGACGATTCCGCAAACATAGAGGCGAACAAGTTTGCTTTTTCCTCAGCGGAGTGGGCCAGCGACCCGTCGGGTCTCAGCAGTGGTGGTAGTGAGGGGCGGCAGAAGTTCGATTCGACCGACTTAGCTAGGGACCAAAAAGCCTTACTACCTGCTGGGTATGAAGCAAGTTTGTTCCCTATTCGGCTAATGTGGTCAAAACGAGCTCTCCGCAACACCTTCTTGCAGGCCTTGGCAGCCCTGTTAAAGGCTATCTTCTTCTGGCTCACGTCACTTGCTTTTCGAGTGCGGGCGTCAACCCATGCTAGGTACGCTGAATGTTTTAGCGCGTTAGCGCGATTGCACTCGGCACCAAACCATGGGCGAGCTTCGCCAGACATTGTTACGTCAGAGAACGGAATGTCAGCATTTATTACACCGGTCTTTAAAAAGGGAGATAAATCAAACATAGAAAATTACCAACCCATTTCAAAATTATGCCTATTCTCTAAAGTCCTGGAGCGCGTAGTTTACACCCAAGTCTACTCGGCATTAAAGTGTCAGTTCAGTGATGAACAGCATGGATTCCTTATGAAACGGTCTACTACTTCAAACCTGGTACTGTCAAATGAAATAATAACAGCCGGAATGGATGCCCAATATCAGGTTGATGTAATATACACCGACTACAGCAAGTGTTTCGATCGTATAGATCATCGTGTACTTCTTCGGAAGCTCTTATCTGCGGGAATACACGGTGATCTATTTCGATGGTTCTCGTCTTACATAGACAATCGTACACAGGCTGTAGTCCTACGAGGTTACACGTCCAAGTGGAATTTAGTTCCTTCCGGCGTACCTCAGGGTTCGATTTTAGGGCCTTTATTGTTCATAATATTCATCTCCGACATTAAAAACTGCTTTGAACATTCACACGTTCTTTTATACGCAGATGACATGAAGATACTTAAATCAGTACGCTCTTTATCGGATTCCATACAACTTCAGTCAGACCTCGACAGATTTTTAGTATATTCTAAAGCTAATAAATTACAGTTAAATGTTTCCAAATGTTTTCAAGTAGTATTTTCCCGTAAAAAAACATTAATAGACTTTGGGTACACGATGGATGGTCACATAATCAAGAAATTGAATTCTATTAGAGACCTTGGCGTATTACACGACAACAAACTGCTTTATGATGAACATATTGAGTCCATAGTTAACAAAGCATCTAAAACATTAGGCTTCATTATTAGAAACTGCTCTAACTTTCGTTCTTTGAAACCCATCAAGGTTCTTTATTGTTCTTTTGTGCGCAGCCACCTTGAGTACGCTTCTCAAGTTTGGAACCCTCAGTACGAGGTGTACAAGTCCCGTATTGAGTCTATTCAGAGGAAATTTTTGCGGTACTTGGATTTTAAGGCGAAGCAATTCTCAGTCGATAACGAGCACCGTTGCAAACGATACCATTTCTTGCCCCTGGCAATGAGACGTAATATCAACGATATATGTTTTTTAGTCAATATTGCAAATGGTACGATTGATTGTCCCGAGCTATTAAGCAAAATACTTATTCGAACAAATCTAAATAATCTTAGAAAGCGGCCATTACTACACGCTCCATCTGCAACTACAAATTATAGGGGAAACTCTTTCTGCATACGCAGTGTAGTAGTCTTCAATAATCTACCATCACACCTAGAGATTGATCTGTTTAACACCAGCGCACGTCAAATTAGAAATATTTTGAATAGATAATACTTTGCTGACCTTAAAACAAGTTAATGCTGCACAACTTGACATAGTTTTGTTTTGTTTTTTCTTTTCTCTTCACAGTTCTTTTATTTTTATTTTTTTCTTTTCATTTAAATTGTTATAACTGGATCGAGAGTGGATCATGACCGTCCGAACCGTATTATTAATGTAAGTACTTATTCGTTAGTCGCTAAATTGCATTATATAAATTTGGAAGCTTGTAACTAGCAAAAGTTTGTTGAAAATATTGGTATTTAAATATGTTATTAGTCTGTAAGCTTTCTTCAAAATAAATAAAATAAAATAATAAATCATTTGGTTAGTGGGTGGCCTTAATGACACTAATTTTTGTACAAAACAATAAACGTTTCTAAATTATATTAAATGTTGATTATGTCAAGTAACGATTATGTAATGTTTTACTTATAGAAACTAATGATTATAACATATGTTATTATGGAAACTTATTATATGGCAAATGAAATGTATGACTAAGTCACTAACTTAACTTACTAAGTCGATATGAGCGTTATTAGTATAAATGATAATAGTGCAAGTAAATATTATGACGGGGGACGATTATGGAAAACAATAATAGTACAAATGATTTTATGGAAAACAAGAAAATACCGTACCGTCTCCACTACACAACGAATGCGGAAGGCATCGTGAAGTACGTACGCCTAAGGCTGAAGTACGCGCCGAGAGTGCAGCTGCTGGAGTCGTATCGCAACGTCATCTTTAAGGCGTTTATGGTGCGCATACAAACATGCTACCTGCATCAGGTGTCGGATGAAAGCTTTTGGCCTCATGATGTGGTATTCCGCCACTTTCGTGGCCAAGTGTCACCGGAACGCTCAAAGACTTAGTGCATCGAAGTGATGTTAACATAGTTTTAAGTTTTATTTACTAACACAATTGTTGTTTTGTTATATGTATACTTAGGCTAAGGTCTATCTATGGGTCTTTTTTACCAGAAAACAAATATGTTTTTTTTTTATTATTTAGGTATTAGTTGAGCTATCACAGTTTTTGTCTAGCTAGGCGGAAAGAAATATCTCTTAAAACAGAGTTAATTGCATGTGCTGCCTAAACAGTTTATATAATTGCAAATAATGTATTGCAATTTGGTCCAGTTAAACAGTTCTACAATAAAGTCCGCAGCGCCATAGTTGTGCATCTTTTATATTTTAGAAGATATAGTAGCTTTTATGTATGAAAAAAGGATATGTCGACATACTTACGTTTGGACGATTTTTTAAACAACAAAATACCTATTAAACTTTATCAAAATTATAATCATTATAATCATAAAGATAAGATTTGCCCTTCAAAGGTCAAAGTCAATTGGTTAAACAGTTTCGAAGATAATATAAAATTACTAAATCGCAAAATGGCCACCCAACATTCACGCACCGCATTCATTAGATCATCCTTTGTGCGGACATTTTATACTTTACTCATAATTCCACACCAGAAACGGCGCGACAAGTGGCTCAAGACGAAGACGCGGTCAAGACTTTAAGATGAAGCTTTGACAAGACCGTATGGAGTACATCTGTCTCAATCAGAAGGCACCGTAGAATTTTGTTGCACCACGTACGCAGTTCAACTTCGTTCAAAGATGTAAAAACTGTAAACGAACTTGTCAAAATAATAATAATAATAAGCTTTATTTCCAGTTTCACAATTTTTAAGTTAGCACTACGTTTATAATGATAGTTATATTACATAAATTGTAAATTGATACATACTTATACACATCTGACACCCAAGCTAAGATTGAACTTGTGTTATAGTTAGTCAAGTTAACAACGGTTTGGCACAAAATGAAGTTCGGAGAATCTCGGTGCAGGTACCCTATACATACGAGTATACAAAAAATAAAGATATAATAAAAAAACTCAATTAAACTAATTAGTGAGAAATTCCATTGCATAGTGTGTGTACTGACTTGTCAAAGATACGTCTATCAAGCCGCTGGTTTCCGGGATAGAGGTTTACTGCAAAATGATGATCACTGGGAAAAACTTTGAGAGAAGCTTCACGTACCGACGTACGAGATGTTCTCTTATAATACCGGGAAAATAAACAAGTACGGTTGGAGAAATATTTACGATCAGATTATGGCTAACATAATGATAGACTATGACCTATTCCGTCTTCAAGACTATGCAAAAAATGACATAATATATAATCCGACGTTCGGCGCTCAGACTGACGACCTAAGTAAATAATGAAGATTTTTTTCGTGCCTAAGTTTCTTTGCAACTCACTTGGTATCGCAACCATGTCTGAAACTTCAAATAAATACACCTCCGTTAATATTTACCTTCAAAATGTATGTGGTATAAGTAACAAAAAAGATGAATTAGAAGTCTACCTACAAGATTTGCAGCAAGATAATCTATATGTGTGCATAACGAAACATTTCTTGACCATGGAGTCGGCTCCTCTATTCAAGCTAGATAATTATAAAATGGTGTCATTTAATGCACGAAAGAATAAAAAAAGGGATGGTAGCCTCATAATGACGAAAAATGAAATTGTTTGTGAAGAGGCGCCTTTTTGTCAAAAATTATACAAAATTGAAAGCTTTGAAATATGTGGGGTAAAAGATTCTAAAACTAACATTTATATCTTTTGCTGTTATAGAAATCCTATAGAACAGAACTATGAAACATTTCTATCCAAGTTAGAACAGTTACTGGAACACTTCTTCAGTAAAAAATGTATTATTTGCGGAGATTTTAACATCGACTTGCTTAAAAATGACAAACGAACTCCAAATTTTTAACACTACTGACATCTTACAATTTTAGACCTATTGTAAACCAAGTGACATATAAACGGAATAATGCCCAGTCATGTTTGGATAATTTTTTAACTAATTTACCTGAAGTTATCAATGAGCAGTTTGTTGAACATAATTGCTTGGCTGATGGACACGCAGCGTTGTTTTGTGGCTTAAAAGGTGGAAAAATACTTTCTGATGGCGAGCAAGACTTTTTAAATATAGAAATTAGACAATTCAATGACAAAAATTTAAGTAATTTTAGACGACGTATTCTGAATATTAATTGGATGGAAGAAGGCTTAAATGGATTTCTGAAGAAAATTGGGCAAATATTCCGCATTAGCTTCAAAAAGAAGAAAAAACGGCTCGATATCAAAAAATGTCACAAATCACCCTGGATAACGAAAGGAATAAGAGTATCTAGTAAAATGAAGCGATTCATACTTCAAAACATAAATAAGATGACTTGTACTGAGAAAGTAAGGACATATACAAAGTCATATATTAGAATATATAGACTAGTCCTAAAGAAAGCCAGACGTATTGCGATCATGAAAGAACTCATTAGAGCAAATGAATCTTCAAAAGCTATATGGCGAGTTATCAATAGACACAGGAACACAAAATCAAAACGTGACTGTAATAACGACATAGTCCTTAAGGTCAATATTAAGATCATATCGAATCCCCAGGAGATAGTCGACATCTTCTCGTAGACATTCGACAGGGCAGAGATAGATGGGGAATTTAAGTCCTTTGATCAAGCCACCAAAATTTTACAAGACAGCGTCAATAAAGTAGACAAAGAAATGACTTGCGAGCTAGTCACGGCCTACGAAATAAAAAAACTAATCAATTCAATGGCTATGAAGAAATCTTCTGGTCATGATGAAATAACAATACAGACGGTCAAAGATCATATCGACATACTGGCAAGACTTCTAGCACATTTTATCAACACGTGTATAAACATGAAAATATTTCCAGAACAACTCAAAATAGCAAGAGTATTACTGATCTACAAAAAAGGTTGCAAATTAGGTCCCAATAGATAGATAGATAGATAGATAGATAAATCATTTATTTAGTGCATCCAAAAGACATATCACAACATAAAAAAAACAAATCAAATAAGGGTTAAACAAAGTGCGGTGTGCGTCTCAAGGTTGCACCAAACGGGAGTTCAGCTCAGCATGTGTCAGGCAAATGTACCTGACGCTGATATTCTGCTGGATCCCTGTAGTGACATACGGACGTCGAGCAGATAAGATAAATTGATCTTGACGAGTGTTGTGGCAAAGTTTTATGCAAAGTTCTGTCGATGTACCCACGATTACAATTATGTTATATTCTACAATATAGTTTTGTATTGGAGAACGTTTCTGCTCATTGAAGTATTAATTGTGTATTTGGATTACTTGATTTATTCATAAGTATAAATGTGTGTAATATATAAATGAGTAAACTTATTACAATAAAAAAATATAGTGTCGTAAGTGCGAATAAAATAAACGATTTGGCCAGACTAAGGGTAATTAACATTATAGCTATTGTCCAACAAAAAGATCCACAAATCATCCAACAATAATATTATTCTAATTACCACCCCCTTGTTCTGAGGTTTATGAGTTAATGACAACCAGTTATATAATAGACACGTTCGAAACAGTCATACCCAAATCTATCTGCGAGGCGACAAGAAACTGCCTCAGTCTTACTCTGAAGGTAGCAAGATATTTAAGATTCCTTATCGGCGGTGGAATATTGTTCCAGCACTTGGATGCGGCGTACCTAAAACTTCCCCTGAAAGCAGCAGTCTTGTGCGATTGAGTGGAGAGTTGCTGTGAGCACTGCCTACTTGCGCATTCTCTTTTACTAGCAATAATTACAGACCAATTTCCTTTACCAATAATTGCGAATTTTTTTAAAAAAATCTTTAAAATAAGACTACTAGGACATTTAAACAGTAATAGTATTCTCAACCATAGACAATTCGGCTATCAGAAAAATGTGGGAACAAATGACGCGATTAATACGCTAATGGAGCAAGTAGTTAACGGAATTAATGATAAACTAAAAGTCGTAGGGTTATTCCTGGACCTAAGTTCTGCTTTTGATACAGTTAATCACAAGCTACTGTTAGAAAAAATGGAACATTATGGAGTAAGAGGACCAGTTCTATGGCTGTTTAAATCGTACTTAGAAAATCGAAAGCAGTAGGTATGTAGAAATCAAAGTGAGAGAAGGAAATTGTGAAAATGTTTACAAATCAGGACTTAAACTAATAAAACAAGGAGTGCCGCAAGGTTCAATATTAGGGCCAATCTTCTTCATCTTGTTTATTAATGATTTAATTAACTACATGCTGAAACTAAATGACACTGAACTTGTTCTTTTTGCTGATGATACAAATGCTATTATAACCGCTAAAGGTGTAGATACCCTAAGTAGTAAGGTTAACAAGGCTCTGGCTCTCTTTCATTCTTGGTTTAGCATCAATAATCTCAAATTAAACACCAGTAAAACGAATGCCATATTATTAGAACCACAGCAAGAAACAAAAAAGCAATAGATATAATTTTGAAGAATAAGAGGATTACATTGGTGGATAGCGTGAAATTTTTAGGTATCTACATTGACGAAAGGCTAAACTGGAAAACGGAACTAACAGCTGTAGAAAATTCAATTAGCTCAGCTTGCTATGCCTTAAGGCGACGATATACGACTTTTACAGATTTTAAACTGACAATCACGTCAAAATGTGCAGTGTAAATGATTTGAAAATAATATATGTTAAACTAGAACATTCTCTTAATCATATAGAAAGTGAATATTTTTGATTAAGTTCATATTAAATAGTTTAATTAACTCGTGAAGAATACATACTACTTTTATTTAATTTTTTCGACTAAACTTTGAGAGTTTTGGACGCAAAACTGATGCAGGACGGACGCAGTTTGCGTCCAAAACTCTCAAAGTTTAGTCGAAAAAATTAAATAAAAGTAGTATGTATTCTTCCAAAATTGAAAAAAGGCGTATACTAAAAGATAGATAGTAAAATTGTCTGTAAGATGGTGTAAGTTTCGTTTAATTATACCTGGTAGATTTTGTGTGATTGTCAATGTTTTATCCGCGTCAGACACAACTTCACGTATTAATTAAACTATATAATATGAATATAATTAAAAATATTCACTTACTAAGTGATTAAGACAATGTTCTAGTTTAACATATATTTTTTTCAAATCATTTACACTGCACATTTTGACGTGATTGTCAGTTTAAAATCTGTAAAAGTCGTATATCGTCGCCTTAAGAAGCCTTCGAGATGTGACTGCTATTGAACAATTAAAAGTTGTATATTATTCGCTTGTAGAGTCAAAGCTTACGTATAGTATTGCCTTATGGGGAGGTAGTTACGCCTACAATGTGAACACTGCCTTTGTCATACAACAAAAGGGCTATAAGAACCATGGTGAGAATTCCACAGTGGGTATCGTGCAAGGAGCACTTCAAAGAACTAAATATATTAACGGTTCCTTGCTTGTATATTTTAGTACTACTGACTGACCTTATGAAGACTCTACATAATTTCGAAACACGAGGAAACACTTGAGGAAAGAAAAAAGCGGGAATCTTCAAGGCGCAGGGACTTACAATTTAAGATACAACCACATTTGAAAGTAGTTAGCCAAGCTGCAAGCTATCAATCAATTAAATTGTTTAATAAACTACCTTTACAATTAAAGTGTATATATAACTTAAATCAGTTTAAGCACCAGTTAAAGTCATTTCTGTTAGGAAAGTGCTACTACACACTTGATGAGTTTCTTGATGACACGTACAACCAGACACTAATATAACTTATTTTATTTATTGTTATTTTTGCTGGTGACATTTGTAATGGTGGAATATGTACTGCATGGATTTTATTTTCTCTCTTTGACATACATTTTAATATGACTACATTATTGACACTATTCTTATTGACTTTATTTAACTTTTAGAATTTAGTATGGGTGAAATTCAATTTCTGTTAATTAATATCTAAATCTAATTATCAAAATTTGTTGGACAAATTTTTGTTATGATTTTAGACACATATAATACCGAAATCTGAATTGTATTGATTTGATTTAATTTCATTAATGTATTAATTTTAAATAAGTGCTGCATAAATATTCGAATCTGTTAATTGGTTTTGTGTAAAATTGTGTCGATTTTTAATAAGGATAATGTTTTCAGGAGTTAGGTAATGGTAGGGACCTAATAAGGATTAATATCTAATTTTCTATATGTTTAGCATCAATTTATTTTAGATTGTGTGTAGTGCTCAGTTTCAATACAATGTAAAAATTGTTTAAGAAATTAATAATAATAATAATAATACCCTGTGTATCCAATACACTGTAACTACGGAAAACTGATTTTGGGAAAATTAGCAAATGCATTATTTTCAGTTTTTCGATGATTACCCCAAAATTTTCTTTAGAAAGTATTTAGTGTTTGGTATCAATTTAAAGGAAATTTTATGAGTTATCAAGCCTAGGTTGGATATATTTATATACAGTACACATAATGAATTATCGTGGATAACTTGTGTTGCCGTAATAGCCGCGTCAGAAGCGAGAAGAAAATGTTAAGGCAATACACTGTATTTTATAGTTACAGTATATTAACTTGATAATACAGGGCCTGGAAATGGCACTGACTTATGCGCCATTTCGTGATTTTTGCATTTCGTGCATATGTCATGTACTGGCTCTGCAGTAGAAATGTTTATTTCTTTAATCGTCTTATTAATTAAAATGAGTCCAACTACACTTTTCCATTGTTCATCACAATACCTTGTAAAATCTTTAAAAATGGAAGATAAAGTAACTCCTATTGGAAGATCGCAGTTGGTAACTTTTCCACCTGTCTAGACAAGAAATCGCAACGTCTTCGTCTCAGTGGCGGGACTTTCATACAAGTCGAAAAGCCGGGCTTACACTAATCAGCATAACATGAGCTATATCAATAACTGAGCAACTTGATGATTTTTCTTCATGGCAGAAAAGCGGTTGGGCTTGCCCTAACCTTGACCCCTAGGCACGCCACTACAGACAGCATCATGAACAGGTTCAAAGAAGGCACAGACACCCAGTGGCGGTACTTTCATACAAGCCGAAAAGCCGGGCTTGCGCTAATCAATAACTGAGCAACTTGGTGATTTTTTCTTAATAGCAGAAAAACGGTCGGGCTTGCCCTAACCTTGACCCATAAGCACTCCACTGCTTCGTCTGTCCGTGCTCCAAAATGTTTTCGTGTATTTCTTCTCTTTGGATTCATATATATGTGTTTAGTACATGACTTCTTACAGCTACTACAAGGTGCTTTCATTGGGTGCTTCTTTTTCTGATTTGCAAGAATATCTTTTGGGTCTCTCAATGTCTTTGGCTATAAAAATTCTATATGTACTTGGTTTTTTTTTCCACTCGTGATTCTACGTTTCCACCAGCTTTTGGTATAATTTCGTCCCAGTCAATGTCACTAGTTGCACGTGGTTGTCTGTTTTTGCCAATAAAGACAAGCATGTCCTTATTTTATTAGGTAATATGGTTGATTCTCTGTAATGGCATTTGTAGTGATTTTGACCAAATCATGATTTGCTGGCAATTCAGAATGACTGTCTCTGTAATTGGGAAGTTTGGGAACCGATTCCAAGGTTTGTAATCATTTCTGCGAAATTGAAGACGTAACGACAATAATAATTCTGTGTAGTTTCCTTCACCTATTTCTTCACACAAGCATGGACAGTAAGTTCATTTAATGGGATTAAAGGACTGATAACACGACAATCTATACTTAAGTCCATACGGTCGTCGGTCATCATATGGTACACAGAGACTTGAAGTGTGTATGAGTATGACTGTGGGAAATGTGTTTTTCTTACTCCTCCGCCGTTCTTTTCTGATTAATTTCGTTGCGGGATGCAAGACCGTTGTAATGTTTCTCCGGGACTCGTCGAGCTTCATGGCCTCGACGCTTTTCTAGTGCTCGCTACTGTTGATTCTGGCTTTCAGGAGTTGCAGTGGTTTGAGAATAGTATGGCGGGCATGTCCCATAAAAAAGAGACTTGGAGTATCCATGTTTGTATCTTTTTCTGCTGCACTATTTAGTTCAGGCGCCATTAGAGTTATGATATTGCACATTGTTTTGGGATCATTTTATCAACAATTTACTGCGATAACCACTCATTATTAGAACATAGCACATTGATTTACTAATTACTCCGAAAACAAACGAAAACTGTTAATCACGTCAATAGCACAGTAATCAGTTGAAACTTTCCCGCCGCCGTCGCTCTCTGCTAGATCGACCAATAACATTGAAATCGATCACCTGCCCTTTGCTATTTATTATTATTTATTTATTTATCAGACAGCAAAGGTCCACTTACACACACACACACACACACACACACACATTGATTAAATATTGGAAGATGTTAGTAATGTTTGTTATAACCTATGTTAGTATTTATACACAACGACAGACATTGTCGTTTAGATGAGATGCCTCATTATGGGGCTCCCATCATGCCTGTCGGCTATCACCTTCAGGAGGCTGTTGCTACTGCCACGCAATCTGGCGAGCAGAGACGCACTTTTCTTCCTTACAACAGCTGAGAAACTGTCGACTTGAGCTTTGGCGAACATCTCTGACGCACTGCAGTAACGCGGCAGCCGCATCAGCGCCCTGAAGGCATTATTATATTGGACGCGCAGCGCATCTACGGCACGTTTGGTACTGCTGATCCATAGCGCGCTCGAGTACAGAGAGGTGCAGTATGCTTTAAATAGCGTGTGTTTGACCACGTCTGTACATCGAGCGAATCTACGGGCCAACATGTTCGCCCGTACCGCCAATGCCCTGCGTTCCCGTTCAACATCAACATCATCTTTAAGGTCGTCAGCAATTAGATGTCCCAAGTATTTAAACTGATGAACCCGACGAATCGCGACATCGTTAATTTTTATTGGTGGTACATTCACTGGACATTTCTTGCCAACTGCCTTAAAGACGATGAGTTCGGACTTCTTCACATTATATAGCAACCTATGGTCGGCAGCATAGTTCTCACAAATTTCAACCAGTTTTCTGAGTGCACTGACCGAGGGAGCCAGCAGCACCATATTATCCGCATAGCTGACGTTGTTAAAACACAACCCGTCAACAAAACAGCCCACGTGCGTACTGCTGAGTCCCTCGATCAAAGCATTCAGACACAAATTAAAAAGATTTGGGGAGGTTAAGCCGCCCTGCCTCACGCCACACTCCAACCTGTACGGCAGAGAACAGTCATTCCCCCACCTTACGACGTTAGTTTGGTTGCCGTACCAGTACTTAAAAACCTTCAGCAGCTCCTTGGGTAACCCTGTTGCCTTTAATTTATCCCATAGAATGTCGTATGAGACCAGGTCGAAGGCCTTGGAGAGATCCAGGAAAGCCGCATAAACTGGTGTACTCCTGTCAGTATAGTACCTGACAGTGTGCTTAAGACACGCGATTGCACTTTCTGTGGATAGGCCAGGTCGGAACCCAAACTGCGCATCGTGTAAGGATATGTATTTCTCCAACTGTACGCACACTGTCAAGCACCTTAGCAACAATCGTTGCCAGAGAAATTGGCCTATAGTTCGATCGATCTGAGGTATCTCCTGTCTTGTTTTTAATCACTGGCACGACCACCGTTCTCATCATACTGTCAGGCAAGTGAGAGTGTGCAATACAAAGATTAAACAGTAATGCTAAAACTCTGGGCAAGTTGCAACCCGCATGCTTCAAGTGCTCGACGCTGAGTCCGTCGTGACCTGGGGATTTCCCTCTCCTCATATTTTTAAGAGCTACCTTAACGTCTTTCGCTGTGATAAGAGTGGAAATGGGTCCTGTTTGGGTCTCATCATCGATCACCCTCTGCGCTGGTCCCAGCGGTGATCGGACCATGAAGTGGTCTTTGAACACTTCGGCTATTAGTTGCGGTTCAGTCACGCCCTCGACGCTCACGGGAAGGCTCTGGGCCGCGCTCAACTTATTGGTACATTTCCAGAAACTACGAAAATCGGAATTTGCGTGATGTGTGGCCCAGATGTCCATTTTAATGGCCTCTTGGTGATTTTGACACCACTTTAGCTTCCCTTTAAAAACTTTCCGCGCTTCTATCATATCATCGTACAAAGTACCTGATGACATGGTTATGTGTGATAACCAAAAGCCTCTAAATAAATAAAGATTAAAAAAAAAAAAAAAAGTACCTGATGACGGTCGGCCGTGCCAGTCCCATATAGTGAACTTAGCCCGCGCCTCCCCGTGCGCGCCACTGACGTGCCTATTCCACCCTACTACACACTTGCGATATCTATGTTTTTTCCGGTGTGTGGAACCAGCTGCCAACCTTAGGCAGCTTACTATGTTACTGTACAGTTCGTCAATGATAACCCTATGACTGGTGTCAGTACAAAACTTCCCACTACAAGATTCCAGTTGCACTGGAAAGTCTATCTCGCGTAGGTAATTATCACACAAACTTGAAAACTGCGCTATTTGCGCGGACGATCTTTCCCCCCACTTGACACCATCGGATATTTTTGCACACTGCTGAACAAGTTTTTGCTTAACTAACTCAAAGTTACAATTGATTAAAAGTGGAAAACGGTCGGACCAATATATGTCATATTTAACATGTACATCAGTAATTAGCGGTAAGGCTGCTTTGGTAACTATACAGTGGTCCAGCCATCTTCGACTTCCGTTTGCCTCACTTAAAATGTATAGCTGTCCGAACTCATTTTATTTACATCAACACATAGCCATTTCTGATCACAACAAAATCCCTGTTACTCAGTAAAAAACAATGTACCAGGGTGCGAATTAAAGTGCCCCAGGACAAACACCGATTCCACGCCGCTATCTTCTATAATTGCACTTATAGTTCCTAAACAATCCGAAAATTCGGTTAAATTGTTTGCATTATCTACAGGTAGGTACACACTAATAATTAATACGCTACGGTCACATAAAAATATTTTTATTGCCGCGATACGTGGATTATCGCAAGGAATTACACACACACAACTGAACATACTTTTCCTCCACATTAGCGCAACACCACCGTAAGGTCGACCTACTAACATTCCCGCCGAAGTGTCTACTGCGGACGTTCCAGTACTGCCAAACTCCTCATTTACTTGTGACAAGCAAGATAGGTCATGTGGCAGCAGCCACGTCTCCTGAAGAGCAAATATGTCCACTTCCTTACATAAAGATCTAACTCCCTCCATTGACCTTTTAAGAGACTTGCAATTAAACGAGGCAAGGACGGCTTTATGCATAATAGCGTAATTTGTTATTCCCATTAGATTGAGTTTTTATTAACTGCCTCAAATCGTACTGGAGCGTCCACGTTGTTTTTAACATGAACAAAACGACGGTAAATAACTCCTTCAGGCCAAAATCGGTCATCTAGGAACATCTTCAGTTTGTGATTTGGCACAAACAATTTGTACGCATTATGTTTCTCATTCCTAATCTTTAGTTTTATAACCGTAACATTTTCTATGATTGGCGCGCCCGCGTCGTGCTGGCCCTTTTACTCTGTTTTGACAAAACACTGTATCTTGCAACATGCGAGGATTACTTTGGCAATACACTGCATTTTAAATTGCAGTGTTTTTCTATTTTAGGCCTGTAGTTTTAAATAAATACAGTGTGATTTGCATTGCAATATCTCAGTACTTTTCATACAAAGTAAAAAAAACTATGAATGCGGTTACATAAAACAGGCTAAAAGAAATCGAATGAACGTTGTTAATTCAAAACACTGTATCTGCAGATACAGTGTTTTGGATTTACAGGGTATCAATGTGAATGTGTAATATGTTCATTGAAACTTAGGGAGTTATTTTGTAGTTATACTGCTATTTTGTCAGCTATCTGAAGTAGTAAAACAGTAGAATATCTTCAAAATCGATTTTTGTTAAGACGGAACGGAGTTCCATGGCAAAATCAGGACTTTACCAGGCCTTTTGATGACATGTACATACAATGAACGTTAATACAAATAGAAAATAAACTTTTTGCGTTGAATTATAAAACATTGAGTGACTTCGGATTACCTACCTCAGTTAACCCTATTAATGATGCAATTATACAATGTTGGTAAATTCGTACAACACAGAACTTACGTGCAAATCCGTGCAAACACAAAAGCCACAAGCTTTTGTGTTTGCAGAAGTTAGTCACTGATCAAAAGCAGGCTTTTGACGCTATTAGTGACAGCGTAACGAACAATAAAGGCAATTTTTTATTAGACGACCCAGGTGCACAAGTAAAACATTTCTCACTAATTTAATGTTAGCACATATTAGGGGATCCGGAAAAATAGCTCTGGCAGTAATTTTTTCAGGAATTGCAGCTACTTTATTAAGCGACTTTAACTTCAAACTCCCATTGACAGTTTCGAGTCAGTTTGGAACAACAGTCGGTATCTTTGATACACAAAAATGGACCACTTGAGCAGTTGTTACAGGGTACGTGACTGATGATATATAGTACGAATGTACCATGAGTCATAGTTGAAGCAGTGAATCGAACATTTAGGGACTTGAGAAACTCAGTTGCTGTCATGGCTGGTGTAACTTTTGTGTTTGATAATAACTTTCAGCAGACAGGCCGTCTTCACAAAAAGAAAACGTGCGGACTTCATCAAGGCATGTCTAAAATCATCGCCCCCATGGAGTATAATTCAAACTAACATGAGAGCCCACCTTATTGGAAATATTGATTTTCCACGACTACAGCTCAAAGTTGGAGAGGGTTATTTCTCTCCTACAATCTTGGGAACGAATTGAGAGGCTGGGTCATATACTTCACAGTTTGCAGCAATTTATAGATGAAGTATATCCTGACTTTGAATATTTACTAGATAATAGTCATTCGTTGGCTTTATTCAAGGTCTATCGTCTTACCTAGGAACGATAAAGTCAATGAAATCAATAATCGAATGGTACGTAAAGTCCCCAACCAAGTGCTTTACTATCCGGTAGAATTTTGAACACCTTAAATCCGTCTGGCCTGCCACCTCAACAACTGCTATTAAAAACGCCTATCATGCTTTTAAAAAATTTAAGCCTACCTAACTGGGCCATGACACAAGGTTACTAATAAAAGATTTAAACTTAGTTGAAGCGACCATTCTCATCGGAACAGGAGCTGGCCAGTTAGCGCAGATCCCGAGAATTGTGACTCGAGTTCACCGTAAAAATATCATTTGTTCCGACTAATAAGTCCCAGGGACAAACGTGAAGTGCTAGTATTTAAAGGTAGGCTGTTACATCTACTGCAAATAAAACGATGTGATCCAATTAAATAACATTACATTAAGTTCAATACGTTATTTGATTTACAAATACCGTTTCATGAGCTGTTCGGTGCTTAAACAGAAGGATTTTATGGTGGTTAGCCGTTCGGTGCGCCATAAGCAGGGTTGTTTGGCATGCCGTATGGTAGGGTGTTCGGTGCGCCATATGTAGGGTTGCCCGGCATGCCGTATGGTAAGCCGTTCGGTGCACCATATGGAGCGTTGTTTGGTATGCCGTATGATGGGTAGCTCGGTGCGCCATATGGAGGGTTGCCCGGCATGCTGTATGTTGAGACGTTCAGTGCGCCATATGGAGGGTAGTTTGGTTTGCCGTATGGTGAGTAATTCGGTGCACCATATGGAAGATTACTCGGCATACCGTATGGTAAGCTGTGTGGTGCGCCATATGGAGGGTAGTTTGGTATGCCGTTTGGTGGGTAGTTCGGTGCGCCATTTGAAGGGTTATTTGGCATGCCGTTTGGTGAGCCGTTAAGTGCGCCATTTGCAGGGCTGTTTGACATGCTGTATGGTGAGACGTTCAGGCTGCCATATGGAGAGTTGTTTGGTATGCCATATGATGGGTAATTCGGTGCGCCATATAGAGAATTCCTTGGCATGCCGTATGGGAAGCTATTCGGTGCGCCATATATAGGGTAGTTTGGTATGCCGTATTGTGGGATGTTCGGTGAGCCATATGGAGTGTTGTTCGGCATTCCTAATGGTGAGCCGTTCGGTGCGCCTTTTGAAGGGTTGTTTAGTATGCCGTATGGTGGGATGTTCGGTGCACCATATGTAAGGTTGCCCGGCATGCTGTATGTTGAGACGTTTGGTGCGCCAAATGAAGGGTAGTTTGGTATGCCGTATGGTGGGTAATTCGGTGCGCCATATGGAAGATTGCTCGGCATACCGTATGGTAAGCTGTTCGGTACGCCATATGGAGGGTAGTTTGGTATGCCGTATGGTGGGTAGTTCGGTGCGCCATTTGATGTGCTGTTTGCCACGTCGTTTGGTGAGCCATTCGGTGCGCCATTTGAAGGGTTATTTGACATGCCGTTTCGTAAGACGTTAAGTGCGCCATTTGCAGGGCTGTTTGGCATGCTGTATGGTGAGACGTTCGGGCTGCCATATGGAGAGTTGTTTGGTATGCCATATGGTGGGTAATTCGGTGCGCCATATAGAGAGTTTCTTGGCATGCCGTATGGGAAGCTGTTCGGTGCGCCATATAGAGGGTAGTTTGGTATGCCGTATGGTAAGATGTTCGGTGCGCCATAGGGAGTGTTGTTCGGCATTCCGTATGGTGCGACCTTCGGTGTGCCTTTTGAAGTACTGTTTGCCGCGTCATTGTGTGAGCCGTTCGGTGCACCATTTGAAGGGTTGTTTAGTATGCCGTATGGTGGGATGTTCGGTGCACCATATGTAGGGTAGTTTGGTATGCCGTATGGTGGGTAATTCGGTGCGCCATATGGAACATTGCTCGGCATACTGTATGGTAAGCTGTTCGGTGCGCCATATGGAGGGTAGTTTGGTATGCCGTATGGTGGGTAGTTCAGTGCGCCGTTTGATGTGCTATTTGCGATGTCGTTTGGTGAGCCGTTCGGTGCGCCATTTGATGGGTTATTTGGCATGCCATTTGGTGAGACGTTAAGTGCGCCATTTGCAGGGTTGTTTGGCATACCATTTAATGATCTGTTTGGTGCGCCATATAGATTCTTATTTGTCATGCCGTATGGTGAGCCATTCGGCGAGCCATTTGAGGTGCTGTTTGGCATGCCGTATGGTGGGATGTTCGGTGTGCCATATGGAGCGTTGTTTGGCATGCCGTATGGTGGTATGTTCGGTGCGCCATATGGAGGGTAGTTTGGCATGCTGTATGGACTGCTTGGCGTGCCCCACGGATTGTTCGTCATGCTCCAAATACTTCTGAAGTATCCCAGCTCGCCGTCCTGCGATTGTTTATTTATAGGTGTTGGAGGAGGCACATGGGCTGGTCGGGAATAGGCAAAATGTTCATTTTTGCTGTAAGGTTTAGTGTCATTGATCTCTTTTTCAACACTATCAGAGGTAAGTGTACGAGTAGTTTTTAGACCGACTAAATTATTATCGTGGGACTCTGAGTAATTTCCTGAAGAATCTTGATAAAATTTTCCTGATTGATGAATTAAATCCAAATTCTCTGAAATGAACAATGAAACATTATAATTATTATTTGAAAGAAGTGTGTTTATGGCAGCCAACATGAGCATGCGCGAAAAGAATAGATAAAGAGCGGGTTCGATTTCCGAACTGATACATAATACCAGCCTATGCATGAGAGGTGTTAAAGCAACAGCAGCAGCAGGGCGCACGCAAGCTTATCGTTGCAGATGGTTTGGAGGCCCACCGCCGCGGCTGTGGTTGTTCCTCAGCTCGCGGGTCACCCCACCCCTCTACGCCTACGCAGGCTTATATTACACTCTAGGCGTAGGGCAGATAAGACTGCCTAAAGTCGGGTTCGCACTGCATCGTTTCTGCCACAAAATTTTGTAGCACAACATATTGACTTTTTATGACACTATTTATAAATCATTTAGCTAATGAAAAACGTACAAAAGTGGCTTCAATCAATAGCAAAAACTTATTTTGTAAATCGGCGAAATAGAGTTCGGTAAAATAATGCCTATGACACTTGATTCTTCGATGATTTAAAAATATGTCAAATAATGCATGGTAGCAAAAAAGACGTCGGTCAATAGTTTTAGGTAAAATTAAATTCGAACAAAAAAAATATCGGAAAAGTGATCGGTTCCTGTGCCTACTGGCATTACTAGTAATGCGTGTGTTAGATTTATACCGATGTAATTAATATATAACAACGTAATTCGTGTTGTAATATAAAGTAATAATTAATTTCTGATTAAATGCAGTAGAAGTATAGTAAATAACATCATTTTAAATAGAATAAAGTGTGTTTAAACTTTGGATAGCAAATAAGTATGAATCACATTTGCTTGTCATCATTCTTCTCCCATGAATCATACTTGTTTATCGCCGCTTATAAAAGCGAGTGTTCCGACTTCATTGGAGGACACTTTTGATCGAAACGTTGATCGGTACGGAGCTCTCGAAAAAAATAATAAGATAAGTATAACTATGATGATAACTATGAAAGGCTATGTATATGTATAATTTTAATATTAAATTATATATACCTACTATTCTGACATCAGAAGTGGGATACCATGTGCTAAACTAATCTTACTATATTTTCAGGGTTATTGTTGCTACCGAAATGGAACCAGAGATTCAACTAAAGCTGCTTACTACTATCAAAGAAGCGTTGTCCATTAAGAATCGGCAGGATGACGTGGCTCTCCCGATATTCGATCCCGCCACCACTGACAGCGGCGTAGTGGCGTGGTGTGCAGACAATGACAAGCTTGGAGAAAAGTTTGGTTGGAGCGACTTAACTAAAGTCGCAAAGGGAGGTAAGGCCCCCAAGGGCTCTGTTTTAATATGATACGAGTCCTAGCAACCCCAAGAAGGTCGATAATAGGAAATTTTCTGTGCTGAATTAAGTTGAATGTACCCACACGAAAAAAAAAAAAAACAAAAACAAAAAAATTTATACTAAGTATAGGACGGTGGTTACAGTTTATAAAAAGGTAGGACATGATGTAACAACTTGTATTTTTGAACGTGTAAATTCGACCAAACAGCAATTAAACTTTCAAAGATCAATAACTAGATGTTCGAGTCAATACTTTATGCAATGTTTTAAACTTTAAGCCTACTGACGTTACCATTCGCAAAATGTCTATTGACTCTATTGTCGACACAGGAGTAAGTTGTAGCATTATACGGGAATCTATTGCCAAATGACTAAATTATATATTTTTCCATACTCAATATAAGTACGTTAGTGGAATAGGTAACGGTAAAATACATATTTTTGCAACTATCACAGTGACAGTTAAATTTGAAGATGTTTGTTTATAACTATATTTACATGTGGCCCGTGACCAAGATTTTCATATGATCTTATTGGTAGGAATGTGGTTAATTATCCTGACATTCAAATCACTGTAGATTCTGATGGGCTAGCATGGAAAAATATTTTTCCAGTTGGCACTGAATTTAGTTTATTCGTTATTTAGAGCATCACATGCCAAAAGTTACGTCTTAACCGTAATCAATATGTTAGCTACTAGGTGTGGTAATGTGTCAGACTGGCCGAGCGTTTTGTGGAAAGTCCAATTGTCCATACATTACTGTACAGCAATCAACTGGTTTTTCACCTATTAGGCTGCTTGTTAGCAGAAACTCGAACATCCCGTGTATACAAGCTCGATTAGATGAGGTAATACAAGATAGTAATATAAATATTGACGTAACGACCGATCGTCAGTTAGCACATCAACGTCTTAAAATTGTTGCCGATACATTCAAAGACCGCTTTGACCAAACGCGTAGAGATAACATAAATTATAGCGTAGGTGATACTGTTTATGTAAATCAAGACCATAGGCGACATAACAAACTAACAGCAAAATTTTACGGACCCTACGAAATTATGAACATATTAGATAATAACAGGTTCTCATTAAGGGGTATTGGAAATCAGAGAAATATAATAGTTGCAAAAGAAAAAAAAAAAAAAAAAAAATCGCCTATGGCCTGGATAGTGGACTGAACAAAACGCTGTAGTACATCTATTATAATATTATTTTAAGATATGATTGTATTATGGATGGATTAAACCTTAACTGTGGTATATTATGACAATCACTGGCTGCGGGTGATTAAGCTTCACTGACTGCGGGGTGTTTGGTCTACCCAGTAGGGTCTGATTATTGATTATACAATGACGATTATGAGACGATTACTGATATTGTAATTATATTAGTATATATTGTATTAATATTCGTTTAAGACATGATTGTATTATTATGGATGGATTAAAACCTTAACTGTGGTATATTATGACATTCACTGGCTGCGGGTGATTAAGCTTCACTGACTGCGGGGTGTTTGGTCTACCCAGTAAGGTATGATTATTGATTATACAATGACGATTATGAGACGATTACTGACATTGTAATTATATTAGTATATATTGTATTAATATTAGTTTAAGACATGATTGTATTATTATGGATGGATTAAAACCTTAACTGTGGTATATTATGACATTCACTGGCTGCGGGTGATTAAGCTTCACTGACTGCGGGGTGTTTGGTCTACCCAGTAAGGTATGATTATTGATTATACAATGACGATTATGAGACGATTACTGACATTGTAATTATATTAGTATATATTGTATTAATATTAGTTTAAGACATGATTGTATTATTATGGATGGATTAAAACCTTAACTGTGGTTTATTATGACATTCACTGGTCGCGGGTGATTAAGCTTCACTGACTGCGGGTGTTTGGTCTACCCAGTAAGGTCTGATTATTGATTATACCATGATGATTATGAAACCGATTACTGATATTATGTAAACAAAATGTACCTTTATGTAATAAGAATATTGTGTTTGTACTTCGAGAGCGAAGTACTTGTCAGTATGGCCGTGTTAGATTTATACCGATGTAATTAATATATAACAACGTAATTCGTGTTGTAATATAAAGTAATAATTAATTTCTGATTAAATGCAGTAGAAGTATAGTAAATAACATCATTTTAAATAGAATAAAGTGTGTTTAAACTTTGGATAGCAAATAAGTATGAATCACATTTGCTTGTCATCATTCTTCTCCCATGAATCATACTTGTTTATCGCCGCTTATAAAAGCGAGTGTTCCGACTTCATTGGAGGACACTTTTGATCGAAACGTTGATCGGTACGGAGCTCTCGAAGAAAATAATAAGATAAGTATAACTATGATGATAACTATGAAAGGCTATGTATATGTATAATTTTAATATTAAATTATATATACCTACTATTCTGACACGTGCGTGCAAACAAAATTAATAAATAATTTAAAAAAGATTGTAGCAGTATTGTAGAAATGTCGGGGTGGCCCGAGGCGCGGGCTTTAACACCTTTCATGCATAGGCTGGTATTATGGTTGTTGTATGCTGGTGTATGTTGTAGTATGGTTAATAAAATAAACCATTGATATAATTTTAAAATAACTATTTTTTATAAGCGTAATTATACATTGAATATAAAATCGTTTGATATTAGCACTCAAAAGACTTAAAATTTATTTAGTCTAATAATTATGATAAAGACTCCTAGTTAAAAACACAAAGCAAAATTGCATAAATACACATTATAACTTAGTCTAATTATTGATAAGTTGTAGCTGGGTACACTACTTAAATATAGGAAAACGATTTTAAAAATATTTTTTTATGCTGATCACAGTTCAAACCTAAACCAAATGATTTACCAACAATAGAGGGGATCTGGCGCTCGGCGGCCGCTGCCACGGCGGATATAACAATAACAAATTTTTACCATGCATGCAGCAAGCATATAAACAAACATAAACCACGCATGCAGCATACACTACGCATGCAGCATGCAAGCAAGCATGCAGCATGTAAACAAACATGCAACATGCAAACAAGCATGCAGCATGCAACATGCACCAGGCATGGTTTCTGTCACGGCTCCGGCGTTGTGGGACTCCGGCGGTCCCACGCGAGCTTATCGTCGCAGATGTGTTTTACACTCAACACCGCGGATTCGGATTAATAGCCGGATGCGCCGGCCAGCCTCAGCCACGGCCAAAAACCACCTGCTCCTCAGCTCGCGGGCCGCCTCGCCCCTCCGCGCCTACGCGGGCTTAGATTACACTCTAGTTGTAGGGCAGACAAGACTACGTGGAGTCGGTTTTGCAGCGATTCGTTTCTGTCACTAACTTTTGAAGCACAACATATTGAATTTTTAAGACAATACTTAAGCGTGGCGCAATAGATTTGCACATCATGCCTAGTAACGTTATGCGAATTAAACGTATGACAAAATAAATTGGTTTTCAAGACAATTATGACAAAATTATGTATGGTAAAGTATTATAATGGAAAAACAAATTGTGCCAAACTGCTTATGCCAAAGTATATTAGGAAAAAGAACATTATGCGAAAAGAAGAGATCCCGTTTTTACTTAACTTATCGGAGTCGGATTGCTCTGAATAGGGGTGTAAATCATAATTTCAAATCATAATATATATTTGAAAGATAGACCTAAATGATTTCCGATTAAATAAACGTTATAGCCAAAAACATTACACGAAATAAGTTTTAGAGTATATAAATGTTATATTTAAAGAAATTATGCCAACAGTTGGGATATCTCACGTTTATTATATCTTATGAACGTTATTGAACTAAAAATATATTAAATAACTTTATATGATATGAGACGCACCCACTTCGATGAATTAAAAAAAAAACGAAACGATAATAGTTGAAAAGTTTTAGGTGAAATGAATATATTATATATTATTATAACATATGGTGACGATGGTGATGGTGGCCCTATTAAGGCATCAAAAAGTTCCTCCTTTTTAAGTTTCTCTATTATTATTATTTTTAGTTTAATAGTTATAGGTTTTTCTTATTATTCTTCTAAATATTGTGTTTAAAGTTTAATACACATAAGATTAATTAAAAAAAGACTAATTGTTTAATAAGTAAATAACAATGATTAAGAAATAATTTGATTGCACGCACACATTGCTCTGCAGACTTTCATTGAGTTTAGTTATCTTAAAATGAGCCAACCGACAATCTTTCGATAGTGAAATTAATCACGTCCAACTAATTCATTATTATGCCGAATAATAGATTTAAAATTAATCAGGGTTAAGTCATTTATTCCTAAAAGATTACAAACACCTAATACAATGTCAGAAAAATAGACATAAAATATCCACAACCGTTACGTTGGTTGGTTCTTTATGGCATTAGGTGTGTGCCCCAACTCAATAATAAAAAATGTATACTCACTACAGTAGAATTTATTTAAAAGCATCACGGTCAGGAAAACGGAAATCTGAAAAAAAAACATATATTTGTTTTGAACAAAATATTTAAGTTCAAACAAAAAGTTTTAAATTTTTTTTAAATTCATTAAACATGTCTATAATCGTCCCACTGCTGAGCAAAAGTATTTCAGGTCTCATACCTATCCAGATGAAATTGTAGTTTATATAAAAACTGCTATATTTACTAAAACAAAAACTGCAGCAGATGTTACATTGGAGCGTACCCAGAAATGTATACGGGGCACGAGGAACAATACACAACAGACAAATATTGTAAATTATGTAATACAAGTTTTAATAAAATTCGTAACTATAATTATTTTAACCCGTGTTGTAAAAGTGACCTGTGTACGAACTCGAAACATATTAAATTAATTGATGTTTTCTACTCTGAAATAGTTCAAACGTTACAAAGATCTGCAGAACGTACATATTATTGTAAAAACCAGAAAAAACACACTGTTGTAGGTTGGAATTACCATGTTCGATAGTATCACATTCTGACTAGTTAATCTTTTGTACAGTGGGTTCAGTGTGGAAGGCCCTGCTCGGGATATTATCATGAGCAGAGGTCAGGCGCGCGAAAAAACTTTAAAGCAGCCCTTAAATATGTACAGAATAATCAGGAAAAAATCAAAATGGCTCGACATGAAACGTCTAAAAATTTTATACAATTTTGGAAGGAAGTCAAGAAGCTAAACCCTAAAAGTTGCTCTCTTGTTAGTGTGGAAGGGGAGACTGATAAAACAAGTATTGCAAATAAGTTCCGAAAACACTTTGATATAGCGCCGCCCATCAGGCAGACTGCGGCAGCACAGAAACAGCAGTATGGCAATGTTACGGAGGCCTTCCAAGTCACTCACTACCGATGACGTGCTTGGTGTGCTTAGAGGTATGAGGCGTGGAAAGTCTCCGGGACATGACGGTCTGAGTGTAGAGCATTTGTTGAATGCGGGCCAGTATATCTGTTGTGTTTTGGCACAGTTTTTTAACCTGTGTGCACAGCATTGTTACTTGCCAGCAGATCTTATTCGCACAGTGGTTGTTCCTATTCCTAAAAATAGGACTGGTGATGTCTCGAGCGTGGCCAATTACAGGTTTATCTCTCTCGCAACGACAGTGGCCAAGGTCTTTGAACGTCTAATACACAGGAAGCTGAGTTCGTTACTTAAGATCGATGATGGTCAGTTTGGTTTTCGGCCAGGAGTTTAGACTGACATGGCTATATTCTCCCTCAAACAGGTTGTCAAGCATTATGCTTGTTTCCTCGATCTTAGTCGTGCTATTGACACTATAAATCATGACCTGTTGTAGGGGAAGCTAGAAAGTAATTATGTGCCAACTGGGGTTATATGGCTTATCAGATATTGGTATTGTAACCAGTCCAACTATGTCAGATGGGCATCCCCATCTGACATAGTTGGACTGGTTACAATATTCTGTATCCGAAAACTATAAGCTGTCGTGTGGTGTTAGGCAGGGTGGGGTAACATCTCCCGAGCTGTTTAATCTCTGCGTCAACGACCTGATTGAGGAGTTGAGCAGGACACCAGTAGGACTTAGGTTGGGAGATAGATATGTAAACAACCTTAGCCATGTGATGATATGGTTCTGCTCAGCCCCTCAATTAGGGCTTAAGAAAAGTGCTACGTATTTGTGATCTGTGAGATATGGAATGCATCCTTAGGATTACTTTACTCTCTCGCACTAATATTTCTTCCTCTTTCTATATACCTACCAATATGTCTTGTGGTGCTCTATTATAAATAAATGTGAATTAATTAATTATTGTGTTTATTTGAGATACAACAAATTGGCGACGAGGGAAAAACTCACAGTGCAGTGAATTAAATAAGAAGTGAGCAAATATTAAGGATTGAAAGACTAAAATAACGAAAAAATTAAAGCGTCGGGTGTGATGTTGGCTACAGAATACTGGTTTGCAAAATTGTCAAAGACGCCATATTGCGTTTGACTCTGCAACCAACATAATTGTACTCTTTGCTACCAACGACTACCAACACGGATTGGCGGATCGTTAATAACCCAAATTCACATTTATTTACTTATTTACCTAGTCTTGCCATAAATATTGTCAAAAATATTTTTTTTTATTGCAAATAATATTTATTACTTTTACAATGTGTTAGTTTAATACATAAATATAAAACAATTTAAAATATAAAAAGCTTATTCGAAGTGGTCTCCATTGGCTGCAATACAGTCCTTTAAACGTTGAAGCCAGTTATCAATAGAAGCACGCACTTGGCGCACATGGGAAAATTCTTCACTGCCAATCGTATGGATTGTTTTAGGGACTCCAAATTATCATGGCGTTTAGAGCAAGCCGTACTCTCTAAAACTGACCATAAATCATAATCCAGCGGATTAAGATCGGGACCAGACGACGGCCAGTCTTCAGCTCTGATGAAGTCCGTTCACTTCCAACCAAGACTGCGTGGACCGAGCTTTATGACCCGGCGCCGAGTCTTGTTGGAAGGACCATACTTGGTTATTGAACATGGTGTTGTTAAGGGACTTAACTACCTTCTCAAGAATGGTATCTTGATACACTTGTGCCGATGTTTTGATACCTGTTTCACAAAAATGTGTCTCAGTCACTCCTTCATAGCTAACACCCCACCAAACCATCACTGAAGTCGGATAATGCCCACGATGCACTCTGTCGACTAATTGGGAAGCTTCCTTAGACCTTTGAGCATCAATACGGTTATTTTGTTTGTTAAAATGTTGCTAAATTGTAAAGATTTTCTCATCCGTAAACACAATTTTTCTGTGACCTCCCTTTGCGTACCGCTTCAGTAGTTGTTTCCTAAGTCCTAAGTCATCTTTTAAAATACGTGACATGGTTCTGGGTGCCATCTTCATCTCCCGAGATAAAATCTTTTGCTTTCGGACAGGATTTCTTCGAATTATTTCCCTTACTGCTTTGACCACCTTTTTCGTACGAACACTACGTGGACAGCCAGATCTTTTCTGTTACAAATAGAGGAGGTCTCATTGTACCTATTAATATCCCGGTACACAAACATTTGACTAATACCAAGCGTATGGAGAGTTTTAAAAATTGCATTTGGCTCCATACCAACTTTGTGTAATGCAATCACAGCGATTCGGTTCTCTTTCTCACCCCACTCGATTTTAATATCGCAAAATATTGTACAATGTATTAGCACCAAAATTAGAAAACTCAATGAACAATCGTATAAAAATGACAGATTCCGAATTCAAATGTAATGTCTTTCTTATTTTTAATTGTAACCGTATTTATGACCAGACTAAGTATGTCAGATAAAGAAAATATCAGTTTCGAACAAAAGATTTCTCTAATAAAGTCTGGAAAAAGAACCTATATTTACAAATGCAATAAAGAAGAACTACAACTAATAATCGGCACTCGGCAAGCCAATAAGATAGCGTACCGCATCGACTCTCAAAATCCGGAAAGCTTAGGTACACATATTATAGGCCCTAAAATATTGAACGAACTGCCATCGTCAGTTACCTCAGCTACGACGAGATCAGGATTTAAAGCAAAACTTAAATGCTGGCTGACCCAAAAAGCGTTTTACTCCATAAAAGAGCTGACAGACAGTAAAACTAGTGATAGCAAACGAAGTTAACTAATGAAAATTGTGTTACATATTAATCAATCAATTGTTGTTATTATTCAATTTATTATTGTTGTTTAATTACATATGTCTGTAATTTAATTAGTTCTGGTTTTGCAATTGTTTGATTATTCAATGTTTACTCAATATAATTTTGAATGATTAACTTTGTAATTAAATTATTTCTATTTATTATGCAAATATTTCGAATATTTAATGTATTATTATTATTGAATGTTGTTATTTTAATTTATTTATTAATTTCAAGTGATTAATCAAATTTAGTATGTGCACTGACATTTCATAACTTACCAAAAAAAAAATGACTTGTAATTTTCTTACCAATAAATGTGTTTATCTGTTTATCTGTTAATACCGGAAGAGGGGTTGAAACCTGTAAATGGTTTATTTGAAATAAATGATTTTGAGTTTGAATTTGAGTTTGTTTTCATAGTTTTCGTAGGTGCCAAAACCGATAGTGAGGTCAACATCTGAATCCAAGATGGCGGCTGTGAAATTTTTAATTTTTTTGTCACTAGTGTCGTTTTCATAGTTTTCGAGGGTGCTGAAGCCTAAAGCGAGGCTAAAATGTAATTCCAAGATGGAGGCTGCGAATTTTTTTTAATTTTTCGTCATGGGTGTCGTTTCATAGTTTTCGTGGGTGCTAAAGCCGATAGTGGGGTCAAAATTGTAAATTTTTTCGTCATGGTAGTCATTTCATTAATTTCGAGGGAAGCCGCCATTTTGTATTTACATTTTGACCTCACTATTGGCTTTAGCACCCTCGAAAACTACGAAAATGACACCCATGACAAATAAATTAAAACAAAATTTCAGCCGCCATCTTGGATTCAGATTTTGACTTCACTATCGGTTTTGGCACCCACGAAAACTATAAAAACGATACCCATGACTAAAAATTTGAAAATTTTTAAGACGCCATCTTGGATTTACATTTTGACCTCACTATTGGCTTTAGCACACTCGAAAACTACGAAAATGACACCCATGACAGATAAATTAAAAAAAATTACAGCCGCCATCTTGGATTCAGATTTTGACCTCACTATCTGTTTTGGCACCCACGAAAACTAGGAAACCGATACCCATGACTAAAAATTTGAAAATTTTTGAAGACGCCATCTTGGATTTACATTTTGACCGGAAGGAGGGAAAGATAACCAGCCAAATCTTAACCGCTAAACGCGTCAAAAAAGTTCGTTCCAATAAAACACATAAATTTTACAGACATTAAGAGTGACAACCCACCAATGCTCCAATGGAGCGTAGGTAATTATTTCAACAAATAGGCCTAGTTTCCATACTGTTCATATCTTTATACTGTGCCCATGGCGAAAAATTTTAAAACTTTCGCAACCACCATCTTGGATTCTCATTATGACCAATTTCGCACAAATATATACCAAATGCCTAATTTTAATGTTATACATAAAGAAGCAAAGTACTTGAAAGTATTGTATCAAAATGTGGTAGTCTGGGTACAATTTCTGGAATATGTTTACGTAGAAAACATGCTCGCCTGCGATGCAAAGTGATAATATAGCTCACTTTGAGTTTTATTTACGAAATGAAGTTATTGTTTTTTAATGAAATAAAATTCAGATTCTATTAAATGGTTAACTTAAGTTTAATATGTACCAATTTTTACAATTTTTTAAAAGTGTTTCTAAGTATTAGAAAAACATACGTATTTGTCAAGAACTTTCCAAAAAATTACGTTACTTCAATATTGTTTTTCTACTATATTTTGTGCAGAAATTAAAAAAGTGGTGCAGCTATCTGCAAGTAGACCATTCAATGGTGTTGTTTATATTTTTTTGAGTTTACAATCATAAGTAGTTTCTAGTAACAAAATGATCAAACGTCGGTGTCGCGTCATATTTTGTAAAACTTGTCGCGAATATTAGTGATTTTCCATGAATCCTTAATTTAATTGAAAATATGCTTCTAGCCACATGCAAAACAATAAATAATTTAGTTTAAATTCTTTTTCTATTTCTCACAAACGATGAACAAAATTGCTCAAAATCAACCAATTTCGTGCACGGCCCCTTAAGGAACGGCAATTTGAAAGTCCTCCAAAGATGGAAAGATGGAAGAAACGAAAAACGTCTTCTCTGTTTTTGTAGTTTTTATTTCAAAAAGCGCTGAATAAGTTTCTGTTTGTTGTATACTAAAACCTTCTCCAGAATGTAACAAACACTTTACTGAAAACCGCATCAAAATCGCTTCAGCCAAACGGGAGATAATCGCGGACAAACATACATACATACAAACATACGGGTCGAACTGACAACCTTCTTTTTTTTTGAAGTCGGTAAAAAAATGTTACCACTGCCTTCCATTCAAGGGTGTCCAAGGGGGGGGGGGGGTAGGTAGGGGCAGTTGCCCCCCCGCCCCTAGAGATTCCAAAAGGTTCATGTAATGCCTTTAACTGTATTTAAAATTAAAAATTTTCCTACCCACCAATTAAAACTACTTGCCAATTACGTGTTCTTCTTTTATATGTACCTAACGTATAAAAGAAGAAATGTCCTAAGGGACTTCTTACGTTGTCAGGAGTTTTGGTTTCAGTTGATATTGAAAACAAATTAAAAATACTTGTCGTAGAGTAAGTTTCATTAAAGATCCGACAGTTCTGCGGAAACCTATTTTAAAATATTAGAGATAACAAATGTTTTCAAACCATGTTTCAAAAACTATTTCCTTCAGTTTTTGTTTCCAGGGCGTTACACACTATAAGTATTTTAAAGGCAAGCAAACTAAAATAAAAACACTTACAAGTAACTTCATTGTTCGCGTGTCATTAAGTACTAAGTATCAAAATATACTAACGTAAAATAATAAAATACAAGGCTATAAATACATGCTGTTATCTTTAAAGTGATAATTAAAATTTACTAGTTCTTGCCCGTGACTTCGTCCCCGTGAATGTCGGTTATAGCAGATACAGACGACGTCGCTTGTGAAAAAGTAGCCTATGTCCTATAGCTAAATTGAATCAAAATCGGTTCAGTCGTTTCATCGTAGAAACGTAATAGACAGGCAGAATTATTTTTCGCATTTATACTTAATATTCGTATGGATTACGACACGGTTGCATCTACGATACGAGACGTAGATTTTACAACAAAAAACAGTCGTTAAAAAAAGCCAAGGTTTTCATAGGTATATATTATGTCCAATATACCTATGGAACCCTTTGTTTAGTTTTTTTATTCAATTCAAACACTTGCAATAAAAATATTTGTCCATTTATAAGTACTCCATTAACAATAGCATTAAGATAGAAGTTGAAAAAGAATATTTATAATGCACAATTTGTAACAAAAGTACAATAAACATGTTACAGTTACGCTAAACGCCGAATTTATTATAATCTATTTTTTACAGCAGCGTTCACGCCTTATTGTAACCATTTTAATAATTTACCTTACGAAATAAAATAATAATAAAGCCACATAGGCTTTCATTAAGTTGTACCATTTCATTCCAATTTAAACCTTAGTGTCTTTGATAAAAACCTAAAAGAAGCAGGGATGAACAATACCGGGAAGATTATTCAATTTAATAAAATTCAACCAAATTTAAAATGCTAACCAATCTTTAGAAGACTTTTATTTGATTCCAAAAGGTTCATATAATGCCTTTGACTGTATTTAAAATTCATACTTTTCCTACCCACCATATAACAACTTGCCAACTACGTGTTCTTCTTTTGTACATATGTACACAAAAGAAGAAATGTCAAATGGGACTTCTTACGTTGCCAACAGTTTAGGTGTCAGTCGATTTTGAAAACAAATGAAAAATACTTGTCGTAGAGTAAGTCTCATTAATAAGATAGGTACCCGACAGTTCTGCGGAAACCTATTTTAAAATATTAGAGATAACAAATGTTTTTAAACCAAGTTTCAAAATCTGTTTCTGTCAGTTTTTGTTTCCAGGGCGGTGCACACTATTTTAAATGCAAGCAAAATAAAATAAAATCACTTACAAGTAACTTCATTGTTCGCGTGTCATTAAGTACTAAGTATCAAAATATACTAACAAAAATAAATAATATACAAAGCTTTAAATACGTCATGCTGTTATCTTTAAAGTAATCATTATAAATGAAATCGGTTTAGCCGTTTCGTTGTGAAAACGTAACGTAAACACAACCTTCGCATTTATAATAGGTATGCGTATGGATTAACAACACGGTTGGCGCAGTGACCGAGTGATTGGCTGTTGCGCTACGAGTTGCTGCAGCCTACATAAAGTAGGCTAATTAAAGCTTCTTATCAGTTTTTACTGGCTTTTTCAACGTGTCGGGAATTCCGATATACAGTCAATCACACAGTTAAAGTAACAATCCAGTTCAACTCTTATCACTGACCTCCCGATGACCTTCCTCAGGTCAGTGTCAACAATTATGTTTAACGATAGTCGCTATCGCTTGTTTATAGTTTCGGATACATTTTTATTATGTTGGAATTTCCATTTCATGTTTTAGGGTGGATGCATATCAGATAGAAGATTCGCTGCTGCATGTGCGTCCAGCCTTATAGGGTAAAAGTACCCTCTTTAACCGACTCTGAAGATTCTGCAAATACTTACTATAAATGTAATATAATAAATAATACCTACTGACCTATTATTGTCACACTGCAGGATAGACGCATCTCCTCATACAGAGTAGGCACGAGCATTGATCACCACGTGCGCTCAAGGGAGATTTATATGAGTGATGTGAGTGATGTCTAAGATAAAGTTAGAAAGTACATTATCTGCCTAACCAATGTTGCGGTCGGCTTCCAATCTAATTTGATGCAGCTGAATACCAGTGTTTCACATGGAGCGTCGGCCTCTCTGACCTCCACAACCCAGTTACTGGGGTAACACGATTGATCGACGTAGTGTCATAGAACACTATCACACTGTTATTAACTTAGAATCTTGATTTTGTAGGTGGTGATAGCCATAAAGGCTAGTGTTTTTATGTAGAATTGTGCTAGGTCAGGGAAAATAACAAAAAATAGCTCAATACCACTAAAAGCTGGATAGTTTATAGAAGGGCCGGTCTTATCGAGTTTGTAGGTGATGCAGGATCGGAAAAAACATTATACACACATTAAAAAAAGATTTTGATCACTAGCATATGCTGATATAATTTTTTAAATTGAACTTTATCAAGAAAAAATCTTTATTTTATTTATTTTTTTATTTATTTAAGGAAAAACAAACAGTAGCACAATAAGAAATTGCCTTAATATCTTAATATTACATTTTAACAATCATGCTCTCAACTACGTTCTCCACAGATTTACAGTTAAAAGTAATTAAAAACTAGCTAGCAAAGCAACACAGATACAATAGATACCAATACATCAGTCATTGTCCCAAAACTTATAATATAATGGATTTTAAAATTATAAAAAGAAAAAGTATTTTTGTGTGCGTACGTTATTAAAAATGACGTTATTATAATTTTATATTTGCTGATCCTTTAGGGCTGCTTGGATTTGCTTTTTAAGACTTATATACATGCCAATAACCTCGAGCATTTGGCCCGCACTGAATTTGTGAACGAGTGCGGGGGTGATGTAGACGCAGTCTTTAATTTATTGTAATAAACCAAAACTAAATCATTTTCTTTTGTATTGCAAAGCAGTAGATATTTTTATTATACTCTTTTGATAAGAAATTAAGGAGTTTCATCTCAATGATTTGAAGGTGATTTGACTTTTTTTTTCTTTTTATGTGATACCGATAGAAAAATTGTGGCTAAACCAAATTACGTATCATATCATGTAGATTACTAAAAATTTTCAGACGTAATTTCTCTGTAAATGCCGACAAAAAGTTGTTTCATCTGCATGCTTCTTTCAAGCTTTTTTCGAAAGAGCAGCTTTAAATGCATTTTTACTAAGATAAAGAATGTCGATTGAATTAAACTCATTATTGTAAGTTTCAACCAAACGATGAAGTGATAAACGCGAGCCAGCGTTGGATTTACAGAAGCTAGTAGCAAATAGAGGTCGAGTGCGTACCTCACGTACATGAACTGTTCAAGGAGCCAGGTAACACAGACAGACTCCTAACTAAATCCGGACAATCAAAATGATTGCGGCACACATTAGACAGAGTCATAAATTCCAGAAGTTTCCGTCTTGACTTTAAGGTCAGAAGATCATACTTTTTGAGAAGTAAGTGGTACGACATCTTATTACGATAACATCTGTAATTTATCACACGCAGGTATTTACGCTGTACTAGTTCTAATTGCTCAATATATTTTACATAAAATGGGTTCCAAATAGGCACTGAAAACTATAACTGTGGCCTAATTATTGATTTGTATAAGTATAAAAAGGTGGAAGGTCGACGAAAATCCCTGAAAGATCTCATGACGAAACCAAACATTTGATAGGCTTTGTTTACATTTTTTTCTATATGAGTATCCAAATGGAGCTTCGAATCCAGCAAAACACCAAGATCGCGGAGAGAACTTACTTTCAGAGAGAGATCAGAGATTAATCAGCGTATTGGCAAGACGATAGTCGAACTTAGTATTATTATTCTTTTTGGTAAATATTATAACATGACACTTTGGAAGACTAAGATAAAGCTTATTAGAAGAGCTGGCAGTAGTTAGAGAAACGGTCTAAATCCTGCTGGAAGTTAAAACAATCGACTTTATCAGACAAAATTTTATAGACTTTTAAATCGTCCGTATAAAGAAGAAATTTTGATTTTTCAAAACAGTCTTTTATGTCATTAATGTATAAAATAAATATTATTGGGCCTAAAATAGAACCTTGTGGTACACTGGAGGTGACCAAAAAAGAGCCAGATTCAAAGCCATTAACAACTACCTTTTGTGTTCTGTTAGTTATTTAGGATATAAACCACCGTAGAAATCCCCTCTGATTCCATTGTAAGCAATTTTATTAAGTAGTAGTGTGTGATCAATTTTGTCGAACGCCTTCTAATAATCTGTATAAACTGCGTCTATTTGTTGTCCATTATCGAGACTATCAAACAGTTGGGACGTGAAAATGAGAAGATTGCTGATGCATGATCTGTGTTTAACAAAGACATGCTGTTCTTTTATTAAAACACTGCGAGTAGCAGGATATAATTTGGTTGTACGTTGTTTCATTTCAACAAAAGACGTTACAAATTATATTAAATCACAACTTTTATAATTTTTAGAAAATAATTACAACTATTAACAATTTAAACTTTTAACAAGAATAAAATGACAGTAAGAAATTCGACACGCGATATCACAACGTCCGTCCGTCTCTTGAGTCGAAGCAAAAAGGGACGTGACGTCCAACTGGCATATACGTCGTTTTAACCGTCACAGGCCCCACCACGCTTGCTCCTCCACCACTCGGCAGTGACGTCGGCAGGCTCCGGCCATCAGAAAGAGTTTTTATCGTAATTCGGCCTCTCCTGATGGCGGTGCGTCCTCGCCCGCGGAGTCATGAGTGTGGAGAAGTGAATGCTGCTGCAGATCTTCATTCCCATGGGGTGGTGATGCAGGAACATGTACATCTACTTCAACCACGTCACGCTCGCCACAACATGATTAGTTCCGAGTAGAATCTCCACCTTCCTCGTCTTCATCGTCTGAAAATTCACATTGTTTACATTAACTTCATGATTAAAAATATGGAAGCTGAAAGTAATAGACTGACTCGATTGTTTTCGAAACATTTTGACAGAGTGTTCAGGAATATCCACAAAGAACAAATTGATCCAGTCTCATTTTGTTCTTGAGCTAACAAACAAAATTCGGCAGTGCCCTCAGGATGCCCTCGTAGAAGAAAGCAATTTATGCAACCCTTCTTGTTTCGCAGAGCCCTCAGGATGCGCGACAGTAACCGCAGTATGTCTATAGAGCAGATCCTTCAGGGTACTCTATTTACTACAAAGGAATACTTATCATTCAAGATGTCCTTTACTTTCGCAGAGCTCTCAGGGTGCGACACAACATGAGCAGAGCCCTCAGGGTTCTCAATTTACAAGTGCATAGCCCTCAGGATGCAAAAGTACAATCAATCAAAGTATTTTAAGGGTGCAGAGTTATACTGACTCTCAAAAAACCCGGAGCAAACATCGGGGGTCCATTCCCCGCGCCACAGCGTAATGTATTCCGCAGCGACTTGCGTGGTGTTGCCATAGGAACCAGAGATCAATTTGAGCTCATAGCGTCCATATGGCAACACTTACGTGATCACATATGGGCCGCGCATGCCAGGGTCCAACTTGCCCGTAGACTGGCTCGCCTTTCGAATGAACACAAAGTCATCCTTCTTGAATGCACATGGTGATTTGCGCCATTCGTTGACACGAGCATCTTGGTGAGAACGGTTTTCCTCTAGCAACTCTGAAGCGCGTTGCCGGGCAAGCTCGCGCAGTGATTCGCGATTCGGACTTGACGCTTCCAGGGCCACATTGCGCACCAGGGACTTTATGACGGGCGTTGTTCCATCGCTGCCAACTAACAAATGCAATGGATTTTCCACAAAATGTCTGACCATGACCATTTTTCTTGTCGGAAATTTGACTCGACACGTATCATATTCATTAGGGTACGACAATATCGCTCAACCAGCCCATTGCTCTGATGCATTTCGGGCGTAATAAAATGCATCTCACACCCTAATTATTTAATCCAATTAATGAAAGATCTACTCTCATACATCCGACCACGATCACTAACTATTAATCTACGGGAGCCGAAAAGGGAAATTGCGTTTTAGAAAGTCTTTGTCAACTTTTTGGCATCTTGTTTACTTATTGGGTAAAGAAGGCAATATTTAGTAAACGCATCCACAATCAAAACAACAAACTTTAGAGACCGGAAGTGACCACAAAACATCGCTACGTATAATATCAAACGGTAGACCTGGCTTGGCAACTCTATAGGTTGTAAGGCCTGACGCGGTATCTTTTTATGAGAAAGACATACAACGCAATGTTGTATGTACTTCCGCACAAACTGTCTCAATTTTGGGAACCAGAAATGTTTTAAAACTAAGTCTGTACGGTTTACGTACATACTGTTAGACTGCAAACGCAGCAACCTACTTTTGTATCGTATTTATAATAATGTTCAATACCATTTAAATTTAGTTGACAAATTACTTACTTATACAAACATCGCGGATTAGCATCCAACTTAACTTACTTTTAGTAGTGATCGGTATATCTAATAAACTTTAGTGTTACAAATCTGTGTGTGTTTTCGTCGACTCACCTCAATCAAACTCAACTTACAACCGCTACCTAAAATACTACAAGTGCAAGGTGCCTACTACTACGGGATCTTACATTTAATGGTCCTTCGAGCATTCTACAGCTTGGGGTATTACTGTCTCTTGAAACGATGGCGAATCAGCTTGGCAGGTCACTCGCAAACGGGTCGCCTCAGACAAGTTGAGGAAGCGCGCATATCCGTAGAGAGAGTACAAGAGCTCTGAGCAATCAACGGAGAGGAAATATTGCCTCTCTTCGTGAATGAAGCGCACAAACGGCGAATTTCAATAGCGTCAACAACCAACTGCTACTACTACTACTTACTACTACTACAACTACTACGTCCAGACCAGACAACGTCAACTGAAGGTAACCTGAGGCGTACTGTGTATTCTTGAATACTACTACTCTACTTTTGCTACTACTACAACCACGTTCGAATAACTCAAGATGGGTGAAATTGCTTCACAAAACGAAGTCTTCGAATCAATCAAGCGTCTCTGAACTAACTACAAAAAGGACAGTGCGTCGCGAAAAGGAAAGGAATACTTGACTCAAAGGTTAGTGTCATTGGAAAATCTCTGGCAAGACTTTAACAATAACTTCTAAAAAAAATATCGCAGTATATATCGTCACCCTTAGCGTATATTATGAATTTATCAATAGAACAAGGTTACTTTCCTGATAGGCTGAAATTATCATTGATTAAACCATTACATAAGAAAGGCTCAACAACAAATATCGATAACTATAGACCCATAGCATTAACTCCCATCATTTCAAAAATATTTGAAAAGGTCATGTCTAAACGACTGTTAGAATTCCTAGCTAAATATAAAATTATTGTAAATCAACAATATGGCTTCAGGCAAAATAAATCAACCACATTAGCTATTTATAACCTAATAAAAACAGTTATGACCAATTTAAATAATAGAATACCGTCTTATGCAATATTTTTAGATCTGAGCAAGGCGTTTGGTCTTGTCAATCATGATATACCTATTGAAAAAATATGGTATCAGAGGTCCAGCCAAAGAATGGTTCCGCTCATATTTAAGTAACAGGAAACAGATAACGAGAATAACAAAATTCAATGCCTTAAGAAACACCCTAGAAAATTTCGATTCGGAATCAAGAACTAACAGGATTGGTGTACCTCAGGGTAGCATTCTGGGACCAATACTGTTTATCATATATATTAATGACCTGCCACAATCAATTAATTATCCATGTGTTCTATTTGCCGATGACACTACAATTATAATAGAATATAAAAATAAACAAAATTACGATGCTGAAATAAATGAAACTTTGAATGATGTAAACAAATGGTTAGACATTAATAAGTTAAAAATAAATATTGCTAAAACCAACATGCTTCATTATAAAACTTGGAAAGGTAAACCGGTACATCTTAAAGTGTTATTCAATAATGTTAATGTTAGTCAGGTATACAGTACTCGGTTTCTCGGTGTTACGGTTGATGAGTATTTGACATGGAAGAACCACATTGATATTCTTTGTAAAAAAATTAACCAATTTATGTTTGCTCTAAGAAAGGTGAAAGATGTAACCTCTAGGCAAACTGCTCTAATGGTATATCATGCCTACATTTGTTTAGTAATTCGTTATGGTATAGTAGTGTGGGGAAACTCTTCTGAACTCTCAAGAGTCTTTATTGCACAGAAAAAATGTTTACGAGCAATATTTAATATAAATTGGTCCGATTCATGTAGACCAATATTCAAAACGCATAAGCTTTTAACTGTGCCCTGTCTGTACATTTATAAGCAGCTAAGTTTTTGAGGTCAAATCCTACACTTTTTGAACGGAAAGACAACACAAATAAAAGAAAAGCTACGCACATGGACTTTGAAATGCCTGTGCCTAAGTTAGAACTTTATCGGCGACGTTGTGTTTACATGGCTCATTGTGTTCTCATGGCTTTTGGCAGGGCAGTATATATTATACTGCCCTGCCAAAAGCTATTACTCAACTACCCTTTAAAAAATGTTGTGTTAAATTAAGAAGGTGGTTGTTGTACGAATCTTTTTATTCCATTAATGAGTTCTTTCACAAAAAATCATGTAAATTTAATACATATAACCTTGCGTCAAAGTATAGACACTGATTTATTTATATGTATGTTACGTGATTTTGATTGTAGTATGTCCTTTCATAATTGATTTGTTATGTTAATTATTATTATATTATATTTGCATGCCGCTGTGTCGGCGAAACTTGCTGAACTAAATATTTTAAATGATATCACCTTATGTAACCGTGTTTCTGGCAAATAAAAACATTCATTCATTCATTCATTCAATAGACACAAAATATTACTTGATCGCGAGGGTTCCTTCCAAAGGAAGTTCCGGAGCTGGGTGAATTTCTGGAGTTCTTGGAGACTAAATTTATGGCACTAGAAGCAGCAAAGGGGTACCAAAAAGATGCTTCAAACCAACAGAATCAACCATTTAGCAACAAAATGAAATTCAATGCAACTAAGCCATCATCAGAAGCGAACAGAAGAGAAACATCTAGAATTTATCATACTTCATTCGGAAAATGCCTCTTGTGCAACGGCTTACATGTGATTATGCAATGTCCAAAGTTTATTGAAATGGACATACGGCAAAGAAATGACACAGTCAGGAAATTGCAAATATGCAAAAACTGTTTGTATAAACATAGCGACACAGAATGCACGTCAAACAAATACTGCAAAGAATGCAATAGACCTCATCATACGCTATTACATTACTCGGCGCAAAAACCGACACCGAGGTTTAATACGAGTAATATGGGACAACGACCTCAACAACGGGAGCAACCAACTTCAACTACAGCTGATCAACTTAGTTCGAACCATTTATCGAACAATAACGTTACGGAAATTTTACTAACAACAGTGGAACTACAAGTAAAAAATTTTACAGGAGACTACATAACATTGCGAGCTTTACTTGACCAAGGCTCACAAGTAAACCTCATCACGGAAAACGCAGCTCAACGACTGAAACTTCCTAGAAAAAAGCTAAACGCCATGATTTCCGGTGTGGGTACTATTTCGGGAGATTGCAAAGGACGACTAGAATTGCAGTGTAAATCACGTTGCACTGACTTTGCCTTCTCAGCTAGCACTTTAGTAATGAAAGAGATTACGAACAACTTACCTAACAAAACGTTTGAGGAAAACAACTGGCCACATCTACAGGGTTTACAGCTAGCAGATCCTGAATATAACTTATCAAGAAGCGTGGATATGCTGCTGGGAGCAGATATCTACTCGCAAGTAATACTAGAGGGGGTCCTGAAGGGAGATACACAAACGCCAACGGCACAGCAAACCCGCTTAGGATGGATTTTATGCGGGAAGCATCATACAAACCAATGAAGATACTCTAAGGACGACTGATGCGAAACTTACTACAAAATTACTACTGAAAGAGATAGCAGCGGAAAATACGTGGTGAAAATGCCATTGATTCCTGGTTATGAAGAAAAATTGGGAAACTCAAAACCAATAGCAATCTCTCAATTTTTACAACTAGAACGGAAATTTTAGAGAAACCCTAGACTTGCATCTTCATTCATGAATACATCGATTTAGGTCACATGAAACTTTCGAACACGACGTTCGACAAAGGTCAAAATTACCTGACGCACCATGGAGTACTCAGAGAGCACTCAACAACAACTAAACTAAGAGCAGTCTTTAATGCCTCACAGAAGACCATGGGTGGATGCAGCCTTAATGATGTGATGGAAAAAGGTCCTAATCTGCAAAAGAACATCCAAACATTGATATTACAATGACGCGGCTATAAATATGTCTATACTGCAGACATTGAAAAAATGTACCGCTCCATATGGTGTCATCCTGAACAACAACCTCTGCAAAAGATTATATGGCGCGATCAACCAACAGACAAATTACAAGAATATCAACTGCAAACATTAACTTATGGGACGAAGAGTGCACCATGGCTAGCAATGCAAACGCTTAAACAACTCGCATTCGATGACGGCCACAAATTCCCAAAGGCTGCTGAAAAATATTGTTACGTCACTTTTACGTTGATGTCCTAATTAGCGGTCATAACTCGACAGAACAAGCAAAAGATATTCAAACATCGATTACTCAACTACTGAAGGGAGGTGGAATGAATCTGCACAAGTGGTCAAGCAATGATTCTGAACTTTTACAACACTTGGATGAAGATCAAATATCAAAAAATATATTTGATTTTAAAGGCGATGGAGCAATGAAAACGTTGGGACTGAGCTGGAATCCAAAGGAAGACGTTTTCATATTTAACTGGACTATAGATGACCTCAACAAAACCCTAATAACTAAAAGAAAATTACTGTCACAGATATCAAGAATATATGACCCCTTGGGTTGGCTGGCACCTATAACTGTGCTAGCTAAACTACTATTCCAAAGGGTGTGGCTGACTAAAGTAAACTGGGATGCTGAACTACCTACTGAGTTCCAAAATGAATGGTGGCAACTAAACAAAGAACTACATCAAATTAAAAATATCAAAATAAACAGATGGATTGGCAGTACGCAGAAAATAATACAACTACATGGATTCTGCGACGCAAGCGAAAAGGCATACGCATGCGTCATATACAGTCGAGTAACCGATGAAACAGGCAACCCTAGGATTACACTATTAGTGTCAAAAACTAAAGTGGTGCCAATTACTCAAAAAATTACACTACCCCGACTAGAGTTATGCTGAGCACTACTACTCTCCCAGCTCATGGCGAAAGCGAAGGAATCACTGACTGAGTATGAGGTATCAGCTTACGGTTTGTGCGACTCCAAAGTGGTCCTAGCTTGGATTCAGGGAGACCCCTCAAGATGGGAAAGATACGTATCCAACAGAGTGGGAAAAATAAAAGACGTAATTCCACCGCAACAATGGTGTTACGTACGATCGGAACTTAATCCCGCCGACTGCGCTTCGAGAGGCTTGTTACCAAGCAAAGTAATCGAGTTCAACTTATGGTGGGATGGACCAACATTTCTAAGAAACTTCGGAGAATCAGAAACTCCACAAAAAGTGAATTGTCATTTTACTACAAAGCACTCAGAGTTGAACCTAAGGACGTCAGTTCGAAACATTACAACACTGAAAATTTTGTTTACAACTTATTTATGACTCACAGTTCGATGACAACAGTAATAAGAATCACTGCCCGAATATTGCGATATTTTGCGTCACGAAAGCAAAAACTGCAGCCCAGCACTACTTACTTAAAGACAACTGAAATAAAAATCTCAGCAGAATATATTATAAAATATGTTCAACAAAGCGAGTATGCGCAAGAATACAAACAGTTGAAACAAAACAAATCTGTGTCACCTAGAAGCGACATTTACAAGCTCAAACCTTATCTGGATAATCAAGGAATCATTCGCGAGGGCGGAAGACTACAACCTACCTACTACCTACTAATATGAAGAATCCAGCAATTGTACCCTACTTCAGCCGCTTCACTGAACTACTTATTGACCAAGCACATTTGATGATGCTACATGGAGGAGCCCGGCTGACCCTGACTTTCATACGGCAACGATAAAGTCAAAGTCAAAGTCAAATCATTTATTTCAATTAGACCATTAAAAAGGCACTTTTGAACGTCATAATAAAAAAATATAAAGTTGATTCTAGTTGCCCATTCCAAAAGGTAGCTTCGTATGGAGAAGAATGGGCAAGAAACTCCATACTCACTCTTTTAAAAAAAAATGTGTAACTACAATATTTTGCATTTACAGTTTTCAGTTATATAACTATACGTGAATACGATGGACCTTGCATAAAAACACTATATTGAAGTATGTACAAAGTATTACAAGATAAAGAATGACAGCTAAGTTGTATACATAGGTACATAGTGTTCACATATTATTATTTACAATTATTGTAAAAGTAGACCACCACTCCATACATTTCAACAAACTATGAACCTATGAACCAGTGTGTGACCCAAAGCAAGAATTAAATATAATGTATATACTAAGTATATATATGGATGGATACTGGATAGTGTCTGGAAATCGGGCTATAAAGGGAAGAATACGCCGCTGTGTGAAATGTCATCGTTTTAACTCTACCGACAACGCTCAACTAGTAGTAGTAGTATGACGGGCCGGTGTCCGCAACTCCACGACCAAGCGCGTATTTTGCGTACAGGTGGGAAGAAGATCATTCGATCCACCCGAGCTCCCCAAGAAAGGCCAGCAGCGCCTTGACATCGCTGGCGATCTCCCGCAGGTTACCTGGGTTTCCGAAGTACTTTGCCCTGTATGAAGCGACCTCAGGGCAGTTCAGAAGCACATGGGCTGCTGTCTCGTCCGCCCCCATGCAGGCTCTGCACAAAGGGCTGTCTGTGACTCCTATGACAAAAAGATGTTTATTGAAAGACCCATGACCAGTTATGGCGGCTGTGACCGCACGTAGCTGTTGTTTGGACAGTCGGAGGGCTTGCCTCGTGAAGCGGCCCTCAATTACAGGAAGAGCCTAGTTGGCTTGCCTGCACTCGCCATGTTCGGTCCACAGTCTTTGGTGTAGATCCTTGGTACGTTTTCTTACCATGGTGCGTAGGTGACCGAAGGGGAGAGGCACTATGGGTTCCGGACCCACCGCGCTCATGCTCGATCCCCTTCTGGCAAGCTCGTCCGCAGCATCGTTACCGCGCGAACCGCTGTGTCCTTTGATCCATTGAATGGTTGTATCATTAAGAATACCCACCTCGTTCAGTCTCTGATGGCATTCGTGTATCAACCCGGAGTTGACCGTGTAGCTGTCCAGAGCTTGTAGTACAGCCATGCTATCCGACAGTATGCGAATTGGTTGTCCTACTACCTGTCTGTTTAGTATAGCTGAGGCCGCCAAGCAGATGCCCATGCACTCGGCCTGGAACATCGTGTTGTAAGCACCCAGCGGCATTGCTATATGTATGTTGAGGTCTTCCGAGAAAACGCCGGCCCCCGTGCCTACCTATTTACCTGTTTTACCTACCTGTTTTAGATCCATCTGTGAAGATCCGCAGCTCTGTCGGGCGAAGGCCCTCACACCGCCAATCCTCATGTAGTTGGATTTTGTATTTTTTGTCAAATATGAATTGTTTAGGAATTCTGTCGATAATAGCTTTAGTTATAGGAGACTCCTTACTAAGTTCCTCTAGTAACGCAGAGTGTCTGGTGCTAGTCTTGCTCCAGAGATTTAGTGTTTTCAAGCGTAATGCAGCCGTTGTCGCCTCTTCGCAACGCTCAACTAATGGCCGATCTTCCAAAACAAAGAGTAACACCAAGTCGTCCGTTTACTCACACTGGTGTTGACTTCACTGGTCACGTAGACGTGAAATTGAACAGAGGAAGAGGAGTGAAGACCTCAAAAGCTTACATCGCTGTTTTCGTTTGTATGGCTACAAAAGCCGTACATATTGAATTAGTCTCAGAACTTAGCACAGAAGCATTTATTGCAGCGTTTCAAAGAATGTGCGCGAGGCGTGGAACACCCTCACATATGTACTCAGACAACGGCACGAACTTCGTTGGGGCATCCAAAATGCTGAGAGAGGATTTTAGAAACTTTAAAAAGTTACTCTCTCCTGAGTTTTTTGACGAGATTGGAAAACTAGAAGTACAATGGCACTTCAACGCTCCTGCCTGGCCTAGTGCAGGCGGGATATTTGAAGCGGCCGTTAAATCATTAAAATACCACTTACGACGAGTTCTCGGTGATCAGAAACTGACCTTACTACTACATACTATACACTACTACATACTACATTACTAGCAAAAATAGAGGCTTGCATGAACTCGAGGCCTCTGTGTCCGCTAACAGAAGATCCGGAGTAATTTTATAACACTCTCACTCCTGGTCACTTTCTAACTGGCAGTGCTACCTTGTCATTACCGCAACCGGAACCTGACGACCGGAAGATGGATCTGAGAAAACGTTGGCAACTAACAGAGCACATGCTGGATCAGTTTTGGAAAGCGTGGTCCAACGACTACTTGAATACTCTACTGTCTAGGAGCAAGTGGAACAAAATAGTACAAAATCTAAAAACAAATGACGTTGTACTAATAAAAGAAACAAACTTACCGCCTGGCAAATGGGCCATGGGACGAGTGATGGAAACTTATCCCGGCAAAGACGGTTTAGTACGAGTGGCCACCCTTAAAACAAAATCTGGAATTATAAAACGACTCACAATTAAACTGACACCATTACCACTACAAGAAAATCTGCCAGCAACTGCAGATACTACAAACAAAAAGAGAGAGGAAAACGTAGAGATACCTGAAAACCAAAAAAGAAAAAGAAGTGCAAGAATCAGCAAGTACAACTTGCTGACACTCTTTCTTGTGACTTTGATAGGAACGATGGGAATTGCACAATCATCACCAACTACAAATAACTATAAGGCGACCTCTATACTAACTATTTTGATGAAGCCGGAAAATTGCAATTAATACATGATGAATGGACACTACTTATCTATTTTAACTTAACATCCTACTGGCAAGCTACAAATAATATTAACATATATTAGCAGAACTAATAGTAAAAGAGGTGGTTCGTGTATTTTAGTCAGAAATGGACATTCTTGGAAAGAAGTACCTGAGGTTAAGAAATTGTCAACAGCTAATACATTTGAATGTTGTGGAATAGAAGTTACAAATTATAACATCTTAATTGTGTGTATTTATCGTGTACCAAAAGTTACAAATTTGAGTGTATTTTTTAAAAAATTAGAACAATTATTAACAAATTTAAGTAACAAAAAATATAGCAACATTATATTAGCTGGTGACTACAATATTGACATTATGAAAAAAAATTGTGTGTGTCTTGATTTTACTTGTATGTTATTAAATTACAATCTAAAATTAGCCATTAATGAACCAACTCGATTAAAAAGTCAGACTTGCATCGACAATTTCGCACATAATTTTCAAAATTGATGTGGGACTGAAGTTATAGAATTTGCATTTTCTGACCATACGGTGCAACTGTTAAAATGTCCTGTAAAAAATACATACAATAATAAATATTGGAAAAAAACCCACAGAGATTATGCAAAAGAAAATATATTGAAGTTCAGATCTTGTTTAGAAAGTCTAACATTTGCTGATGTCTATAATACAAATGACCATAACATTGCATATAATTCATTTATGGAGGAGTTTACATTATTTTATAAACTTTGCTTTCCATGTAAACTTATTACTATAAACATAAGCAGAAAGGCTAAATAGGTCTCACGTGGTGTTAAAATTTGCAGTAAGAAAAAGAGGCATCTCTTATGGAAATATAGACTTAAACCATCTGAAACCAATAAATATGACTTTGTTAATTAATGAAGGAGAGTATTTCTTGCAAATTTAGAGGTCGAAGAGTAAATGAACGTATCTTTAGTTGGTTTAATAGGCAATATTAATGTTAATAGTAATTTGCAATAAATTGCTGTGGCAGGCAGTAAATAATGATTTTGCGACAAAGACATTATTCTACGACTACCTACGTTACGTATTTAGCGATTTTTAATTGGGTCAAGAGACTTTTTGTAACGGTTTTCGAGTTAGTATGACCGCAACTGGGATTTCTTTGTCAAAGGACAAGATTGTATGTAAATGTTTGCAATTCGAGTAATGGTTACCTCTTACATAAAAATGATTATTAATTGCATTGACACTGATACTTCATTAGACAGAAAATAGTGATAATGTGAAATCCTTGATACATTTTACAACATAGTATCTAGATTCGATAGTGATGAAGTCAAACTAGTAAAATTTAATTTGGTGACTTGGTTTTGATTCAAAATAAGGAAATAAATCAGACCAACTAAGATCTTAAATACAAAGTAACCACCGTTCAAAATCGTAAAATTGTTTGATGGTGATCGATACGTTTTAAAGTCATTGACAGGCAATCGTACTTACAAGTACGCACATGACCGTGTCCGTAAGATGCCAACCTGTGAAGTCCCAACAGAGTATGTAACAGACGATATTTCTGAAGGCGAAGAAACCTCGACAGACATATTATGATGGCGCTTGTTGGCTATTTGGTCAATCTGCATCCACAAGACGCAGTCGCAACTGCGTACGTTGTCGTTCAGGGCGTGATGAGTGGCTTGTGGTGTGGTGGGGACCTGGGTCTCGTAAGAGACTATTAGTCACATGGACGTGACTTGGACCTTATGGCTATTGGTCTGGTTAGACCTGGGACTTTGAGAGTCTATTTTGGTGAACAGACAGTGATCTGTTAGTTGCATGGTGCAAATGGGCCACTAAAGCAAGCGCGAATCATAATGTCAATATTGTTGAATTTAAAATTGGTTTAGACTATGTTGAACTTCACAAGTTTTCTGGTTATTGTGTTAACAATTGTTATGTTGGTCTTGAATGACCTGGGAGTCGTAGACTCTATATGAAGTTGTGTGTTGGTCGTATAACTTGAGGTGATGACGATATGGGTGGCATCAGTGCTACTAGCTGCTGCGGCAGCCGAGCCATGAGCGTTGTATGTGATCTTATTGTGTCAGTACAAAAATTTAGTTAATTTCGAGGCTTAGAGTAACCTTTTGTTTTTGAATTATTAAGATGGTGATGATGTTCTTCTTGATAACTTATGGTCAGGTTGGCCGAGATCGCTATGATACCTCACATTTGGTAACATTGTTCACAGGTACACACGAGGACGTGTGACGAGTCAGTATGGCCGTGTCGCAGCAAGCGATAATTTAACGATAAAGAGGATTCTAATTGATTATTGTAGTACCTACAGAAGAAATGGTAAACGCCGTGACGTCAGCTATCGGTTAAAACGGCGTTATGTGGACAGAGTCGTGTTGGAGAGTGGGGACCGTGCCAAGCTCACTTTTGCTCGAGACACCAAGCAGGACACTCATCTAGTACGAAACTGTCGGTTTACCTATTTGAATTGTGTTGTACGATCACATTTAATAAAGTAAGGTAGTTAGTACTGCATTGAATATTGTTATTCTACAATGAACCCGATACCACCGAACCCGAACGATGTCGGCGCTACCGCTCAGCCATCGCTGACGCCGACATATAAATGACTTTCCCAAATCTATTGAACATCCAATGACTCTTTTTGCAGACGATAGCACAATCATAATAGCATGTAAGGAAACTGACACCTATGAGCGTGACATTAATAATGCCTTAACTTATAATTAACTGGTTAGACAACAATAATCTAAAAATTAATTTAAATAAAACACAAATATTGCATTTTAGTCAAAGAATACCAATAAGAAATGACATTAACTTGAGCTATAAAAATCACACCATATGCAGAGTTGGTAATGCCAAATTCCTTGGACTAACCATTGACAAAAAACTTGATAGGAAAGATCACATCGAAGAAATTTGTAAGAAAGTTAGTAGTTCTGCCTACGCATTGCTTAAACTCGCCCCAATCGTAAATACGGATACATTGCTTACTGCCTATCACGGACTTGTTGCATCGATCCTTAGATATGGCATAATTTTAATGAGATGAGATAAAAAGAAACTCTACTCATAGAGATATTATATTTAGAATGCAAAAACGATGTATTAGAGCTATGTTTGGTCTTAAAACTACAGACAGCTGCAAACCATATTTTATTAATCATCAAATTCTCTCACTTCCTTGCTTGTATATATTGGAAACGGTATTATTTGTCAAAAAGAATCCCCAACTATTTCCGAAGTCTTCAGACGGTTCCGAAAGAAGTCAGCGTGATAACACCACACAACACCGTTCACCGTTCACCGTTCTACACCAGTCAACTTTGGTACAGGTACACGAAGAGTGCTTATAACACTCTTCGTGTACAATATAATAACGCCTTTAGAGCTATATTAAAGCTGCCCTGGCGGTGTAGTGCGACTGGCATGTTCGTTGAGAACAGAGTTACTGATTTTTACGGGCTCATGAGGAGACTCAAGGCATCATTCCTGACACGATTATGTGCATGCAAAAATCAATTAGTATCTGTAGTATTTCGCTGTGTGTACCTGATAAGACGATAATAATTATGCTGAAGTGATAAGTAATTTAATATCATTGATTCATTGATTTTAATTTGAATAATGTATGTAATGTAATTTTTTTTTTTAATTTAATATATTTCTAATTTTAATAATTTAATTTAATGTATTTTGATATTTTAATTTTTTATATTTTAATTTTAATTTAACAATGTATTGTAATTTTTGTTATATTTGTATGGGTTAATACCTGACATAAACTATTATTATTATTATTATATACTTTATGTATCTCGGGACCCAGAGGTCCCGGGCCTTTGTAAGGCGTACGAGGAGCCGAAGCCAACTCGCAGAGGCCCCTTAGGTAGCTTTATATGAAATAAGAGACACCAACCGACGATTATCCCTGTATGCACTATGCAAGTGCATCCAAGGACAACCCCCGGTTGGTACAGGACTATTACAGGACATGGAAACTAACAGTACTGGACTATGGGTATCGGTTGCTAAAGTGACTTGGTTACCTGAAACTATGAAATGACTATGGCCCCTGCCGAATCAATGTTTGTATACATGGATAAAATAGCAGGGGGTGACTTGCACACTCACTAAATGGGCCCCCTGAAACAGTCGCTAGCACGAAGTGACGTAGCGACAAGGGGGCAACATATCTTGAGGTGCTAGAGGAGTGGAGAGGTATTCCACGGCTATCAGGACAATCCCGGAAGTACGGTCAAGATCCCTACCAGCGTCTTACTGGAATACTTCCTTACCCCGAGCGCGACCGCTCTCGCGAGTTTCCACTCTAACCGGCCAATTAAGGCAAGATAGAGGTGGGAGCTCTGGCTTGCCTTTCAATAAGGGCAAGCCAGAGATGAGGAACAAGACTTCTCCCGGGAGATCAGGTCCGTGGGGTCGCTACTGCCCAACAGCTCGCCACAAGCTGCCCTGCGGGTTTATTATTATTATTATTATTATAACCGGAGACTTTGTTTACCTAGGGCTAAAATAGCTCTCATGAGTAAATGTGTATTCTGCATGGCTCCAAAACTATACAACAAGGTACCAAAGGCATACAAAGATTTGAACATTAATAATTTTAATAAAAGTATAAAGAAACTTTTAATAAATAAATGATATTATAATGTTGCCGATTATTTAGAGGATGTATTTTAGACATTATTATTAATTTTACATAATATTATGGTTTTTTTGTGCTTTAAATTATATAATTGACAATTTAAATTTATTTGGCCTTATGATTATTATTATTATTTGTTTTTTGAATTATATTATTGACATTATTATTATCATTAATTTAACATTTAAACTTTGTTTGTTTTGCACTTTGTACTATAATAATATTGTATTTGACATGACCTCACCAATCATATCGTCACTAACTTGGATGGTGGCCAAAAAGTCTTGGGGATCTTTTTAGATCTTGCGAAAGCTTTTGACACGGTTTCTGTCCCTATCCTAATAAGGAAGATGGAACGACTCGGAATAAGGGGTATACAACTCGATCTCTTTGAGGATTACCTGAGCGAGCGTACTCAGATCGTTAAAATAGGAGAGATTGTCAGTGGTGAGTGCCAAGTAAATTACGGTGTGCCGCAAGGCAGCGTGCTCGGTCCGACACTCTTCCTCATATATATAGACGAACTGGGTAAGCTCACTCTCCCGAAAGGCAAAGTCATAACCTTCGCAGATGATACCGCCCTCTTATTCACTGCAGATACCTGGAGTGAGGTATTTGTGCACGCCCAGTCGGGATTCAATATTGTTTCAAACTGGCTGCGTGACAATGTCCTCACTCTAAATGCGGAAAAAACAAATTACGTCACCTTCTCCATAAAACAGCATACACCGTTACCATCTATGACGCCGAACACCATCATAGCCCACACATGTGCAGTACCTCACTCCACTTCATGCACATGTATCCAAATCACCAAAGTAGATAGTATTAAATATCTGGGTTTAACTATAGATAGCACACTCAAATTCCAGCAACATATCAACATTTTAAGTAACCGACTGAGGAAACTTATATATGTTTTTAAGACATTAAGAAATGTGGCTGACGATAAAATAAAAAAAATGGTTTACTATGCTCTTGCACAGTCCATAATAACATACTGTATCACCTCTTGGGGTGGTGCTCCAAAAAGCACACTCCTAGTACTAGAAAGAGCACAGAGAGCCATTCTGAAGGTGTCTTTGTTCTTGCCATATCGCTACCCTACTGAATTACTTTACCAAAAAGCGGAAGTTTTGACGGTGCGTCAACTGTTTATACAACAGACTATCCTGAAACAGCATAGACTGCTAACCTACAATCCCCTTCTTCCCCGAGGTAAGAGAAGATTCAATCCTGTTGCTAACCATCATACTTCGCCTTCAACGTCATTTTCAAAACGTTTCTTTTATTATCTTGGTCGGCATCTCTACAATAAAGTAAATAGGGTTATTTCTATTTATGAACTGAACAAAATAAAGTGCAAAATGAAATTACATAGTTGGCTTCGAGAACTTAATTACGATGACACTGAAAAGTTACTCACAGTCTCAACATAAACCCTATATACGAATAAAACATACAAGCAACAAAAAACCACACAGACACGCCCCCCCCCCCCCCCACATACACACACAACACTCACTTCAGTACTACACAAACTACACACTACACATACACGCAGTACACACTCAATTTCACCCTGATATTAACTATACTAACCAATCATTATAAAATTGTAATTATATAAATATATATATAAAAAACAAAAATGTTAACATGTCCCTAATCGCACACTTTTGTACGAGCCCATATCTAGATTTGTTAAATGTAAATGAAGGAGTCCTGGTGACCTGAAATACAGGCCCTGAGCCTAGTTTAGGCACCAGTCTCCCACAATATAATGTTTTGTATGGCACCGTAGAAATTAATAAGGCTAGCAATTAAGATTAATATTGTGGAGAAAAATAAACAATTTTTATTATTATTATTATTATTATTTGTACGCCTTTCCAGGCAAAACATGTTGAAACTTTTATTTTTTTGTTATCTTACCAGCTGATTTCAATTTACACGTGTTTTTGACAAACAAATTTATCTTTATCTTTATCTTCATATACATTAACCAAATTGACAACCTGTGCCAAAGAATCGCATACGAGGTCATAACATGCGAAACAGTCGTCAACCATCTACGTCATGACTTGCATCACTTAGAAAATTATAACACTATGTTACTTTCTCAGCATTCACGACAAAAACGAGGCTACTTTGATGGAATCGGAAAATTAGCCAGAACACTATTCGGAGTTTTGGATGAAGACTTTGCACAAAAGTACGAGAACGATTTCCAAAATTTGCAAGCCAACGACAATTATCTGTTGCAGTTGATGAAGAATCAAACCTTGATAATTGAAGCAGAAAACAACATAATCAAAAGCAATATGACATTCATGGATAAACAATTCAACGCAATACGATTCTATATGAATCAGACTTCCAACGAAATCACAAAAATTGAAATGAAAACAAAGCACAAATACTATACACAGCAAATGACGTGAATTCTACTGCCTTATCATCAACTTTAATTTTGAACGACTTGCATCGAATTCAAGAAATATTAATGAATGCTCTCGCCAACATCTATCGAGGTCATTTGGATACACACTTGTTTCCTGCATCTCAAATAATAGAACAACTCAACATCATCTCGGGAAAACTACCACAAGGGCTAACTCTACCGATACAGGATATACAAAGGAACTTCCGAGATATCTACGAACTGATCCATGTCAAAGCTCGAATCACAAATAACTTTCTACTTTTCGAACTACATATTCCACTTCTGAGTGATGAAGACTACAAAATATACCGGGTAATACCCATACCGTTCCAGAGACAGGGAAAGTTGAAAATTATGCAGCCCATCTCCAATTTCATCGCCATAAACTTCGTGAAAAACTCGTACATTACTAGTGTAGGGTAGGTGTAGGGTAGGTGTAGGGTAGGTGTAGGGTAGGTGTAGGGTAGGTGTAGGGTAGGTGTAGGGTAGGTGTAGGGTAGGTGTAGGGTAGGTGTAGGGTAGGTGTAGGGTAGGTGTAGGGTAGGTGTAGGGTAGGTGTAGGGTAGGTGTAGGGTAGGTGTAGGGTAGGTGTAGGGTAGGTGTAGGGTAGGTGTAGGGTAGGTGTAGGGTAGGTGTAGGGTAGGTGTAGGGTAGGTGTAGGGTAGGTGTAGGGTAGGTGTAGGGTAGGTGTAGGGTAGGTGTAGGGTAGGTGTAGGGTAGGTGTAGGGTAGGTGTAGGGTAGGTGTAGGGTAGGTGTAGGGTAGGTGTAGGGTAGGTGTAGGGTAGGTGTAGGGTAGGTGTAGGGTAGGTGTAGGGTAGGTGTAGGGTAGGTGTAGGGTAGGTGTAGGGTAGGTGTAGGGTAGGTGTAGGGTAGGTGTAGGGTAGGTGTAGGGTAGGTGTAGGGTAGGTGTAGGGTAGGTGTAGGGTAGGTGTAGGGTAGGTGTAGGGTAGGTGTAGGGTAGGTGTAGGGTAGGTGTAGGGTAGGTGTAGGGTAGGTGTAGGGTAGGTGTAGGGTAGGTGTAGGGTAGGTGTAGGGTAGGTGTAGGGTAGGTGTAGGGTAGGTGTAGGGTAGGTGTAGGGTAGGTGTAGGGTAGGTGTAGGGTAGGTGTAGGGTAGGTGTAGGGTAGGTGTAGGGTAGGTGTAGGGTAGGTGTAGGGTAGGTGTAGGGTAGGTGTAGGGTAGGTGTAGGGTAGGTGTAGGGTAGGTGTAGGGTAGGTGTAGGGTAGGTGTAGGGTAGGTGTAGGGTAGGTGTAGGGTAGGTGTAGGGTAGGTGTAGGGTAGGTGTAGGGTAGGTGTAGGGTAGGTGTAGGGTAGGTGTAGGGTAGGTGTAGGGTAGGTGTAGGGTAGGTGTAGGGTAGGTGTAGGGTAGGTGTAGGGTAGGTGTAGGGTAGGTGTAGGGTAGGTGTAGGGTAGGTGTAGGGTAGGTGTAGGGTAGGTGTAGGGTAGGTGTAGGGTAGGTGTAGGGTAGGTGTAGGGTAGGTGTAGGGTAGGTGTAGGGTAGGTGTAGGGTAGGTGTAGGGTAGGTGTAGGGTAGGTGTAGGGTAGGTGTAGGGTAGGTGTAGGGTAGGTGTAGGGTAGGTGTAGGGTAGGTGTAGGGTAGGTGTAGGGTAGGTGTAGGGTAGGTGTAGGGTAGGTGTAGGGTAGGTGTAGGGTAGGTGTAGGGTAGGTGTACGGTAGGTGTAGGGTAGGTGTAGGGTAGGTGTAGGGTAGGTGTACGGTAGGTGTAGGGTAGGTGTAGGGTAGGTGTAGGGTAGGTGTACGGTAGGTGTAGGGTAGGTGTAGGGTAGGTGTAGGGTAGGTGTAGGGTAGGTGTAGGGTAGGTGTAGGGTAGGTATATGGTAGGTGTAGGGTAGGTGTAGGGTAGGGGGGGGGTAGGTTAATAGGCAGGTAAGTAGGTAGATACCGACAGGACAACGTCTGTCGGGTCAGCTAGTTACATGAATAAATATTGTACTTTGTTAATTTGTAGGGTTCCTGTCGTCTGAATGAAAGACGGAACCTTTATAGGATCACTCATGTGTCTGTCTTTCACAGCCTATTTGCTTTCTATCTACTGAACCGATTAAGTAAATTGTGAACACATAATTAAGGCTTTCTGTGACCTAAACACGGATCATGTCTATCTTAAATGATTGAATTTAAAATAACATGAGAATCACTTTTCAGGTAGGTAAATTGAAAAAATAAAGCTTTGCAAACAGTACTATGATGTGACATCGTATGAAAGGATCGTTGTGGGGGTCCACAACGATCCCCAAATTATATAACTTTATTCTAAAACGACAATCATGGTAAATCCCTCAATATTTACATTTGCAGTTGGAATCAATTTATGGACAGACTAGTGAACCGACTGCGATAGAGCAATAATTATACTCCTAGATTTATATAATATTTCGCATTTGGCCGTGAACAAGACACTAGTTAACCTGTGGGTAAGACAGTAGACAAGCTTGTAGACAAGTATTAAGAGAAAGCCATTACTGTAAACAACCCTAGTGACATGTCTATGTAAAAGTCTGTAGGCAAGCTCGTAGAAAACCCAGTAGGTCGTAAGTACCGTGGAGGTACGCCAGCACAGAAGCCAGAGCATAAACCTGTACCTAACATCTCAAGCACTCCTGATACGCTCCGGTCAGACCCGGACAAAACTTTAACAGATTCGTAGAGCTCCTTGAGATCTGGTCAGATTAAAAGACATTTAAGGTTAGTTCTTCAGGGACAAAATTTTCGATTTCTATGGGTATATTTCTGTAACCATCGAACAGAACGGTATGTAATTTTTTTTTTGTACAGTTTAGCTTTATCCCTTACTAGTACAAATTATATTTTTTAAATAATTGCTGTCTAGGTACACAATAAAAATATTTGAAGGTTGTTCTTCTGATTCATATAACGCGTCCGTTTGCCATTTTCCGGAACAAAATGGTCGATGTTGCATTATCCCTTTGATACATCAATATAAATCATAATTATATGGAAAGGAAATTAATAGTCCTCTTATAAAAAAAAATATGTATTAGTTATAACTACCTTAGTGTGTTTATAAATGAGTAAATAAGAAGTGTCCGGCGTATAATACTGATTAATGTGGCGAAAGCTGCGCTTGACCGTACTTGGTCGGGTAATAATAATGAAAGCCTGGCTTCCCGCGCGGGGGGAAGCCAGTCTTGCAACGAACCATTTAGAAGGCGGACGTGCCGCTGTTGGCTTAGATCCCGGTGTTACGAAGGTAAACATCTGATTCATCTGTGTTTGGTTCAGGTGGCACTCTGATTACAATGCCTACTTTATAAAATTTATTTTATTGTTTTTGAACTTCAATCTGTTTCGTGTGATGCTTTTGGGTTACAGATTCGTGTAGAAAAATGTCAATCATGACGTCTGTATGTATCATGAGTTATGCATGATAGTAGGCAAAATCCTGATTCATTTGTGCCTGATTCGTAAGGTCAAAACCCCATTTCAATCATAAAATAAATTAGTTTTTCCCAACTACAGCAGAAAAAATTAGACAAGTCAGTAGTTCTATTATATTTACTTAGCTATAACTTTTTGAATAATTAATTAAAAAATCACAGGAGTATCAACTTGTTCTAAATAGGTCATTTTTGATATGTCTTAGTCCTAGTAAAAAATTAATAATAATTATTTAATTCGGATATAGCCCTACAAGACCTGGCCCTTCCCCGATGATGACAGCTTTTGGGTGGAGACTTCGTCAATCGATGAAAAAATGATTTAACTCCAAAATTCATCAGAGATATCCTATCGACCGTTCACCAGAAAAGCGTGGATGATCCCTCAGATTCTGACGATGAGGATATTTTTGTGTTTAAAAAGTTTTAATATAATACCTAAACGGACAAAAGAGTCTCACGTCATTGGTGAAGATATATTTATTCCATCTTCCTCCAAAATTCAAGATCTTGCTAACAAGAGGATGATATTGAAAGCAGCTCGGTTCCTTGTAAAGAGCCAATGAAATATTTTCTATATTACTAGTTAACCATACTTAGAATAAGTGTTTGAAAGTTAATAATGAAGATAATTGTCATAATGCCATTTAATTAAAGTTGATCTCGTTTTTGTTACTTTATTGTTAATTGCTAATGTGATAGGTAATTCCAATTAATACCTAATTAAGAATACTTATCCAAGACTGATGTCAAAAGTACCATTATTAGAATAATTTAGTACTCCTGTGATCTTTTAATTATGAAGGGTTATAAGGGTTATAATAAATAGGAGTAAGGAGTTGTATACGCAAAAAATTATAAACGGATAGAATAAAAATTTATAATAACTATATAGGTACCATTATAATAACTTTCTAGTACCGAACAGAATTTATTGTATTATTACAAATATTAGCAATAGTTAAAATTTATTTTGTATATCAATATTCTTGCTTTCCCATATAATACAATTACATAATGGAGTTACAAAAAGGTTTCACAAGAATTATTTTTGAATTCTCAATTTTTTTTCCGTGATAATTATGATCACTCAAACGGTTTTCATAAAAACATATAATTGTTGTTGTTAAAATATGATTCGTTTAGTAATACAGAACCTATCTATACATATAAAGTTTTTAATTTTTATTTCGGTTTCTGATTTATCTGTAACAAATTCTGATTCACACAAAATATTCGAACGTCGATATCTTCAAAACTACTTTATAAAAACGAGTCCCTCATTCAAATATATGTTATTTGGTATACCTATTTTCATATGAACATGTGTTACTGAGCTGAAAGTGAAATTAAATTTTGGCCATATGGATCAGTCGAAGAATCAAATTTCGAAGAACTACCCTTAACATGGCCGCAGAAATTGCATTGTTTAAAATAATAAAATTAAGTGTGCATATTATCTACTCGTAAATAATAATTTATAGGGGACAGTCGCACATATCGAACCACTTATTAGTTTCTGAAAGATACCTCGTTTTGATGCAGATTAAAGCAAACTATTGATCCATTGCCGCATACTTTACAATCTCTTCTTACTTGTACCGTAAGATGAATACCATACTCTGTAAACATTACTCAAAATATGGTATTTCCTAGAGGCTTACCGTTGGAACAATTTACTCGACCAGCCGGTTGTATTCAATGTATTGTACCACAAGTAAGCTAATAGTACTTAGCACTAAGAGTTAAATGACTTCAGGACATGACAATAATAATTGTTGAATTAATTTAATAACATGTTTTAAAAAATACACAAATAGTCTATATGGCATTTTTATATTATGTTATTTATTATTATTTTATTATTCATAATTTTAAAACCATAAGGAAAAATATAAAAAAATATTACAAAATTCACGTAAAGACACACAAGAAACACATACCTATCGTAAAGAAAGCTCAATAACTGCTGGGGATGGTTTAAACATACAGTACATAACAAAATCGAATGTCACGCACGTTGTATTTGTTAACAAATTAAGAAATAAAGAAACTAAATAAAAAAAAATATTAAAAAATATTAAAAAAAAAATACGTTACATGAACAATCTCTTTTTAATAATTATTATTGTACAGCTCGTTGTAGTAGGCTGCTACTTCTACTGCAAATTAAACATTGTAATCAGATTAAATAACATTCCATAAAGTTCAGTGCGTTATTTGATTTAAAAATATCGTTTCATGAGCTGTTCGGTGCTTTAACTGAAGAGTTGTTTGGTGTTACGGCGTTCGGTGCGCCATTTAAAGAGCTGTTTGGCATGCTGTTTGATGAGCCGTTCGGTGCGCCATATGGACTGTTGTTCGGCATACTGTATGGTGAGCCGTTCAGTGCGCCATTTGAGGGGTTGTTTGGCATACCGTTTGGTGAACCGTTCGGTGCACCATATGGAGTGTTGTTTGGCATGACGTATGGTGATCCGTTCGGTGCGCCATATGGAGTGTTGTTCGGCATGCCGTTTGGTGAGCCATTCATTGCGCCAAAGGGAGTGTTATTCGGCATGCCGTATGGTAAGCCATTCGGTGCGCCATTTGAAGGGCTGTTTGGCATGTCGTTCGGTGAACCGTTCGATGCGCCATATGGATTGTAGTTCGGCATGCCGATTGCATGCAGATTAAATAACATTCCATAAAGTTCAGTGCGTTATTTGATTTAAAAATATCGTTTCATGAGCTGTTCGGTGCTTTAACTGAAGAGTTGTTTGGTGGTACGGCGTTCGGTGCGCCATTTAAAGAGCTGTTTGGCATGCTGTTTGATGAGCCGTTCGGTGCGCCATATGGACTGTTGTTCGGCATACTGTATGGTGAGCCGTTCAGTGCGCCATTTGAGGGGTTGTTTGGCATACCGTTTGGTGAACCGTTCGGTGCACCATATGGAGTGTTGTTTGGCATGACGTATGGTGATCCGTTCGGTGCGCCATTTGAGGGGTTGTTTGGCATACCGTTTGGTGAGCCGTTCGGTGCACCATATGGAGTGTTGTTTGGCATGACGTATGGTGATCCGTTCGGTGCGCCATGTTAAGGGCGGTTTGGCATGCCGTATGGTGAGCTGTTCGTTGCGCCATATGGAGTAATGTTCGGCATACTGTACGGTGAGTCGTTCGGTGAGCCATATGGAGTGTTGTTTGGCATGACGTTCGGTGCGGCATATGGAGTGTTGTTCGTCATGCCGTTCGGTGAGCCATTCGTTGCGCCATAGGGAGTGTTGTTCGGCATGCCGTATGGTGAGCCGTTCGTTGCACCATATGGAGTGTTGTTCGGCATGCTGTTCGGTGAGCCGTTCGTTGCCCCATGTGGAGTGTTGTTCGGCATGCCGTTCGGTGAGCCATTAATTGCGCCATATGGAGTGTTGTTCGGTATGCCGTTCGGTGAGCCGTTCGTTGCGCTATAGGGGGCGTTGTTCGGCATGCTGTTCGGTGAACCGTTCGTTGCGCCATATGGAGTAATGTTCGGCATACTGTACGGTGAGTCGTTCGGTGAGCCATATGGAGTGTTGTTTGGCATGACGTTCGGTGCGGCATATGGAGTGTTGTTCGTCATGCCGTTCGGTGAGCCATTCGTTGCGCCATAGGGAGTGTTGTTCGGCATGCCGTATGGTGAGCCGTTCGTTGCACCATATGGAGTGTTGTTCGGCATGCTGTTCGGTAAGCCGTTCGTTGCCCCATATGGAGTGTTGTTCGGCATGCCGTTCGGTGAGCCATTAATTGCGCCATATGGAGTGTTGTTCGGTATGCCGTTCGGTGAGCCGTTCGTTGCGCTATAGGGGGCGTTGTTCGGCATGCTGTTCGGTGAACCGTTCGTTGCGCCATATGGAGTGTTGTTCGGCATGCCGTATGGTGAGCCGTTCGGTGCGCCATATGGAGTGTTGTTCGGCATGCCGTTTGGTGAGCCATTCATTGCGCCAAAGGGAGTGTTATTCGGCATGCCGTATGGTAAGCCATTCGGTGCGCCATTTGAAGGGCTGTTTGGCATGTCGTTCGGTGAACCGTTCGATGCGCCATATGGATTGTAGTTCGGCATGCCGTTCGGTGAACTGTTCATTGCGCCATATGGAGTGTGGTTCGGCATGCCGTTCGGCGAGCCGTTAGTTGCGCCATATGGAGTGTTGTTCGGCATGCCGTTTGGTGAGCCGTTTGTTGCGCCATATGGAGCGCTGTTCAGCATGCCGTATGGTGAGCCATTCGGTGCGGCATATGGAGTGTTGTTCGTCATGCCGTTCGGTGAGCCATTCGTTGCGCCATAGGGAGTGTTGTTCGGCATGCCGTATGGTGAGCCGTTCGTTGCACCATATGGAATGTTGTTCGGCATGACGTTCGGTGACCCGTTCATTGCGCCATATGGAGTGTTGTTCGGCATGCCGTATGGTGAACCGTTCGGTGCGCTATTTGAAGGACTGTTTGGCATGACGTTCGGTGAACCGTTCGATGCACCATATGGAGTGTTGTTCGGCATGCTGTTCGGTGAGCCGTTCGTTGCGCCATATGGAGTGTTGTTCGGCATGCCGTTCGGTGAGCCATTAATTGCGCCATATGGAGTGTTGTTCGGTATGCCGTTCGGTGAGCCGTTCGTTGCGCTATAGGGGGCGTTGTTCGGCATGCTGTTCGGTGAACCGTTCGTTGCGCCATATGGAGTGTTGTTCGGCATGCCGTTCGGTGAGCCGTTCATTGCGACATATGGAGTGTTGTTCGGCATGCCGTTCGGTGAGCCATTAATTGCGCCATATGGAGTGTTGTTCGGTATGCCGTTCGGTGAGCCGTTCGTTGCGCTATAGGGGACGTTGTTCGGCATGCTGTTCGGTGAACCGTTCGTTGCGCCATATGGAGTGTTGTTCGGCATGCCGTTCGGTGAGCCGTTCATTGCGACATATGGAGTGTTGTTTGGCATGACGTACGGTGAACCGTTCGATGCGCCATATGGAGTGGTGTTCGGCATGCCGTTCGGTGACCCGTTTGTTGCGCCATATGGAGTGTTGTTCGACATGCCGTATGTTAAACCGTTCGGTGCGCTATTTGAAAGACTGTTTGGCATGACGTTCGGTGAGCCGTTTTGTGTGACATGTCGAATGTTGTTTGGCATGGCGTATGATGAGTTGTTTGTTGCACGATATGGACTGCTTGGTGTGCCCTGTGAATTGTTCGACATGCTCTGTGATTCTTTATTTAAAGGTGTCAAAGGTGGCACACGGGCTTGTCGGGAAAAGCCAAAATTATCGGATTCGGTGTAATTTTCAACATTATTGGTTTCATTTTCTTCACTATTCCATCTGAAAAATCCCAATTTGTAGGCTTTGTCAAGTGTATGAGTAGTGTTTTGACCGATTAAAGTTTTATTGTGATTTTCTGTGTAATTTGCTGAAGTATCTTGATAAAATATCAGTGGTTGAATTAAGTCCAATTTGCCTGAAATTAATAATAAAACATTACATTATCTGACAGAAGTGTATTTATGGCAGTCAACATGAATATGCGCGATAAAAGTAGATAAATCGCAAGATCGACCAAACTAATACGTAATACCAGCCTATTATTATCCCAATGCAGGGCAAAGACCTCCTGCATCAAACAGAGAAGGTACGATTTCAGAAATATTAACTACCTAGGTTCGTGTTTCCTCACGATGTCTTACTTCATCGATATTAGTGATGGCCAAGACAAACTTAGAAAGTACATACGAAATTGAAAAAGCTACATTAGTACTTGCTCGTGCCCGGCTGCAAACCCGGAACCTCATGCATGAGATCCGCGAGCCTTAACCTCAGGGCCATTCCGATATTTCTATCCAACTGCTACAATATCTATAAGTACTAATATTATAAAGCTGAAGGGTTTGTTCGTTTGTTTGTTTGGTTGATCGCGCTAATATCAGGATCTACTCGTTCGAATTGACAAAATCTTTTTGTGTTGGATAGTCCATTTATTGAGGAAGGCTATAGGCCCATAGTTATAGAATAATTATTTAATTTTGTTTGTACGTACACACAGATTATCTAATAGTTCCTTTGTACATTACTGGCAATGCCGCCAGTCTCTTAGGCACATTCCCAGATAACGGCGATGTGGAGGAATTGTTTGATACCTTATTATATTAGTTTTTATACATTAATAGTTATAGGTTTTTCTTTTCTATTATTCTTGTAAATATTGGACATCAAAGTCAAAGTCAAATCATTTATTTCAATTAGACCATTAAAAGGCACTTTTGACCGACATATTAGGAAAATTGAATCTAGTTGCCCATTCCAAATGGTAGTTTCGTATGGAGAACAATGGGAAAACTCCATACTTACTCTTATAAAAGAAAATGTTTACAATATTTTGTACTTACAGAAAATATATAATTATACGTGAATAGCATAAAGTATTAAAATCTAGAAATGACAGCTAAGTTATGTATACTTACACATAGTGTTCACATAATAATGTACAAATATTGAAACAGTAAACAACCACTCCTCATATTTCAACCACAATAAAATAGTGTGTGAGCCAGAGTAACATAGAAGTACAGTAAAGAATAGAATAAACATATATATTACGTATTGATTAATTAAGCAGGTAGTTGAAATTAGCAATCAGTTGGATTTTGTCTAGTCTTTAGATTGTCATAAGGAGCATGTTTCCAAGCATTCGTATCTAACTTGTATAATATTTAATCCTGTTAATTATAATATGCTTGTTTACAAAGTGTACCCTTAATGTATCTTTTAAATTTAGTTGTGATATATCACAAGGTATTTTGTTGTAACATTTAACAGTATCCCATAAAATATGTGTGTACTTTAGATAATCTAAATAATGGTTGTGCTATTTTATCTTTATTTCTGGTATTGAAATTATGTCTATCACTTAATTTAATAAAAAGATGTATATTTTTTCTTAAATACAATTAAACCTAATAAAAACCCCCAACGCAAAACATAAAAGCAATTATTTAAAAAGTAAAAAATAATATCTTTTGTTGAGCCATCAAATGTTTGTTCGTTGAAATGGCGCTATAATGTCGCGGCGGGGTACCGCTAAGTCAACAATAGCTAAATAGGTAAAATAGCGAACTCATGGATTTGCAATGAGATTTGACTTACGCGGTACCCCGCCGCGACATTATAGCGCCATTTCAACGAACAAACATTTGATGGCTCAACAAAAGATATTATTTTTTACTTTTTAAATAATTGCTTTTATGTTTTGCGTTGGGGGTTTTTTAAATTTTAAATTTAATTTTTATTTGAAAGTACTTTATCATATAACATACAAAAATATTTGAAAGTTTTTAAATGTAATTTAGTCTGGTTTTGAGAAGTTGTAGATACGTCTAAAGTTGTATTTCGTCACATGGATCTTTTTTGGTATTAAAGATATCACCCTGAGAATGCGTTTGGAAAAAGATTCAATTTTGGAAAAAGTGTGGATTGGATTCTTTTTGCGTAACTACGTCCAATTGGCACAACCGTACTCTGGCACAATCGTACCCAGTCTACCCTATGTTTAAACAGCCGGCTGTTTAAACAGCAGGAAACCGGTGCTTTGGCCCTTAGAGTTTATAAAATTAATTTTCAAGTTTGTAGTTTTCATCTCGTTAGTTAATTAATATTCTTCATTCCCTTTCAATACAGTATGCATTATTCTACTAGTCAAGCCCTTTCATTTGATATCCATATTGAGGAAGTCGTGAAAAAAAAAAAATGTAATTCGCAATTTTGTGGTGCCGGTCATCTTGGCTTTGAAATTTATCATAGTGTAAAGTATTGTACTAGTAAAGCCCTTTCATTTGATACCCATATTGATGGAGTTGCGAAAAAATATGCTATTTTGTAGCGGCGACCATCTTAGACCGATTTTCATCAAACATAGCTAAGAACACTCCCGACTAATTCACCTTTCAAATAAAAAAAACAAAAACAAAATCGGTTCATCCGTTCGGGAACTACGATGCCACAGACAGACACACACACACACACACACACAGACACGTCAAACTTATAACACCCCGTCGCTTTTACGTCGGGGGTTAAATAAATACTTTAAACAAAATAAGATGAATAAAAAAATACTAATTATCTAATAATGTGTAATTAACAAATAATATAAAATGATTTGTTAAATTTGTTTGCATGCATACATTGCACTGCTGGCTTTCATTGAGTTTAGTTATGCTGAAACGAGCCAACCCTCAATCTTTAGATGATAAAATTAATCACGTCAAACGAATTCAGTACCTAAGCTACATATGTTGAAACAGCAAAAACAGTTCAAATATATTCAAAATATTAAAAAAAATGTATACTCAGAAACAGCAAAAACAGTTCAAATATATTCAAAATATTAAAAAAATGTATACTCACTACAGTAGAATGTATTCAAAAGCACCACGGTCGGAAAAACGGAAATCTGAACAAAACAAAATAAAAATTAAATATTTTATTTGAACAAAATATTCAAGTTCATAAAAAGCTTTTTTTTATTACAGGGTTTAATTAATAAAACATGTCTGTAACTGTCCCATATCTTCCCGTAGGTGTCGTAAGAGGCGACTAAGGGACTCACCAGAGAATGGTCAGCAGCGTTTTCTGTGCCTTTGTAACAACCATACTGCGATCGCCAACCCGCCTGCCAAGCGTGGCGATTATGGCAACCCAACCCCCCCCCCCTTGGGGGCCTATGTCCAACAGTGGACGTCTGTCTTCTTTCGTGGTGGTGGGGGTGGGTTTGTAATTGTCCCACAGCTGAGCAAAGGTATTTTGTCATGCAGAAAAGACGTGAGCATTAATCACCACGCTCACTGGCTCAAAGCGATGAACGATGTTTTCAATTACACATAGGTACAGAGGCCAGTACATCAAGCTACTGCAATCTGTCAAATTTCTTTGATAGATTTTCAACTTTATTACAAAAGCCTAAGGTTCATATTTCATTGGGAAAATTTGACAGTTAGGTATGGCTTGATGTGCTGGCGTCTGTACATAGGTTAAGAACTACTAACTACCAAATAGATTATTACACAATGGAAATTGGTTCATCCCTATTGTAGTTACAATGTCACAAGCAGACAGGTCACAACAAAACACTCGTTTTCTATTGAGTTTGAAAACAATGAAAAAAAATATTTGTCGATGGGTTAGTATCATTGTCTAAGTTGTCCGACCGTCCTACGGGAAACATATTTTATAACATTAGAGATAACAAATGTCTTCAAATCATGTTTCAAAAACATTTTATTTTAATTTTTCTTTCCTGGGCGTTACACAATATTTTAAATACAAGCAAAAAAATAAACAAAAATCACTTACAAGTAACTTCATTGTTTGCGTGTCAATAAGTACTAAGTAACAAAATATACTAACAAAAAATAATAAAATACAAGGCTTTAAATACATGTTGTTATCTTTAAAGTGATAAATAAATTTACTAGCTCTTGCCCGTGACTTCGTCCGCGTGAATGTCGGTTATAGCGGATGCAGACGACGTCGCTTGTGAAAAAGTAGCCTATGGTGCCGATTCTCTTGTACCCCGAATTAAACTAAACTAGGTATCACTAAAATTTCTTATTTTTAGTTTAGAGATTCTATAAAGTTATTCTGCAAACAAGTTTCTCTAAACTTAGAAATAGTTAGAAACAACCTTTGACACGATTAAAATCGAGTTTGACAGTCGCTAAGTTAAGTAGACCATAGACCAAGATATGTTGGAAATTACAATAAAGAGTGAATGAAATTGAACAAAATGATCCAAAGCGCAAAAAAAAAAATGAAATAACTAGGTACCTTTTAATTGTTTATTATTAAAATTAACACCTTCAATTATTTATTAATATGTCGGAGACAGTTTATTAATCACATTGTGGGTGTTAACTAAATTTGTTATGATTTGTGTTTCTTATTGTTAATTTATGTGATTTTACTATCAATTATTGTCTATTAATTCGAAACATGATTAATTGTGTGTGCACACTGATTTGTGATTACTTTATTTCGATAATTATTATCGATGGTTTTATTCAAAACAATTGTTGACACATTACTTTGAATGTAAAACGAATTACTTTATGAAATCACTATTGTTTATTCATGACAATTATCATTGTGTTATTTGATTACAGATCTTATTAGATTCAGCACATTTTAGTGTTTTGTATCAAGTAAACGCGTGACGCACTTCCGTGCGCATGGACAGACTTGTATGGAGAGGTTGCAAGGTGGGGGGCATCGCCTTATAAAAGAGTGTGCACTCCGTAAGGATGGCAGTCGATCCTTTGATTCGACTCAGTAAAGAGTTCCTGCTCCCGACAATACTGTCGGTTTACCTGGTACAGCTCTGCTGTATACTCACATAGCTGTATAGGCTTGCTGCTAGCGAGCGATACACTTTGTATTTGGGTGGCTTATGCTACTGTACGAACTATAGACCTTAAGGGTTTGTTCGTTTATCATTGGGTGGCTTAGGCTGCTGTACGAACTGTAAACCTTAAGGGTTTGTTCGTTTATCATTGGGTGGCTTGGCCACTGTACGAACTGTGGGACCTTAATGGTCTGTTCGATTAACTGTATTGTTGCTGTACCTTTAACTTACTTTATTCTTGTTACTGATTACCATTTGTATTATGTTTTCTTTACTAATAGTGTGTAATTGTTTTTACAGGTCTTCTTTATCCCTAATGGGATAATGGGAACGCCTATAGTCCTGACGATGTACTATACCGCTCGGCGCTCCTCCTCGATCGCTCACTGACGATCCGACAAATAAATATTTAAATTAAAAACAGGGAGCATAACTATTTTGTTATATTTTGAATTTCAATTAAATATGTAAAAACCTGTATTTGTTTTCGTTATCTGTGAGTTCTGTGACAGATATTCGATACTCTGTCTGTTTGTTCTGTTAAGGTTACGGACTACGGTGTGTTTGTTGTGGTTTTAATTTACCTTTCCTCCTTTCCTTTTTCCTTTCTTTTTCTTTTCCTTTTTTTCCTTTTCCTTTATTTCGCGGACAACCTGAATGCATCAATGATAATTATCTATACCTGCAGTGTTTAAACCTAATAATATAATTATTATATCTTCTACTGTGCCTGTCTACTAAAAGTGTCATATCCTTTTTTATTTGTTTAGAAAATCAAGCTGATGCGGAAGTGTTGCAATTTTAGGCCAACGTTGGTAGCGAGCTGAACCAACTAGGCTGCAGCAGGACTGTAGAGCAGTGGAAACATGTAAGTTATTTGTAAAGTCCTTAATTTTTTGGGCTATAGACTTGATATTTGGCAGGTAGGTCGTTTATAGTTAGTAGACGTCCGCAAAGTACGGGTTTTGCGAAAGGGCCGGATTAAAGAGATCTAATGGCACTCGCCAGTTTATAATATAATAATATATAATATGTTATGTAGCCGACCACTCTTAACATTTCAATAAACAATAATTAAACATAAAAAAGAGTGTTGCTCCTGAGTGGTGTGTATTAACATAGTATTTAAATTATAATAATAATAATATGTGGGGACATTTTTCACACACGGCTATCTGACCCCAAACTACCCAAACTAGGGAGACCCTGTACTATGGGTGTCAGACAGCTGATATACATACTCAAATACATTTTTTTTTTGTAAATACATACATATATAGATAAACAACACCCAGACACAAGGCAAACACAAGTGCTCATCACACAAATGTTTACCCTGGGCGGGAATTGAACCCGCAACACGCTGCGCAGCAGTCTATCGCTCAGCCACTACGCCAACCGTGTCGTCAATACTGGAAGCGATCACCGAATAGTACGTAGTAGTAGACAACCGTGTCGTCAGTTTGTTTGAATGTCCGTAATTTTTTTGTGCTACAAACTTGAAATTTGGCATGGAGGTAGATAATAGTTAGTAGACGTTCTCTAAGAATGGATTTTGCGACAGGGCCGGATTAAGGAGGTTTAATGGCTCTCACAAGTTTGTATGAAAGTCCTTCATTTTTTTGTGATACAGATTCGAAATTTGGCAGGGTGGTAGTTAATAGTTAGTAGACGGCCGCTTAGAAGAGATTTCGCGACAGGGCCAGAGTACGTAAGTCTAATGCTCTTGCAAGTTTGTATGAAAGTTTTGATTTAGGTATTGTTGAACTACCGACCTCAAATTTAGCAAGTCTGGAGTTTATGAGTAGGAGAAAGAAAGAGAGAAATAGATTTGCGACAGCCTGGACTTAGAGTTCTCGCAAGATTTATATAGAAATCCTTGGCTTTTTGTATCTTAATATCGGTAGAGAGACAGAATATAGTTATGACATGACAAGTAGAAACAGATTTTACGACAGAGCCAGTTCAAAGGAATATAATCTGAGTCTATGTATTTAACAAACATTTATTGATGACTTAGAATACAACAAATAGATAATACAACCAAATGACATTCAAACGACTCGAGGCCTAAAAATTTTCTTTTTAACCGACTTCAAAAAGGAGGAGGTTCTCAATTCGACCACCTGGCACTCTGAAGTGATTTGCAGTAGCCTAAATGGAAAGTGCTCAATAGACTGTGCTCTCAAGTAGGCCGCTGGAAACACAACCTACCAGAATGGGGGATTATCTATAATAGATCCTACCGATACCCAGTGTGAGTGCAGTACTCCTGACCAGACAATGGTCCACTTACTATAGTGCCCAAAGTGACCTGTCACCTGCACCTTATAGGACATTAAAAACGCCACTAATGCTGCGATTAATGTAGCTACCTATAATGGGCCCAAGCAGTCTAACCACGGATATGAGTCTAACACAAAAAAAACAACACGACCATCGATTCGAAACGAAGAAGACCACTGTATCATAATCACAAATGCCATCTTTTGAATTGAAATAAACTACAGCCTGAAAATAAAACTGTATAGGTAGGTTGTAGGTTTTACAAATTGGTGCCTTAAAATAGACATTTTCTGTTGACTGAAATATAAAAAAATAGTTTGCGTTAAACATCATTAAACTTCATATCTTCCTAACCACGCGGACGAAGTCGTGGGCAACAGCTAGCCACTAATAAATGGGTAATTATTTAAAGAACTTTTCAGTATGTCAATATCATCGCAAATCCACTGTTGATCTTCACATAAATTCTCTAATTTCCTACCAAATAGCTCAGCCGGATGAGCATTAAAGTCACCTAAGATATATTATTTTGCCTCAAGCAAATTGCTCTCGACAATAGCACATACCTCTGTAAAGCACTCCGTAAATTCCAGTAGGTTTTCTGCCGTGTCTGTAGACATATACACACTGAACACTAGAATATCTCTGTCAGCAACATACACATACACGGATTAGTGCACTTAACGACGGACACTTCCTTAAACACGTTCTTACGCCACAGTATCGTCACTCCGCCGTAGGGCCTTCCTCTTAGGATGCCTGCGGAGGTGTCGACCGCCGGCGTCCCGGTATATGCGAAGTCTATGGTCAATGGTGTCCAGGAACGGTATAACGTGCGGGAGCAGCCATGTCTCCTGTAATGCTATAATGTCGGCAGTCTTTCATAATATGATAGCCCTCTCACACATTCAATCGACCCTTTAACCGATTTGCAGTTAAACGAAATAAACGTAAGTTTTAATTATATCTTGAGACAGATTAGCCATTACTATAATTATAAATTACAAATCTACTATATCATTATCATTTACAGATCTTTTCAGTACTTTCTTACATCTATGTATCAAAGTTATGTTAAAACAATTTTAATTAAAATTATTTCTACTTATCTTTGAAATAAAAATGGTTTGCATTCCTGCTTCTATGAGCCTCTTTTTTTAATGCTATTAGAAATGGAGTATAGACACATATTTTTTAGGTATATCCCGGCCCATGAGGAGGTGGTGCGCACTGAGTGAGCTGGTTCGAGGCGATGCCCGCCGGCGCTAAAAAAAAAGAAAGACTCGGGGGAGCCTTTACCCAGCATTGAGAATTTTTTTTTTTTTTTTTCAAATTACATGTTTGACCATGTTTTAATTAAAATAGATTATACTAACGATTTTAAAATATAGATAAGTTTGATCTGTATTCTCTTATTTTATTTTTCGTATTTTTTGCTTTATTATAGCTTTTATGGTTAAGTAGCTATACAATGTAGGTTTTATGTTACGACGGAGCCGCGCGGCCGCGTGTTTTCGGAGCCGCGCGCGGCTGGACGTTGGGGGGGGGTAACAGTCCCGCGGGCCGAACGTGCCAGTGGCTAATTAAAAACATTAGTACTTAAACAAATAATAATCAGTTTCTGCATGTATGAAGGATCATTACTGGAGAACGGCTCGACCGATTTATCTGTTTTTAACCCCGACGCAAAAACGACGGGGTGTCACAAGTTTGACGTGCCTGTGTGTGTGTATGTGTATGTGTGTGTGTATGTGTATGTCTGTTGCATCGTAGCTCCCGAACGGATGAACCGATTTAAATTTTGTATTTTTTATTTAAAAGGTGAATTAGTCAGGAGTGTTCTTAGCTATATTTGATGAAAATCGGTCCGAGACGGCCTCAGTTACAAAATGCAGAATCACATATTTTTACCACAACTCCCTCAATATGGGTATCAAATGAAAGGGCTTGACTAGTAAAATACTGTACAGTATGACAAATTTAAAATCCAAGATGGACGCCACCACAATATGGCGAATTACATTTTGTTTTCACAACTCCCTCAATATATGGGTATCAAATGAAAGGGCTTTAATTGTAGAATAATGTATACTGTATTGAAAAGGAATGAGGAATATTAAATAACGAAATGAAAAATCTAAAAACCCCCAACACAAAACATCAGCATCTGCCTAGCCTTTTCCCAACTATATTGGGATCGGCTTCCAGTCTAACCGGATGCAGCTTAATACCAGTGTTTTACATGGAGCGACTGCCTATCGGACCTCCACAACCCAGTTACTGGGTACCCCTTAATAAGACTGGTTGTCAGACTTTCTGGCCTCTAACCACCCATAACGACTGCCAAAGATCTACAAATGACAGCCGGGACCAACGGCTTTTCGTGCCTTCCGAGGCACGGGGGGAACTCGGTATGATAGGGATGGTCACCCATCCGCAGACCGACCGCGACTAGCGTAGCTTAACCTTTGACCGATCGATCTGTACGGCTTTAACTTCGCCACGAGATCTTACCAACATAAAAGCGATTATTTAAAAAGTAAAAAATAATACCTTTTGTTGAGCCATCAAATGTTTGCTCGCTGAAATGGCGCTATAATGATGCAGCAGGGTAGTAGTCATCTACTACCTAATAGATAAAATAGCGAACCCACGGTAACTTAATTTGCAACAAAAAATTGATCTTATCGAAGCAAGTTGGTCGGAAATGCTGGTAAATTAATAGATAGTTAATGAAATGAAGGGTCTGACTTACTTAAGCGGTACCCCGCCGCGATATCATAGAGCCATTTCAACGAACAAACTTTTGATGGTTCAACAAACAGTACAATTTTTTACTTTTTAAATAATCGCTTTTATGTTTTGCGTGGGGGGCTTTTTTTAATTTATTTTTTTGGCAAGGCTTGAATAAAATAAATTTATAGAATAATCAACCAATCAATGGTATTTTTCTTATATGAAAATATTATTAAGAATAAAAACGTGACTCTCAGTAAATTGCACCTGAGCATAGCCGGGGCGGGTCACTAGTACAAAATAAACGAACATAACTAGAATACGTTGTGTTGTCCGTGCTCGCTAAAGTCCTCGGTTCTCAATTATTCAGTATCTTAGATACCTACACTGCGACCTTCTCATAAAGTAGGTACAGTTAGATAGATAAACTTCTAATCAGTTTGAACTTGTTTTTCAATGTATTGGGAATTCCCATATACAGTCAACGTTCTGACGTTGACAGTGTCTTTACATCGTAGCAGTAAGTGTGGTTTTTCCTTTCAACTCTTATCACTGACCTGCCGTTGATCGTCTTCAGGTCGAACAATTATGGTCAACGATAGTAAGTAGTAATCGCTTGTTCATAGTTTAGTTTTTTTTTTTGGAATTTCCAGTCCTTGCTTTAGGGTGGATGCGTATCTGACGGATGATTCGCTGCTCACCGTCAGTCAGATGTGCGTACAGCCTTATGCCTCCTCTTCACAATCGGCCATGATGGGCGACGCGACACGCGAGCACGATCGTGTGGACGGGGTACTCGCCTGTAGTCGCCCATCCTGTATGTCTATTCTGTTACAATCTCCTTCGGTGAATAAGTCAAAGCATTTATTTCAATTAAACCAGGCACTTTTGAATTGTCAAGGAGTCGGTCAGTTAGTCAGAGAGTTGAAGCTAGTTGCTCGTTCCAAAACGTAGGTAGATCTCTATGGAGAAGAACGAGCAAGAAACTCCACGGACACTCTTTTAAATCAAGTTTTTACAAAGTTTGGTTACATTATAGTTGCTTCTATATGTGAAAACGATGAAGGTAATCTAACAATACAAAACACAAAAAAGAAGCAAGATAAAGTGGCATCTAATCCATGGCAGATAAGAGCTGACCAATCTCCACTGACAGCGCCCGTTCACGAACATGACGCGTGAATCAGCACCATTTAGCTCAACCATTTTGAAGGGAGCCGAATGATCCAACACACGCGCCACCATCAGCGAGACATTTGAGCGAGCATGACAATACTCCCAACCGCCATGTTAATTTTTGTCAAACATAAAGGTATTAATATACACGGCTCCATGGTATTCACATTTACAAAATTGAAATAATGCTGCTAAATTATACAAAACTAAGGTTTCCAATGTATACTATTTTATCATATGAAGTATATGAAGTAAATACCTAGGTGAAGTGAGCTATCATCTGTCCCGATGCTAGGGATTTACAAAGCACTACCATCGGATGACAGCTCACTTCACCTAGGTGTTCACCGAGGGAGATTGTAACAGAATAGCAATGCAGGTCCTTAATCGTCGTCATGATTGCGGCGATCAGTGACTTGTCGGTTTTTTGGACACACATAAAAGGGAATCGCTTGTAGTTGCGTGCGCGTGCCCACACGATCGCCGATCATAATCATTCACCGAAGAACAGCGAACTGTGCGGACGTCGCGATGCGTTGTTTTTTTGTCAACCGATTTCAAAAAACGTATATTTTTTATGTTTGACCACGCATTACTTTTTTCAGTATAGTACGATTTCGATTATTCTTTTTTTAGTTGATAGTGCATACCTCAAAGTTGGTCCCAAGTAAATTTCAAGAAAATATCCACCCCTAAGGGTAGAAAATAAAGGATGACTGAAATTTCTTGGTGTCACAGTTTCATAATTAATTGTATGATATTTAAAAGTTGTTTTAGTACCTACTTTTGCACTAAAACAACTTTTTTTACAAAAAAGACAACCGCCTTTAAAAATTAAAGAATTACTTTAAATTCGCTAGTCGGTGGCTTTGGTTTTGTGTGTTGTTTTGTATTGCCACCAACTTGCGAATTTAAAGTTCATCAATTTTTTTTTTTCGCAACTTTTTGTTCAACTACATTGATAAAATGATACAATCATTTTATCAATGTAGTATGTGTTTTTGTAATGTAGTATGTACGGAAATCAAATTAATAGTAGCTGCAACTAACCTCCACGTTTATTTTGAAGGCTTGCCGCTCACTATATGATCACGGACGATTGTGTGGATGCTTACACGATGATCGAGACGATTACCTTGACGATCACAGACAATCGACGAGTTTCGGTCATGGCCGATTATGTAGAGGAGGCATTATAAGGTAAAACTACTCTCATTGTTGGGGGTAGGTGATAAAAAAGTTAACCCACAATAATTTTTCTGAGTAATTTTAATTTAAAATTTAATAACTATTTAGTTTTTAACTAATAATAATAATAATAATAATAATAATAATCGTTTATTTTTGGAACAAAAACAAGTACAGTAGGTGGACAAAATTTAAAACGATGGTAGCTGCAAAAGTTAAAAACTGTGGCGCAGCTACCAACGCCCGACTCCAAGCGAGAGGGTAAGCTGTTCCAGGTTAATACATAACAAAGGCATTTTAACAAAAGTGGGCAAAATAAGAGAAAAAAAACTAAATTAGAAGTATAATGTAGAGTAAAAAAGGAGTTAAATTGTGTGCCGTGAGTAGAATGTGGAGTTGGGGATGACTGTGAGTTCGAATGTTAAGTGTGGGTGAGTAAGTGAGGTGCGAGTAAGGCGGGTGAGTGTAGGAGTGTGAGTGTAGGAGTGTGAGTGTAGGAGTGTGAGTGTAGGAGTGTGAGTGTAGTTTTACCTAATTGTCTAGTGAATGTGAGTGTTTATAGATATTTAAACTTCCACGAGTTTTTCAGTTGCATCATATGTGAGTGTTCTTAGCCAAGTGTCGAGCTTTTCCTTACATTTATGCCTAGTATCAGAATATATATTTATGATTTTATTTATTCTGTTGTACATTTTACAGCTTATGTAATTAAAGTGGCGACGTGTTGCAACAGTTGTTCGAGGCTCAATAATACAAATACGATCAGAACGACGTCTGTTGCTAGATCTGTCTGGATTATATTTGAGTTGGGAATGTTTACGGAGCACTGTCTGAGAGATGAATAACTGTCTGACAGACAGGACCTGGCAAAGGGAGTAAATTGATGTGGTAGAAAAACGGGTTGGTTTCTTCGCAAGGACCTTTAAAACCGCTCTTTGCGCCCTTTCAACCCGCAACATCGCCGTTTTGTGAGCCCCACCCCAGGCCGTCAAACAATATCCTAGTACTGACTGTGCAAGTGCAAAATAGACAACCATCAAGCTTCCAAAATCCATTACAACTCTAAGTTTCTTAAAAATATACAGTAATTTCCTAATGCGTGAGACAACAGCACCAATCTGTTGTTGCCATTTGAGATGACGATCAATTAGAACACCAAGATATTTAATAGTATGCGTGCATTCAAGTTGAGGGCAATCGCAAATCACCTCAGGACTAGGATTAGAACAACTGTGAGCGTGAAGTAAGAGAGGTGTTCGTGGTTGACCTGATTTATTTATGGAAAAACAAATAAATTTGGTTTTATTGACATTTAATGTTAATAGGTTTGTGGCTAGCCATTTCATGACAATACTTAAGACCAGCTCAGCATTGTTTTGGGTTTCATTCCAAGTATGGCCATGAATTATCAGAGCTGTGTCATCTGCATAAGTGAGAATCTTGCAGTTAGGGAGGAGTAACTGACATAGCTCATTCACATAAATTAGAAAGAGAGTCGGCCCAAGCACACTACCCTGCGGGACACCAAAGTCAACTGACATCCTGTTACTTAAATGATCCCCAACTTTAACATATTGTCCACGGCCCGTCAAGTAAGTCCTGAAGATATCCTGGGCAGTACCGCGTATACCAATGTCCTCCAATTTTGAGAGGAGTAGGGGGACAGAGACAGTGTCGAAAGCTTTGGATAAATCTAGAAAAATAGCTAATGTCTTTTGCTTATTTTCAAAGTTATTGATAATTGTGTCTGTTAGTGTTAACACAGCATCGTCAGTAGATTTACCACTTCTGAAGCCAAATTGATTATTTGCTAGAATGTTATATTTTGTAAGGAATTTTGTTAATCTAATGTTAATTACTTTTTCAAATATTTTAGAGAAAGTGGTAAGTACCGATATTGGTCTATAATTAGAAACACTGTCTCTGTCACCCGACTTAAAAATGGGGTGGACAACCGCGGTTTTAAATATGTCAGGAAAGATTCCTGATGAGAGGCATAGATTAAAAACATAGACAAGCACCGGAATAATAGTGAGTCTAGTTGCTTTTACAATTGAGGTAGGGATACCGTCAATACCAACAGCACATTTGTCCTTTAAACCAAGAATGATGTTATCTAGCTCAGGACCATCGACATTATATAGTGCCATTGAATGTAAAGGGTGGGGCTTGGAGGAACCCGTCTTGGCAGTGTTGTGTTGGCAAAATGTTAGGTTTTTATGAAATTCAGGTTGTTGGATTCTGGATGCCAAGTGTTTGCCTACATTAGCAAAGTAGTCGTTTACCATGTCAACAGACTAGGAGGGATTATCGCCGCAATTAAAAAGCTCTGAGGATGGAGATAAGTTATGGTTCAAATTTGCTACCTGTCTGATAAGAGTCCACGTAGCTTTAGAGTTGTTTTTTGCTTTCTGGAACTCAGCGCGCTCGTACTCGCGTTTAACTTTTTTCAGAAGATTATTACAAAAGTTGCGGTATCGATGGAGTACTAACTTGTGGGCTTCATCTTCTGGATTTTTTAAAAACTTACAGTATAATTTGTCTCTATGTCGTATGCATCTCAATAGGCCTGGAGTGATCCAAGGCTTAATAATACGTCGTCTACTTGGAGTTACTAAAGTGTGAGAGTGAGACTTAATGGCTGCGGACATTATAAGTACAAGAGATTCAGCAGCTTCATTGTGGTTATTTGAGTTAAGGATTGAAGAGAAATCAGTGTTAGAGATACATTCAATAACCCCCGGGACATCGATCTTAACCCTAGAGTAACTATGCTTTGTTTTGGTTTTTATATTTAAGTTACAGAAAACAACGACAGGAGAGTGGTCCGTTATGGGAGCATCTAGCACCAGCGTAGTGGCAGAGGTTTGACAGCGAATTATCACACATGATCCAGACAGCTTGCAAGTCTAGTAGGGAGAGTGTGAGCAGAGAGCATTGCGTGAGATGCTGTAAGATTTAGATACTCGTCAGCATTTGGGTCAGTGCTTTCAGGTGCGATATTTATGTTTACGTCGCCAATGATTGCCACGGTATTATACTGTGATAGAGTTCCCAGAATGTAGTCAAGACTGCAGAGGAACTGTGTCAAATCCCTGCATGAAGGAGAACGATATAAAGCGACAAGGGCTACTTTACCTGAGAATTTGAGTATGAGGCAATTGGCATCGCTAAATGTAGGGATTTCGATGGTAGCATTATAGCAGTCTCTAATGTATGCGACTACGCCATCATTTTGATTTTTAAAAGTCGATGTGTGAGAGTTGTATCCATTTAAGGCGGGAATAAGTGGACATTTGCTCAGCCAGCACTCCGTAAGTATAACAACGTCGGGTATGTATGGGAGTCTGCTCATGAATACCACAAGGTTATCAAAATTACAGTTTAGGCTTCGTATATTGGTATGTAATATTTTGAAGTCATACATAGTTTCGTTAAGATACCTTGAGCTATTTTCTGGTGAGGAAATATAACAGTTCGAAACAGAAACATTTTCGACTTCTGAGTATAACGTAGACAAATCATTCATATTTTATCATCTTTATAGCAACTGAGGAACAAAAACGAAAGTATAACGGGGATACACACCGACGAACTACAATTCAAACAAATTGGTAGGGGCAGATGGTGGCAACCAAAAAGCAAAAATGCGTTTTTAGGCGGTATTTTCTTAGAATATGCGTAGGGACTAAGATAGTGATGTGATGCTTGGAACCGGTGGAAGGCTTAAGTAAATATGTTGTGTAGTGATGAGGTGAGAAGATGTGAGAGGAGTGAAGTTGTTAGTGGATTGTGTGCAAATACAGTATGGTACAGAGTAGGTGAGCAGTTGACAATGGTATTTATGTTATCAAAATATTTAGGGTTTCCTAGACAATAACAATTACAACAAAAAACATACATAATTAGTCACGCTGACTTAACAACGCAAGCAAGGTCCGCTTCATTTTTTACTTGGAAATGAGGTTTGCCAACTTTTTCCCGAATAAATATCTTGCCGTGTGAAACCCAGCAGAACTGGAACTCGTTCGACTTGGCAGCATCTCGAGCCATGAAGAAAAGTCTCTTGTTTTAGCCGATAAGTTTTCTGAGATGTAAATTGGTTTCGTTGGGCCGCTCAATTTTAGGTGTTCCGTTGTTAATTTGTAGGAGTTTTTATTGTGGTTTCAGAACTTTAATAAGAATTCTTCCTTGAGGAGGACGGTGGTAAAGTCGACTATAATTGGTTTGTTGGCCGGATCTTTCGTTTTAATGCGGAACAAGTCCTTAACGTCTCTTGGCTGGATGGTGACATGGAGAAGATTGCCAGCGTCAATGATGGTGTTGAGCAGGGAGGCCTTGGTCTCAGATACGCCACTAGGGACATTACGTATCTCAATACATGTTGACCTTGAGCTTTGTTCCATTTTTTCCAGCTTGGACTCGAGATCATTTACATAAGATAGATTTTCTTTGCGCTCGGTCTTCAGCAACTCTACCTGAGATTTGAGGCTGTCATGTTGTACGGACAGGTGGTCGAATGAGTCACGGATGCTGTTTGCCAGAGATAACAGCTTGTCGTACTTCTCATCTTGTTGGAGCTTGAACTCGCGGAACAATTGCTTCATATCGGACATGAAGTCTGACAATTTGCTCTCATCGTTATCTTCCGAGCGCTTACGCTTTACATTACGAAAAGTAAAGTTCGGCGAAATCTCAGTAGTAGGTGTGTCCGCCTTGAGATTGAGGTTAGGCTCCGAAGAGCTAAGTGATGTGAAAGGCGCCTGTTCGGATGCGGCGAGCAATGTCGCAACGGGTGGCGGTGCCGGAGATGTCTGGGGCGGTGTGCGGTTTAAAGGCATACTCAAGTGTTTAACGATACAGGTACCAGGTATGCAGTAATTAGAAGCGGTGTAAATCGATATTTTTGTTTTATCTAAGGTGTGGTTCAACTTATACTGGCGGCTATCGACAGATCGGAACAAAATTACTTTCCGTCAAACATAAGTAGACCTCTGCCAAGAAACAAGTGTGTCCTGTCCTCTACTCACGGTGATTGCGTCCCTGTCGGGCCTGTTTTCTGTGCGTTCCGTCTTTGTCTGGCAACGATGTCTTTGAACAGCTTGAATGGATGCCGCGTCGGCACGAGTAGATGTGGATGTGGAAGCTACGAGGTGAATGGGCACTGACCAGGCGCAGATCTCGCGTAAGCGTAGCGCGAACTTCAACGATTTATGCACTCCTAATTTTTATGCTTATTTATTTTTTACTCAAATTTAATATAATTTAGTTAAAATGATAATATAGGGACACATAAAATACGTCTGAACGCCTCAGATGTCCGGAGGGAAGGGGAACTATTTTATTAATAATATTGGTTATATTTATTGCTAAATAACAACCTTTTAGGTTCTAAACGACCACTTCCCAAAACTTTCACTTTCCCAAAACGTCCACTTCCCAGAATGGCAATTCCCTGAATGTCTATTTCCCATTTCATCTACTTTCCTAAAACCACCACAAATCTACATTGGCCAAAAAGTCCACTTCCGATAACGTCAACTCTCAAAACGTCCACTTTACAAATATGGTTTATTTTAATCAAAGTGTTACTGGTTCCTTAATTACAAATGTGTATAGTGCTGTTATAGTTACAAATAAAGGAGAATTGTGTCTCGAAGGTATAGGTAAAGGGTAAAGAAACTGGTAACTTAGTCCGAAGACCAGGATCTGGACGACAGCGATGCACTGGTGAGAGATGACAGATTTATTGTCACCTAAGTATTCTCTTTGAAATTGACACCTGACCGGCGTGAACTAGCAGCAGCTCAGAAAAGTTCGAGGGAGGGCTGTCATCGAGTGGACATGGACAGTGAGGTAAAAACTCAAAGATTCCAAAAAGGTCAGCCAGGGCCAAAATATTCTCCAACCCATCAACAAGCCTGGCTTCAGTTTGCTCGCCATAGATTCCGAAATGGAGCAGTCTAGTTCTCGGACGTAATCAGCATAATATGCATGTATGGTAGCGATTCGCACAATGCTGTTTTATTATACGGGGGTAGATCCTGTACGATGTGCGCGGGGTCATTCCCACTCACCCCTGAATGGTCTGCCCCCGGGGTGGCGGACGGGAATTTCTTCCCGTTTGCCCCCGAATTTATATAAGTTTAAAAATGATGGCAGTTGGGAAAAAATATTGCCACCTGCCCTTGAAATTAAAAAAGTATTTTGGTGAAAAAGAAATCCCATCCACCACCGCGGGAGCAGACCATTCGGGAGTGTGTGGGATTAACCGTGTGCGCGGGGAAAGCCTATTTTTGTATGGAGATCCGTACCAACTTGCGTCAAACCAAAGTTACTCTCAAGAGTCTAGTTTTTTATTTAACTTTTCACTACATACAAGATTTAACTTTATATGTCTGTAAAAAAATTGTCTTATCACACAGATCCCCTAATTATGTTTTATTAGATTGTTTACGCATTATGGGAACCAAATAAAATAAAAAATAAATTACTTATCTTTCGAATTGGCCATTATTTGCAACTAACTGCAATATTTTGGGTTTTGTCATCAAAAATCATTAACATTTTGCTAAAAAAAATTAGTCACACTTCGGCTAAGACAAGTTCGGTTCAAATGGTTGTAAATGGTCTATACTAGCTCCGATTTACGGCCTTGTATCGATCTACCAAACATCCTGTATATATATGTATATATATTGCCTATATATTATAGTAGTTATATATTTTTGTTTATTCAGTTTACCTACGTTGTTTTTTAACTATGCACCTACCATGTTATCTCTTCACCACCCTTGGTTGACTGGTAGAGAATGCCTAAGGCATTTAGTCCGCCTTTGTACCTTTGTGCATGAAGTATTTATTTATTTATTTATTTACACTTCATGCATAAAGGTACAAAGGCGGACTTAATGCCTTAGGCATTCTCAAAAATTATAAATAAATAAATAAACCATAAAAAAGATACAAATCAAATAGAGAACGAGATACTTGTCACATTTGAAAGAATCCGCAGGTGCTACTAAGTTATTATTCATATCAATCATCATCATCATCATTTCAGCCGAAAGACGTCCACTGCTGGACATAGGCATCCCCTAAGTGTCGCCACATTGACCGGTCTCGTGCGACTCGCATCCAGCGGATCGCCGCAACCTTTACCAGGTCATTGGTCCACCTAGTGGGAGGCCTTCAATAGCCTCCCACTAGGTGGACCGAATATCAATCCAATACTAAATATATATAAAAATCAATATAATAATATTATTATTCACATTTATTTATTTTATACACATACCTATTATATTACATTTTGAAATAGTAGTAAAAAAAATTTTTTAAAAATATAATAAATAGTAGCCCACCGGTATCGGGAACAGGGTCCAAGCTACCGGTGGTCAGGGCTTCTGAGAGAGGAATCTCCTAACAATACGTGCCGTGAGTACTGCTTTTTGAATCAAGCCCTTGATCCAGCTGCCCAACGAGAAACTCCTCAGATGTTGGTCGAGGCTCTGGGAAATTCATCTCCCATTCATTCATCATTCATTTCCATTGGCCGTAACGACTATCGGCACAATGATTGCTGTATTCACATCCCACATGTCGACAACCTCGCGAGCCAAGTCTAGATACTTTATTTGTTTATCTTACTCAGTTTTCATGAGGTTCTCGTCATGTGGAACCGCTATATCAACAATCATTGCGCGACGCTCTAATCGATCTATCATCACTATGTCAGGCTTATTGGCAACAATAGTCCTGTCAGTGATGATAGATCGATCCCAATACAACGTGATATTGCCATTTTCGAGAACTGGGTCGGGCACATACCTGTAGTACGTTACCTCCGACTCTACAAGCCTGTATTTTAGAGCAAGTTGCTGGTGGATAATCCTAGCTACAAGGTTGTGTCTATGCAAGTAGTCTCCGTTCGCCAGACGAGAGCACCCAGAGATAATGTGACGGATTGGTTCTCCCGGTCGGTGGCATGCCCGATCAATGTCAACCGTGCCGTCCTTCACAATATACCTCCGGTAGTTGTTCATCATCATAAATTCGTCCATAATCGCACAGACAAAACTTTCAGTTTCCCCAAAGAGGTCACCGAAACGCAGACAGAATACGGACGCCAAGAAGTCTACATCAGGCCCATGTAGGGCCCGGTAGAAGCGCCCGTGAAGCTCCTTACTCTGCCATACCTCCCTGTGGTCATTAGTAAGTAGTACTACAGGTTTGCGCCAGTTCTCGATCGCTAAGGAGAGCGGGGCGAGGCCCTTGTCCACTGAGACGGACACATTGGGAAGGACAGAACATAAACATCAAGTGTCATCATTGCAGAGTATCTGCAAGAGCTAGAAGTGATGCTGTAAATGTATTCTTGCACAATCTATATCTTGGCCTAAATATACAACTGGGGCAGCACAACTTCGAGTAGGAGGCGAACAGAAGGATACGCTTGGGCTGGGCGGCATTTGGGAAGCTACATGATATCTTTAAATCGTCAATCCCACAATCCCTTATGTCCAGGAACTTTAACCAGTGCGTCCTACCCGTAATGATTTACGGAGCTGAAACATGGACACTCACCGTTGGCCTGGCCCACAAATCTACGGTTGCTCAGCGCGCTATGAAGAGAGCGATGCTCAGGGTTTCTCTGGAGGCTATAATATGGGTTACCTATCATAAGGTCGAAAAATATTTGACCGAATTTCATTTCACCTAAAACTTTTCAACTTTTCTCGTTTCGTATTTTTTTACTTCATCGAAGTCACGTCTGCCACTGTATCAGTTGACCTATTATCAATTCGCTTTTTTTCGTTGCGCCGACGTTTCATTTGGTCGAAAAACTTTTTACCGAAGTTACACTTAGCCGAAATAACATTTGTTCGAACATTCGTTATACTACTGTTTTAATTACCATATTTCACCAAACGCCTAGAAGTAAATATGTCTGATATTGAGTCAATGATAACCGGTACTCCACCAGCAAAAAAAAAATTCGTCGCTATAGAAACGAAAAATCAAAAACTTATGAAAATTAAAGACAATTTGAGTGAAATTAAATATTTGAAAGAGCTTTCAAAGCTTTCAAAGTGCTTTGAAAGAGCTTTTAATATATTTATTACACTGGCGTTATAGAGAGCTAATTTCAGATTAGTTTCCTACTATTTTGTTTCATTAATTACGTAAATGTAATGGCACTTAATAAAACGGGTGGTCCCAGTAAGAAGCTTGCAAACAAAGATTCTTGCTTCAATCATGCAGCATGCAAGCAGGCATGCAGCATGCAAGCAGGCATGCACAAGCATTGTTTCTGTCACGGCTCCGGCGCTGCGGGGCCGGCTCTTCCGGCCAGCCTCAGCCGCGGCGGCGAGCCTTCAAACCGCCCGCTCCTCAGCTCGCGGGCCGCCCCACTCCTCCGCGCCTACGCTTTCTTAAATTACACTCTAGGCGTAGGGCAGACAAGACTGCGTGAAGTCGGTTTTGCAGCGATTCATTTCTGTCACCAAATTTTGTAACATATTGACTTTTTATGGCACTATTTTAATTTATTGTTGAAAATGCTACCAACTAACCGGCTATATATTTGTGATCAAATAATATTCCGTAAAATGTTGTTGTTGCAAATAAATCATTTGGCAAATGAAAATAGTTCAAAAGAGACTTCGGTCAACAGGAAAAAAATATTTTGTAAATCCGAGAAACATAGTTCGATAAAGTAATACCCATAAGTATTACTTTAGTTCTAAAAGTATGTCAAATAATGCATATATCAAAAAAGACGTCGGTCAATAGTTTTCGGTAAAGTGAAATTCGGACAAAAATTATTCGGAAAAGTGATCGGTTCCCTAGAATATGCAATGAAGTCATTCGCCAGAGTGGTAAAGTCATCAACATTGCGCGTCCAAATAGTATACTGAAGTAGAAGTGGGCCACGTCTGAGAACGGACAGACGGCAGATGGAGCAGACACGCTTTAGCTTTGATACCGCGTTTGGGCAAGCGTAGTGTGGGACGCCCTGCGGCACAATGGAGCGACGACTTGAAAAAGATGGCTGGCATCGGATGGATGCGGGCGGCCTAAGACCGGGTTTGTTAGCGATCTCTTGGGGAGGCCTGCGTTCAGCAGTGGACTGCAACAAGCTGATATGATGATGAGAAACTTGTAGACTACAAGTTTTGGTTCTGATAGTATCCAAAATCTGGCGAGGTATGCTACTCATTCTATAACTAAAAACATAAAGTTGTTAGTTAAATTGTTGACGGACACAATTCATGCGTACAACAATATTATGATCACGTGCCAAAACAATTAAAGACAATTTTAGTGACAGTTTGGTCGAACGTTTTGCTCAATCGGTCGGTACTTAATCTTGCAAATATTTCGTAAGTTCTAGCAAATATACAATCAGCAAAAATATTTCATTTAAAACTTAAATCACAGTTCGATTCGTTCAGTTAGATTCATATTAACATTCCTATACTCGCGCGTTGGTCTGTGACACCGACGAAACACATTTTCGTAATTATTTTTATGCACGAAAATCCTAAGAAGTCGAGTTCCTTGCTAGCTGCCGGATTTGTTGCTATCATCATTTTAGTGCAGGCCGCGTGTTCTTGCGAAGCGCCAGTGTTGTAGTATTTGGCGCAAATCGGCCGTGAGACCGACGCGAGTATAGGTGCAACTTTTTGTGTAAGTATAAATGTAATATATTTAGTGCATTTATATATTTTTTACAAACTTTGAATACCTTATGGCGTATGTATAGTAAAATGTATGTATGTTTGTTGCTCTATATTATATTTTGACCAATTTTGTTATTCTTTTTAGATTATACTTTATATCAAAATGGACGATGATCGAATCAGATTGCTGCTGGATGAATTAAGTTCTGGTTCTAGCTATAAAAACGAAAATTACAGTGAGGTGGAAGACTATGTGGAGACTGTGTGAAGAGATATACGACACCGAGCAAGAGGACGACAATGACGAGATATATGAGGTCGAAGGCAGAGAAGAAAAAAAAAATACTTTTCTTTGGAACATGCTGTAACTGTATACCCTGATTGTTATGGTGAGGGTCAAAACTAAGCTAAACATAGATAAACATGTCCTTTGATGTGTTGTTTATTATTATTTAGAAGTTTCTTTTGTGTTTCAAAAGCATTACAGATTTTATTTTAGTTTTCCTCGTACTTAAGAAAAAGAACTCAATTTTGAAAACTATAATAATAATAATAATAATAAACGTTTATTTGGAACAAGTAAAGGGACACAAAATTACAATATGAAACGAAGATAGCTACAAAAGTTAAAAACTGTGGCGCAGCTATCAACGCCCAGGTCAAACACATGGAGCATTTGTTCCAGATTAATAATTTAAAAAAGTACAAAATAGTTAAAATATGAAAAGGTTAAGTACTAATCTTACTAACTATGTGTCAGTGTGTAGTGGTCATTGGGAAGTTTGTGAGTAGTGAGTGTGCGTGAGGGAGAGGGGGGTGTTGTGTTTATGTTAATGACGAATGTATGTGTTTATGTTACCACAAGTTTTTCTGTAGCTTCATAGGATAAGGATCGTAGTAATACAGACAGTTTTTTTCTAACTGAAGTTGTTGTTAAAGGATAAATTTGTATGCTTCTATTTATATTATTGTAGAGTTTAGAGCTAATATAGTTAAAGTGGCGTCTTACTAATGCCAATCTGGAGAAAAATGTCTTGCATATTAAGTCGGAACGTCGCTTCTTAGAAAGGTAATGTGGGTCATACTTCGTGAGGTTGTGCTTCTTAACAATAGTTTGAAGTATAAATAACTGTCTTACTGTGAGGACGTTGCAGAGCGAAAAAAGTTCAGATGTTGGGAATCTTACAGGTTTCTTCGCCAGTACTTTTAGCACTGCTCTTTGTGCTCTCTCCAATCGTAGCATGGTAGACTTGTGGGTACCTCCCCATACTGTAATGCAATAACTAAGGACTGACTGGACGAGTGCAAGGTAGATTAATATTAGGCATGGGAAGCCAGCAACCGCTCTGAGTTTTTTAAAGACGTATATAAGTCTTCTTACACGGACCACCATTGACTCAACCTGTTTTTTCCACGTGAGACACTTGTCCACTAAGACGCCAAGATATTTAATGCTATCTGATCTTTCTATCTGGGCACAGTTACAGGGAATGGTGGTGGTGTAACACACGTGGGCCTTGATCTGAAATGATGTTGGTGGTTGTGTAAGAATTCCTGGTGTGAAAGGGATGAACTTTGTTTTTACGAGGTTGATTGTAAGTAAGTTTAGGGTTAACCAATTCATGACCAAGCTCAGAGCCGTCTCCGCCGTCTCACGAGTATCGGGCCAGTCCTTCCCATGCGTTATAAGAGCTGTGTCATCCGCGTAAGTAATAATTCTTGTATTTGGAAGTGATAGCTGACACAGCTCGTTTATATATATAAGAAAAAGAGTGGGCCCTAAGACGCTACCCTGGGGCACACCAAATGTCATATCTTCCGGTGTACTGGTAAAAGTTTCGACTTTCACAACCTGTTTCCGACCCGTCAAAAACTAATTTGTGATAGACTGAAAGTCAATTAAATTATTATTAAATTAAGTATTATTTATACTATTTTGTTTCATTATATCCTGAACTTTGAAATATTAATAATATTTTTTGAGTATCTTAATAAAAAAATATGTTGTTGGGGTACAAACTATCGGTCTGTGACACCGTGCGCGAGTATAGGTGTTACAAAAATTGGCGCGAGTATAGGAAGGTTAAAGGTGTCAAAGCCCTTCTTGGCGTTGTCTATGGTCCACCCGCCGTTGACTACTTTTCCAACATTGAACTGGCACTGGAATCTGTAGGGTTAGAGTATACACATTAATTCAAGGTTGCGTGAAAGAGAGTTACGTGTAACAGAGGGATATAAAACATCCATTTGACAGTAATTCCATTATCATTTTCGAGTTACTTTGTTCCAATTGCAGGATTGGAACAAAATTGTAACTCGAAAATGATGGTTTACAGGAGAGCCAAAAAACGATTTCGCGCACTTTGAATCGCGATAAAAGGGGTACCTATTGGACTATCAGGAATTTAAAAAAAAAATCAATGATTTTTCATTCCTCATCCATTGGTATACCATGAGAATAATATGAGAATCACTTTTCGGGTAGGTAAATTGAAAAAAATAAAGTTTTTCAAACAGTACTATGACGTGACATTATAGTATATACTATACTATTTACATGTAATCCATGTCATTCATCATTCTTTTTACCCGACTTCGCCAGAAGAAGGGTTATGTTTTTCGGGTGCATGTTTGTATGTATGTTCCGTAACAATATATTTTTAATCTGTGCGCACTGTGCTTGTGAACGAAGGAATCGAGTCAATTCCAAGATGGCAGCTAATCCAGTTGTCTGAGTGCGCGCTCCCGGTTTAAAATCCTTGGCTGAGGGTTAATCGTCGCTAAACGGCTTCTATCTGGACTGAGTGTGATCTCTGAACGCTCATATAGTGCAGTACAGACTTTGGTGCACCAATTTGTGAGCAAATAATCGGACCGGCCGGTCACACCACGCCGCTACGTGCCTCACATCGTCAGCACGAGATTCCCTCAGGAAGCCACAGGAGGCTAGCAGGTGAGTGACGCACTTTATTCTTGGACGGTCTAACGATCTCCCCACGAGCAAGCACAGTTAATCATTATTCAACTAAAATACGTATCGAAATCTGTGTTTGCCCCCAATGTACCACGTCGGCTTGGTACATTTTTTGGTGCCGAAACCAGGGAATAACGAATATAATTCGACAATATTCATTCGTTTACCCGTTAACAGTAAAGTTCTCGTAAAATCTTAGGTAATTTTCAACATACAGCGCAAAGAAATTAAAATCTTTTTTTTCCCACTTAACCCCAATTATTTCCCACTTTTGGGCAATACATATTCGTTTTAGGTCGATTGCTATACATTGCACTAGTTTATTTCGTCAATCGTTGAAAAACAAAAAAGTATATTTTCAAACGTGCATCGATCTTTTCAAATTCTATTATCGACAAATTCTTTGCGTGTTCGATGCATTCTTGTTCATTTGCTATATAAACTCGCTTGGCTACACGTATTTCGTTGTTAAATTCTGTCGAAATCATCATACAAGTTGATATAACATCGAATCGAAACGAAAATAACCACAATTAACTAATCATACTTAGAACATTTGTAAACTTCTGGTTCGCCTAGCCTACCTTACATTTGAATTATTTGAAATTTGTATTTTTTCTCCGCCGCCATATTAGTTCGAGTGGTTCTTTGTTCTACGATTTGAAATTGAATTGAACGGTGAACCATAGACAAATTAAATTTGTTTAACGTTTAGTTCAATGACAATATTAATTTGTTGGATTGGTATTGTAGTGAATGAATGAATGAACTGCGATTGAACAGTTGACGTACGGTGTTCGGATTGGGTGTTCTATTCCGTTTGAAACGGTTTGTTTACATTATTTCATTGTTATTTAGTTGAACTTAACGGTGCCATTACTAGTTCATTATATAATCTTATTTGATAAAATTGATTGTTTTAACGTTATCAAGGCTAACTAATAAACAAAATGCCTCATTATTCTAAAAAATCATTACGTAGATTGAGTAAAGGTAAATCGGTTGAAGTCGAATACCAAACTGAGCGCGACTTACCGGTATTGCGTAGAAAACGTACTTTAGCGTTCAATAGGTTATCTAAGACGCTTGAAGTCGCTCGTTTAGCGGAAAATAATGAACGTGATTTAAGTAAATTGTTGGCACATTGCTCGGACTTAACTAAATTAGTAAATAACTTTGAAGAAGCCCATGATGACATACTTAGCTTATGCGAACTTACAGATGAACAACAAGCGGAACAAGATTGTATCAGATCCGACTTCGACGAACGATATTATGAGATTTTAGCGATACACCGACGCTTAACGAAGGTCGATGAGCCTAACGAATATAACGATGAGTCAAATAAATCTCATATTGAGTCGTCGCGTGTACTCAAAGTAAAAATCCCTAAAATTAACTTACCGCAATTCAGTGGTAACATTAAGTTGTGGACCGAATTCTTCGATATCTTTACCTCGCTGATTCACGAGAATGGTTCACTTTCGAATACGGAGCGCATGCACTACCTCGTCTCTAGTCTCACTGGTGATGCGTTAGCACTTATACGAACCATCCCTGTGACGGGCTTATACTACCACGAAGCATACTCTGCATTGGTTGCGCGGTATAAAGACAAGCGGGAACTTGCCTTTACTTGCTGGAAGGAGATCTTGAACGTTAACCTGAAAGCCAACTCACCCATTGATTTACGACGTGTTCTTGATTCTTTCAACGAAAATCTATCGATTCTCAAACGGTAAGGAAGAAGTTCTGGGAAATGGACAACATTCCTCAGTATTCAAAGTTAACACCGGACGAAGAACTCTGTGAACAGAAATTCGTTACCGAACATTCCCGCGATGCTTCAGGGAGGTATACCGTTACCTTGCCTTTCAAAGATGAAAACAAGAATCTAACTTTTCCTGGATCGCGAGAATCTGCTTTACGTCGTTTTAAATCATTATAACGCAAGTTAGCGGCTAATGAAGCTTTATGCGAACAATATTGCGACTTCATGGCTGACTATTTACAAAGTGGTCACATGAGTCTAGTTCCCTCACAGGAAATCAACCAGGGTTGTTATTACATACCTCATCACTGCGTTTTGCGACCTGACAGCGCAACGACAAAGCTAAGAGTGGTCTTCGACGCTTCTGCGAAAGACGCTCGTGGTGTGTCGTTGAATGAAGCTTTACTCGTAGGTCCTAAGCTGCAGGCTAACATTGCCGAGATTCTTCTTCGTTTTCGAACACATTTTGTTGTATTTACAGCCGATATTCGTCAAATGTTTAGAAATGTTACTATGTCAATTGACGATCGAGATTTCTAAAGAATTTTTTGGCGATTCAAATCAACGGACCCAATTCAAGAGTATCGATTAAATACCATAACTTATGGGGTATCATCGTCTCCTTTTCTTGCTTGCCGCACTCTCAAACAACTCGTAGAAGATGAAACTGACTTACCTCTCGCTCGCGAAGTGATGTGTTCTGATACATTCGTTGACGATATCGTGAGTGGCAGTTCTGATATCCAGATAGCCATCCAAGTCAAAACTCAGGTCATCCAACTCTTAAAGAGAGGTCAGTTTGAGCTGCGTAAGTGGGCTAGCAATCAACCAGAGGTGCTTGCTGACATACCTTCGGAACACTGTCTCACTGACTTTGTGTGTATGGACATTGAAAAGTCGAACACCCTGAAGATTTTGGGCCTGAAGTGGTGTCCCAGAAGAAACAAATTCTTGTTTGAGGTCAAACCTAACGATCGCCAATGCACAAAGCGTACGATTCTAAGTGAACTCGCACGTATCTATGACCCCTTGAGTTTCCTAACTCCTAAAACGTTCGTAGCTAAGTGCTTAGTTCAGAAGTTGTGGATGTTCGGTATAACTTGGGATGATTCTCCGCCGTGTGAAATCGTCGAACAATGGCGTTGTTATACTGAGCAGTTACCTGTCATCAAGTCCTTGGAGATTCCTCGGTGCATTTCTGTAAAAAATATGAAATCGTGTGAACTACATGGCTTTGCTGATAGTTCCGAGTCCGGTTATGGAGCTGTAATCTACTTACGTGTCACTTGCGTCGATGGTAGTGTCTCTGTCTTCAAAATCTCGCGTAACACCTGTAAAAAGGATATCATTACCTCGTCTCGAATTGTGCGCCGCAGTCCTCATGGCAGATCTTCTAAAGTTCGTCAGGGAAACCTATTCATCAATCTTCCCCATAGCTGACACTTGTGCGTGGTCAGATTCGATGGTGGCATTATCGTGGATTCGATCTTACTCGTCTCGTTGGAAGACTTTCGTCGCCAACCGAGTGAGTCATATATCCAAGATACTATTCCGGAAGCTCGCTGGAACCAAGTCTCCAGTTCGGATAATCCAGCTGACATTGCCTCCCGAGGTCTTTATCCTGCTGAGTTGGTCAACAATTCGTTATGGTGGGCGGGGTCCTATTGGCTCGCTCAACCTTCTTACACTTGGCCAAACCACAGTGACAATGTTAACGAAGCTGATGTATTATCTGAAGAGCGCGCGGTCGCTCTGTTTATTCATAACGACACCAACGTCATTGATTCTTTACTCGAAAGTTCCTCATCAATTCGTAAAGCGCAACGAGTACTCGCGTATTGCATTCGTTTTGTGGAATACGCTCGTAACAAAGCTTCGCGAAGTTCTGACCATCATTTAAATCGAACAGAGCTTCATAACGCTTTATTGATTTTCGTACACAGAGTAAAATCATTGCATTTCGATGAGGAAATAACTCGTTTGAAAGACTCAAAACCTCTTTCAAAACCTATGCAGAAACTTAACCCCTTCTTAGATAAATCGGGAATTCTTAGGGTGGGCGGTCGCCTATCTCGTTCTGGGCTCGAGTATGAGCATAAGCATCCTGCGCTGCTACCTAAGGATTCTAAACTAACGTTCATGATCATCGAAGCACTACATCGTGAGAACTGTCATGCCGGTATAAACACAATGCAATATCTTTTGACACAACAGTTTTGGACATTATCACCAAAACGCGCTATCCGGCATTGCTTGTCAAGGTGCTTACAATGTTTCCGTACACGCCCTACACCGCTCGAGCCTTTTATGAGCGATCTGCCAGCGACTCGCATCAACCAATTCAAGCCATTTTCAATCGTCGGTGTTGACTATGGCGGACCTTTTCGCATTAAGTTAGGACGACATCGAGGACCTAAAATAAGTAAAGCTTACCTTTGCTTGTTTGTGTGCTTCACAACGAAAGCAGTTCATTTGAAAGTCGCTTCAGACTTGACTTCGGACGCTTTCATAGCAGCGCTTCGCCGGTTTGTTGGCAGGCGGGGTCGTGTCAGCGTTACCCATTCAGATTGTGGAACTACATTGGTGGGCGCTCGCAACCAACTAAATGAGTACATGCAGGCTGCATCTAATACCGAAAACATAACATTTAAATTCAATGCTCCGGCTAGTAGTCATTTTGGCGGTGTATGGGAAATACAAATAAAGGCAGTTAAATCCCATCTTTATCGTATTATCGGTGATCAGACATTAACGTTCGAGGAGATGACAACTTTGTTTGTACAAATCGAATCTATGCTGAACTCGCGCCCTCTTTACTCGCTGAGCTCAGATCCCAATGATTTAAACGTATTGACTCCGGGTCATTTCCTAACTTTAGAGCCGCTTACTTCAGTCCCTGATGAGGATCTATCAGGCATTAATCTTACTCGGTTAGGAAGATGGCAACTCATCCAGCGATTCCAACAAGACTTTTGGAAATGCTGGAAGGTCGAATATCTGCAATCGTTGACTCAGCGAGCAAAGTGGACTAAGCATTGCAAACCGTTAGCTGTAGATTCAATCGTGGTCATCAAAAACGAAAACACTATACCGCTGCACTGGCCTCTTGCTCGGGTCACGGAATTGCATTCGGGTCCTGACGGCGTGGTACGTGTGGCCACCGTGCGTATGGCAAATGGATCACTTCTTACGAGACCTCTTGTGAAGTTGTGCCCTCTGCCAACTCAGACTGACTAGACAGACCGTATACCGTAACTTCAAATTCATTAGATTCTAGTTTAGGTTAGTGTTCACGCACGCAAGGCGTGATCATGGACCGCGCCAGGGGACGCGAGGAGGGCGCGGCGCGGCGCGGGACGACACCGCGGCAGCGGCGGCTAACGGCCTCCCGCACCGCACTCCAGCACCGAATACGGTCGACGACGCGCGCGCATACTTGTTTTATTGAAGTTTAACCCAACATTGTATTGTCCTTTAGAATCAGATTATAAGTTTACAGTCACTCTTTACTTTCATTTTACAACCTTTAGTTAGGTCATTAACATTTTGGTCCTTCGACGTTTTGTTTTAAATCCGTGTAACGTATTTTGTACGAACAAAGAAATCGTTCGCGCGGTGACAGTACGGGCGACGTTGGCGGACTTTGATACGACGAGTTTTGAAAAGCGCCGTGTCACTACAAGCTGTTCAATAGCAGACAAGTTTGGAGTTGGAGTCGCCTAGAATAAGCAAGGAGAGGACATCTACAAGTTCCCGAGGTCTTCACATCGACGGCGCTCAAGTATCGACTACGTTTGGTCGAACCCGCCGAGACATCTATTTGCTTCGTGGGAATCAACACAGTCCGCCTTGTGGATAAAGATAAGCATATTTGTGTATCGTTCCAAATTCCTTTCTATTAAACCTATTAAAGTTCAAGTTTGAATTCAAATTCAAAATTTTCCGTTGCAACCGTTTCAGTTCAGTTTCAAATTTGATTCATCAAGTGATTGTTTACTTCGTTTTAATGTTTTTATAGTGTTCATATTAGCTAAAGATTGCATAGAACCGGTTTCTTACTATACCACCGGCTGGCATTCTCTTTGTTAGCGAGCGAGCGAGCTTCAAGGTCACGCGCCTATTCATTGCAAGAAACACCTGTTTGCTGCTTATTAGTCATCATTACACTTAATTATTTTAACGCATTTCTTTTCTTTTACTTATTGTTGTTCTATCTATAGTTCATTTCTATATAAAACCAGCTTTTCATAATGGCTAATGAGGAATTTTTAGTACGAAAACGCAGTGCTATGAAAGCAAAGCTTACGAATTTCTGCAACTATATAAACGTGCTCACGAGTTGCGAATTAATGTCTAGCTTGCAGCGCATTGAGCTGGAGGGTCGCCTTAGTAAATTTGATGCCCTATATGATGAATTTGATAACTTACAGATGGAGATCGAGGTGCTCTCGGATAAGCCAAATGAGGCGTACGGGGAGCGTGCCAAGTTTGAGGAGCGGTACCACGCAGTGGCAGCTCAGGCGCGCAGCTTGCTCATCAGCGCTGATGCCGGCATTGACGGCGGGTCTGTAGCGGGCTCAGCAGACAAAAACACAGGTGCATCGTTTCGTCAAAATTTTGTACGCTTACCTAAAATTGACTTACCTCATTTCGATGGCGGCTATCAGAGTTGGCTAGAGTATAGAGACACTTATCTTTCTCTCATACATAGTAGTAGTGCAATCGATGACATTAGCAAGTTCCATTACCTACGTGCGTCGCTCAAGGGAGATGCTCAACAAATAATAAAAAATATAGATTTCAAAGGTGAACATTATCAAATGGCTTGGGATTTGCTATGTGAGCGATATAATAATAATAGGCTTTTAGTAAACAACCACGTGCAGGCTTTGTTCAATATTCCAGCCGTATCTAAGGAGTCTTGTGTAGCCTTACGCCAATTTATTGATAATATAAATAAACAAATTAGGGCTTTGAAATCGCTGAACGAACCCACTGACCAGTGGAGTACACTGGTGGTTTTTATGATGAGTAGTCGACTCGACAAAGTTACTAATAGAGACTGGGAAGAATATCGCAATACTTTACCCAAATCTCCAACCTTGTCAGAGTTTTGTTCCTTTATTAGTAGGAGGGCAGACTTGTTAGAAACGGTTGAACATAGTGGATCGGCAAAGGAAACGGTAGACAGTAGCAGTAACAGTTACATAGTAGATATACAGAATACTAACAAAAGCGACAATTTAATCAAAAACAAAACTAATAATAAAAAATCAACAAAAGATTATAAATGTCCATTGTGTAAAAAGGATCATTTTATGTATGTGTGTGAGGAGTTTCGTAAATTGCCACTAGAAAATCGTTTGGCAAAGGTGAAGGAGCTTAATGTGTGCTTTAATTGTCTACGTCTTGGGCATTCAAGTAGCCGTTGTAAATTGACTCACTGTAAATATTGTAACCGTAGACACAACACGCTTTTACACGTAGAACAGTCTAATTCAAATGTACAAGATCCAATGCCTAGTGTTGCTTTACCTAGTTTACTTGCCGACGTTTCTGGAGGTGCACAATTACAAAAAGGCACGTCTGAAAACGTTGTTTTGTCAAGCGACACTGCAGATAGTACTACCCGTTCTATTGTACTCTCCACAGCTCTGGTGACAGTGGTCAGCAACCGAGGTGAGAAGTTCGACGCCAGGATCCTGCTTGATAACGGTAGCACAGCCAATTTTATCACTGAAACATTGTGTCACAAGCTGGGATTGCCTAGACGTCACGCTAACTCCACAATATCAGGTATAAACAAGCAAACATCTAATAGCACACAGTCTTGTAGGTTTACAATTCAAGCTCGGAATGGTGGCTACAGGGAAACCATCACATGTATCATATTGCCAGAAATTACTAGGATATTGCCGTCATCGGCTATAGATATTGGCAACATCAATATTCCAACAGACATTCAATTAGCTGATCCATCTTTCCATATTCCGTCTGTAATAGATATTCTTGTTGGTGCGGAAGTATTTTGGAATGTCTTAGGCTCCGCATCAATAAACTTAGGTAGGAATCAACCCAAACTACACGCAACAACACTAGGATGGATAGTTTCAGGACCAGTTCCATTGCGTTCATCCTCTACTAAACAATCACACTACTGCAACGTGACTATGGATGAATTAAATAGTAACCTCAACAGGTTTTGGGAATCAGACTCTGTACCATCCAAGCATACTTTGTCACTAGAGGAACGTGCGTGCGAAGAAAGTTTTCGTCATAATACTACTCGGGATGATCAGGGTCGTTTTGTTGTGACTATTCCTTTAAAGGACAATCCTAACATTTTAGGTGAGTCATTTGAGATGGCTAAGCGTCGATCTCTATCACTGGAGCGTCGTTTCCTGCGTGATCCAAGTTTCAAGGAGCATTATGTTGCCTTCATGCAAGAGTACGAGCGCCTTGGCCACATGACAGAAAATCGGACGTCTAGGAAGCCTCATTCAGGTGATAATGTTGAGTATTTCTTGCCTCATCATGGGGTCGTCAAAGAGTCCAGCTCGACAACAAAACTACGAGCAGTCTTCGATGCCTCAGCGGCAACCACGTCGGGCGTGTCATTCAATCAAATCCAGATGGTTGGCCCGACTATCCAAGAAGACCTGTTATCAATCCTGTTAAGATTTCGGCAATACAAATATGTCGTCTCAGGAGACATAGCTAAGATGTATCGTGCCGTTGCTGTTACGCCTACACAGCGTGCCTTACAGCAAATCATTTTCAGGACAGATCCAACACTACCGTTAAAGACGTACAGTCTTAATACTGTGACCTACGGCACAGCTTCTGCTCCATATTTAGCGACAAAGTGCTTAGTCAGCCTGGCTAATGCCGCTACCAACACAACCGTCAAGTCTTCAATTGAACGTGACTTCTACGTCGACGATTACCTGTCAGGTGGTAATTCAGTTTCAGACGTAGTAGGAATGGTCAAGGAGGTTATTTCTGTCTTAGCTTCAGCGAATTTTCATATAAGAAAATGGCAATCTAATAATTCGTTAATTTTAGATCAGGTTTGTAATAGTTCAACAGTTTTGGATTGTCTAAAATTGTCTGAAGACAAGAACGTGGCATCGAAAACATTAGGTTTACGTTGGATGTGCGAGGCAGATTATTTAGCGTTTTCTATTTGTATTGATGCTGAGAAACAGGTGTCTAAACGCCAAATTTTATCAGTCATTAGTCAAATATTTGACCCATTAGGCTTGGTTGGTCCGTGTGTAGTCGAGGCGAAAATCGTAATGCAGAAATTGTGGTTAGCCAAGTGTGACTGGGACGAGCAGGTGCCAGAGCCCATATGCAAGTTTTGGTACAATTTTGTTAACACTCTTCCACGTTTAAATGATCTAAAAATTCCAAGATGGGTCATATGTGACAATGCTATATCTCATGAAATTCATGTGTTTACAGACGCATCAGAGAGAGCTTTCGGTTGTTGCGTCTACCTCCGGTCGGTGAACAGGCAGGGCTCAGTTAAGGTACAACTTCTTGCATCGAAAAATCGTGTAGCACCAAAAAAGCCCACTACTATTCCACGTCTCGAGCTCTGTGGGGCGTTGTTAGGCGCAAGACTGTGTGTTAAGGTTCAGAGTTCTATTACTTTGCCTGTGACTCAATGCCGTTTTTGGTGCGATTCAACCATAGTGTTGAGTTGGCTAGCAATTTCACCGAGCCTATTAAAACCTTTCGTGCGCAATCGAGTCAATGAGATACAGGAGAGCACTGCAGGTCATACGTGGAGTTACGTGCCGTCTAGAGCCAATCCAGCAGATCTAGTTTCTCGTGGGCTGAGGGCTGACCTAATAAGCGACTGTTCTTTATGGTGGTCAGGTCCAGAATTTTTGTTAAAACACGAAAAAGACTGGCCAGCTATGCCCAATAAAAGTGTGAAACGGGATCTGCCCGAGGTCATTTCACCTAACCTCACAGAACATTCGTTTCTCACAGACTCACAAAATCATTCCTCTCACAAAATCCCATCATTCATTAATACATTACTTCATAAATATTCAAATCTAAATCATTTACAAAGAGTGGTCGCCTACGTACTTAGATTTGTTTATAATTTAAAAAATAAAACCAAATCAAAAAATCCATTATCAAATCAAGAACTTCAAGAATCCTTAAATTTTATCTTACGTCAAGCACAAATGGAAATGTTTTCTAAGGAATATATTATTCTTAAATCTAACAAGACTTTGCCTCGTAAGAATAGACTCATTTCTTTAAGTCCCTTTGTTGACAAAGATGGTCTCATTCGTGTAGGAGGGAGACTTGATAATTCTCCTTATGATTACAATATTAAGCATCCAGTTTTACTATGTTCTAAACATCATGTCACTAAAATCATCTTTTATAAATATCATAAGGATTTGTTACACGCTGGCCCTCAGTTGTTGATAGCAAATATACGACAAATGTATTGGCCTCTTGGCGGCAGAAATGTCTCAAAATTTATTGTGAAACACTGTATTAAATGTTTTAAATATAAATGTCAAAATGTTCAACCAATCATGGGACAGTTGCCCTCTAATAGAACTCACTTGGAGTTCCCATTTTTGAATTGCAGTGTCGACTATGCCGGGCCAATATTGATAGCTTATCGAAAGGGGCGAGGGTGTAAGCTTGTAAAGGCGTATTTATGCATCTTTGTGTGTCTTGCAGTCAAAGCTGTTCATATCGAGCTCGCTACAGACCTTACTAAGGAAGGCTATATGGCCGCTTTAAACCGTTTCGTTGCTCGTCGTGGCAAACCCAAGAGCATCTTATCCGATAACGGTACTAATTTTACAGGCACTTGTAATGAACTGCAACAATTCTTACAAGATTCAAATATCTCTTACGAAGTTGCACAAAAGGGTATTGAATTTAACTTTGCCCCTCCATACTCTCCACATTTCAACGGCATTGCTGAAGCTGCCGTTCGTTCCACTAAGCACCACTTAAAAAGACTAATACAGTTAACACATTTCACATACGAGGAAATGGTCACTTGTTTGACACAAATAGAAGCTGTTCTTAATTCACGTCCTCTCACACCACTTTCCTCTGATCCACTAGATTTTACTGTCCTCACTCCTTCACATTTCCTGATTGGACGATCACTTATGGCTGTTCCGCATCCACAGGTGACTGACACAAACATCGGCCGTTTGGAGCGTTATCACAGAGTGGAGCATATAAAGCAATATTTTTGGAAGCGGTTCCATTTAGAATATATTTCTCTGCTCCAGCAGAAGACAAAATGGATGTCATCTACAGGACAACTGGCAGAGGGAACGTTCTCATCAAAGAGAAAGGACAACCGCCACTACTGTGGCCACTGGGACGTGTCACGAAGGTCTTCCCGGGGAACGACGGGACAACGCGTGTGGTTGAGTTGAAAACGAAGAAGGGGACTTTACTACGTTCCTTTAATAATATTTGTCCACTTCCTCTAGATTGATTGCTTCAACCCGGGGAGGATGTTCACGCACGCAAGGCGTGATCATGGACCGCGCCAGGGGACGCGAGGAGGGCGCGGCGCGGCGCGGGACGACACCGCGGCAGCGGCGGCTAACGGCCTCCCGCACCGCACTCCAGCACCGAATACGGTCGACGACGCGCGCGCATACTTGTTTTATTGAAGTTTAACCCAACATTGTATTGTCCTTTAGAATCAGATTATAAGTTTATAGTCACTCTTTACTTTCATTTTACAACCTTTAGTTAGGTCATTAACAGTTAGTGTTAACTTTAGTTAGTGTTAATGTCAATCGATCACATCAGTTCTTCATTCGTTTATAACCGTTGTTCTCGGGTTCCGCTCTTTCAACGTAGTGAAAATACTACGCATTTTGGTGGGCGGAATGTTCCGTAACCATACATTTTTAATCTATGCGCACTGTGCTTGTGAACGAAGGAATCGAGTCAATTCCAAGATGGTAGCTAATCCAGTTGTCTGAGTGCGCGCTCCCGGTTTAAAATCCTTGGCTGAGGGTTAATCGTCGCTAAACGGCTTCTATCTGGACTGAGTGTGATCTCTGAACGCTCATATAGTGCAGTACAGACTTTGGTGCGCCAATTTGTGAGCAAATAATCGGACCGGCCGGTCACACCACGCCGCCACGTGCCTCACATCGTCAGCACGAGATTCCCTCAGGAAGCCACAGGAGGCTAGCAGGTGAGTGACGCACTTAATTCTTGGACGGTCTAACGATCTCCCCGCGAGCAAGCACAGTTAATCATTACTATTCAACTAAAATACGTATCGAAATCTGTGTTTGCCCCCAATGTACCACGTCGGCTTGGTACATTTTTTGGTGCCGAAACCAGGGAATAACGGATATAATTCGACAATATTCATTCGTTTACCCGTTAACAGTAAAGTTCTCGTAAAATCTTAGGTAATTTTCAACATTCAGCGCAAAGAAATTAAAATCTTTTTTTATCCCACTTAACCCCAATTATTTCCCACTTTTGGGCAATACATATTCGTTTTAGGTTGATTGCTATACATTGCACTAGTTTATTTCGTCAATCGTTGAAAAACAAAAAAGTGTATTTTCAAACGTTCATCGATCTTTTCAAATTCTATTATTGATCTTTGACCACATCTCGATCGCTTTTAAATACATTATGCCACACATACGCATGTGTTTTTGATAAAGTCGACCCACTGAAAGCCTTATCTAACATTTTCACCGCTTCAGCACACGAAATTCTATTTGCAATGCAACATTTAAGACGAATTATTTGTTCGATATTTTTAACCATAGTAAAATCGCAAAACACACTACATGAACTGACAAAATGTAAGCAAACAGAATGAGCAGTGATGATAGAACTCTGCGTGAGTAAAGAAGACAGTTGTGCCAACTTAGCGTGAAAAAAAAAAGAAAATCCCAAATATTCAAGTAAGCTTTTTAAATTATCGATTCCTGGTACATTCTGGACAGAAGGTATAAATTAAAAGCTAGTATCATTAAAATATTGTTTTATTATTTGTTGTAAGTATTACTTTTTCTCAAACAAGTATTTTCTGTATCAAGTTAAAGTTTAGACACTTTCAACGGATTTGATAACAAAATACATAATGTCATGTACGTTTTTTATGCCTCCGACTGCCTTTGTGAACACTGTCAAACACGATCATTCAAAACTAAAAAAATAATAAAATTTTCACTTATTTCTATCTTTTGAGTTGCCTACCTAATTTATTATATTAAGAATTTATCATGCAGTCGGGATTTTTGTTTTTTTTTATTTTTATTTTATTTATTGTTTTCTTTGTGTTTGTTACAACTGGTTTTAAAAAAAACATTTCGTTTTCATAGAATTAGCTGACATACATAATTTATTATTTTTAACCCCCGACGAAAAAACAACGGGGTGTTATAAGTTTTAAGTTTGACGTGTCTGTGTGTGTGTGTGTCTGTCTGTGGCATCGTAGCTTCCGAACTGAACCAATTTTGATTTTGTTTTTTTTGTTTGAAAGGTGAATTAGTCGGAATTGTTCTTAGCTATGTTTGATGAAAATCGATTCAAGATGGCCGCCGCTATAAAATGGCTAATCACATATTTTTTCACAACTTCTTCAATATGGGTATCAAATGAAAGGGCTTCACTAGTAGAATACTTTGCACTATGATAAATTTCAAATCCAAGATGACCGGCACCACAAAATGGCGAATTACATTTATTTTTCACAAGTCCCTCAATATGGGTATCAAATGAAAGGGCTTGACTAGTAGAATAATGCATACTATATTGAAAGGAAATGAGGAATATTAATTAAGTAACGAAATGAAAACTCAAATCTTTAAAAAGATTATAAAGCACAGGTTCCCTATCCATTTGCATACAATTTTAAGACCTAATATTACTTAGCATACTTATGTTTCTCCTTATTATATTTTCGCATAAGATTATTTACGTATAACAACTTACGCATAAATTTCTTAAGCATAACTTCTCTAGACATAATAATAATTACGCATAACATTCTAAAGAAGAAATTTATTTACACAATGATATTATAACTTATTTTTGCCATGCATGCAGCAAGCATGCAAACATGTAAACAAACATGCATCATCATGCAGCAAACAGGCAGCATGTAAGCAAGCATGCAAGCAAGCATGCATCAGGCATGGTTTCTGTCAAGGCTCCGGCGCTGCGAAGCTACGGCGGTCCCACGCGGGCCGCCTCGCCCCTCCGCGCTAACGCGGGCTTAGATTACATTTTAGCGGTAGGGCAAAGAAGACTACGTGAAGTCGGTTTTGCAGCGATTCGTTTCTGCTAGTAACTTTTGTAGCACAACATATTGAATTTTTAAGACAATACTTTAGCGTGGCACAATAGATTTGGACAGTAATATAATGCGAAATTGTATGCCAAAACAAGTTAGCCTTCAAGATAATTATGCCAATATAAACTGTATGCCAAAACAAGAATATGGCAAAGTATTATTATGGCAAAACAAATTATTCCAAAACAGTTATGCCAAAGTAGTTTCCCTATCCATTTGCATACAATTTTAAGACCTAATATTACTTAGCATACTTTTGTTTCTCCTAATTATATTTTCGCATAACATTATTTACGTATAAAAGCTTACGCATAATTTTCTTAAGCATAACTTCTCTAGTCATAATAGTAATTACTCATAACATTCTAAAGCAGTTTACATAATGATATTAAAACTTATTTTTACCATGCATGCAGCAAGCATGTATACAAACATGCACCATGCATGCAGCAAGCATGCAGCAAGCAAGTATGCAAGCAATAAATGCAAGCAAAGTTTGACGCAATACACGTTTAGACGTATCTATCTCTCTTTCTCTAAGGGAATACCTATGTAGTCTTTACAGTTTCACTAATATGACAATTGGCTCAACCGTACTCTGGTACAATCGTACCCAGTCTACCTATGTTTAAACAGCAATTTAATTAAAGGAAGGCTATGCAATTAGCCCACTATAGTTTTTTTGGTTTACTAATGTTTGCCATAATTTAAAATGCCACAATTTTATATGCCATAATTTTATTTGCCATAATTTCATTAGAAATAATGCTTCAGTTGCTATAATCGTTAAATTACATAAAATCATTTTCACTAAATTCATTGGTCATAATCGATCAAGTGTCATAATAATGTTAATCCATAAATTTATTTGCTATAATTTTTATTTTCAATAATTTCGTTTTCTATAACATTTATTCACCATTGCCCATACTAGTACAACAATACTAGTTCAGTACGAGTACAACCGCCTGCAATGTTGATGTTATGATCATGATAACAGATACAGATTTTTTAATCCCAAGGAAACCTAAAAATAAACCTTCTCTATCCATTTGCATACAATTTTAAGACCTAATATAACTTAACGTACATTTGTTTCTCCTAATTGTATTTTTGCAATAACATTATTTACGTATAACGTATATAAATAATGATTAAGCATAACATTCTAAAGCATAAATTTATATACGCATAATGATATTAAAACATATTTTTACCATGCATGCAGTAACCACACAAGCGAGCATGCAGCATGCAACATGCAGCAGGCATGGTTTCTGTCACGGCTCCGGCGCTGCGGGGCTCCGGCGGTCCCACGCGAGCTTATCGTCGCAGATGTGTTTTACGCTCACCACCGCGGCTTCGGCTTGCTGGCCGGCGGCGACCGTTAAAACCACTGCTCCTCAGCTCGCGGGTCGCCTCGCCCCTCCGCGCCTTCGCGGGCTTAGATTACACTCTAGGGGTAGGGCAGATAAGACTACGTGGAGTTGGTTTTGCAGCGATTCGTTTCTGTCAGTAACTTTTGTAGCACAAATTATTGTTTTTTTTAAGACAATATTTTAGCGTGACACAATAGATTTGCACGTTATGCCTAGTAACATTATGCGAATTTAATTTATGCCAAAACAAATGTCTAAATATTATTTGCTACGCAAATGAGGACATCAGGCGCTCGGCGGCCGCTGCCACGGCACGCTCGCTACGCTCACTCGCCTTCGCGTGTTGTGTGGTCACAACCTAACCTAATCTGCCCGTTTCGATTTTTACTAACTTTTTATTGTCTAAAGATTGCAGATTACTGTAATAAATCATTTGGTTAGTGGGTGGCCCTAATGACATTAATTTTTGTACAAAACAATAAACGTTTCTAAATTATATTAAATGTTGCTTATGTCAAGTTACGATTATAACATATGTTATTATGGCAACTAATTTTATGGCAAATTAAAGTTATGACTAATAAGTTGATATGACAAACGTTATTAGTATAAATGATAATAGTGCAAGTAAATATTATGACGGGGGACGATTATGGAAAACAATAATAGTACAAATGATTTTATGGAAAACAAGACAATACCAGTTTTTTTAATGTTTTTTCTAACCCATGTTACTGCTACAGTTATAAAGATAAAAAAATGATTGAATTGATTGATTGTTAAATTTTATGTTTTTTATTGTTGTTGATTGATTTTGAATTGTTTTGATAGATTGATTGAACTAATTTTGAAATTTATTATTTTTGTAATCAATACCATTGCAAATCAGCAAACTATCGATACGCAGAGAGTCACCAAAACGCAATGCATCATCAGAGCAGTCGCTAAAACGCGCGATTCCGATACCGCTTCCAAACGCAGAGTCGCCAAAACGCGATGCAGCATCGATACAGTCGCATAATCGTCGATCGCCGATGTTAAAAGTAGCTCGTCTTCTTACACAAAACCAAACTATATTACGTTTATAAAATTTGAAATAAAAATTAAATTAAAGTTTAAAAAACCGCCACCGCAAAACATAAAGGCGATTATTTAAAAAGTAAATCATTTCATTGACTTTCTCTTAATTTACCAGCATTTCCGACCAACTTGCTTCGACACGATAAAAATTTTGTTGCAAATCTGGTTACCATGAGTACACTATTTTAACTATTTAGTTATTGCTAACTTAACGGTACCCCGCCGCGACATTATAGCGCCATTCCAACGAACAAACATTTGATGGCTCAACAAAAGATATTTTAATAATCGCCTTTATGTATTGCGTCGGGGGTTTTTTAAATTTTAAATTTAATTTTTTCTGATATATTATCTGGCCGGCTACACTTATTCTGGCTGATTAATAATACTTGTCAGATGGAATGATTATATGACAGCAAGAAGAAAAACCATATTCAGAAATATCTAAATTCGAAAGGAGATTACTGAAAGCAAGCTGACGAAGACCAGGCCAGTCTATAACTGAATTCTAAACAAGCATAATCAAAGTCTACTGAAGTCAACCGTTCAGCAAAACTCATCAAGGCCGACGAAAAGACGCGTGGACGAACTGACGTGTGTCTGCACTTCCCAAAGCGGATCCCACTAAAAGATCCGCCTGGGACCTCTGCTCCCGATCTTGGAGCTGACTACGCGCCTGTCCCTTTCTGCCAGTCCTGTCTGCACCTGCTGTCGACTTCTCTAAACCCCTCCTGCATACCTTCCTCGTCCCATAAATCTTATCTTCTTTTAAGTTCTTAATAGGTAGATCTTTTTATATTAATTTGTATTTTTTACCCATCTCTCATGTTTTTTTATCTGTTGCTCATCTTTTACTTATTACATTTTAAATGTGCAAGTCTGCTTATCTATTTATTTGCTAGGATTAAGTAGATTTGTTACAACATCAAACGAAAGGACGGTTGTGGGGGTCTCAAATATGTAACTTTATTCTAAAACGACAATCATGGTAAATCCATCCATTCATCCATCCATCCATCATATTTACATTTGCGGTCGGAATTTATGAATGGACAGAGTGAACCGGCTGCGATAAAGCAATAATTATACTCCTAGATTTACACAATATTTCGCATTTGGCCGTGAACATGACACTAGTTAACCTGTAGATAAGACCGTAGATAAGCTTGTAGACAAGTATTAAGAGAAAGCCATGACTGTAAACAACCCTAGTGACATCTCTATGTAAAAGTCTATATGCAAGCTCGTAAAAAACCCGTCGTAAGTAACGTGGAGGTACGCCAGCACAGAAGCCAGAGCATTAACCTGTACCTAACATCTCAAGCACTCCTGATACGCTCCGGTCAGAACCGGACAAAACCTTAACAGATTCGTAGAGCTCCTTGAGATCTGGTCAGATTAAAAGACATTTAACATGCCCGCAGAAATTGAATTGTTTAAAATAATAAAACTAAGTGCGTATATTATCTACTAGCTACAATTATTAGGTAAAAATAATATTTATGGGGGAAACGCACATATCGAACCACTTATTCGTTTCTGAAAGATGTCTCGTTTTGATGTAGATTAAAGCAAACTATTGATCCATTGCCGTACACTTTTCCATCTCTTCTTACTTATACCGCAAGATCAATACCATACTCTGTAAACATTACTCAAATGGGAATTCCTAGAGGCTTACCGTTGGAACAATTTACTCGACCAGTCGGTTGTATTCAATGCATTGTACCACAAGTAGGCTAAATTGTAGCACTAAGAGTTAAGTGACTTCAGGACATGATAATTATTGTTGAATTAATTGAACAACATGGTTTAAAAAATACACATTAGTCTATATGGCATTTTTTTATTATGTTATATATTTTTATTTATTTATTCACAATTTTAAAACCATATGGCAAAATAAAAAACAAATTACAAAATTGACATAAAGACACACGACAAGTAACACAGTATACCTACTGTAAAGGAAGCTCATTAACTGCTTGGAATGGTTTAAACATACAGCACATTACTCAAAATCGAATGGCACGCACGTCGTATTTGTTATCAAATTAAGTTACCATGGCTAACATGTTAAGAAAATCTACTGCAAATTAAACATTGTGATCAAATTAAATAACATTCCGTAAAGTTCAGTGCGTTATTTGATTTAAAAATACCGTTTCATGAGCTGTTCGGTGCTTTAACTGAAGGGTAGTTTGGTGGTAAGCCGTTCGGTGCGCCATTTGAAGAGCTGTTTGGCATGCCATTTGATGAGCCGTTCGGTGCGCCATATGGAGTGTTGTTCGGCATGCTGTATGGTGAGCCGTTCGGTGCACCATATGGAGTGTTGTTTGGCGTACTGTATGGTGAGCCGTTCGGCGAGCTATATGGAGCGTTGTTCAGCATGCTGTATGGTGAACCGACCGGTGCTCCATTTGGAGTATTGTTTGGCATGCCGTATGGTGAGCTGTTCGGTGCGCCATTTGAAGGGCTGTTTAGCCTGCCGTTTAATAAGGTGTGCCGTTCGTTGCGCCATATGGAGGGTTGTTAGGCATGCCGTTCGGTGAGCCATTTGTTGCACCGTATAGAGTGTGGTACGGCATGCCGTTTGGTAATCCATTCAGGTCGCCATATGGAGTATTGCTCGGCATGCTGTATGGTGAGCCATTAGATGCGCCATTTAAGGGGATGTTTGGCATGCTGTATGGTGAGCCGATCAGTGCGCCATTTGAAGGGCTGTTTGGCATGTCGTTTGGTGAACCGTTCAATGCGCCATATGGAGTGTTGTTCGACATGCCGTTCGGTGAACCGTTCGTTGTGCCATAGGGAGTGTTGTTCGGCATGCCGTATGATAAGCCATTCGATGCGCCATTTGAAGGGTTGTTTGGCATGACGTCCGGTGAACCGTTCAATGCGCCATATAGAGTGTAGTTCGGCATGCCGTTCGGTGAGCCGTTCCTTGCGCCATATGGAGTGTTGTTCAGTATGCCGTTCGGTGAGCCATTCGTTGCACCATAGGGAGTGTTGTTCGGCATGACGTATGGTGAGCCGTTCGGTGCGCCATTTGAGGGGTTGTTTGGCATGCTGTATGGTGAGCCGTTCGGTGCGCTATTTGAAGGGCTGTTTGGCATGACGTTTGGTGAACCGTTCAATGCGCACTATGGAGTGTTGTTCGACATGCCGTTCGTTGTGCCATAGGGAGTGTTGTTCGGCATGCCGTATGGTAAGCCATTCAATGCGCCATTTGAAGGGCTGTTTGGCATGACGTTCGGTGAACCGTTCAATGCGCCATATGGAGTGTAGTTCGGCATGCCGTTCGGAGAGCCGTTCCTTGCGCCATATAGAGTGTTGTTCGGCATGCCATTCGTTAAGCCGTTTGTTGCACCATATGGAGTGTTGTTCAGTACGCCGTTCGGTGAGCCGTTCGTTGCACCATAGGGAGTGTTGTTCGGCATGACGTATGGTGAGCCGTTCGGTGCGCCATTTGAGGGGTTGTTTGGCATGCTGTATGGTGAGCCGTTCGGTGCGTTATTTGAAGGGCTGTTTGGCATGACGTTCGGTAAACCATTCGATGCGCCAAATGGAGAGTTGTTCGGCATGCCATTCGGTGAGCCGTTTGTTGCTCCATATGGAGTGTTGTTCGGCATGCCGTTCGGTAAGCCGTTCGTTGCGCCATATGGAGTGTTGTTTGGCACACCGTTCGGTGAGCCGTTCGTTGCGCCATATGGAGTGTTGTTCGTCATGCCGTTCGGTGAGTCGTGCGTTGCACCGTATGGAGTGTTGTTCGGTATGCCGTATGGTAAGCTGATCAGTGCACCATTCGAAGGGCTGTTTGGCATGACGTTTGGTGAACCGTTCGATGCGCCATATGGAGTGTTGTTCGGCATGCCATTCGGTGAGCCGTTCGTTGCACCATATGGAGTGTTGTACGGCATGCCGTTCGGTAAACCGTTCGATGCACCATATGGAGTGTTGTTCGGCATGCCGTATGGTGAACCGTTCGATGCGCCATATGGAGTGTTGTTCGGCATGCCGTTCGGTGACCCGTTCGTTGCACCATATAGAGTGTTGTACGGCATGCCGTTCGGTAAACCGTTCGATGCACCATATGGAGTGTTGTTCGGTATGCCGTATGGTGAGCTGATCAGTGCACCATTCGAAGGGCTGTTTGGCATGACGTTTGGTGAAACGTTCGATGCGCCATATGGAGTGTTGTTCGGCATGCCATTCGGGTAGCCGTTCGTTGCACCATATGGAGTGTTGTACGGCATGCCGTTCGGTAAGCCGTTCGATGCACCATATGGAGTGTTGTTCGGCATGCCGTATGGTGAACCGTTCGTTGCGCCATAAGGAGTGTTGTTCGGCATGCCGTTCGGTGACCCGTTCGTTGCACCATATAGAGTGTTGTACGGCATGCCGTTCGGTAAACCGTTCGATGCACCATATGGAGTGTTGTTCGGCATGCCGTATGGTGAACCGTTCGATGCACCATATGGAGTGCTGTTCGGCATGCCGTTCGGTGACCCGTTCGTTGCGCCATATGGAGTGTTGTTCGGCATGCCGTATGTTGAAACGTTCGGTGTACTGTTTGAAGGACTGTTTGGCATGACGTTCGGTGAGCCGTTCGGTGCGCCATATGGACTGCTTGGTGTGCCCCGTGACTTGTTCGACATGCTCTGTGATTCTTTATTTAAAGGTGTCGAAGGTTGCACACGGGCTTGTCGGGAAAAGCCAAAATTATCGGATTCGGTGTAATTTTTAACATTATTGGTTTCTTTTTCATCACTATCCGAGCTGAAAAATCTCAATTTGTGGATTTTTCCAAGTGTATGAGTAGTGTTTTGACCGACTACGGTTACATTGTGATTCTCTGTGTAATTTGCTGAAGTATCTTGATAAAATATCAGTGGTTGAATTAAGTCCAATTTGTCTGAAATTAACAATAAAACATTACATTATCTGATAGAAGTGTATTTATGGCAGTCAACATGAACATGCGCGATAAAAGTAGATAAATCGCAAGATCGACCAAACTAATACGTAATACCAGCCTATTATTATCCCAATGCAGGGCAAAGACCTCCTGCATCAAACTGAGAAAGTACGATTTCAGAAATATTAACTGCTTAGGTTCGTGTTTCCTCACGATGTTTTACTTCATCGATATTAGTGATGGCCAAGAGAAACTTAGAAAGTACATATGAAATTGAAAAAGCTACATTAGTACTTGCTCGTGCCTGGTTGCAAACCCACAACCTCATGGCGGAGGCGCGAGCCTTCCTCAGGGCCATTGCGATACTTCTACCTGACTGCTACAATATCTATACTAATATTATAAAACTGAAGAGTTTGTTCGTTTGTTTGTTTGGTTGGACGCGCTTATCTCAGGATCTACTGGTTCGAATTGAAAAAATCCATCCATAGTCTATTTATCGAGGAAGGCTATAGGCCCATGCGAAGCCGGGCCGGGTCGCCAGTTATAAAATAATTATTTAATTTTGTTTGTACGTACACATTACCACAGATTAACTAATAGTTCCTCTGGACATTACTGGCAATGCCGCCAGTCTCTTGGGCACATTCCCAGATAACGGCGATGTGGAGGAATTTTTTGATGCCTTAATATATTAGTTTTTATAAATTAATAGTTATAGGTTTTTATATTCTATTATTCTTGTAAATATTGGCCATCAAAGTCAAAGTCAAATCATTTATTTCAATTAGACCATTAAAAGGCACTTTTGAACGACATATTAGGAAAATTGAATCTAGTTGCCCATTCCAAATGGTAGTTTCGTATGGAGAACAATGGGAAAACTCCATACCAACTCTTTTAAAAGAAAATGTTTACAATATTTTGTACTTACACAAAATTATATCATTATACGTGATAGCATAAAGTATTAAAATCTAGAAATGACAGCTAAGTTATGTATACATATACATAGTGTTCACATATGTACAAATATTGAAAAAGTAAACAACCACTCCTCATATTTCAACCACAATAAAGTAGTGTGTGAGCCAGAGTAACATAGAAGTACAGTAAAGAATAGAATACACATATATAATACGTATTTATTAATTAAGTAGGTAGTTGAAATTAGCAATCAGTTGGAATTTTTCTAGTGTTTAGATTGTCCTATGGAGCCGAGTCAGCCTGTTTCCAAGCATTCTTATCTTGTATATAATAATCCTGTAAATTATAATATGCTTGTTTACAAAGTGTACCTTTAATGTATCTTTTAAATTTTGTTTCATTTAGTTGTTATATATCACGAGGTATTTTGTTGTAACATTTAACACAGTACCCCATAAAAAATGGAGCTTGGAACCTAAGATAGAAACACGCTTATACGATACTGTGTGTAGTACACAGAAAGCAGAGCTCTTAGAATTCTCTATTCCTAGACAACACGTTTCGCCGAAAACTTTGTTGACAAAAAGCATTGTCCGTAGATATCTCGGTCCATAGGAAACACTGTTGACAGAGATCTCTGTTCATAAATAGCACTTCTTAATGTAAATAATGGTTTTGCTATTTTATCTATATTTCTGGTATTGAAATTATGTCTATCACTTAATTTACTAAAAAGATGTATACTTTTCTTAAATAAAATTAAACCTAAAAAAAAAATACTTTATACAAAACAAGATGAATAAAAAAATACTAATTATCTAATAATGTGTAATTAACAAATAATATGAAATGATTTGTTAATTTTTTTTGCACGCATACATTGCTCTGCTGGCTTTAATTGAGTTTAGTTATGATGAAACGAGCCAACCCACAATCTTCAGTCAGATGATAAAATAAACTAATTCAGTACTATGCTACATAATTATGTTGAAACAGCAAAAACAGTTCAATTGTATTCAAAATATTAAAAAAATGTATACTCACTACAGTAGAATTTATTTAAAAGCACCACGGTCAGAAAAACGGAAATCTGAACAAAAGAAAATAAAAATTAAATATTTTTTTTTTAACAAAATATTCAAGATCATACAAAGAGGGCTTTTTTTCAATATACAGGGTTTAATTAATAAAACATGTTTGTATTGTCCCATATCTTACCGTGGGAGTCGTAAGAGACGACTAAGGGACTCACCAGAGAATGGGCAGCGGCGTTTTCTACGCCTTTCTAACAACCATACTGCGATCGCCAACCCGCCTGCCAAGCGTGGCGATTATGGCAAGCCCCCCCCCCTTTGGGGCAGGCCTATGTCAGACGTCTTTCGGCTGAAGTGGTGGTGTGGTGGAGGGTTTGTAATTGTCCCACAGCTGATCAAAGGTATTTTGTCATGCAGAAAAGACGTGAGCATTAATCACCACGCTCGCTGACTCAAAGCGGTGAACGATGTTTTCAATTACACATAGGTACATAAGTTAAGAGCTACTAACTACCAAATAGATTATTACACAATGGAAATTGGTTCGTCCCTATTGTAGTTACACAAGCAGTCAGGTCAAAACAAAAACACTCGTTTTCCATTGAGTTTGAAAACAAATGAAAAATACTTGTCGATGGGTTAGTATCATTGCCTAAGTTGTCCGAACGTCCTATGGGAAACATATTTTGAAACATTAGAGATAACAAATGTTTTCAAATCATGTTTCAAAAACATTTTATTTTTATTTTTCTGTCCTGGGCGTTACACAATATTTTAAATACAAGCAGAAAAATAAATAAAAATGACTTACTAGTAACTTCATTGTTTGCGTGTCATTAAGTACTAAGTATCAAAATATAAGTAGTATATTATTGGGCACCTCACCCCACCTTCCGTTCCATCGACTCTCTCCGTTCGTCTCAGTCACTCACGGTGTGGTGAGATGCCCAATAATATCCTACGGAGTGGGCGCCGTTCAACAATTCCGTTTTATTACATACCGTTCCTACGTCTCACTTCGACTGAATTTGCGTTTGCGTTAATACTGGTTTGGCGCCTATTCCACACGAACATTTACGGTTAAAGGGGCTGAGCACATTATTACTACTTACCGATGGCTTACCTCGATCATGTACTGCAGATTCTCGAAGAGTAGAATGCCCAATAATATAAATGAAATACGCAGGTTCGACGTCTATTCCACGCGATGAAACGGAAGGTGGAGTATGACAATGTCCAATAATATCCTAGAGTAGACGCAGTGAAAGAAAACAACTTTTATAAATAATTGTTCGCCGTAATTTAACACCACATTCGATTCTTACTATTGTAGTAAGAAGGTTGTATTTCATATCATAGATTTAAATACATTTCAACCAAGTTAACTACAATGCATAGCTCAGAGAAATCTGATATTAAAGATATTTGTAAACTTATTATGAGGAATTCTAGCGGCGAGATTATATTTATTCAAGATTTGCAAACTGGACAGAAAAATACAGATAACGGTTCATCAAAATACCAGGACTCGTATACAGCCCAAACCGAAGATTTGTTCTACCAGCAGATGCTTGATTGGTTAAAATCAAACAATCGCTATCTTATATTGAAGGACAGCTATGGTGAGAGTCGTACATTTGCTCGAGTTAGCGACAATGAGTTATAAATGTCAATGTAATACGTTAATTTATTCATTATTAATAAAACCGCTTTAACAGTCGTCATGAAATTTGTAAAACAACCACAATCGTTACATGTAAACGAACTTTGTGTTCACTCTCAGGAGACCGGTTTTCGCCATGGAAAATTATTACCTAAAACGGTACGATGCATCATTTGCGGACCATCAAATTGTGGAAAAACTAATTTATTAATTGGTCTCCTTATACACGAGAATGGTTTAAGGTTTCAAAATGTTTATGTTTATTCAAAAACCTTGCAACAACCCAAGTACGTATTTTTAGAAAAAGTTTTGCAACGGGTACCAGACACGTCATTTCAGAAATATCATGAAAATGAGCAAGTACTAAGTGTTCAGGACGCAAAACCGAATTCTGTGATTGTATTTGATGATGTTGCTTGTGAAAATCAAAGTAGCATGCGGGATTATTTTGCAATGGGAAGACACAAGTTCATCGATTGTTTTTATCTAAATCAAAGAAATATTTTTAAGCAAGATGAAAGAAATATGAGACATGTTTACGATGAACATGTCAACACTGATATGACTTGGATTGAATTCCGTGAAATGTGTTCAAAAATATGGAGTGTACCTTTCAATTATGTTGTAATTAATAAAGATTGTTCCAAAAACAAAGGATGTTATAGAAGTAAATTTGATACGTTTGTAGTTTTTGACTAAGAACACGAACACATATATAAGAGCTTTACCTGTGCGACATTATTACTCTCCAAACAGAGCTTAACCGGTTACAATCTATTCATCGATTATGGAAAAATCTTTAAAGAGGCAAATTGTTGATGCTGCAGCAGCTGTAAAGAAGAAGGTGCGAAAAATGCGAGATATTGAGAATGAGCGTAAGCAAGCCTTGGAAACAGTTTTTAAACCTGTAACAGAGCCTCTCAACCAAATTGCTACAGCTAGTATGCAAACTCCTTTGCTGCATAGTAATGAAGATGAAGAATCTAAAGATCTGTTTATAGACGAAACTTTGCAAAAAGTTGCAACTGGTAGTGATGTAGACGAGTCTGATACCAGCAGTGAATCTTCGTATAAATCAGTTGAAAAAAGTGAAGGTCGCGATACATCATCCTGGTCAGTGTCTTCAGAAGCATTAACAGACATTCCATTTGGTGTTAGAGTAGAACGCGGGAAATTGATGTTAGGTTCTGCTCACATAACAATCAACGATCATTATATCATCGTGGCTGGTCATAAATACAGACATACGCCTGGTTTAAAACAACTACTGCTTAAGAAAGATATTGATTTAAGTCTGATTACTGAAGATGACTTGCTATATTATAAGAAAATGTTACTTGATACAAACGCACATCGTCGTGATAATGACCCAAGTAAACCAATAAAAAGTAATAAGGGACAAAAATATTTACAAGTTATTAAACCTCTTTTTAAACTGCAAAGTACTGTTCAGGGTAATCATTCAAAAGGAAAAGGACTACCATTAACAAAAATCTGGAAAAAAAACATAGATTTAGTATATTGGGATAATCCTAATGAATTGGTGGAAAGGTTAAAGTTATTAATAGCATCTCGAGATGCTGGTAACACAGGATTAGATAATGAAATAATATCCATTATTGAAGAATTACGTGAAAGTAAACTTATAAATAAATAGGTGTAAAATTTACTATTGTTCAGTTGATCATCACCCTTTACATATAGTACACCTGAAACATGAATATTGATAAATTTGGACATTTAATTCATAAAAGAATGCGATTGTCAGAACTGATTAATTTCAATGATAACGCGTTGTTAAAATCAGAAAATGGAGATTTTGATTTAAAGTCATCTAGATTGAGAGGAATTAAACCTCCATTAGAAGCAGACGATGCTGTGAACAAGGATTATGTAGATCGAATGAGTGCTGATACGATAAAACAATTTAATAAACTGATTGCTTCATTGCGTGCTCAAATCATATTAGATGCACAAAAGACTGTTCAGTCTACTTTACAAGCAAAGGAGCCTGAGGTTTTGATTCATTTGGAAGAGAAGTTTTACACCAAAGCAGATATAGATAAATTACTTAAAAATCTCAATAATGGCAAAACAACAAATTGTAAATGAAATACACAAAGCGGCACGAAGAAACTTTCTTCGACGTTCTGTTATTCTCAAAGGGATCGATGATTTATGGCAAGCAGATCTAATGGACATGCAAAACCTAAGAAAGTATAATAAAGGTTACAATTTCATTTTAGTGGTGATTGACTGCTTCTCAAAGTATGCCTGGGCAGAACCGTTAAAGTCTAAAAATAAATCTGAAGTAACTCGAGCGTTTGAACGAATACTACTAAGCAGCAATAAAAATCCTGGTAATTTACAAACAGATATGGGCACAGAGTTTTATAACAACACATTTCAAACGCTAATGAAGAAGTACAACATTAACCATTACTCATCGTTCTCTACTAAAAAAGCTTCAATTGTAGAACGACTAATTAAAACTGTTAAAAATAATTTGTATAAATATTTTAGTCTCATTGGAAATTATAAGTGGTTAGGATCACCCTTAGAAGATTTATTTAATACGTATAACAACACAAAACATCGTACAATTAAAGTTAAACCTATTGATGTGAATAAATCTAATGAAGCAATCGTAAAAGAAAATATAAAAAATATATGTAATCATGTATCCCTCCAGTGGAAACCTAAATTTAAAAAAGGTGATTGTGTTCGTATCAGTAAATACAAACACAATTTCGAGAAAGGTTATACTCCTAACTGGTCAACTGAACTCTTCACAATAAAAAGGATTAATAAAACTATACCAGTAACATATCACATAGAAGATCAAAGAAAGCAAGATATATTAGGAACTTTTTACGAACAAGAACTTCAAAAATCGAACTATCCTGGTGTTTATTTAGTAGAAAAAATACTTAAAAAGAAAGGAAAGAAACTATTCGTTAAATGGTTAGGTCTCAGTAATGATGAAAACAGTTGGATTGATAAATCTGCATTAATAAATTGAGATATAAAAGAAGTACTTTGTTATATTTGTATCATTATAATATAAGTAATGCAAGGTGGTGGACTAGTTAACAGTATAATTAATAACCTACCGTTCGAAGCTCATTTGCCTGGATACAATTATTGCGGACCAGGAACTAAACTTCATAAACGTTTGTTGCGAGGTGATCGAGGTGTGAATAAACTAGACGAAGCTTGTATGCACCACGATATAGCATATGAAAATCATACAGATTTACCTAATCGTCATAAAGCCGACTTACAGCTATTGAACATGGCTAAACATAGACTCAAATCAAAAGATGCGGGAAAAGGTGAAAAATTAAGCTCATGGTTAGTAAGCAAAGTCATGAAAGCCAAATTGAAATCTGGTTCTGGTGCCAAAACATTTAAGAGTTTAGTATCAAAAATAAAATCTAAAATAAAAAAGCTAAAACCCAAGGATAGTAAGTCTTTAATAAACTTCGCTTACTTAGCTGCAAAAAAGTTATGCCCCAAATTACATCAAATCAAAGTGCCGAGAGTGATCCCCATACCGAAGACTGGTGGAGTTCTACCTTTAATTCCAATTTTTGCTGGCTTATCAGCTTTAGGAGCTTTAGCTGGTGGTGCGGCTGGCATTGCAAAAACGGTAAATGATTACAAATCAGCCCAACAAAATTTGCGAGAGACAGAACGACACAATAGAACTATGGAGGGTTTAGCAGTGGGCAAGGGTTTATACATAAAGCCTTATAAAAACGGTAAAGGATTGTTTATAAAATCAACAAAAAACTGAACAAGAAGCTACCAAATCGCGCACTAACTAATGTAGACATCCAATACTATGCAAGAGACATCCCATATTTCCGAGGAGTATATATGAAAGATCAATTACCAAGGAAGCCGAAACGTATGGAATGTGGTATTGTTAACTTAGACAATTCTAAAAATGAAGGAACGCATTGGGTAGCTTATGTAAAAGTATATGACTATTGTGAATATTTTGATAGCTATGGAAATTTAAAACCTCCATTAGAACTGGTACGATATTTTAAGAATTGTAAAGTTTCATATAACTACACAAGATATCAAAAATTTAATACTGTAAACTGTGGTCATTTATGTTTAAAATATCTAAGAACTTTTTGGAATAAAAATATATAAAATGAATGCTTTTATTTTATTTCATTCATTTGCAAGATGTCACTCACTTTGTCAATAACTGGAAACTCATCAATTTTATCTACGTACTATCCTAATACGTTGCAACTCAATGGAGAATATGAGTGTGCTTTATTGCATTTTTCAACATTTAATTCTATACCAAATATTGATAAAAGTAATAACAAGTATTATTATGGCTCAAACGATGTTATTGAAATACCGGAAGGCACCTACGAATTGCAAGATATTTACGATTATTTAAAATCCGAAATAAAAGATGCCTCAATCAAATTACAATGTAATAACAATACTTTAAAAACTGCCATATACTGTTCAAAAGACGTTAATTTTAAGAAAGAAAACTCTTTCAGTAGACTGTTAGGATTTGATAAGCAGGTTCTGAAAGCAAATAAATGGCATGTGTCACAGCATCCAGTCAACATTTTACCGACGACAGTGGTAAGGATCGAATGTGACATTGTGAGCGGCTCTTACATAAACGGTGAACCAAGTCACATAATTCACGAATTCGCACTCAACGTACCACCTGGATACAGAATCGTAGAAATCCCGAAGAACGCAATATATTTTCCAATCAATCGAAACAGCATAAGCTGCATACATATCCGACTACTAGATATAAACAATCGTTTAATTAATTTGCGTGGTGAAGAAGTGCAGCTGTATTTACATCTTAGAAGAAAAAATGATTGACTACAATAAATATGTGTCTCATCAAATTAAAAATTCCAGTTCTACTCAAGCTGCCTACCAAATAAGACGTCGTTCTAAGAGCAAAATAAAATTAACTAAAGACAATAAGATATTTCTCAGAGCGATTGGATTGTTAAAATGAATATCTTAGACGTTTTATCCACTCCGACTTACGACAACAGTATAGAAGGAATCGAATTTCATTCGTACAAACCTTATGTAACGAGTTTCAACAGGAACGATGAAATACGCATACCTATCAACCAACAGGATCTGTACATATTACCATCAGCCAGCACTCTGTATTTGGAAGGAACCGTTATCGTTAACAAAAAAGATTCAAAAGAGAAAGCTACTAGTGTCAATTTTACGAACAATGGACTACTCTTCTTGTTCCAAGATATTAGGTACGAATTAAACGGAGTGGAGATTGATAAAATAAAAAATGCAGGTATAACTACAACCATGAAATCATTAATATCAATGAATGAGAATGAATCAAAAATAGCTAGAGCTTGGGGTTGGAGTATCGATGGCATAAAAAATATTAATGGAGGAAGTTTTTCTGCGTCTATACCACTTCGGAATATCCTCGGTTTTGCAGAAGATTTTAAAAAAGTTGTAATAAATAGTAGACATGAACTAATATTATTACGAAGCAACACTAATTTGAACGCTGTAAAATTAAATACCGGCGAAATAGTGGAAGACATTCAAATCAATAAAATCATATGGCGCGTACCCCATGTTAAAGTATCGGACAAAGAAAAAATAAGTTTATTAAAACTATTGGAAAAAGATCGACCGCTTCAGATGGTTTTTAGAAACTGGGATCTATATGAATACCCCACTTTACCAAGAACTACAAAGCACACCTGGTCTATCAAAACTTCATCTCAAATAGAAAAACCGAGATATGTAATAATTGGTCTACAAACAAGTAGAAAAAATAATGCAAGTTCTGACATGTCGCAGTTTGATCACTGCTATGTTCGTGACATTAAAGTATACCTTAATTCGACATATTTCCCGTATGAAAACATCAATGTCAACTTCGCCAATAACAGAATTGCTTTATTATATGAGCAATACATCAGATTTCAACAGTCATATTATGGACGTTGTCCGGAGTCTTTATTAAGCGAGAAACAATTTAAAGAATTAGCTCCGTTGTTTGTTGTTGATTGCTCTAGACAGACCGATAATCTGAAGACTGGACCCGTTGTGGATGTAAGGGTAGAAATTGAGAGTGATTCAGAAATACCAGATCAAACTTCGGCATACTGTCTCATTCTCAACGATTGCATTGTTGAATACAAACCATTAAGCAACACAGTGAAGAAGTTATCATGAACGCGGATATTATCATTGTCGAACTCCAAGGATTCAAATATTTAGACAATAATTTTATTGTCAAAGAAGTGGCTATCGTAAGTAATGACCACACACAGACGTTCTTGGTTAAACCACCGCATTCGTTTTATTATTTAACTCAAGAAGAAAAGAAGCAGGTGCGATGGTTAGAAAGAAATAGAGGAATTTTCTGGAGTGAGGGCTTTATAGACTACAGAGAGTTTCAACACGTCATCGTACCGTATTTAGAAAATAAAAAAATTATTACAAAGGGTTTGGAGAAGATTAAGTGGATTAAAGAGTTATGTGCAAACTGTGAAGTGATTGACATAGGTGAAAAAGGGTGCCCTAATTTTGCGACATTAAAAAAGAAGTTCTGTAAAAATAAAACTGATTTTAATTGTGTGAACCATAAAATAAATTGTGCTTTGAATAATGCTATATGTATTAGAAAATGGTATGTGGATAATAATATGTCTATATTTAATCTATTTAAAATTAATGTTCATTAATCTATTTAAAATTATTTTGTAATGTTCAGTTAATAAAAATGTAATTATCTACTTATGAGTGTTTTATTTAATATAATCAGGGTAACATACATACTAAACTTTAAATGAGCTGTAGCAAAATGATATTTATTAAACGAATTATTGTAAGAAAAAATCCTTAAAGCAATTAACCTATAATAATATCATTACACTAGAGCTAATTTAGAGTTCGAGTATAAATAAGTAATACAAAATAAAACATAATTTAAATTATAACTGAATATACTTTTATTTATTTTTTAAATTATTTAAAATTATTACAAACTAATTATATCTACCAACCCAATAATCATAATAACTGTCCCCACATGTTTTCTACGCGTACATACATACTTATAACATAAAAACTTGTGATGTATGAGCACTACCCAACAAAATTAAACTAAGAGATTAATATTATCTATTTACATTAAAACAATCTAGATATTTTATTTAATTTTTTTCTCTCTTTATTATTTTTTGTTTTTGATATTTTTGTAACTTCTTTTGTATATTTAAAAGATTATTACAATAAAACTTACATATATGATATTCTAATAATTTATACATCCAGAACTTACACAACATAAAAACCTATTATTATACCCTAATAACTATAATATTACTCACATATTAACTTATAAAGTAGGTACTTACAAAATAATTACATCACTTAATAATAACTGTCCCCACAAAGTTTTTTTGAAATTTTGTTAATTAACGATTGCGTCTCCTCCATAACATAGTCCACCGGTTCAGTCACTACATACTGCGCACTTAACATCACATTCTGATTGTCACTTGCAGGTTCTTGTTCACTGATATCCAACACTTGTACCTGGATTAGTCGTAATCCTTTTTTCTTCTCATTGTTTATGACATATTCACAATAATTAGGCAGAGATGACTTCTGTTTTAGACACTCCCGTCTTGTTCTAGGCTTCTTGCTAGCAGGTCCGCAGTCTTGTCTTGCTCTAGGTTCCTTGTTGACAGGTATTTGTTGATCTTGGATATCTGGGATATGCCAGCTTAAACTCGGAGTCGGAAAACCTTGACCGTATTGTGAGAAGTCAATAATATCTGGAGAATCGCACATTATTGATGATCTGAAACAAAGAAAATTATAATTATTAATAATTATATCAAACACATAAATAAGACATAATTTTATAAGTACTTATACGCTTGTGCAATACTTACAATTTGTTTCGTTTTTAAGTGACGTGATGTGACCAGTCCGGCTGACTGCCTTGTGATGTATGTACTAATCATATTATTATGAAATGCAAACTCCATAAAACCTTGCGATGTGAATCAATTTCATGTTTCAACAAGTTCAATCTGATGAGCACCTGATCGGTGTTAAATTCTACACCGCGCGTGTGAACCTCGACTCATGAGTGCTTTGTCATCAAAACTGGACATTAGGTACATATTTTATCAAGTTGGAACCTGTATCGACACGCGGCGAGCGCTGTGTGCTTTGTCATCAGGAACAGAAATGAAACAGATGTATGTAATGAATATACACAATTTAATTTATTCAACTTTATACTTTGTAGGCACATAATAGATATTTATATACCTACACTGTTTAGCTCTAACTAGTAAAAGGGACACCAAGAATACACACAATTTAGAATTGTATACATAATAAAACCAGGTTCAAAAGAAACTTCTATCGATACTATTTGAATTAAATTACACAGCAATACTACTTATTTCACATTTTAAAAGAGTAACAAACATCCATCCACCCACCCTTACAGACTTTTTATAATAGTAAGTAAGACAGTAGGTAGGATGAAAAATTATCTAACTTTCCATTTAGGACGTCATAAGTTTTACCATTCACAATCAATTAAAAACATGTTAAAATATGTATTACTTAAATATACTTGCGTTACCCCAGGCTAAAGTAGAAACTTTATCAAACGATAGCAATCGTTTATCATCATTGCTTGAAAGTGCTACTTTATTTAAGTCCTGAGTAAATATTTCGTGTTTTATTGATTTAAACAATACATTTTTTTTACGAATAACATTGCAATCATATAAAACATTTTTATAATCTAACATATTAAAATTTTTGGTAATACATTTTTTTGTACCTTTTGCCTTTTTAATTGTTTTGTTTAACGTTTTAATACAATAAAGCTTTGAGCGCAGTCCTACGAATTCTTTGATAATGTCACCACCCATGTCATCCTTAAACAGTCCTGGAACCTTCTTATTAATAATTGGTAAGTTATAGTCATTGTTACAGTCATAATTGCTGGTATCAAAATATTTTAGAAAATGGAGCTTAAAGTCTTTATAAACATCATTACTCTGTACATCATATACTAGACTATCTGTGTCAGTATAGCATAATTCTATTCGGTTACCATAAAAAGGTTTAATGATGGAGTAGTGAAAGTTGTACATGTGAGCCTTAGATAATTCTAATACTGCAAACCCTATGTAAATTGGTTTATCAAGTATAATACGCACAGGTTTCATTTGGATTGCTACTAGATCATCAGAAAATACAGAGACGCTATGAAAATATGGGCTGGCTATCAATTTTTCAGCACAAGTAGTCTTTTTTGTTTTATTGTTCGAGTCACACCACTTGTTTACTAACTTAACGTCTATTCGGTGTTCATTATTTTCTAGGGTCTTTCCAAAAATACTATTATTCAATAATTTGAAAAAGTCTTGTTCAAACGTTGACTCTGCTTTTTGACGTAACTGGGTGTTAATATCAATATATTGCTTTAAAAAACTACTTTGTTTAAATATAATAGCGCGATGGATTCTTCTCAATACTAAACCGTGCTGTAAACATTTTTTTAAATGTACGTAATGAATAACATAGTAATATTTATCATACAAATTTGGTATTAGCTTTTTATTCTTACCACCCGGTGGTAAGCATTTTTCTGGACAAAAGGGAAAGTCATTGTGTTCCATGTGCAAATTCTCCGGATATATTAAATCAACTTCAAGGATGTAACCGTTTTCTGCAGTATCACTAATTTCTGCTAAGTTCAATTGTAAAAAATCTATTTCTTGTCTATTCATAAATCTAAAATCCGAATAGGGTAAGGATTGACACATGCTATAACCGTATAAATTGTTACAATCTAAATAAATGATAAATGAATTAGGACGGGCTGGATCATAAGTATCTAAATATTTATGATTGGCTTTGACATGTCTTTTGGAACACATACAAACACCTCCTCGAATACCTTTTTGTATCATTCTAAAAATTTCAACATCACTAATCAATTCTAATTGAACTCCTGTTTTTAAAAGCATTGCATCAAAAGATAGACTTGGTGCTGTAAGATAAAACGCGGGATCGAGATTGTAATGTAGTTTACAAGTTTTTCGAAAATTTTCAAATACATCTGTTAACAACAAAACATCTGTTTTGAGATACAAATCTGTGTACATACCCATGTTTTGAATATTAAATACTGACCAAACAGACCGAGCGTGTTCATAGTCTTCGTCCGTAATTGCGTCATTTGTTAAATAGTTAAAAAAATATTTTTTTGAGGGTAAACACGTTTCTTCATAACGTTCCCATTGAGACATATAGTCATATGGATACACTCCTTTACGAGTGAGTAGGATAAATTGTTTTTTATTAGGGAAATAAGATTTTAATTGTTTAAAGTCTTGTTTTTTCATTGTACTAACCAACTTTTCTAAGCTAGTTCCTAAAAACTTGAAAGAATCTACAAACCGAACTTGGATGCTTTCCCCGGTAGCAATCGGAATAAACTTAGTGAAAGAAATATAGTTTTCTTTTGTTTTAGGTATCACTTTTATAGATCCAGGAGCTTCGCCTAATTCTTTTATGAAAAGATGGCAATCGTATCCAGACAAATTATGAAAAAATACTGGCAAAAATGATGGTAGTTTGTATTGTATGTTACAATAACTATGAGCTGCGCCGCGATATTTACCAGTCAAGTGACAATGATCGCGAACCCTATCGCCGAACAAGAAGTGTTCACAAATATGACATGTCAACGCGTTTTCAAAGTCGCGAGCATTTTCATTTGAATAAATCATAGGAACATTATTTTTTACAATATCGTAAATTTTTTGTGCATCTTTATAGATAGACTTCACAAAATTTGATACACAATCCGAACCGCGATAAGAAACGTAACGATTGTGGCTTTCGTCTAGCGTACACGTAATATGATAAGCGAAAGCTATAGGCACATGTCGCTGTCGCGTTACAGTACTCGCCTTAGTGGGGTCAGGGTCACAAGATTCATACCGTTCTAGCATTGTTTCAAAATCTGCGTATATAACAAATGGAACAATTTGCTTTCTATTATAATTTTTAAACTGTATGAAAGAACCCTTTGGAGGTAGTTCAGTGACAACACCTCCACAACTATGTGAACTAAGATCATCGCATGAATTAAAAAACATTAAACAAGCATCACAAAAGTACAGTTTACTGTGGTGTTTTGTTATTTGATTTTTAACAAGTCGCGGCAAGTCTTTAATGAGACAGTAATGTGACAAATTATCTCTTTCTAAATAAAGTAAATGAATCACCTTTCCGTTCAAGGCTTTTGGTTTGTAAAACGGTCCTACGACGGTATTATTTTTTAAACCATAAATGTAAATGCAAATTTCGGGGTTATTCACTTCGAACCGCGCAATATCTGAGAAATTCACTGGAAATGACATATCCTTTACATTTAACACGTTACGAAAATCAGGGTAAGAAGATACTCTTTCAGGATGACTTTTAGCTGGATATAAAGCAGCAACAACAGACCACAAAAAACAATACTCGTCATTATTGTGGATATTAACACATGCTCTTTTCGATTTTATTGCAGAAGGCAATTCGATAAAGCCTGAACCATGCAACGGTTGATATTTGTTAACATTGACTTCCAAATGAGAACTGCTCAAGAACGTCCATCCACTGTCTCGGTCCTGAAATTCTTCTATCTTTTTTGATAAAATGTTTTTTACTTGAGTTAATAATGAATCAATTTCATAATTCTGATGCAGAGTAAAGTTTTTTGTGGCAAATGATTTCATCTCCTGAGAATCATTTTTAAACATTAAAAATAAAGCAAAAAATTCGAAATTAACTTTTAGACAAGTATGTTCTTTAAGAGAAATATTAATTAACGTTTTAATTTTGTCCCAAATATTAATAAGAAATGGTTGTAGAGAACTATTCTCAGACGGAGCGACAATTCTATAAGAAGCTATACGATTACGAAATGCAGAATGTATTATTTCAACACCTTCGCAAAAATGCGAAATAGTTTTGTTTTTATGATTAGTACTACGTAGGTGACCTGTCCAGTGACTGCGCTCAACAGATGTGTTACAAACAGTACAGAACGGCATTTTAAAATGTAATAGTTTTAAACTTACTATTAGATGTTGCAATGTATTATTTTTACGATTATGATTTACGCTCGCAGAAATACAAAAACATCTGGTGCCCCAACAACTTAAATATTTATTTTAAACTAATATTATTGCTATAAAAGACAGGCTCAGAGTTATCAAAAAACTCATGAGTCCGTCTCATAAAAACTTGTAACCCGTCCCACTGCGGCGTGTTCCGGTTAAGCTGCACTTTTAGTGCCACCGAGGCTTTCTTCCACCGCTCCTCTTTTGGGGTGGAGGCAACTTCAGCCTTGTTATAGACTTTAACCTCCACGTAGAAGTCCCCGGATACGTCTGCCGTTCGCCGCACTTTACCGTTAGCAACACGGCTGATGAGTGACGAACCGAAGTCCGCAACTGAGGTTTTGGTGGGGACGTAGTCCTCCAAACCAAAGAGGTCCGAGCTCAAGCTGCGCCTTTTACTGTAAACAATTTAACACATTATTTATTACATTTATTTTTTAATATTGACAAATTGATGGTGTATTACTCCTCTGTTGAACCCTACGGGGATAGAAAGCATGATGTTCTGTTATAATAATTTAAATATCTCATGAACTAACTGTAAACATTCCGACAAGGAATATAATTGGAAATTGATTTCAGAGCTCTCTTCGTTGCAGTTCTAAATCCACTAACCAACGTTTATCGGTGTATAACATTTTAATTGACATAACATACACAACTAGCACCTAAAGGTAAAAACAGTAACACAAAATTACCTTGACTTCGGTACGGACGGTGTGGTGCTCTCGGAAGCTTTGCGCTTCGACACCTTCTTCTTTGGTTGCGGCTTCGGCTCGGCTACAGTTGCGGACTGTGACCGGTATTCTGAATCGGAGTCAGACCTGAAATGGAACACATAAAGATTAATTTTGTAACTAATAACTATGACTTAAGTTTCGGTAATTGACAATAACGCATCGCGGCAACAAATAAGGTTCATAATAGCGATACGTTTGATGTTAGTTGAATCGGATAACCACAAAATAACATTAATTTCGAAGTTTTCTTTAAATTGTGAGAAAAATACATGGCTCAGTGGAATAATTTATAGACATGTCTTTAGTTCATGAAATTCCCTATAATGTTATTACATAAAATTATATGGTTTACGCTCAAAATTCTAACATCTATGCGATGAAATTAAGGCTAACCAATACACCAGCCGGCAGGCAGGAACCAGGTCCGTAGCTGGGTAGCGATTAGTACATAAGTAAATTCAGTTAAATTAGTAGTACTTACTTACTTACATTTTATATAGTTGAAGGTAACCGGTGGTTATCACTGGAAGATACTGGAGCGAATGTAATATTATGATCAAAATTGATTGATTTTATACATAAAAAATACCATTTCAGCAATATTTATCCCATTACAAAATTAAACCTTAACTACATATATTGACAGTTGTATGACTAATTTCTGTTACTTACGTCTAATTAAACCGTAGTGATTGAAAATCACTTCCGTCTAATTGCAATTTTATCGTGAGAAATGAAATATAAAACCAGCTTTTTTCGCTCGCCGACAAAGATGACACATGACGCTTATGATTAATACATTAATATATAATAAAGTATGTATGTTTGTTGTATAAAATGTGATGTAAAACTTCGCCTGATATCACACATGTGAACTAAAAAATAAAAATCACTTTTTTGACGGAAAAGAGCTGAAAGAAAATCATCCTGAAAACATTTTTTGTGTAGAATAATCCATGTAAACAAACTTGCGGCAAAAAGTTAACCACTTATATGCTACAGTAAAACTTGACATTATCGTAAATAAGTAATATCATCTAACGACTAAAACGAACTTTTTATTATCGATTCATGCATAAGTTCAGTAGGTAGGTACTAGTATTAAGATTCATCTTTCAAACAAATCCTAGATTGTTAAAGAACTATCAATGTATTTTGAAACATTTTATGTTTTCTTATATGTTTTTATGCTTGTTCAGTATGTATTAACCAAAAACTTGTATGTCTGGTGTAAACTGTAAGTATAGGTTGGTTATTTATAAATAAATATAGCAAATAAACAATATAAAATAATTAGCAAAGTTATCAAAGGAACATCCTCTATTTGAATGAATTGCATTGATTATGAAGTTCTATAAAATACCAATTTTAATCAGAGACTGCAACATGCACAGCGATCATCTTACAGCTAAATTGTTGAATACGTGGGAATGACTCAAACATATACCTGGTACAACAAAGTTCGAACACTACAAATTTACATAATGCAATTTTGCAGTCTTTGCGATTGTAAAGAATCACGTACACTTATACTGTGAAGCTTAACACGGTCGCCGATCCGACGCCGTCGTCCGGCGGTTTAAAAGGAGTATGGTACAATAGATGATCACGGGACGGCACACGAACCGTTTCGATGGCAATTGTATAAGTGTGCGATGATCTTAATCAAGCGCAACGCAGAGTCGCAGAGTAACAACAGAACATTTCAGAGCTACCAGTAGTTGTTTGTTAACGTGTGAGGTAGTGTTAGCTGTATGAATTAATTAAATTAAAATTCAGATGTCCTTGGTGCCCAATCTGGGGTCATAGAAATAGAATGTACGTGTGTCTGAAGATGCATAATATTTCTTGCTCTGTGAAGAGACATGAGACAATCTGTCCTGAATTTTAGGCTAATGGTTCTAACAGCGAGCACACTTATTTGTTAACATGTAAAACTGTATGAGTTAATTAAATTAAAATTTGGATGTCCTTGGTGCCCAATCTGGGTCATAGAAAAAGAATGTGTGTGTACCTGTAGGTGCATGCTATTTTTTACTCTGTGAAGAGACATGAGACAATCTGTCCCAAATTTTAGTTTATTTGTTAACATGTAAGCTAGTGTCAACTGTATGAGTTAATTAAATTAAAATTTGGATGTCCTTGGTGCCCAATCTGGGTCATAGAAAAAGAATGTGTGTGTACCTGTAGGTGCATGCTATTTTTTACTCTGTGAAGAGACATGAGACAATCTGTCCCAAAATTTTAGTTTACTATATTCGTAAAGTTCCATTAGTAAACGAAATATGTGTCAAACTGACTGACTTTTTTCTCGTGTGGAATAGGCGCCAAACCAGTATTAACGCAAACGCAAATTCAGTCGAAGTGAGACGTAGGAACGGTATGTAATAAAACAGAATTGTTGAACGGCGCCCACTCCGTAGGATATTATTGGGCATCTCACCACACCGTGAGTGACTGAGACGAACGGAGAGAGTCGATGGAACGGAAGGTGGGGTGAGGTGCCCAATAATATACTACTAATATACTAACGAAAAATAATAAATTACAAGGCTTTAAATACATTCTGTTATCTTTAAAGTGATAATTAAAATTCACTAGCTCTTGCCCGCGGCTTCAGACAAAGTCGCTTGTGAAAAAGTAGCCTATGTCCTTTAACTAAATTTAATCAAAATCGGTTCAGTCGTTTCATCGTAGGAACGTAACAGACAGGCAGAATTACTTTCGCATTTATAATATTCGTATGGATTAACGACACGGTTGGCGCAGTAGCTGAGTGATTGGGTGTTGCGCTGCGCATCGCGGATTCGATCTGCGCACGGAACAAATATTTGTATTGCATACAGTTAGTTGTTCCAAGCCCAGTTGTTATTGTTTGTAAATTTTTATATATGTAAACAAATCCACGTTACTCAAGGGCGTCGCCAGGGGGCAGGCAGGGGGGGGAGGGGGGGGGCAGGTAGGGGCAGCTGCCGACCCCTAGAGTTCCAAAAAAAATTTGTATGTTATTTTACTCGCACATAGCATAAAGCTTTATGTGCTTTTAACTGTATTTAATTAAAATCATGTATATCAATAAAAGGAGAAACTGACTGACTGACTGACTGTCTGATTGATGTATCAGCGTACAGCCGAAACTACTGGAACTGGGAATGTGAAATTTTGCACATTCGTTCTTTTTAGCATGTAGGCGAGCACTAAGAAGGGATTTCGGAATTCAACCCCTAAGGGGTGTGTATACTTGGAAATTAAAGAATCATGGTGAAATCCATACATTCATTTGTATGAAAAAAAAAGTCATTTACAGGGCTTAAAATATTCTCCAATGTGAAGAATACATGACCAGGAGTAGATTGATATACTTACCATATTTTTAAACCCCCGCATAATTAAAATCTAACGAAATGAAAATAGCACTTTTTCGTTTTATCTCGATGCCCATTTTGTGTTTATATCAAATCAAATCAAATCAAATCATTTATTTCTTTGCAAACATGGGTACATATGAGTAGATGTTCTTTTATATTATAGGTTCTCCATATTTTACCGTCACATGGGCATGCAAATGGTAAGGTTTACAATTATATTTTAAGAAAAAGAGGCATATCATTGGAATTGCAATAAAATTAAGCATGTCAACCTGGTCAGAGTAGTAAAAAATAAATAAAAATAATTAAACACTATCAAAACAGTCCAAAAGATTAAAATTATGCCAACTAGATTAACAATATGTCATAAATCAGTCAATAACAGTAGGTGTATAGGGTAACAGTAAGTGTATATGTATAGGTAGTGAATATTATTATTATTAAACAGTTAGTGAATCGTCATTAAGAAAATCGTCAATTAAGTAATAGCTTTTCATTATCAAAATGTCATTTAGCGCCTTCTTAAATTTGAATACAGTCATATTTTTTACAGCATTAGGTACTCTATTGTATATGCGAGGAGCCATACCAAAAAAGCTTTTTTGCATTAGCGCAGTTTTACAATTTACTTGACATAGCTTATTGACGTATTGACTTCGTAAAGGATTTTTCCTGACCTCTGATAATTTTTTAAATAGATGTGGATTACATTTCACAAATAAAGCCGTTTCCAATATATATAAACAAGGTAAAGTTAAAATTTTCAATGATTTAAAATATGGAACACAGCTATCAGTTGTCTTAAGGCCACACATGGACCTGATGCATCGCTTCTGCAATCTAAATACCAGCTCCCTGTCCGTAGACTGCCCCCAGAAAATAATGCCATACCTCAATACAGAGGCAACCAGTCCATGGTAAGCCGTTAAAAGAGCCTGACTGTTAACTTTCTTTGAGAGTTGAAATAGGGCATACGCGGATTTGCTAAGCTTTTTACACAATTCTTCAACATGAGGCTTCCATGTAAGTTGGTTGTCAATTATTATGCCTAAGAACTTAGCTTTACTAACTTCTTCAATATCACAGCCATTGTAAGAAATGTTAACATTTGGGTTTTTGCATCGTTGATAGAAGTGCATGACTTTTGTTTTAGTTAGGTTTATAACTAAGTTATTATTAGTTAACCAATGTATGATGTCACATAAACAAGTATTGATGTCATTCTTATAATTATTTGGATCAGTACATTTCACTATAGCTGTACTATCATCTGCAAACAGAACCATTTGGTTGGTGGTTGCTTTCGGGAGATCATTAATGTAAATCAGGAAAAATGGTGGACCCAATACGCCACCCTGTGGGACGCCATATTTTACGCGTCTGGGTTTTGATACATATTTGGTTTCTAATTTGGTTTTTGGACATATCCTAGTAACTTCCGTGCATTGAATCCTATTACTTAGGTATGATTCGATTAACTTTAAGATGTTCCCTCTTATACCGTAGCTATGTAATTTGTGCAACAATATTTCATGGTCCACATAGTCAAAAGCCTTAGTCATGTCAGTGTAAATGGCACAGACTGGATTTCTCCCATCCACAGATGACATGACATTAGCTAACAGGTCAAATAGTGCCATATTAATCGTAGTGTTCTTACGGAAACCCTTTTGTTCTTTGCAAAATAGTTTGTACTTTTCGAAATAGGTATATAAAGAGTTATAGATAACTTTCTCAATAATTTTTGAAATAATTGGAATTTTTGCAATAGGTCTGTAATTTTTTAAATCCGTTTTGTCACCTTTTTTGTAAAGGGGTTTAATAATAACTTTTTTGAGCTTTTCCGGAAATATGCCATCAGCTATGCACAGGTTAATTATATGGGCTAATGGCGGTGCTATCAGCTCTTTGGTAAATTTTAATACTTTTGTGGAAACTCCATCGTATCCAACAGTATTTGTGTTTTTAAGGTTGCAAATTATTTTTAATATGTCATCAGCTGTTACGGGTTGCATGAATATGGAATTTAATGATTTATTAATTAAATGTGTATTATTTGATGTGATGTCAGATTTAATATTATTCTCAATTGTATCAATAAAGTAATCGTTAAACTCGTTTGCAATGTCCATGGGGTCTGTAAGTGTCAAATTATCTTTATTAACGCACACTATAGGCTCTAGCGGCAAACTATAATTGGATTTATTTATTACTTGCCAGGTAGCTTTTGATTTATTTTGGGCAGTATTTATGAAGTGATTGTTTTGTGCTTTTTGTGTTAAGTTTATAATTTTTCTATAAAGTTTGGTGTAGTTTTTAAGCACTAATTTATTTTTCGAGTCTGAATTTAATCGATACTCCCAAAGTAACCGCCTTTGTTTTTTACTACATATTTTTATACCGTTAGATATCCATTTCGATTTCTTACTAGTTGGAATGGTTATAATTTTTTCAGGGAAACATAATCGATATATGAGGATGAAATCATCCATGAAAAGGTCGAAAGCTTCGTTCGCGTCCTTAGAATTATGAACCAGCATAAATGATAGAGAACTGAGATGTTTTTTGAAAGTAGTTAAATTTTCCATGCATATGTCCTGTTTTTTTGTCTTCCAATATTTTAGTTTGCAAGTTTTGTTTATAGGTACTTTAAGTATTTGACATGTATGATCAGAAAGGACCAAATCTACAACTTCAGCTTTACATTCTTTCCGATAATTGTGAGCAAAGTTGTCTATACAGGATTGACTTTTTAACCTAGTGGGAGTATAGAGCGCTAGTTTAAGATTGTATTTCATAAGAAAATATTCAAGGTCTAATGTAGTTTTGTTTCTTTTCAAAACATTGATGTTAAAATCTCCACACAAGACGACCTTCTTTTTTGAAGAAAGACAAACTTTATTTAACACGTAATCTAATTTATCATAAAATACTAAGTAATTATATTTTGGGATTCTATAAATACAAACAATAATAATATTATAAGCTATTATTTCTACAGCGCAACATTCAAAGATGCCCGAAACTGATTGCTTTGCTATATCCGATAATTCTCTAAACTGCAAACCTACTCTTACGAAAATACCTGTTCCTCCTCTATTTGTATTTCTTAAGAAAAAAGCAGCTGGACAAAAGTTTGGAATATGCAAGAGATCCTCACAGCCTGTTTGTATGAAATGTTCTGTTACACAAAGAACATCTATACTCGTCCCATTATTGATTAATTCTACTAATTTTACAGTCAATGAATCGGATTTATTAATCAAACCTGCTATGTTTTGATGCAAGATGTTAAGATAGTTGACGAAAAAACTGAGAATTAGACTGCTGTGAACCGTTAGATAATTCGTGTTGACTATGATTTTGAGGGTGGCAATCCACTTTCGAGTGCGTAGCATTCAGGTTGCATATGCTAAGAATCAGATCTTGTAAGTCTGATATAACTATATTTAAGCCACTGTTATTTAAGGTTCCATAGCGTTTGCTGTAAGTACCATAGTCATAAGATAGATTAAAATTTGAGTCAAGTAAATACGCATAGTTACATGTGTCTATGTCCAAGTAAATAAGGTTATTGAATGTTTCTACACGGCTGTTAAACATTACGTTAGCATTTATCATATATTTAAACGTTGGCAAACAAATTATAAAATTAGTATGGCTCAACTTTATTAACTTTTCTCTTACAAACATGACTAATTCTAAATAGTTCTGTGTTTTCCGAAAGTCTTCCTCGCCTATGTAAATAACACAAAAGTCAGAGAGCGTAAAGTTTTGCACTTTTCCCTCAATTTTGTGAAGAATTTGCCGCAACCCGCACGTAGGTTTTCGATAGTGACAAATTTCATAGTTTTGTAAATTTGTTCTTTCGGCAATTGTACACAATCTGTTCGATGTTTCGCTACTTATTAGGCATATTTTGTGTTTTGTGGAAGGTTGTTCCACAGTTGTTGTGGCTCCTATGTGTGAAGTTGAGTTAGATGAGCTTAGGTTGCTGCTGTTGATGCTTGTAGTTGTGTTCGTAGGCGATAAGAGGTGTTTTGAAATAGGTTGTGTATGTTTAGTCTTCGTATTTTTTTTAGGCGTCATTAATAATGTCTTAGCTTTACTTTTTCCTGGACTGTTAATGTCATTTCTTTTATTATATTCTTCATTTAATTTCCTTAAATTACTGTTTTCTAGTGATAATAATTCAATTTCTTTATGCGCACTAGTCAGCTGAGTTGTTAGTCTGGCAATCTCATCTTTTAATGTGTTTAACAGCGGAATGTCTTCGTCTTCTGAAATGTCAGGTAAGCTACTTGTCGTACAGTTTAATGTTTGTGATGTAATGTCGTTTTCATTGTCATTTAGTTCAGATCGTGTGCGGGTCCGTCGGAATGTAATATTCTCTAAGAAATTCATTTTTACAAACCTTTAAATTCACAAAAAGTGCAGATAGCTGGATGCGAACTCACGCCTCACAGATTCCACCAATATTCGACTAGTACTCTGGGCCGCTGAACCACAGCTTCGTTCGAATTAGAGTTGAAATAATGCACCTGTTGGTTTTTTCGGTAGATTCTGGTCAACGACTGTTTGTGATATTTTTGTATAATTTTGCACATACCCGCGTTTTGCAAAAACAAGAAACAAAAATTGTATTACACTAGATTGCTGTTTTAACTGGTCTTTTCTTTTAATTTTCTGCTGTGATTAGATGCACTACACTCTTTTTCACACTTTAGTAACGAGATTTGGTGAAACTTGACTTATTTTGCAGGTTTATTTTACTATATTGTTCACAAACACGTCACTTTCAAAACACTTAGGTATTACTTTGTTATTCCCGACAGTTACGTTGAGATAACATTCGTGTTGGCAATTCACACTACTAGAAAGACGTTATTAATCAAATCAGAAATATATAATTAAGTTTTGTATTTTTAAGAGAAAATATTAGCGGAGTACAATGTTTCCGTGACGGCTAGCGCCATCTTTTTTTTTTTTTTTTTATAAAAAAAGAAAATGACAAGTGACATTGAAGGATCTACCAAATTGCCAGACAAGTGATGTGAATCGTTGTTAACTCCGCTCCTGTTATTATTTGTGATATTATTTCCCGTAAAACGATGCAATTTCAGTGTAAGAACATCGAAACGGCGGCTGTCAGTGTCGCTGTTACTGTCAGTCACCATTTCGTTTTGAATTAATGAATTATTCGTTAAATTTTTCATTTTTTATTTTTGCGGGGTTTTAAAAATATTCTTGATGCCTGAAGATACTCTTTAATTTAGGTACCCAAGAATATAAAAATTAGAATTTCAACTTCTATATATAAACGTCTTTCTTTTTTTTTGTACAAATCCTGTCATGATTCTTTGTATGAAACTCGGTCATTATTTTGTAATTAAAGACGTGAATCCTGATATAGAAGTTATGGTTGAAAATAAAAAATAACGTATTTCAGCTCTTTTGGAAATTCCAGTAAAATAGGGATGAATGTTTGTATATGAAATCAGTTATTTTTATCTAGCACTTTTCCCGCGACTTTGTCTGCGCAGATTTTGTACCCACTTCGGTTAAAATTTAGTATCAGTAGGAGCAGAAGTTGCCTAAAAGGCGTCGACTATCTGCAACGGTTACGAAAATTGGCACAAAAACGATCGACGTCAGGTCGACGGAGCCTGGCTGTGCGGGGCTCTTTTTCCTGTCTGCAGGCTTTAAAGTAACCTAACCAATCAAACCTCGGGGTGCCCTGATTTTGACCTATAACCTAAGTTTTTCTGTCCAGAGTTTGACACAAGACCGTTTTACCAATTTTGCTCGATATTTTACACCAGAAACCTCAGATTATTATTTGTTTGTAGAGATGTATAGTGTGCCAGCAGGTCGGAGACTTCTTAGGTTTCAGAGGCGTAGGAGTGAAAGACATTGCTTCTTTATCCGCTTTTAATTTGAATATTATTGAAGATCGTTGGTAAGTAGAATGACATGACTTTTGAATTCGTTTTTGTACATAGATCACAGAGTAATAGATTATCGAAAACCATAGATAACATTTACACAATAATCGAGTAGGTATTGATTTCTCAACGAAAGTGGTGCCATCTAGCCAGAATGACGCGAGCTAATAGGATGACACCTGACTACAAGTGGTATCAGTTACTGTTGCGGTAGTGTTGTTCGTCGGCCCAAGATGGCGCTGCGTTAACATACTGGGCCCCCTTGAGAGCCCTAGCTCTCAACCTCGGCTGCCTTGTCTTCATCTTCTGGTGACGGTGATGAGACTGGGAGAGGGCAGATCTTTGAAAACGCCCTCTCGACGACACCAGCTGCTGTCTTGATGCAAGCTACTCTGGATACCTTGTCTCGTCCAGGGTGCGTCCGCAGGATTCGTCCCAGCCGCCATTTGAGGGGCGGTAAATTGTCCTCTTTGATGAGCACCAAGGAACCGGGAGTGAGTGCACCCTGATTCTCCTTCCATTTGATACGTCTCTGGAGCTCAGAGATGTAGTCCGTGGCCCAGCGTTTCCAAAACTGCTGCCTGAGCTGCTCGACACGTAGGTAGCGGGATAAAGCGTGTGAAGGCCTCGCTGTGATGTCTGCGCCTGCAGGAGCCGTCAGAGGTCGGCCGATGAGGAAGTGGCCTGGCGTCAGGGGCGCAAGGTCATCAGGATCTACGGACATTGAGTGCATAGGACGGGAGTTCAGGACGGTCTCTATTTGTACTAAAACCGTGTTGAACTCTTCATAAGTTAAATGAGCCTTCCCTATCACGCGCGTTATATGGTGCTAGCAGGATTTGACTCCAGCTTCCCACGAACCGCCAAAGTGAGGTGCGTAAGGAGGTATAAATTTAAATTCTATTTGATTATTTGAGGTATAATCAATAATACCTTGACAGCTGCTTTGTAAAAAATCTGAAAATTCCCTAGCTGCACCTACGAAGTTCCTACCGTGGTCAGAGTAAATAAGGGAGGGTTTCCCTCTACGGGAAATGAATCTTTTTAAAGCTAAGATATAACTTTCTGATGACAGTGACGTCACAAGTTCCAAGTGTAATGCTCGTGTTGACAAACAAACAAATAAACATAAGTAGCATTTCTCTAACCGTGAACCTCTGCCTCTTTTATTTAAAATATACATAGGCCCGGCGTAATCAACCCCGCATTTAATAAATGGAAACCCTGATTGGAAACGTTCACTGGGTAGATTACCCATCATAGGCTATATGGACTTTGCCTTCATTCGACAACACCTGACACACTGATGCACAACCTTCTTAGCTAGATTCCTACCACCTATTATCCACCATGTTTGTCTTATATGTGATAATAAAAGCTGTGGACCGGCGTGTAGCATAACATTATGATTATGCCTAACTAAAAGTATGGTGAACTGATGTTTACTACATAACAGCATGGGGTGTTTTTGATCGAAGGGTAGGTCTGAATTGCATAACCTGCCCCCCACTCTCATTATATTATTTTCATCTAAAAAAATATTTAATGAACATAGTTTACTAGACGATTGAATTTTATGTTTATTAATTAAGGCACTATGTTCACTTTGGAAGGCTTCTAGTTGTGCAGTTCTAGTTAGAAACATTAATGACCTATTTAGTTCTGTGACTGATAACGTGCCCATGCTACATTCCGGTTTATTTTTTGTACGTACGTTGTTTACAAAGCGAAACACATATGCATAAACGCGTTGTATTTTTATAAATGAAGAATATCGATTAAAACTAATTATTTTATTATTACAATTATTGTTAAACATACAAACTGTATTCGATTTAAGTTCTGGCATGTTATCACAAAGTGGAACATCGCTTTGTTGATCCCAGTTGGCAACCGCATTCAATAAAAAATCTGGTCCGCGCCACCACAGATCTGAATTACTGAGTTCAGCCAAAGAAGTACCACGCGATAACAAGTCCGCAGGATTGGACTTGCCATCAACATGACACCAAATTCCTTTACCTGCCATTAGGTCTTTTATTTCTATTATTCGGTTTTGGACGAAAACCTTTAAGGAATGCGGTGACATCCTTAGCCAACCTAAGACTATTGTTGAATCAGTCTACATTATGATCTTGTCAAACTTAATGTGCATAGATTTTATTATTTTATATTGTAATCTAGCACCTATTAGCGCACCGCACAATTCCAAGCGTGGAATAGTTACCGGTTTGAGTGGCGCGACGCGAGTCTTAGAACATAACAGCCTGACGGTTACGTCATCATTACTATTTACTGAACGTATGTATGCGCATGCACCGTAGGCCGTTTGACTAGCATCAGTAAATACGTGTAATTCAATACGATCTGGGGAATTTCCTATCACGTGACGAGGAATCCGTAGTTTATGTAAATCGATTAATGACTGAACGAACTTATGCCAGCATAACAAAACATCTGGTGGTAATGAGTCATCCCAATCTATTTTGCATAGCCAGAGTTTTTGCAATAGCGACTTTGCTACTATTACAATAGGGCTCAACAAACCTAATGGGTCATATATTTGAGACACAACTGATAAGATAAAACGTTTAGTTATTTTTGATGTGTCAGATTTAATCTTTGTAGTAAAATGAAGTTGATCACTATAGTTTAACCAGCCCAATCCTAACGTTTTATTAGATTGGTTCTCGTCTAACATTAATTCTTTAGAATTTTCACTCTGTATGGAGTCTGAAGCCACTTCAGGTGAATTGAAAACCCACTTACGCAACGGCAAACAACCAGAGTTGAACACATCAGAAACCTGTTTACAAAGGTAAGATAAATGCGATTTATTGTCGTCGCCCATTAATAAATCGTCGACGTACATATTTTCTAATATTATTCTTGAGATTTCAGGATCATTACAATCTAGTGCCAGCTGACGGACACAACGTATACTTAAGTAGGGCGCAGAGGCCGTTCCATAAGTAACGGTGTTAAGGCGATACACACTGAGAGGGTCGGACTTATTCTCACGCCACAAGATCAACTGTAATGTACGTTGATCTTCATGTATGGAAATCTGACGAAACATTTTCTCTATATCGGCACATGCTACGTACTGATATTGCCTAAATCTTAAAAGAATAACAAACAAGTCATTTTGAAGAGGAGGACCTGTCCATTGGATGTCATTGAGAGATTTCCCAGACGACGTTTTTTGACTCGCATTGAAAACCACCCTTAATTTAGTCGTAGTGCTGTGCTCACGGAAGACTCCATGATGAGGCAGAAAATAACACGGAATGGGGTAATCCTCAACACGACTCATATGTCCAAGTCTCTCGTACTCCCGCATAAAATCAACGTGCATAGACCTATAAAGCGGTTGACGTTGTAATTTACCTTCTAAGGACATAAATCTAATTTTAGCTACATTGTAGCTATCACCAAGAGTATTTGGTGATTCTTTAAGCGGTATTCTAACCGAGAAACGACCGTGGTCGTCTCGCTTAGTAGTATCATTAAATAATTGTTCACATAAACGATCTTCATAACAAAGCGATTTTGTACATGGCGAAACTTCTTCAATTTCCCAAAACCTTTTTAACTGATCGTTTACTTCTACTTCTGAAGTTTGGCCGAAATTACACTGCACCTGATTTATGCGCAAGCTCTCAGTGTGTACCGGACCTGAAACTATCCATCCTAGCTTCGTATTATTTAAATACGGACCACTAGGTAACCGAATTCTACCTTCAAGTAGTAGATCCCAAAAATAGTTTGCACCAATCAAAATATCTATTTGAGAAGGTGTGCAAAACGATGGGTCGGCGAGATCGATATTTGCGGGTATATTTAAATTACTAGCTAATCTCGAAGCGGGTAATGTGGAAGTTATTTGCGGTATGGCCAAACAATGCATGCGTATTGTGTGATTATTCTTTAAAGAACGTAATTTTATGTAACAAACTTCGTTCGTTTTGGTAATTGTTTGACCTATACCACCGATTTTATAAGTGGACTGTAATGTTTTAGCGTGAATTTTTTTACATAATGAACTTGATATGAGGCAGTGCTGGCTACCGCTGTCCAGTAAGGCACGAGCTCTGATATATTGGCCTTTATCATCTGCAGCGACCTCTACCACAGCGGTTGACAACAAAACCGGTTCTAAAGTGGTGTGTATTGTACTAGAGTGCAAACTAGTTGATGAATTATGACCTGTGGGTTCTGACTGATCATCAGAGGAAGCATGAGATACGGCAGATACTGTTTCTCCATGGTTGAGAACCTCATGCAACGACGAGTTGTGTTTTTCGTTACACTGTCTACAAGGCCCGAATAAACAGTCTTTACTGGAATGACCCACACGTAAACAGTTTAAGCACAGATTTTTACTCTCAACTAGGTTTAGTTTATCCTGCGGGGATAAACTTAAGAATTGACTGCAAGCATAAACAGAATGATTACCCTCACACTTAGCACATACACGTTTGAATCTCTTTTTGCTATTATTATTCGAAGACTGATTACTTTGTGTAGACACAAGAGTTTGAACCTTTGATGTCTGTTTTTTATTGTTATCTTGATGTAGTACCTTGCCATTAGAATTACTGGAATGATTTGCTTTAACCATGTCTAAGACCTCAGCTTTTTCCTTTAAAAAGGTAATCAAAGTGTCAAATTTTATGGATTCATTAGTAGTTTTAATAAAATTAATCTTGTACTGCTGCCAGTCCTTATCTATGGCCGCATCAAACTTAGACACAATGATATAAATTAGTAAAGTATCCCAATATTCAACGGGTTCCCCTAACATTTTTAGCGCACGTAGATTTCTATGAATTGTATCAATCATTTTACGAATGTAAGCAGCTGATTCTTTTGTAAGGGGTTGTACAGAAAAAATAGATCTAACATGGTTATGTACAAGCAAATTTTTATTATCATACCTACCCTCGATCAGATCCCAAGCTATTTTGTAATTACTGGCAGAAAATTCTAGAGATTTAATTACCTGAAGGGCATTGCCCGTAAGAGCTGATCTTAAATAATGAAATCTCTGTATGTCATCTAGCTCTTCAGAGTTGTGAATCATTGACAAGTATGTGTCTCTAAATTCTAGCCAATTTTCATAAGATCCATCGAATGAGGGCAACGATATAGTGGGCAATTTAACCAGTAACTTGTTTCTGCAGTTATGAGAATTATTACCACTGCTTGTACTACAACTAAGTTTTTGATTTTCTAACAGACACTCAATAGTTGACATAGCACTGTAATAGGAATTTTCGAACATTTCACGTTCTAACAACTGTTTATCATATTCCCGTTCATCTACTAATTCCTCAATAGCATATTGAATATTATTAAAGTTTTGTAATAAGTTAGCTGCCGACTGCTGACGTAGCTTTAATTCGTTTATTTGTTTGGCAGTTAACTCAGCGGAATTTGACAAGGAATCTACACTTTTTACAAACAGCGTCAAACTACCCTTGATAGGACCCCGTTTTCTCACTAATTCCTTAAACGCCTCACTCATATTGACGATTTATGGAAAGAAAGAGTACTCACGGTTATCCTGCAACCACTGTGGTGAATAATGCGCACCACACCCGTTGTTCCTATAAAGATATAAGGCGATTTTAGTACAAATAGGACAAAGGTGTATGTGAGTTAAGGATTTGGAAAGGTCTTACGCCCCTGAGTGAAGACACTCCTCCTGGCCGTCGGCTATTGTCGTAATTCTCCAGAATTTTCCAGGCTTCTCACTGGTGATCGCTTTAGATGAGGTTCGAAGGTCCAAATGTTTGTAGAGATGTATAGTGTGCCAGCAGGTCGGAGACTTCTTAGGTTTCAGAGGCGTAGGAGTGAAAGACGTTGCTTCTTTATCCGCTTTTAATTTGAATATTATTGAAGATCGTTGGTAAGTAGAATGACATGACTTTTGAATTCGTTTTTGTACATAGAGCACAGAGTAATAGATTATCGAAAACCATAGATAACATTTACACAATAATCGAGTAGGTATTGATTTCTCAACGAAAGTGGTGCCATCTAGCCAGAATGACGCGAGCTAATAGGATGACACCTGACTACAAGTGGTATCAGTTACTGTTGCGGTAGTGTTGTTCGTCGGCCCAAGATGGCGCTGCGTTAACATTATTGTTTTATAATCTGAGCCAGAAACAAAATATTTTGACAGATTTGGTTGTCAATCACCCATTTGAACGATGTGTTATGATGTGATTTGAGGTTAGTAACTTATTTTTATTAATTTCTCGAAAATGACGTTTATGAAAACATGAGCTCAGAAAATACATGTTCCAGTGTTTTTTGGATATTGCCTTAGGGGTTGGAAAGGGTGAAACACTGTTGTATGGAAACTCGAAACCGTTAAAGCTACAGATAAACTGCATTATTTTTTTATAGAACACTGATGATTTTTTTTAAATTAATACTTGTTTAAGAATGAGATTATTTGCACGATTCCCCTTTGGAGTTGAATTTGCAAAATACTTCAGCATTTTTGCAAATTCAATACCAAAGGGGAGTTGTACGAAAAATCTTATTTTTTTTATTGGCAATAATGCCAACATAGGTAAAAAATTAAATAGTCGTTATTATTTTTTTTTACTTACCCCTCAAACTGGGCTTAGCGGGGTGTTGTGTTTGAGGAAAGTACGAAATCTACGCAGACAAAGTCGCGGGAAAAGTGCTATGCTTCATAATATATCAACTTGCCGGGGGGCAAGTGGGCTAACTGGGTGGCGACGCCCTTGACGATACTGGGGACGTAGATTTTACAACAAAAAGAAACAGTAGTTAAAAAAAGCCAAGGCTTTCATAGGCTTTCCAATATACCTATGGAACCCTTTGTTTTGTTTTTTTAAGCTATTGCATAGCTTTTATCGCGAACTTTGAGCGCAGCGACCGAATCAAGAAATTCTGTAACGAAAATAAAACCTGACACCCCCCACTCCGCCTACCATGTAGCTCAGCCGAGCGTTCGCTTAACGTGTATGTATATGGTATATATTATTATAATATATGTATATATATATGTCGTATCCGGTCAATAGTATGAACGTGAAACGCAACGACAATAAATAGTCTATGGTGAAACGGATCGCAAGCGCGCCATTATCAAGAACAACGTGATATACCACCACCATTTTGGCGCGCTTCTACAGAGTCGTGATGTTTTAAGCCCACAGCGAGCAGGACATTCAGAATCCAGTGTCTGATCGCATCGGAGCTAATACGTCCCGAAACTGTACTTACGATTCGCTGTGTTAAAGTTGTGTTTTCATTGCACGAAACCCATATTCTGCCCACATGATGACTGAATCTAACGGACTAAATCCTGACTGATCCAACATCAGAACTGGGATCACATCGTGCTAATGAATTCACACGTGGGGACAATGACAATAACAATCAGTGTCGATTACTTTTTGAAATACCAAATCAACAAATGTACGCGTTAATACAAACTCTAAAAAGCTATTCATTCGCTAATAGCAAGTTGATGTCGCCGGAATTCGACCCCGACATACCCGATTCCGATGCGCGACGGGAGTACAGTAGAAGAAAGTCGGCTTATTTTTACAATAAGCAAGGCGTTGAAGGGCTCCTTATCTACATAGCTGCCGCAGATAACCTATCCAGGTATGACATGGGCAGTGGCGTGCGGTTCATACAGTCACATAGACATTGTCTACCCTACAACTTAGATAAACATTTATTATCTTGTTTTAATTTATTTTGATATCTAATATTTTATCCACGAGTAATTACTATCAATAAATAAAAAAAAATCTTAAATCAGCTCCATCTGTCGCGTAACGGTGGTAACACGAAGTCTTATCTTAGTCTTTAGTTCGCGAATTTCGATCGCTTCGCGCTGCACTAGCGCCGCTAGGACCCTACGGGAAAGACACAAATATTTGTGCCTATATTTTTATATTTGTTTGAATGTGTGCCTCGTGTGCCACGCGTGTACAGTGGTGTGCTTTTTCTATTCGTACATGACACACAATGTCACAAATCACGCACACAATGCAAACTGAAGACATTGCCTTTTTTACATTTTAGATTTTACTACACGACTAAATACGACAATTGTGTAGGTACAAAAATATACGTGAATTCTGAGTCGCCATTTTTTTTGTTTTGGTTTGTTTGATGGTTTTGTAAATGTTTTGTAATTGAATTTTTATATGAATTTAACGTTGTTAACTTGTTACTAGTGTGTAAAATGGAATAACTAACTTCACTGTAAAAGTTTGGTGGTGGTTGTGTAGATACAGACAATACTTAAAAAAATATTCTTCTTTTTCAAAAATTTCTTTCGGCTTCGGTGAAAAAAGACTGATCGAGGATGGCCGCTAAATTTGCAATAAATACAAATTAACCACGCGATTATGTCGTAAGAGGTTGGTACAGTTTTGTTTTATTTTATCAAAATAAAGTGATCGTGCTTTACGATGATGTAGGTACCTACCTAAGATGTGACGAGATTTAGTTGTAGGACCGAACCCGAATAAAATGCCTACATTTTGTTTAGGTTTCGGTACTGAGTAAATGATAGATAACCATCATCATAACATGAAGGAAAAAGGTACTTGTAATACGTAATTCTAGTAAGTTGTGAACTTGAAATTATTTTATTGGTAAAAAACACATTAATTGTTCCTTGTTTAGTAGATTGCAAAACGTTTTTCTTCTACGAATATTATTTTCAACCCTGTTTTGAGTTCCTATCGTAAAATCGATTAAAAATAATAGAAAACATCTGTTCGTATGGTGGTTTGATCTGTATTCTTCTGCTATTTTTTTCTTAGTTTTTCCTTTACCTACTCTTACTAGGGGGTGGGAAACGCCGAAACGTTAGAGAGCTTATTATAATGTAGGTAGGTACCTACCTACTCTGTGACGCGGGCCTGACGCTTGAGTATAGAGCGCTTTGAGGTTTGGTCATTTGAGGTGGCAAATCACGTAAGTACATCTTCGACAAGACGATGAACCAAATCCAAATTGCAGTAGGTATTTTAGAAAGTTAAGCATTCAATTTTTTCTGCCTACCCTGTCTAAAAACTCTGTGCACGTTCCTGGACATTTGACCAGTTTGAAGAATTGTACATGACCAGATTTATGTGTTTCGAAAACTCTGCATCTACCCTCATTAATCTGAACAATGACATTAAAAAGGAGAATGTGACTTATTCCGCCTGTGCTACTTATGCTAGTCGTCTTATGACTTTATGTTTTACCGTTGCAAGGGTGTGAGCAATGAACATGTTACGGTGTCGACTATTACTGCTCACTTGGCACAGATTAATACTCGCTTACAACGTTTCGCTTTTACTACGGAGGTGACAACAGACAACGCCTCATAAGTTGCAGTAAGAACTCATCGCTACGCCAATCAAATGTCACGCATGCCACAAGCTAGGACACAAACAAGATGACATAAAGAAGCTGATGAAGCATAAAGAAGAACGACGTTAAAAAGCCGTTGCCTGAGCCAGCTGCTACGGGCGCCGGGCAGCGACAACAAGCCAGCAGCAGCACATTGGCGTGCTTCGAGTGTGGCACGCCAGGCCACATCGCCCGGCGCTGCACAGCAAGCGGGTCCAGCGCTGCTGTACCGGGGGAGAAACGAGTCTACCTTTGCATAGTCGAGCCTCCACCAGGAACAATCTATAGGAAATAATGGATCGCAACGGGCCAAAGACAGCGTTTTTAAAAAAGTATCGACGCCGATGACCTGTGATGACCTTCTGTGGCGAGCCCGGGCACATCGCAACACACTGTGCAAAGAAGGACGCTAACTCAGTTAACAGTCAAGTTGAAAAGCTAGTGGATATCTGTACCATCAAACCAGCTACTGATCTATTATCTGCCGAATCTGGTGAGTCGTATTATTTTTGTTTTGTTTCTGGTGCTGAATGCTCTCTTGTTAAGCAATCTGTCACTCGTAATTTCATATGTGTAAACGTACCTATGAAACGTAAGCTAATGTAGATTGTACTGAACAAATTCTTTGTGACGTATTAATTGGTAGTAATCTTTTACGATTCTTATTTCACGTGTTACCTGGTTATTGTTTGAAATACAATGTGATGATTGGTTGACTTATTTTAAAACTTAGTTTTACGATAAGATAACATTGTAAATGTTTGCGATTCGATTATTGGTTACCTGTTACATAAAAATGATTTTAAATTGCATTGTCATGTCATAAGACAAAAAATGACAATAAACAAGACTGGTTACATAGTAAGTGTGTAGACTATGGGGAGTTGAATAATACAGTTCGGGATCGTTTCCCATTGCCGTTATTTTTCGAATCAATTTCACGACCTCTGGTTCATCTGGTTCATCTCGTGTGAAGGGCGAAATGGAAGGGATGATGAGTGTGCTGAAGGTCAGAGCTGAGGTCAAGGTCAAGGTCAAAGTCAAAGCATTTATTTCAATTGGACCATTTGCAGGCACTTTTGAATTGTCAAAGAGTCTGTTAGAACTGTAACCATCCGTACAAGTACGCTCACGATAGACTAAAGATGGTGCCAGGTGATCGGAGCATTACAGACAATGTTGATGATGAATTTGATAGGTTTGTTGACAATACATGGAGTACAGATTGAAGATGTATGGTGGGAAACCATGAAGTCATGAAGTGACTTGGCGATCCTGTAGGGATGCAAATGAATGGTTGTGTAACTGGAGGTTACTGTTTGTCAATCACATGCGGCTCTTTGTTTGTACACTTTGTTGAGATTTAAAAACTACTGTAAATAGTATAGTCGGTAATGATCTGATCTCTGAAACTAACTTGTAGTTTGTAAATGTTAATTCAATGTTGAAATGTTGAATGATGTTGTTGTTGTTTGTAATTGAATCTTGTTTAATTTTATAAAGACTTTAGATTCTAATTGATTTCTGGTTTTCATTTTGGTTTTGATCTTAACTAAGTTATTCGGTTCAGGAGTAGCCGAGCTATGTGAGACTGTGCGAATGAATATTGTTGACACAGGAACACGTGTCCCGTAGGATGACCGTGTTCAGGAGATGCCTGAACGCCAAGTACCAATTGAGATTGTAGACGAAATAGATGATGAGTTAAATGGTGTAAACAGGTTTTTGGTTCAGTGGGTCGGATACTAGACCAGACTATCGTAGCCGTAGCCCGTTGAAAAGCGGTATCTGCTCAATGAGTAGTCCGTGGGTACGCGGGAAAGCCGTAGCTCTGGGTGGTTATAGTCGGGTCTTGCCTAGAAGTAAAGACAGTGGAGTCAAGTGTTGACTTGGTATTCCCGTGGGGAATAGTGTGTGTTGTTAACCATGAATGAGATACCTGGGGTTTTGTTTACTTTGATTAATTGAATTTGGAATCGTTGTACTTGGTCTCGGTAATCTCAAAACTAGATAGTTTCAATTTGTAGAAGAGTCTAGTTTTTAGTTTCTGATTTGAATGTTATTTTTAAACTGCTTGTTAATTGAGACAGGTTTTAAAAGGTCCAGTCCTTTTAAATATCTCATCAGTCATATGAGTCAGGATTGGACGAGCAGGTACTGTGGCGAGATTTTGTATTTTCCAGATTAACAACAGACGAGGCAGTCTGTGATGCATGGCAGCAAGCATTGTGGTTTACGTTGGACAGGACGGAATGGAAGAAGTAAGCATGACGGTGAACAGGACGGAATGGAAGAAGAAAGCATGTTGCACCGACCCCAAGTAACATGGAATAAGGGCAGGAAGAAGAAGAACAACACACGAGGACGTGTGTCACGCAGGATGGCCGTGCCGTATCCGGTCAATAGTATGAACGTGAAATGCAAAGACAATAAATAGTCTATGGTGAAACGGATCACAAGCGCGCCATTATCAAGAACACGTAATCAACCACCACCATTTTGGCGCGCTTCTACAGAGTCGTGATGTTTTAAGCCCACAGCGAGCAGGGGGCCAATTCTCGGTTTTAGAGATGGTGTCGAACTCGACAAAAGTTTCTAATGACGTCATTTTTTCGACAAATTTTAAAAGTTGCTATTCTGGGGATGTCGAATTCGACATTTGTCGAAGGCTAACGTTAGAGTTCATGTCGAGTGCTTCTGAGCAGTAGAGATGTCATGTCGATTGTAGAGATACGTCATTTCTGTGTGAATTCGTTGAGTTTTGGATTGTACACTGTGTTTTCTTTTCTTTAGTTTTTAAATAAAATCCGGCTTGGCATCTCATACCTACTGGAAATTCGATATGAACTCTTTGATTTGTGCATTGTAATTTGTGTACCCACGATTGGATTTGAAACCACTGAAAGATGGACGAGTTTATTAGCATTTTTATCTCGGAGTTGTGTGAAAGTGGCGAGCAACTGGCCAATACACGGCGACAACAGCGCGCTTATCCCGCCGTCGATATTTACGACTTGAGCGAAACAGAAGTCATTAAAAACTTCAGACTAAATAAAGATTTAATTTAATATAAGGGTTCTAATAGATCTATTGGCTACTGTAATTCAGGAAACCACGAAAATAGACCTGAAAACGAAGGTAGGTAAATAATTGTCTGCTTCATAATTTTATTAGTCATAAGTAACAGACGAGTGCAGCCGAACTAAATGTGCCAAGCACCAATTGGTCCTCTTCATTTAGTTGTTATGGTGGTGGACCTCCTTCAGTCAACATAGACTGCCTTCTAATTATAGCCAATTTATTTTTAATTTTAGATTTTTTGTCTTGCCAACTCTGAAATAAAATTATTACCTATGTTAGTACGAACATACATCCTTTGAGAATAAAATCATATACAAAGATAAATAAATGACTGAGAAGTAGAGGAAATCATTGCGGTGATTGTAAGTAATGAAAACAGCTAACGATGAAGTATAAAAAAGGTTGAGTCACAGAAAGGTAGATAAGTGCATCGGTAACCATTGTACCACACTTACTTTGCGCCAACCATCCCAAGATTTTTTGGCTCCGGCCACAGCATTTAATTGCTGAGCGATAGCTTGCCATCTTCTCTCTGCTTCCTTTTTAGTAAAACTGGAGGAGAATTTACCTCCCCTCAATTCCGGGTCTGCTTCAACGAGTTGAATTAGTAACCTTTTTTGTTCAGAACTGGGGTATTTTTTCCCCTCCATGTTAAAATAAAAATCTAAACAATGTAAACCTAAACACTAAACTTAACAAAAGTTTTGAAGGAACCGCAAAATCTGCCACTGACAGACAGTCAACTGTCAAACTGATTATTTTTAAACTAAACGTTTCGTTTTATACTTAAATAATTAGGTTTAGTTTTAAACAAAATCATTCATTCACTCATAGCTACCTAAAACGGAACGTGCGATTCTTCATTATGGTAAGATTATCTTCACTCGACTTGACATTTTCGTGACATTTATGTCTATTTTGACTGAGAATACGGAATTCTGCTCAATTCGACATTTTTTGGTAGAGATAGAGATATTTTTTATAGACATAGAGATAGACTTACAATCTCGAACTCGAGATAAATGGCGAAAATCGAGAATTGGCCCCCAGGACATTTAGAATCCAGTGTCTGATCGCATCGGAGCTAATACGTCCCGAAACTGTACTTACGATTCGTTGTGTTAAAGTTGTGTTTTCATTGCACGAAACCCATATTCTACCCACATGATGACTGAACCTAACGGACTAAATCCTGACTGATCCGACATACATATACATGTATATTTATGATATATATGTAGGATCGTCAGTGGGCGATCGAGGAGGAGCGCCGAGCGGTATAGTACATCGTCAGGACTATAGGCGTTCCCATTATCCCATTATCGATAAACAAGACCTGTAAAAACAATTACACACTATTAGTAAAGTAAACATAATACAAATGGTAATCAGTAACAAGAATAAAGTAAGTTAAAGGTACAGCAACAATACAGTTAATCGAACAGACCATTAAGGTCCCACAGTTCGTACAGTGGCGAAGCCACCCAATGATAAACGAACAAACCCTTAAGGTTTATAGTTCGTACAGCAGCCTAAGCCACCCAATGATAAACGAACAAACCCTTAAGGTTCATAGTTCGTACAGCAGCCTAAGCCACCCAATGATAAACGGACAAACCCTTAAGGTTTATAGTTCGTACAGTAGCATAAGCCACCCAAATACAAAGTGTATCGCTCGCTAGCAGCAAGCCTATACAGCTATGTGAATATACAGCAGCGCTGTACCAGGTAAACCGACAGTATTGTCGGAAGCAGGAACTCTTTACTGAGTCGAATCCGAGGATCGACTGCCATACTTACGGAGTGCACGCTCTTTTATAAGGCGATGCCCCCCACCTTGCAACCTCTCCATACAAGTCTATCCAATGGCGCACGGAAGTGCGTCACGCGTTTACTTGATACAAAACACTACAATGTACTAAATCTAATAAGATTTAATTATAAAGCAATCAAATAATACACTAATAATTGTCATGAATAAACAATAGTGATTTCATAAAGTAATTCGTTTTACATTCAAAGTAACGTGTCAACAATTATTGTTTTGAATAAAACCATCGATACCAATTATCGAAATAAAGTAACCACAAATCAGTGTGCACACACAATAAATCATGTTTCGACATAATAGACAATAATTGATAGTAAAATCACATAAATTAACAATAAGAAACAAATCATAACAAATTTAGTTAACACCCACAATTGTGATTAATAAACCATCTCCGACACGGCCAGACTGACATTCTACACGTCCTCGTGTAGCTATAAAGTTCTTGGTAAATATCGATAGGCCTTTCTGACAAAAAGCTTTAATTAGCAAAAGGTATGTTGTAAATAAAAATCCTGAATTAGCCCTGAAGTAATATCATTAGCAAAATTTGCATCATAACCAGTAAAAATAACCATACTGTTACAGACAATACATAGCTCAACAAATCAGCCGAAATCACACCATGGGATTCGACAAGTAACTTGAAGTTGAATAGACAACCCGCATAGGCGTCAACATAGACAACCCGCATAAGCGTCAAGTTCAAAATTCAAATCCAGGAGTCAACATAGACATCCAAACAAAAGTAGAGACATAGTCTCCCAGCCGAATTCACACCATGGGAATCGACAAGTAGCTTGAAGTCGAATAGACAACCAACATAGGCGTCAAGTTCAACAAACAAACCCAGGAGTCAACATAGACATCCAAATAAAAGTAGAGACATAGTCTCCCAGCCGAATTCACACCATGGGAATCGACGAGTAGCTTGAAGTCGAATAGACAACCAACATAGGCGTCAAGTTCAACAAACAAACCCAGGAGTCAACATAGACATCCAAACAAAAGTAGAGACATAGTCTCCCAGCCGAATTCACACCATGGGAATCGACAAGTAGCTTGATGTCGAATAGACAACCAACATAGGCGTCAAGTTCAACAAACAAACCCAGGAGTCAACATAGACATCCAAACAAGAGTCAACATAGACATCTTGTCAATTAAGCTATGGTATGTCAGCAGCAGATGATTATTATCAGTGTCAACATTGACATCGTTAAAATTGAATGGACATTCAGGCATTTTTCATACATGATCAAGACTAAATTTTACTGGTACTCAAAGACTTCAACCAATATCATGTTGGATCTGCAAGAAGTACGAAGTTTTCAACGAAGTCTCCAACTTTAACCTTCGGCACCCAGGGCTGCTTGTTTTCTTGCACGGGACAGATTTACTTCTATCTCCACGCTGTCAATAGCTGAAACAATTGTTAAACTATTAAACAGTTGTATTATCAAAGGAATACAGCATTGGTCAATAACATTAACTCTTGAAATGATAGCACTATTTTTTCGGTCATATTAACTGCAAAAATGAAATTAAAAATCTCACAGCATAGTATGATTGATCCAGTATCACATGAAAGCTCTAAACCCTAGCAACCAACTATTTCTACTTCACTTAGAATTTGTTCGGTACATACTATCCCCTCAAAGTAAAAGCATTCATTTCAATTAAACCATCTACAGGCACTGTTGTATTGTCCAAGAGTCAGTTAACCATAGTTCATCACAATTATTAACCGTACAAGAATACGTTTGCCAGTCTACTTTTCAGCAAATGTCTCAGCATTGTGAGAATATTCCCAATGATTAAAAAAATAACAATAAACCATAACCCTCAAAATTAACTGATTTTCATTACTAAATCACGCCACGCGCTGTTACGGTCGTCCTGCATCTTCACACGTCCTTGGGTGAACAGTTTATCGCATCATCTGTAAACAACCAGAAAAGAGCTCAAGTAAACAGCTTAACGTTCGGTCATTCTGATCAATTTAAATGAAACACTACAGACCTGATAACACAAAACAAGTTTAGTATCTTACCACACATGTAATTACCTTATTACCACACATGTAATTACCTTATTACCACACATGTAATTACCTTATTACCACACATGTAATTACCTTATTACCACACATGTAATTACCTTATTACCACACATGTAATTACCTTATTACCACACATGTAATTACCTTATTACCTCACAACACATGTCATTACCTTATTACCTCACAACACATGTCATTACCTTATTACCTCACAACACATGTCATTACCTTATTACCTCACAACACATGTCATTACCTTATTACCTCACAACACATGTCATTACCTTATTACCTCACAACACATGTCATTACCTTATTACCTCACAACACATGTCATTACCTTATTACCTCACAACACATGTCATTACCTTATTACCTCACAACACATGTCATTACCTTATTACCTCACAACACATGTCATTACCTTATTACCTCACAACACATGTCATTACCTTATTACCTCACAACACATGTCATTACCTTACCACAGAACACATGTAATTACCTTACCACAGAACACATGTCAACAATCAGGGGGTACACAGTTACTTTTCAGATAATTTTATCTCTCATGGCATAATAATTATGATACTATGATTTGAATAAGCATTCAGTATTACATGAAACTTCACTTTATATTGACCATACAAGTAAGTTTGCCACACATGTATCAGTAATGAAAGTAGGTACATTCAAACCCAGAGTCATAACAAAATGGAAGCGTCTCACCAGATAGTTGTAGAACATCACATCAGTGGTGGGTACATCACACTTATCTTATCACGGACTTCAACTTATCACGGATGATTAGTTGCTCGAAAACTGACTCAAAGTAGTAGTACTCACTCGAACCTCCCGGCTGTTCTCCGGTAGTCACTAAAGTGACATACTACTGTACCTGGTTTGAACCTAAGAGGGTTGAGAAGAAATGTGTAGGTCAGAGGAAAATGAGACTTTCTCTTAAGATGGGACAAGACACTCAGTTCTTGTTAAAGTTTAAATCTCATGTACTTCGGTAGTGAATGCTAGTAGATGAGCACGGAAAATGAAATTTGGAAACATGGGCCAGTACAGTACAAACAGCAATTTGTTTGACACTTAGGTAGGTAAATAAGGATAGCGGTAACTGTTGGAGTATGTAAACAATGAAATTAATGTGGGTAGGTGATTTATGAATGCCATTAAAACAGCCTTAGCTCAGCGCTAGGTAATCCCAAGAGAGGAAGCGGTCATAACAAGAGTGGAAAAGACATACGATAACTAGGGAAGCCATGCGGAATCATTAAGAGGCTATCCCACTTCTGATGTAGGATCGTCAGTGGGCGATCGAGGAGGAGCGCCGAGCGGTATAGTACATCGTCAGGACTATAGGCGTTCCCATTATCCCATTATCGATAAACAAGACCTGTAAAAACAATTACACACTATTAGTAAAGTAAACATAATACAAATGGTAATCAGTAACAAGAATAAAGTAAGTTAAAGGTACAGCAACAATACAGTTAATCGAACAGACCATTAAGGTCCCACAGTTCGTACAGTGGCGAAGCCACCCAATGATAAACGAACAAACCCTTAAGGTTTATAGTTCGTACAGCAGCCTAAGCCACCCAATGATAAACGAACAAACCCTTAAGGTTCATAGTTCGTACAGCAGCCTAAGCCACCCAATGATAAACGGACAAACCCTTAAGGTTTATAGTTCGTACAGTAGCATAAGCCACCCAAATACAAAGTGTATCGCTCGCTAGCAGCAAGCCTATACAGCTATGTGAATATACAGCAGCGCTGTACCAGGTAAACCGACAGTATTGTCGGGAGCAGGAACTCTTTACTGAGTCGAATCCGAGGATCGACTGCCATACTTACGGAGTGCACGCTCTTTTATAAGGCGATGCCCCCCACCTTGCAACCTCTCCATACAAGTCTATCCAATGGCGCACGGAAGTGCGTCACGCGTTTACTTGATACAAAACACTACAATGTACTAAATCTAATAAGATTTAATTATAAAGCAATCAAATAATACACTAATAATTGTCATGAATAAACAATAGTGATTTCATAAAGTAATTCGTTTTACATTCAAAGTAACGTGTCAACAATTATTGTTTTGAATAAAACCATCGATACCAATTATCGAAATAAAGTAACCACAAATCAGTGTGCACACACAATAAATCATGTTTCGACATAATAGACAATAATTGATAGTAAAATCACATAAATTAACAATAAGAAACAAATCATAACAAATTTAGTTAACACCCACAATTGTGATTAATAAACCATCTCCGACATATATATAATATTTATAAAATGCTATGCAATAGCTTTACCGCGGCAGTCCCCGAGTGCCACAGTGCTTTTTTGAAGTTATACTTCTTTAGGCGCGTTATGAAAAAATGATGAGAGTGAAATTTTACGATGCGCGCGCACAGCGTCACACAAAATTCTCACGGGAGTAATTGTAAACAACGCCATCTCTGACGTACATGCTGAACTACTTACTGCCTTCGTTGCTATTTTGTGACTCGAAGAAGTATAACTTCTCACGCGCGTACATAAGTACACACTGAATTTTTTTCTAATTCATACACTTGCAATAAAAAATATAAACAATAGAAGTGGAAAAAGAATATTTATAATGCACAATTTCTAACAAAAGTACAATAAACATGTTACAGTTACACTAAACGCCGAATTTATTGAAGTGAAAATTTCTTTAGGCGCGTTGAGCGTTTTTGGAGAGGAAAAACTTATAGGTTCGCGTCACCGACATGCTAATGCTAATAGTATATCTATAGCTATGAGTAGTCAGGCTGGCGCACGCGCTGTGGCCTGTGTACACGTTTACAATAGTACGTTAAATATCTCTGACTGTATCATGTGCGCGTTGGACGTTTGGATGGGTATAATTTCATGAGTTCACGTCACCAACATGCTATAATAGCAGTTACTTTTATATTCGTAAGTGGACCGTGTTGTACAAGTAAGGTTAAATTGGCAACGTGGAAAGTTCAGCATTTTTATTTAAGTGGTTTTATAGTTTGGATGTTATCGTAATCGTTTAATTAAAGGATTACTGTTCAATATAAAAGTGAGTATTGAACATTTTAATGTTTTCATATAGATAAATGAATAATGAAAATGAAGAATTAATATTCAAATATTTTCAATATTTATATCAATATTTGCATTTAAAAGTATGGCATTATTTATTTTTAATTGTATTTTTAATATTTAACCTTTATGTCATGAAATGAGTATCATTGCTGTTTGAAGGTTATCTTACTAGCGTGGTAAAACCGATTCCTAGATGTTCGATAATATTGTTTATTTTTATATAAAAATTAATAAAATTAAATCTATAAATAAATCTATAAATTTTTATCATTAATTTGTTTAGATAATTTGATTGAAAAAAATTAACGTATCTATAATTATGATAATTGTATATTAATTATTATTTCAAACAATTTGTATTTATATTTTGTTCTGGGATTGCTCAACAAATAATGTGTTTTGATAAATAAATAAAACAAAAAACTGCATATAATTTTTGCATATAATTTCAATTAGTCTTAAGTTAAAAGTTTTCACTTCTATCGGCAGTCCCCATGACTGCCTGTTTTTATAATCTATTTTTTTTACAGCAGCTTTCACACATCATTGTAACCATTTTAATAATTTACCTTACGAAATAAAATAATAATAAAGCCACATAGGCTTTCATTTAGTTGTACCATTTCATTCTAATTTAAAACTATAGTGTCTTTGCTAAAAACCTAAAACAAGCAGGGATGAACAATACCGGGAACGTTATTCATTTCATTATAGTTCTACCAAATTTAAAATGCTAACCAACCTTTAGAAGACTTTAATTCTGTTTATCTATATATATAAAAGGCAAAGGTGACTGACTGATGTATCAACGCACAGCCTAAACCGCTGATCGTAGAGACCTGAAACTTGAAGGGTGTGTTTTTTGTATGACGTAGGCATCCACTAAGAAAGGATTTTCCGAAATTCTACCCCTAAGGGTGTGAAAAACGGGGGCAAAGTTTGTATGGGACAACGTGATTCCTTGGTCCAATCTACTTCAAATTTCGCATAAACATTCTTTAACAGAATTGATGGAAGATGGGTTTCGTATTTTATTGAAATTCACCACATAACGGAGTTAAAAATGGGTAGAAAGTTATTTTGAGGGTGATTTGCATCGAAGTTGATATCAATACTCCTTAGTGCTTTTGATTTAAATACATTTTATTTTGACACATGTCATGTTTGAAAACTCAACTCAAAATAAATATTATTACCATATTATTATCTTAGAATAATTAATAACGCACATATTATATTACTCTGTGATTATTACATGATACTGCAGAAGAATTACATATAATTGTTAATACATTAAATTAAACGATTATAAAAATAGTGTGGCGAAGAAAAACACTTTCAAAAATTTTCGAAAATTCCCTATCGTCAGAGACATTTGTTTGTTTTGTGGAATTGCAAACCCAGTACTTTTGTAGGAGAAATATCGGCATCATCTGTCCGAAGACTTCTTGCGAGTTTTGAGATCAACTACTAAAGGTGGCATTGAATACAATGAGAAACGTATTCTTAACAATTCTTACTTCTCTTCAAACCGTCGTCGTTTACATCGGCGTCATTCCTGTGGTCAAGTTTGGGTTACCGGCCCCGCAATCATTGGCACATTAAAATCGTGGAATACACTGCCGAAACCATGCAATGAGTACTATCGTAAATAACCACGTCAGCGTGTTCAAACCAAGACATGATGGGTAGGGTCACAGTTCTGTTTAGTGGCGTTTTCCGGCAGACGCTGCCTGTGGTGACGCGAGGAACTAGGGCTGACGAGGTAAATGCATCGTTGAAACGATCAACGGTCACGAGTTTATAAATCCCGCTTGACCATCAATATGCGTGCTCAGCTTGGAGGCAATTCACGTGTTCAAGAATTCTCCGATGTTCATTTAAAAGTTGGTGAAAGCTCTCTACCAGAGGAGAGAGGGCAGGTGGATCTAACAGAGACTCTTGGTATTGTAGTATCTACAATAGAACAACTGATTCATGTTTTGTACAGCGACATCAGTCAAATACCGCATCAACAGATTTTGGGTGTGTGAACAGGCTATTATAACACCCAAAATTGATCAAGCTGCAGCGATCAATAAAAGCATTTTGTTTCTCTCAAATTGATGGGAGAGAAGTAGTATACATCTCAATGAACACTGTAGTCGAGCAAGATGACGCCACACGTTACGCCGTAGAATTTGGAATAGAATTCGCTTACGGCAAGTGGACTTCTAGCGCACATCATCCAGCTGAAGCTCGGTGTACCTATTATTTTGTGTAACAGAAATCGGCTCGAAGTCGTCTGTCTGCAGAGAAATATCATTGAAGCTGAAATTGAACCAGGTTGTGGCGTTGGTGAGAGTGTTTATACCACGTATACCACTGATTCCCCACAATTACCCCTTCCAATTCAAGCTTGCGCAATTCCCTGTGAGCGTGTGCTTTGGCATGACTATAAACAAGTCTCAGGTCGGTCGGTGTTTGTCACACTGAAGGCTGCGGTTGTCGATCTCAGGACCAGCTGCTTTGCCTACGGCCAACTATACGTCGATTGCTCTCGCGGAGTCTCGCGTCATCAGTCCTGACTTTCTGTACATTTTGACTAACGGTAAAACTACAAATATAGTTTACAGAGAGGTTTTATAAATATATAGCTAAGGTTCCTTAATGTGTTTTCTTCTTTTCAAACATATTTGGGTTTGGAGTTTCAACATTTGTTGTGTACGTATGTGTAATAAAATAAAAGTATATTTGCATACAGTATAATAATATTATACTGTATGCAAATATAAAATCTATATAATATATGAAAGCGAAAGGTCATTCAGTCACTCATCACGAAATATCGAAAACCGCTTGACATATTAAGATGAAATTTGGCAGAGAGGTAGTACATAGTTAGTAGACGTCCGCTAAGAACGGATTTTGCTACAGGGCCGGATTAAGGAGGTCTAATTGGTCTCGCAAGTTTGTATGAAAGTCCTTCATTTTTTGCACTACAAACTTGATTATCGGCAGAGAGGTAGGTAATTAGTAGTAGACGTCCGCTTAGAAAGGATTTTACGACAGGGCTGGATTAAGGAAGTCTAATGGTTCTCACAACTTCGTATGAAAGTTTTGATTAATTTTTGAACAATCGACCTGAAATTTAGCAAGTCTAGAGTTTATGAGTAGGAGACATTTGCTAAGAAATAATTTTAAGACAGCCTGAACTTGCTCTCGCAAGATTATATAATAGAAATCCTTGGCTTTTTGCATCTGTAAATTGGTAAAGAGATAGAATATAGTTAAGTTATGTCACGTAGAAACCGATTTTACGACAGGGCCAGTTTAAGGGAATATAACCTAACTCTATGTGTTCAACAAACATTTATTGATGACTTATAATACAACGAATAGAAAATACAACTTAAGGAAATTCAGACGAATCAAGATCTTAATATTTTTGTTATAACATTCGTAATAAATATTTCTTTGTTTTTCCCCTGGGTACTACTGTATTCACCTGGTATTCACATATTACCATATTAATTACCAAATTCCAGACAATATTTTATACATCTTTGTTTATCCCATATTGACCATCGCTTTCTGTAAAACTATAGATTTCATTTTAGAATGCTCACATTTAAACAGTTCCGAGTAGACTTAAGAGTCGGAAAAGTTTTCCCCGCAGCACACAGGCCATCCAGGACCGACCACGTAAGGTCAGACGTAAGTTGTGGGAATATCACCCACCGCCACTGAACTTCTTTCAACCCAGGAACACTTGGCACTCGGAAGTGATTTGCAGTGGCCTAAATGGAAAGCAGTCAATAGAGTGTGCTCCCAAAAAGGCCGCTGTAAACACAAACTAACAAAATGGGGGATTATAGATCCCATTGATACCCAGTGTGAGTGCGGTGCTCCTGACCAGACAATGGCCCACACAGTGCCCAAAGTGACCCGTCACTTGCACCATAGTGGATATTAAAAACGCCACTATTGCTGCGATTAAAGCAGCTCCTACTGGGTCCAAGCAGTCTAACCACGGATATGAGTCTATCACAAAAAAAAAGAACACAAACATCGATTCGAAACGAAGAAGACCACTGTATCATAATCACAAATGCCATCTCTTTAAATATTATAATGAATTGAAATAAACTGCAGCCTGAAAATTAAACCATAAATGTGGTGTATAGGTAGGTTGTAGGGTTTACGTAAATAACAACATCTATTTTTTTTTAAATTGGTGCCTTTAAATAGGCATTTTTTTTTTGACTGAAATATAAAAATAGTTTCCGTTCAATATCATTAAACTTCATATCTTCATAACCACGCGGACGAAGTCGCGGGCAACAGCTAGTATTATTATATGCTCATTTTATAATAATAATTATTATTTCTTTGTTTTAGACATAAAGGAGTCCACTTTGTTAGTAACATTTTAACTTATAAACTATGCTAGTAGGTAATTGAAAATTAAAGGTTAAAAGTAAGAAGATTCATTCATAGGGGTCGACCGAATATCCTCAACCCGAATCGAAATCGAAATCTCAATCGAATCGAATATCGAATATCAACACTTGAACGAAGGCATTCGTAATTGGAGAGTCGTATTTCTCCTTAATAACCTGTAAGATGCTGTTAGAGCTACCGCGCAACCTGCTTAGTAATGAAGCCCTTTTACGAATGATGGCGTGGAAGCCATCAACCCTTGCTTCAGCAAACACATTCGAAGCACTACAGTAACGCGGCAGCCCCAACAACATCCTAAAGCCATTATTGTATTATACTCGCAAGGCACTGATCGATCTCTGAGTATATGTGGTCCACAGGCTGCTCGTGTAAAATGTTTGGCAGTATGCTTTGAACAGGGTGATTTTAACCTGTGAACTTCAACGAGCAAATCTACATGCCAGCATATTATTTCGGAACACCAGTGTCCTGCGCTCCTTTTCAATATCCATTTGATCGTCAAGGCTCTCTGTAAGATAGTGTCCTAGATATTTAAAATGATACGCTCAACTGAGCTCTAACCCATTTAGTTGAATTGGAGGTCACACTGGATGGTCATTTACAAAAAGACTTGAAAACCAAAAACTCGCTTTTCTTATACAATCTTCTAAATATATAAAAGCGAAAGGTCACTCACTCACTCATCACGATATATCGAAAACCGCTTGACTTATAAAGATGAAATTTGGCAGGGAGGTAATTTATATGTGCCAGTATGCAGTATGCAAATCTACATACCAGAGAATGGGCACCAGCGTTCTCTGTGCCTTTGTAACAACCATACTGCGATCGCCAACCCGCCAGCCAAGCGTGGCGATTATGGCAAAACTCCCCCTTAAGAAGGCCTATGTCCAGCAGTGGACGTCTTTCGGCTGAAATGATGATGATGATGAGACGTCCACTAAGAACGGATTTTGCGACAGGGCCGAATTAAAGAGGTCTAATGGCTCTCGCAAGTTTGTATGAAAGTCCTTCATTTTTTGTGCTACAAACTTGAAATTTGGCAGGGAGGTAGTTTATAGTTAGTAGACTTCCGCTAAGACCGGATTTTGCGTCAGGGCCGGATTAAGGATGTCTAATGGCTCTCGCAAGTTTGATTGAAACTCCTGAAATGTTTGTAGCGCAAACTTGAGATTTCGCCGGGCGGAAGTTTATAGTTAGTAGACATCCGCTAAGAACGAATTTTGCGGCCGGATTAAGGAGTTCTAATGGCTCTCGCAAGTTGGTATGAAAGCCCTTCATATTTTGTGCTACAAACTTGAAATTTGGCAGGGAGGTAGTTTATAGTTAGTAGACATCCGCTGAGAACGGATTTGGCGACAAGGCCGGATTAAAGATGTCTAATGGCTCTCGCAAGTTTGAATGAAACTCCTTAATTTTTTGTGGTACAATCTTGAGATTTGGCAGGGTGGACATTTATAGTCAGTAGACGTTCGGTTAGAACGGATTTTGCAACAGGGCCGAAGTAAATAGGTCTGAGCACTCTCGCAAGTTTGTATGAAAGTTCTGATTTATTTTTGTACTACCGACCTGAAATTTAGTAAGTCTAGAGTTTATTAGTAGGAGACATTAGCTAAAAAATAATTTTGAGACAGCCTGCAATAAGGTTTAGTCAGCAAGTTTATGTGCAATCCTTGGCTTTTTGTACCTGAAAATTGGTAGTCGCGGGCAACAGCGAGTCGTATATATATATATATATATATATATATATATATTTTTTTTTTTTTTTTTTTTTTTTTTTTTTTTTTTTTTTTTTTTATAAGACCGTGTTTTCTTGCGTAGTTTTCACATCCGGCCAACAGTCTCTTCAACGCGCTTATTGTTTGACTCAGTGGTTTACATAAACATTGTCAACCAAGCATCCGACCCGAGTGCTGCTTAGCTCAACTAAAAGCTCGTTTATGTACAAGTTGAAGAGCTTCGGTGAACTCAAGCCACCCTTCCTCACCCCGTACTCCAACCTGCTCCAACGAATTGGAGAGGCGTCCGCCTATCTGACGCAGTTTGTCTGATTACCGTAACAAAACTGGAAGAGGCGTTGCACCTGTGCATGCACGTTCGTATGCTTTAACTTCTGCCATAAAATATCGTAAGATACAAGGTCGAAGGTTCGAGAGGCCGAGGAAACATGCATATACAGGTGTACGCCTCCCTGTGTAGTACTGCGCAGTGTGTTTGAGACTCAGTATAGCGCTTTCGAAAGATAGTTCACGTCGGAAGCAAAACTGTGCGTCATGAATATGGAGTTGGCTCTCCAGATCAGAGTCAAGCACACTGTCCAGCACCTTAGCCACCACTGTAGCCAAAGATATGGGCCGGTAATTTCCTATGTCAGACAAGTCTTCGGTTTTGTTTTTGAAAATTGGCACATCTATGGTTTTTATGAGTGTGAAAAACATCGCAAGGATGCGAGGAAGATGGACATCTGCATACCTCAGGTACTCGATGCTGAGCCTGTCATGACCTGGTAACTTGCCTCTTGACATTTTACCTATGATGTCGGTGACTTGCTTGGTAGATACAGTAAACATATCACCTGGCACAACAGGCGTAGCATCAGGCACCGGTCCCAGTGGTGACTTCACTTCAAAGTGATTTCTAAATAACTCGCCTATGTCTCTACTGTCACTAACACCCCCCACGCTCACAGGACGGCCAGACCTAGGACTCAGCTGGTTTATAGCTTTCCAAAAATCACTAAAGTTCTTAGCCGAACGGTGCTCAAAATATGGTTGTTTATCCTGTTCATACAAATGTCAAAATTACTGGTTGTACATTCTTTCGGAACGTCTATCATAAGCTTATTATAATACTCTCTATACTTCTCAATCTGTTTATTCGATCTATTACCCCACTTCACCTTATAACACTTTGACACTTCTATGACTGTGTTCATTAGTTTTACATCTAATTAAATTTAGTCACACTCAATGAATAAAGGAAGATGATCCGACCAAAACGTATCATATCGTATCGATACATTGCTTAGTGTTTGCCAATAGACTAGACGCAATAGTCTAGCCACCGTATACACCCGTGCACATCTATAGTAAGTAGTATAGTAGTGGAAATCAAAGTTATCACTAATTTTATTACTGTCAAGCTGTCACTAATTTCATTGTATATTATAAAATAACATAAGCTGGGAGTACCTCCACGCGGTGAAGGCGGTAACAGTTTAGGACTGATTTTTGACGACGCTGGTATATCATTGAAAATTTGACTCTACTGGTCAAAACTCCCTTTTTTTTTATTGGTTAAATATGACTTCCTGCTTATGTTATTTGAGTGTTTAATTTCCTTTACACGGTAGCCTACCCGGTAACGCAGGGGAGCAGTCACTTAGTTTTTAATTGATCAGGTATCTCTTCACAATAAAACTATAACCATGCCTAGAAAGAGGTCAAATCTTTCTCAATGTTCCAAAGGAGCTAAAAGATTGAGGATCATAAGATCCCAAGAATCTACCGAAGAGCGTCAGGAGAGACTTGATGCTGTTCGAGAACATCAGGCTGCAAATCGCTCCGTGGAAACCTCTTCAGATCGCGAAGCACGTCTGCGTTCCCAGCGTATTTGCGCATCTACATTCAGGTCTCTAGAGACAAGTGGGGAACGTGATGCGCGACTGACCGCTGATCGTGTACGTCACGCATTGTCTCGCGAGTTGGAGATGTTCACGGATAGAGAATTGCGCTTAAGTTCCAAGCGTATCTACGCATCGACTTCTAGGTCTCTAGAGACAAGTGGGGAACGTGATGCGCGACTGACCGCTGATCATGAACGTCACGCATTGTCTCGCGAGTCGGAGACGTTCACGGATAGAGAATCACGCTTGAGTTCTCAGCGTATTCGCACATCTACTAACAGGTCTTTTGGAACGAGTGATGAACGTGATGCACGACTAACTGCTGATCGAGATTATCATACATTGTCCCGAACACGCACACAACAAAATATTCATAATCAATTAGAAAGTGAGAGCGAAAGAACAGCTGAAGTACGGCATGAAGAGACAGAAGAAGAGCGCAACCAACGTTTGAATTCTGATCGACTTCGACATTCTCTGAACAGAATGTCGATATCATCTGAAGAATCGGATGTGTCTCAGATATAGCCGTAGGGCATGGCGACCTTCCTTGGGTTGATAAGGAACGGAGTGCATTTACGTATACTCCTAAGATTGACTACGCCACATATTCCGCCATCGGAGGTATATATGATTCAAAACTGTACTTTTTGAACGTCTCGAATCGTCTCGTGCATCCCGTTGGTTTCCCGTCCCCGGGCTCTTAGAATTCGACATCAGACGTTTCAGATCTTCGATTTTGCCGACCCCGTTGTCGCTGGCATAAGCAACAGGATCCGCGTACGAAGTCGCGGGCAGAAGCTAGTCACAAATAAATGGGTAATTATTTAAAGAACTTTTCAGTATGTAAATATCATCACAAACCTACTGTTGATCCGCACATAAATTCTCTAATTTCCTGCCAAATAGCTCACACGGATGAGCATTAAAGTTACCCAAGATATATTATTTTGCCTCAACCAAATTGCTCTCGACAATAGCACATACCTCTGTAAAGCACTCCGTAAATTCCAGTAGGTTTTCTGCTGTGTCTGTAGGCATATACACACTGAACACTAGAATATCTCGATCAGCAACCGAGGCTTTTATCGCACTGATACGCGGATTATTGCACTCAACGACGGACACTTCCTCAAACACGTTCTTACGCCACAGTGTCGTCACTCCGCCGTAGGGCCTTCCTCTTAGGACGCCTGCGGAGGTGTCGACCGCCGGCGTCCCGGTATATGCGAAGTCTATGGTCAATGGTGTCTAGGAACGGTATATCGTGCGGGAGCAGCCATATCTCCTGTAATGCTATAATGTCGGCAGTCTTTCATATATGATAGCCCCCGTCACATATTCAATCGACCCTTTAACCGACTTGCAGTTAAACGAAATAAACGTAAGTTTTAATTATATCTTGAAACAAATTAGCCATTACTATAATTATCAATTACAAATCTACTATATCATTATCATTTACAGATCTTTTTAGTACTTTCTTAGATCTATGTATCAAAGTTATGTTAAAACAATTGTAATTAAAATTGTTTCTACTGAAATAAAAATGGGTCGCATTCCTGCTTCTATGAGCCTCTTTTTTCTAATGCTATTATAAATGGAGTATAGACACATATTTTTAGTTAAGTCCTGGCTCAGGAGGAGGTGGCGAGCACTGTGTGAGCTGGTTCACGGCGATGCCCGCCGGCGCAAAAAAAGAAGAAAGACTCGGGGAAGCCTTTGCCCAGCATCGGCAAATCACAGGCTAATTAAAAACATTTGTACTTGACCCTTAAAGTTGCATGACATTTCAGGGAATCAAAATATCAAAATTATATCTGATTATGCTTTTTAAAACTATAATGAGACTAGGAAAAATAGGAAAAAATATCTCGTTAGGCCGTACTTTGAGATAATTAATGTTTATTATACTATACATTGCTTCCGACACTAGTAAATTAACTGTTAAAGGGTCGTATAGTTTAATATACAAAAATATACTTTGGCACACCATGATCAAAATAAAAAAAACAATCAAATATGCTTCAAAATAATTATAAAAATGATTACCGAATTATATTATTATTAACCAGTTTGTAAAGTAAGCTACAAAACAATTTCTCTTAGCCACATAACACAATGAACATTATAATTGGTACAATTCGTGCTTGCCTGACCCTTTTTGCAATATTTGCACCTCTAATACTTGGTGTGTTCCTGCCAGTGATCTACAGCGTTGTATCTGATAGCATCTAGGGCCTTTCAGTTGCTGGTGTACATTTATTTTGTTTTCTTCAGCTACCTAATCCCGAACTGCACTGGTCGACATTTGTCAGTTTTTTACAAGAGCTGGATACACTTGATTATCATCTTCTAACTTCTTTGGTTGCCTTTATTGAGTTCCCACTTGCTTGAACGCTATATAAATTAGCTGTTACCTTTAACAGCAATGAGGTCTACAGGGAAAAATCGATAGAAGTCGTCTATCGCCAACCAATTTGTTAAATAGCTTCGTCGAAATGGTTCATGTTCAAATTTTCTCTTGGTCCATTCAAATGAAAGGGCTATTTTTTGAATATACACTTCTGGACACATCTATTGGCCCACCTTAGAGTTTAGGTTTCGATGGCCCCTACCGAAATATGATTGCTAGATTGAACAAAAACTGTTGATGCAGTTTTAAACCTGATACATTTTACCATCTTTTTCGATCGTATTGTTTTAAATTTGAATTCAGAATACCATACGACAGGGAGCTACGCCTAACAAGTCGGATATGCGCCTTGTTAAAGGCAATTGATTTTTGAATAAAAAACATGTTTTAACAAATAAAGGTTTAATTTAATAACGCGTGTTGCCTCCATGGGCATCTACCACAGCTCTCATACGATTAGGCATAGAGTTTATCAACCGCTCTATGAAATTTTGAGGGATCATCTCCCATTCCTCTTCTATAGCAGTTTTCAACTCCTGCATCGTCTGGGCAACTGGCTGACGAGCCCTAACACGTCTTTTTAGCTCGTCCCACATGTGCTCAATGGGGTTCATGTCTGGGCTTCTGGCTGGCCAGTCCATAACTGTGATGTTCACATCCCGAAGATATTCCCTGACGATGCCGGCCGCATGGGCTCTTGAATTATCATGCATAAAAAGGAAATTTGGGCCCACATAGTCCGCGTATGGTATCACGTATCAGCATTTAATGTTGGCAGCCGTGGTCCTGTAACAACCTCAAGTTGAGTTTTGCCGCTCGCGGATATACCGCCCCAGACAGTTCATGAGCCACCGCCATAAGCAACCCTCTCTTCAAAGCAGCATTGTGCGAAACGCTCTCCCTTACGTCGGTAGACCTTCTTCCTTCTATCATTGCCATGTAACACAATTTTAGACTCATCAGAAAAGAGTACACGGCTCCAATCTTGCTGTGTCCAATTTAAATGACTGCGTGCGAAATGAAGGCGCGCTGTTCGGTGGGCTCGCGTTAGTTTGGGCCCATTAGCTGGCTTGTGTGGTACCATATCGCGTTCTTTTAACCTTCTCCGAACAGTTCGAGCGCTCACAGATACTCCGTGGAAGTCGCGAAGTTAGTTTTGTATCTCAATGGAGGTATGGTGACGATTTCTCAAGCTGGTCGTCACGACGAATCGATCCTGCCTTTCAGTTTTGACCCGAGATCGTGGCCTTCCTTGGCGACGAACAAAGCCACCAGTCTCTAGGTACCTCCGATAAACATTTCGGACCGCAGATCGACTTAAATTAAGTTGAGCACTCACGTTTCTTTGGCTGTGTCCGGCCTGAATAAGTGCCACAGCTTGGGCGGCGACTTCAGGTGAAGTATCCATAGATTATTGATAGAACCTCACCTTAATGTTAGGAATAAGTAATGTTTGTTGCAAAACCAAAGATATTAATCACTTTTTCAAGAATTAAATCCAAGTAAACCAATAAAACCAAGTTTGCTTAGTATTCGATTGTTTGATATCAACAAACAGGCTCCAAATTGTCTTTTGTTTCTTTAAATTCTGTGTTCGAAATTCAAAAAAAGACTATTGAATGAAATTGTGAATGTGCCAGGTTCAAAACTGCATAAAAACTTTTTGCTCGACCTAATATAAAATTTTAGCTAGGACCAAACGAAACTGAAAATACAAGGTGGGCCAATAGATGTGTCCAGAAGTGTATTATTATAGTGTTACTTTCCTCTACTTGCAACTATGGAATTCCTTCTGTTTCTCTGCCTGCGAGATAAGAGGAGAGATGTAGATAGCAGCATTGATGGCGACGGTTGAACCTATGGCAAGAAGGGTCGCGGTGCTATTTAGGGCAATGCATTATAGTTGTATTGCGTATCAGAAGGACAACGAATCGGAGAACTGGTGTCAGTGGTACAGGAACTTCTCTAAACTCGGCGGTAGTTTCATAGCAAGGAGAAGCTGTGAATGCTTGCTCCGAGCCTAAATGGAAAATCGATAAAAATCTTGGCCTGAGTTTTTATGTATATATTATAGATGGAGCAGGGGAGGAGTACAAACTGTTAACTTCGATTATGAAATCGAAGTTAACAGTTGGTACCGCCACTAACATCTGAAAAATGACTTCAGGTATGAGTACAAGTATACACCGATCGCATTGCCCAGGGTAAAACAAAACAAAGTTGTTAAAAGCAAGCATGAAAGCATGTGAGATAAAGGAAATCAAACTTTGACAAAATGTTAAAAAATACAAAAATATTATGATCTGAATCAAATTATAATAATAAAACACCGTCACCTTTTAGTTGGCGGTGTATAGAATAATATACATCATAAATACAGCGTTATTTTCGCAGACCTTAGTAATGTATGGTTACATACTATACATCCAAGTTAATGTTAGTAAAAGCTATTGAACATTTGTGTATAAATCTTTTATTTTAGCATTAGCATGAGCTCGATATATTATTATTCTAAACTCATGACACCCATTTTAGATTTATACAGTAAATAAGATTTTTTCCGCATGGTTTTACACTAACATCATAACTGACAAAGTTACCTTAGTTAAAACTTACGTTTAAATGTTATTTTCAAGAAGAGCAATCAGAAATTACTTTTTGTTATGAAAGTTGCATAAAAAATGTTTGGTTTGCTTAGAATATTTTTTTATTTTTGATTTATAGTATTCTATACAAAATGACTTTAAGGGACAAATAATAATCAGTTTCTGCATGTATGAAGGATCAATACTGGAGAACGGCTCGACCGATTTATCTGTTTTTAGCCCCCGACGCAAAAACGACGGGATGTTACAAGTTTGACGTGTGTGTGTGTGTGTGTGTGTGTGTGTGTGTGTGTATGTCTGTTGCATCGTAGCTCCCGAACGGATGAACCGATTTAAATTTTGTTTATTTTATTTGAACGGTGAATTAGTCAGGAGTGTTCTTAGCTATATTGGATGAAAATCGGTCCGAGATGGCCGCCGCCACAAAATGCCTAATCACATATTTTTACCACAACTCCCTCAATATGGGTATCAAATGAAAGGGCTTAGCTAGTAAAATACTGTACACTATGACAAATGTAAAATCCAAGATGGACGCCACCACAATATGGTGAATTACATTTTTTTTTCACAACTCCCTCAATATATGGATATCAAATGAAAGGGCTTGACTAGTAGAATAATGTATACTGTATTGAAAAGGAATCAAGAATATTAAATAACAAAATGAAAACTAAAAACTTGAAAATATATATAATTTTTGTAAACTCTTTTATAAAACCAAACTAAACTACGTTTAAAAAAAATAAAATAAAAATTAAATTCTAAAAACCCCCAACACAAAACATCATCATCTGCCTAGCCTTTTCCCAACTATATCGGGGTCGGCTTACAGTCTAACTGGATGCAGCTGAATACCAGTGTTTTACATGGAGCGACTGCCTATCGGACCTCCACAACCCAGTTACTGGGTACCCCTTGGTAAGACTGGTTGTCAGACTTTCTGGCTTCTGACCACCCATAACGACTGCCAAAGATCTATAAATGACAGCTGGGACCAACGGCTTTACGTGCCTTCCGAGGCACGGAGGGAACTCGGTATAATAGGGATGGTCACCCATCCACAGACCGACCGCGACTAACGTAGCTTAACTTCTGACCGATCGATCTGTATGGCTTTAACTTCGCCACGAGCTCTTGCTAACACAAAACATAAAAGCGATTATTTAAAAAGTCAAAAATAATACCTTTTGTTGAGCCATCAAATGTTTGCTCGTTGAAATGGCGCTATAATGTTGCAGCGGGGTACCGCTAAGTTTAAAGCATTATTGCTTTAAAGTTAACGGCACTATTATTATTAGCGAACCCATGGTAACTAAATTTGCAACAAAAAATTGATCGTATCGAAGCAAGTTGGACGGAAATGCTGGTAAGTTAATAGATAGTTAATGAAATGAAGGGTCTGACTTACTTAAGCGGTACCCCGCCGCGACATCATAGCGCCATTTCAACGAACAAACATTTGATGGCTCAACAAAAAAATTTTTTTTTTACTATTTAAATAATCGCTTTTAAGTTTTGCGTGGGGGGCTTTTTTTTAATTATTTTTTTTTCTTTTCTTGTGTTCGTAATTGTCATGACAAGGATTGAATAAAATAAATTTATAGAAAAATCAACCAATCAATGGTATTTTTATTATATGAAAATATTAATAAGAATAAAAACGTGACTCTCAATAAATTGCACCTGAGCATAGCCGGGGCGGGTCACTAGTACAAAATAAACGAACATAACTAGACTACGTTGTGTTGTTCGTACTCGCTGAAGTCCTCGGTTCTCAGTTATTCAGTGTCTTAGATACCTACACTGCGACCTTCTTATTAAGTAGGTACAGTTAGATAGCTAAACTTCTAATCAGTTTTAACTTGTTTTTCAATGTATTGGGAATTCCCATATACAGTCAACGTTCTGACGTTGACAGTGTCTTTACATCGTAGCAGTAAGTGTGGTTTTTCCTGTTCAACTCTTATCACTGACCTGCCGTTGATCGTCTTCAGGTCAGTGCAAACAATTATGGTCAACGATAGGGTAAGTAGCTATCGCTTGTTTATAGTTTAGTTTTTTTTTTGGAATTTCCAGTCCATGCTTTAGGGTGGATGCGTATCTGACGGATGATTCGCTGCTCACCGTCAGTCAGATGTGCGTACAGCCTTATGCTTCCTCATCACAATCAGCCATGATGGGCGACGCGACACGCGAGCACGATCGTGTGGACGGGGTACTCGCCTGTAGTCGCCCATCCTGTATGTCTATTCTGTTACAATCTCCTTCGGTGAATACGTAGGTGAAGTGAGCTATCATCTGTCCCGATGCTAGGGATTTACAAAGCACTACCATCGGATGACAGCTCACTTCAACTAGGTGTTCACCGAGGGAGATTGTAACAGAATAGCACTGCAGGTCCTTAATCGTCGTCGTGATTGCGGCGATCAGTGACTTGTCGGTTTTTTAGACACATAAAAGGGAATCGCTTGTAGTTGCGTGCGCGTGCCCACACGATCGCCGATCATAATCATTCACCGAAGAACAGCGAACAGGGGGCCAAGTCTGCTATTTTTATAATTTCGTCATTCCAACACGATCCCATTGTCATTTTGCTAAAAGTTCGTAATCTGCTAATTTCATAATGGTCAATCATTGGTCTATCGAATTAAAAGCAATGACTGCACAATGACGTTCTAATGGTAGGTCACTGATCAAAGGTTAGTACCTTTGATCAGTGACCTACCATTAGAACGTCATTGTATCAAAATTTTAGCAGATTACCGCCTAAGTCAGTCATTCAGTTGTCATTTTGTACGAGATTACCATTCGATAACATTTCTTTTAATAGCGTGTCAGTAGTTGACCATTGGAAAGCCATAATGTAAGAAATGGAACGCATCCATTGTAATTTGTTCCCTATTCTGCCACCTTCCGTGGTGTCACTACTTGCGCATCTGCTCTCTAATAAAATCTATGTCGTTCAACATTGTAAATCTTTAATAAACGATATGTTGCTGTTTTATACAAAGTTTTCCTTATTTCCACTAAAACCAACATGTAGCAGAGCGTGGTTGCTAAAATAAGTGGAAATATTAAATAACAATTGATCTCTGTGCCGGCGAACATTTGAGGTTAACATAGTAAAGAAACGTGGAATGGAACTGTGAACTGTTATGGCGAATTCCAATTTAAACATGTTCAACCTCGAAAGGCTTACTGGCCGAGAGAATTTCGCCACTTGGAAATTTAGTGTGAAAACGTATTTGGAACACGAAGATTTATGGGAATGTGTAGAAAATGTGTGAGAAAAAAAAGTCGAACCGGCGAAAGATGTCAAAGCAAGGTCAAAGTTGATTTTATTAATAAGTCCTCAGAATTATGTACACGTACAGGACTGCAAAACTGCAAAAGAAGTTTGGACTGGCTTGCATAAAGCATTCGACGACAACGGTCTCACTAGGAAAGTAGGCTTATTAAAGGAACTGATAAACACATCACTACAGTCAAGTAACGGCATCGAAGATTATGTTAGCAGAATTATGAGTGCTGCACATAAGTTGCGGAACATTAGCTTCGAAGTGAATGACGAATGGCTGGGCACACTAATGTTGGCAGGCCTACCAGACAACTACAAGCCTATGACAATAGGATTGGAAAATTCAGGAGCGACAATCAGTGCTGACTTAATCAAGACTAAGTTGCTTCAAGAAATAGAGAGCACAGATTCCAGTACAGCCTTTCTCTCTGATTCTAGAAAAGGCAAGAATGAACAACGCAAGTCAAAACCGGTGAATAAGACAAAGGGGCCTCGGTGTTTCAGTTGCAAAGGACATGAACATATTGCAAAATACTGTCAGAGCCCAAAGAAGTCTAATATCAAAGAACATAATTGTAAAGGAAACTTAAGTTTTGCTGCAGCTTTTTCAGCAACCGATGGTGAATGCAAGGGAAAATGGTTTATCGACTCAGGTGCGTCGATGCATATGTGCAGTACCAAGGCATGGATGTATAATGTCCGAAAACCATCAGTCAAAACTATTACAGTAGCTAACAGAGAACCACTGACTGTGAAAGGTGTTGGTGAAATTAATGTAGGTATTTCACAAGGGGGACAAATACAATAAAAAAATGTGCTATATGTGCCTGGACTCGCAGCCAACCTCATATCAGTAAGCACTATAACTAAAAGTGGATTTACAGTGACATTCAATGAGCGAGGATGTCATGTCAGTGATGTTAGTGGTAAGCTTATATGCTCTGCTACACCAACTAATAAGCTTTATGTTTTGGATATGCATCCAAAAAAGGAGACTGCTCATTTAGTTTCTAATAAAGTGGAATTAAGTAATACAAACCTATGGCATCTCCGGATGGCGCATTTAAATGCTTCAGATGTCAAGAAGTTGCCTCAGTGTACTGAAGGGGTCTCACTGGAACATGGAGGTCAAGACACAATGCAATGTTCAGCCTGCCTAGAGGGGAAGCAAAGCAGGTTGCCATTTAAACATAATGGGACCAGAGCAACAAGACCGTTGGAGCTAATACACTCTGATCTGTGCGGGCCTATGGAGTGCATGTCATATGGAGGTAAGAAATATTTTATTACTTTCACTGATGACTATACCAGAATGGTACATGTGTACTTCACAAAAGACAAGCTTAATATCATAGATGTTTTTAAGGATTATAAAAAGAAAATGGAGAATCAACTTGAATATAAAATCAAAATTCTTAGAACCGATAATGGGAAAGAGTATTGTAACACAAATTTTGAGAGATTCTTAGCTAACTGTGGAATTACACATAAGACGTCGATACATCGTCGTCATCGTCGATCGCCCATAGACTCCCCAGCAGAATGGTTTGGCCGAACGTATGAACAGGACCTTAGTGGAGAAAGCGAGATGTATGATGTCTTATGCTAATTTAGAGAAAGGTGTATGGGCAGAAGCTATTGCCACAGCTGTATATGTCGTTAACAGATCCCCAACTAAAGCACTTCAAGCGATGACGCCTTATGAAATGTGGACAGGGCGAAAACCGAAACTGTCTCACATGCGAATATTTGGTTGTGTTTCAATGATGCATATTCCAAAAGAGAAAAGACAAAAGTGGGACAAAAAATCTCAAAAAATGATTTTCGTTGGCTACTGTGATAATACCAAGGGATATCGGGTTATGCACCCAAAGACACACCAGATAAATAAAACATGAGATGTAATTTTCTTTGAAAATGGTAATGAAGATTATGAATGTATTATTTCAGTGAATTCACATGAGGCAGAGAAGACTGTGACGTCAGAGGGGTCACAGAGGCCACACACTGGGGATAGCTGCAGTCATACACATGATAAAGAAATTCAAAGCAAAGAGTTAGTCATTATTCCTCAGCCAGTTGATAAACTTGGATGTCAGTCTGATTTGGAAGGAGTCCAAAATAAAAGCTTCAGTGAATATAAAACGGATACGGATGACCTTGACAGCTCATATTATCCTCCTAAAACAGTCTCACCTATACTAGATACGAGTTCAAAAATAACACTAAGGCCCCGCAATAGAAATAACGATCAGAAAAAGAATATGCTGTGTATACACACACTCATTAGAACCTCAGACTGTAGAAGAAGCACTATCATCCTCAGAAGCTAACAAATAGAGAAAAGCAATGGATGAAGAGATTGAATCTCTTATGAAAAATGAAACATGGAAGCTAGTAGTTCTTCCCGCAGAAAAAAAAGTTTTGCCAAATAAATGGGTGTTCAAGGCTAAAACAGATCAACAGGGAAATGTCATCAGACACAAGGCTAGACTTGTCATCAAATGTTATGCGCAGAAAAAGGGCATAGACTACCAAGAGGTATACTCACCAGAAGTAAGATATACGTCAATACGCTATCTTATTGCTTTAGTTGCACAGCATGATCTCCACATCGATCAAATGGACGCTGTGTCTGCTTTCCTACAAGGTACAATAGATACAGATATTTATATGGTTCAGCCTCATATGTATGAGAACGGGACACAAGTGTGTCATTTACAGAAGTCTATATATGGGCTAAAGCAGGCAAGCAGGCTGTGGAACCTGAAGCTAAATAATGTTTTAAAGGAAATGGGGATACAGCAATCTAAAACTGACCCCTGTGTGTACTATAATTACGAAAAGAAAATTTATATAGCAATCTGGGTGGATGACGTCATCATATTTACTTCTCAGCTAGAAGTAAAAAGGGACCTGAAAGAAAAATTACAACAGAAGTTAAATATGAAAGATCTCGGAGAAGCAAGCCAATGTGTGGGGCTAAATATAAGAAGGAGTAAAAACAGTATTACATTGGATCAGGAAAAATATATTAATGAAATACTGTTAAGATTCAACATGTCTGACTGCAAACCTGTCAAGGCACCGGTTGAAGTAGGACTCAAGTTCAGTGAGAATATAGAGGAAGAGATATTTGAATGTCTATATCAGCAAGCCATTGGAAGCCTTTTGTATGTGGCACAAGGCACCAGGCCAGACATTTCATATATTATCAACACACTGAGTAGATACAATAAAAAGCCGAAGTCTGAGCATTGGACCGCTGTTAAGAGGGTCATGAGGTATTTGAAGGGTACCAAAGACTATAGGTTGACATATACCAAGAATAGTTCTGATGAAATCACAGGGTGTTGTGATGCGTACTGGGCTAACGATGTTCGTGACCAAATATCGTGCACGGGTTATGTTTTTGTATTACAGGGTGGCTATATCCTGGTGTTCCCGCAAGCAACAGACCGTGGCCCTCTCGACCGCAGAGGCGGAATACATGGCCATGGGGTCCGCGGCGCAGGAGGCACTCTGGCTACAGCAGCTGCAGGGCGAGCTCGGGCATGGCGCCGGTACACTCGTCGTGTACAGCGACAGTCAAAGTGCAATCAAGCTTAATACTAATGATTGCTACCTACCAAGATCAAAGCACATAGACATTAGATTCTACTTTCTCAAAGACCATGTTAATAGTAATGAGCTAAAGTTTTGTTATGTAAAAGACAGTGAAAATATTTCTGATATTTTAACTAAAGGGACTACAGTCGAGAAATATGTATGTTGTGTAACAAATATGGGATTGCGTTCAGAGGTGGGTGTAAGAAATGGAACGCATCCATTGTAATTTGTTCCCTATTCTGCCACCTTCCGTGGTGTCGCTACTTGCGCATCTGCTCTCTAATAAAATCTATGTCGTTCAACATTGTAAATCTTTAATAAACGATAAGTTGCTGTTTAATACAAAGTTTTCCTTATTTCCACTAAAACCAACACATAGTTATAGGATAATTTGTATCCCGATAAAGTGTTCTCTTGGGATAATATGTTCAACATAAATTGAGCTATGGTTTCCTTACCGTGATTTAATTAAAGGAGCAGAGTATTAAATCACCGATGGTCTTGATGATGATCTTGACATTGAGAGGGAGCGCAGGGCATTAGCAGTCAGAGGTAACATGCTGGCCCGCAGATTTTGGCGCTGCTCTGAACAAGTGAAAGTAACCTTGTTTAAGGCCTATTGTCAAAGCTTTTATACGGGAAATCTGTGGGTCAGTCACGCCAAAAGATCGCTGGATGTCCTGTGCGTCCAGTATAATAATATCTTCAGGATGATGTTGGGGCTGCCTCGCTTCTATAGTGCATCGGGGATGTTTGCAATGTATCGCACTGATGTCTTTCATGCCGTCATTCGAAAGAAAACAGTATCCCTGATCCGCAGAATGCGTGGCAGCTGCAATGGAATTCTGAAGATTTTAGCTGATAGGATCTCTTCTCCCCTATGGAGATCCTTCATTAGAAGAGTAATTTAGTGTATTATGTTTGTTTTGTTTTGTGTAGTTTTCTTGTATTTTGTATTTTAATAGTGTAAGCCTATATGGATTTTGTTATCCGATATAAATGTTTTTTTTTTATTTTATTAATGTTAAGTCTTCTTTGTTCTAAAGAAAACATTTCGTGAAAAAGTTTCATTTGATAATATTGAAAACGAAAAGGTATGCTTACTTTACGGATTATGATTTGCTTTAAGAATAACAATAGTTGCCTAGTTTCATTTTACAGCTATTCTCGCGGACTCTGATTGGTTTTGCAATTCGGTTTTATTGTTATTTGATTTTATTAAAATTTCGATATTAACCGATTTAATTTTTTATATTTGTTTTCAAAAGATTTAATTTGCAGTTCCCTGATTTTAACCTATAATAATTATGACCGAATTTCATTCCTACCGAAATCTTTTAACGTAATGATGATATCGTTTCGATTTTTTTTACTTTATCAAAGTCACATCTGCCACTGTATCCGTTGACCTATCATCAATTCGATTTTAGTCGTTAGTCCAACGTTTCATTTGGCCGAAAAACTTTCTACCGAAGTTACACCCAACCGAAATACTTTTGTTCGAAGTATTATGTTTCCGTAAATTCATTATACTAATAAACATTATTATCAGGCATTCAGGCACCATTCTAAGTGTAGATAGACACTAAAAAAATATTGTAAAAAAAACTGTATATAATTTTATCATAAATGACAATTGCATAGTTGATGAGCATCGTAGTCGTTGCAATTGGTTATCATTCTACTATTTTTTATTAATAAACAAAAATGGTTTTTAGTGGTCCCAGTAAGAAGCATGCAAACAAGGAGGCTTCCTTCAAGTATGCAGCGTGCAAGCAGGCATACAACATGCAAGCAGGCATGCAGCATGCAAGCACGCATGTAGCGTGCAAACAAGCATTTTTTCTGCCACGGCTCTGTCACTGCGGGGTTTGGGCGTCTTCAACCCTGCCGCACCTATACGCTTAAATTATACGCTTCATTCAATTTTACGCTTGGGGTAGGGCAGACAAGACTGCTTGAAGTTGGTTTTTCAACAATCCGTTTCTGTCACAAAATTTTGTAGCACAACAAAGTCACTATGTTGTGCTACAAAATTTAGTCTTTAGGACACTGTTTTAATTTTATATTGAAAATGCTACCAAGTAACCGGCTATATATTTGTGACCAAATAATATTCCGTAAAATGTTGTTTCTGTGTGGTCAAAGTATGGCAAATAAATAATTTCGCAAAGGAAAAAAGTTCAAAAGAGGCAACGTCCAATAACAAAATGAATATTTTGTAAATCGGCGAAATATAGTTCGGTAAAATATTACCTATGACACATAATTCTTCGATGATCTAAAAATATGTCAAATAATGCATACAGCAAAAAAGTCGTCTGTCAAAATCCGCCACACACGAAGCAGTTCGCATGGAAGATGGATCTGGATTTGGATTGCCCAATAATGTGGTACTGGACCTGTTTTTACACGATCAAGCATAATCTATTGGGCGGTTATTTGGATAAAATTCTCTCTTGGGAAAGTTACTTTGTACACGGGCGAAGCTGCGGGCAGATGCTAGTGTTACATAAGGCTTTCAGTGAATCAACTTTATTAAAAACACGTGCGTGGGTGGTATAATGCATTTAAATGTGGTCGAGATGTGGTGTAAGATTTGCCTCGTTCTGGTCGGCCATCAACGTCTTTCACTGAACTAAGATCGCTTTAATAAAGGAAATGGTGACTGAAAATCGTCGTTCTAGTCTGAGAGATACCTGCTGCAATTTTTGCAAGAATCAATTCGTACCATTTTGAACGATTGTTTTGGCATGAAATGTGTTGGCGCTCGACTAGCTAGTACCGAAAGATTTGAATCGTCTGCAAAATCTCAATCGCGTAAAAGTTGCTGAAGACGTGTTAGAAAGAGTCAATTTCGACCCCACATTCATAAAACGCATTGTTACTGGTGACGACATGAGACATGAGTTTACGAGTTTGACATGCAAACCAGTCAACAAGATTCGGAATGACGCACGGTGGATCGAAAATCCTCCTCTGTCAATGTTTGCGTAAGCAGTTTTAAGACGCAGCATTTCACTAGGTGAGAGGCGCGTTTTCAACACAAACTCAATCAATTGATTTTTACCAGCATCATTGATGAGCGAGCTATAAAGCAAAATACCATCAATAAGCTGATTTGTCACCTGCTTCTGGCCATTCATCACCGGCAACAGGGTAATTGCAGTTTTAATATCAAATGAGTCAGCCATTTTTGTAACACAATCTGAGTATTCTATTAAATCCTTACAACTAGTTTGGCTACTACTATCTACCGTAGAAAGTAAACTCTTTATTTTCTGAAAATTTTACTGGATCTCATTAATTAATGTTTGGAAAACCTCACAAGAGTCTTTGCTTAGCTTGCGATCTTTTACTTCTTGATTCAACTGAGTCAAAATACAATTCAATTTCCTATAATCCCTTTTAGCTCCCGCTAATTTCTTAAAAGCTAAATATTGTCTACGCCTATCTGGACCAAGTTTCACCAAATACTCTCTTAAATATTTCAATTTACCGTGCAAATCTTGCAACTGTTGGGACATACCTAATCCCTTAAATAAAATATAATATAACACAGCATGACCTAGTTACAATTATATTATGAAATATTGTAGAATAAAATTAAATGTTTGCCGTGCAAAAACTTACATTACAGTAGGTACGTATTTACCGACAACGGCTATGTAGGTCATGACGTCTGATGTGGCGCGGATGGATTGCCTCCTCAGCATTGGACTCGAACTTACTCCCAGCTGCTCCACATCGGACCCGTACAATTTATCTCCCGGCACCCTGCATACCTTCTCAACATAAGGCTTGAGCATTCTCCCGGCACCCGGCAGCAACACTTTTCCCCATCTTCTTCTGATATTTTCACCACTTCATGATAATTCCTCTATAAGGGTTTTCTGTTTCTTCTATAGTTCAAAAACTGTCTCCGCTTTCTTCTATCTTTCTTTCTTCAAGTAAAGGTTTTCTTCAGAATTTGTATCCTTCAAAATATAATTTCTTCTTCTTTTCTATCTTCTCATACTTCTATCAATATAAATCTTCATGCTTTCGTCAGCTACTGACGCTCTCGTTTTTCACGTAAATTGCAAAATTTTAATTGCTGACTAAGGGTCGCCATGTATTGGAGTGATGTAGGTACAATAAAAGAGAACTGTTCAATTCAACGGTTCGTGTAATAATAATAATTAATTAGTGTGTGCAGTTACAAATATAAGGTTAGGCGAGCTGCACACTACATTTTGCTTGAAATGGATTGGTCTCTGGAATCGTAAGGTTGGCCGTTATATCCTCGCACACAGCTATAGTATTATTTATTTGTAATTTTTTGACATACTTCGTACTGCGGCACTACTTGCGATTTTTTTTTAAATCGACAAAGTTTAAAATATAATACATAATATATATATGTGCTGTTGACTCATTTTACTGCTTAAATGCTCCAATTATGAGTAAACTAAGCCGAATTTATTGTTTTATACCATAGGCCAAAATAGTGTCTTGCTAATAAATTATTGTAAAAATGGTAGGTACCTAACTACAATGAATATCGAAGTCAACCCTTACAAACACATGTAGGTAGCAGTCTGCGTTTGATTTGGCTTCAGAAAGATACATACAAACTTTGCCGTCAATCATCGTCTCATCATTAATTAATGACTAACTTAATTTCCTTGGTATTTTGAGAGAACCAAAGCCTTGATTTCGATATTCATTGTAGTTAGGTACCTACCATTTTTACAATAATTTGGTTGTACGTTGTTTCATAGCTAATAGTTTTAAAGAATTTCGTGTCACATAAAATTTTTCTAATAATTTTGTTTCATAGAATAATCAATACGCAGAATACTTACTTTTAAGATTTTTAAATCATTGATTTTTGTTACACATAAAGTTTATTGTTAGAATAATCATATCATAGAATAACAAATAAAATATTTTTTATCCTTATATTTTTTATTTAATATAAAACTTATTCCCAAGAATGGGACTCTCAGTTCTAACCAAACTTACTGCGCGCAAGCAAGCATGCAGCGTGCAAGCAAGCATGCAGAGTGCAAGCAAGCATGCAGCGTGCAAGCAAGCAAGCAGCGTGCAAGCAAGCATGCAGCATGTAAGCCAGCATGCATCATGCAAGCAATCATGCATCATGCAAGCGAGCATGCAAAATGCAGCAGGCATAGTTTCTGTCACGGCTCCAGCGTTGCGGGGCTCCGGCAGTCCCACGCGAGCTTATCGTTGCAGATGGTATTCACGCTCACCACCGCAGCTTTGGCTTACTGGCCGGCTAGGCCGGCCAGCCTCAGCCGCGGCGGCGGGCGTTAAAACCACCTGCTCCTCAGCTCGCGGGCCGCCTCGCCCCTCCACGCCTACGCAGATTTAAATTACACTCTAGGTGTAGGGCAGACAATACTACGTGGAGTCGGTTTCGCAGCGATTCGTTTCTGTCATTAACTTTGACACAACATATTGACTTTTTAAGACATCATTTTTGTTTTTGTCTATTTATATCTATACATTTTCGTTGAAATAAATTCCATGGAAAAATACAACAAACAATATTCGTTAAAAATAATTCTACTGTTTGATAAGTTTGTTAAACAAAAAAATGTGATTAAAAATTCATTGAATTGTGTTTCTGTGAAATATTTTTCATTGAAGTAAATAGTCTTTGAAACAATAATAGTCGAAATAAAAATACGAGAACCAAATATTATGTAAAACATTTTCTGGGAAACGAAATTCTATGCAATTTCTGTCTGCGAAATAAGGGGACACCGTTTGTAAGCCTACGAAAATGAATAAATTTAAAATTGTTTTATCAAAAACTCTCTCCTTTTCTCCTGGTGTATAATTATGAGTATGGGTTATCGTCACTACATGTCCGCATGGTCTTCGAGAGGATCACCAATTACAGTTGAGGAAAAACTTACCCAAGATCGATTGACAAATGATCTCAATCTTTTGTTCGATATCGATAGGCAAGGATCAGGCACAACTTACGATGGTAATACAGCGAGGAGGTGTTTTGAATTTCCTGATAAAAGTGCAGCGATCACTGTACGAGACGAAGACCTAATCTGCAGAATTGCTGTGATTCTCTCTTTTTTTCTCAAATGGTGTTATTTGAACCTCCTATCTCCTATAAATCTTTGTTTCTGGCTTGTGAAGCTTCTTTCATAAGATTTCCAATGGGCTCAGTAGCATTTTCTGCGACTCTTGAAAAAAACTTGTAGACATGACTCAGAAGTGAGATGGGCCCATAGTTCTTCAACCGAGCATTGTCGCCCTTTTTGAAGAAGAGTACCACCACACCTCTCCACCACGCCTGTGGTGTTTTTCCCTCGGGTATGACGGAATCAAACGCCTTCAGGAGTTCGGCCGTAATTCCATCATCACCCGGCGCCTTGTTGTTTTTAAGCTGTTTCAGAGCCATCCTAATCTCGTACAGGCTGACGTCCGGGATGTCTTCGGTATAGTGTCGAGTTAGTCTAGCTCTTGGGTCGTTCGCTAGATCTACAACGGGTTTACTGGTTGACGTGTACAACTGCCCATATAATCTCTCGATCTCCCTCAGAAGCTCCGGTTTGGCGGACACAATCCTGCCATCGTCGGTCTTCAGTTTCGTGAGCTGGCTCTGCCCAATAGCCAGATCCCTTGCAAATACCTTGGAGCCTTTATTCCTCTCAATTGCGTCTTTAATACGTTCGGTATTAAAGCGGCGGAGGTCGCTCTTCAAGGATTTAGAGATCCTCTTAGAGACCCGACTTAGAGATTAGAGATAGAGATCGTCTATTGAGCTGCCGGTATTTCCACGCCTCATCTGAAGACTGCAAAATCATCTCACTCCGCTCTTTCATGAGCTTGAGAGTACGATCAGAGAGTTTTTTGTTCTTTTCTACACGATGTGTCTTGAAGAACTTAGACCCAGTCATATGGACAGTTTCCACGAACTCGTCGTTGTATTCGTCCACCGAGCTTTCTAGGCACTCAAAACGATTCTGGAGTTCGAGCTGAAAGCTCTCGGGGTTTTGAATCTGGACCTGTGCTGGACGGAGCGTAGACTTCATCAGTCGAGACCTTTCAAGCTTTATATTGATGTTCAATGTGCCTCTTACCATGCGATGATCGCTCCCGGTTTTTACCGAATTGATCACAGAGACATCATTAAACATTTGCTTTTTGGTTGACATGTTGAAGTCAATCTCATTTTTAGTTGCACCATCAGGGCTCTGCCAGGTCCACTTTCTGTGCTCACGCTTTCTGAAGAAGGAGTTCATCATATAGAGGCCCTCCTTCCCCATAAACCTAGCCAGTTGGTGACCAAGGCGATTCTGACGTCCAAACCCAAATTGTCCCACATGCAGCTCATCACCGTCTCGTTTGCCCAGTTTCGCGTTAAAGTCCCCCATGACAACGGTGAAGCGAGTTTTGAAACCATGCATGGCTTTAGAGATATCCTCATACATGGTCTCCACTTCGTCGTCGGGGTGTGCCGAGGTCGGGGCGTGGACCCGTATGACCTTCAGCGAATATCTTGAGGATATTCTGAGTATAAGGTACGCCACCCTGGTCGACACACTCTCGATCTTCACCACGTTGTTCACGACTAGTTAGGTACTATAATTACAATAATTAGCAAGACATTATTTTGGCCTATTGTATAAAATGATAAACACGGCTTAGTTTACTCATATTTGAAGCATGAGTCATCAGCACATATATATTATTAGGTGTGGTTAATTTTTTTAGCTTTGTCGATTTAAAAAAAATTGCAAGAGGTGCCGCAGTACGAAGTATGTAAAAAAATTACAAATAAGTAGTACTATAGCTGTGTCCGAGGATATAACGGCCAACCTTGCGATTCAAGAGATATCCTAATTTTTCATGCCAGTTCCATACATTTTTTCCTTTAAAAAATCATAACTCATTCATTTGTACACGCAATTGCCTCATATGACATTTTATAGCATACCAATGATCAGCAGAATCTATTTCAAGCCAAAAAAGGACCCTTTAAAATTCAAGTCTCTATGTCTTCTAAAAGCGATTTTCGATCCACCGTGTGGCGCTTTCTAACTGAAGAAATATGACGTAAAAGAAAATTTGCGGCAAGTCCCTACTGAATTCGATTCCAAAAAATGCGTCTAAAAATGTTTTGATTATTGGGTTATTCGTTGGCGTTAGTGTATTATTACGGACTACTCTGAAGGCGAAAAAACAATAAATTTAGATATTTAAAATACATATTTTGTTTTTTATTGAATAATTCCCGTTACTTTCTTGATACAGTAGTATGATTAATAACTGCTTGGTATAGTTTAAACAGACATTTATCAAAATCGAATTCTAAGCATGTCATATTTGTTTATGTTATGAAAAATATTCGTTAAGTACATAAATAAGGGCTTTTATTATTATTAAACCAACAAACGGTTCAGTGTAGGCTGTTACAGGTTATTGTAAATAAAACACTTTGATCAAATAAAATGTAATTCTTCTTATATCGTTCAGTGCGCTATTTGATGTAGAAATACCTTATGTAAAACAAGATCAGTAAATATTTGGCATGGTTTAAACATACCTACCTATATTGTCTATACTCAAAATCGAGAGCACGTCATATTTGCGTTACCAATAAGGTTACCTTATTTAATATGACTGTAAAGAAAAACATACGTTTCATGAACAATGGGGTTTTATTATAAGACAAACGAACGGTTCAATGTTGGTACACACCTACATTGAACCGTTCGTTACTACAGGTTACTGCGAATAAAACATTTTGATCAAATTAAATACCATTACGTTCTGGGGTTATTTGGCATGCTGTTTCATGAGCGGTACGGTGTGCCATCTGAAGGTAGCCTTGGACTGCCGTATGGTGAGCCGTTGGATGCGTCATATTGAGGGTTGCTCGGCATGCCCTGTGGTGAGCCATTCGTTGCGTCATATGGAGGGTTGCTCGGCATGCCTTGTGGTGAGCCGTTCTGTGTGTCATATGGAGGGTTGCTCGGCATGCCTTGTGGTGAGCCATTCATTGCGTCATTTGGAGGTTTGCTCGGCCTGCCGTATGGTGAGCCGTTCGGTGCGTCATATCGAGGGTTGCTCGGCATACCCTGTACTAAGTCCTTCGTTGCGTCATATGGAGGGTTGCTCGGCATGTCGTATGGTGAGCCGTTCGGTGCGTCATATCGAGGGTTGCTCGGCATACCCTGTGGTAAATCCTTCGTTGCGTCATATGAAGGGTTGCTCGGCATGTCGTATGGTGAGCCGTTCGGTGCATCATATCGAGGGTTGCTCGGCATGCCTTGTGGTGAGCCATTCATTGCGTCAAATGGAGGGTTGCTCGGCCTGCCCTGTGGTGAGCCGTTCGGTGCGTCATATGGAGGCTTGCTCGGCCTGCCGTATGGTGAGCCGTTCGGTGCATCATATCGAGGGTTGCTCGGCATGCCTTGTGGTGAGCCATTCATTGCGTCAAATGGAGGGTTGCTCGGCCTGCCCTGTGGTGAGCCGTTCGGTGCGTCATATGGAGGCTTGCTCGGCCTGCCGTATGGTGAGCCGTTCGGTGCGTCATATGGAGAGTTGCTCTGCATACCCTGTGGTGAGCCATTCATTGCGTCATATGGAGGGTTTCTCGGCATGTCGTATGGTGAGCCATTCGGTGCGTCATATCGAGGGTTGCTTGGCATGCCGTATGGTGAGCCGATCGGTGCGTCATATGAAGGCCTGCTCGGCCTGCCATATGGTGAGTCAATCGGTGCGTCATAATATGAAGGCCTGCCGTATGGTGAGCCAATCGGTGCGTCATATGAAGGCCTGCTCGGCATGCCGTATGGTGAGCCAATCGGTGCGTCATATGAAGGCCTGCTCGGCATGCCGTATGGTGAGCCGTTCAGTGGGCCATATAGACCGTAGTTTGGCATGCCGTATGATCCACCATAATATGGTGGCCTACGATAAGAACTGCTTGGCATGCCCCATGGATTGTCCGTGTTCAATGAATTTCTGGGGTATTCCAGCGGGCCGTTCTGTGATTCTGTATTTATAGGTGTTAGAGGCGTCGTAGGGGCTTGTGGGGTAAATTCAAAATGATAGGATTCATTGATATTACTAAAGGCACTGCTCTCTTTTTTACTACTCCCCCAAGCTATCCCGTGGGATAGATCCACTGTATTGTTTTCGTCGAGAGCATGACTAGCAGTGCCACCCCATTTAAATAGATCCAATTTCTCTGAAATTAACATTAAAACATAAAATTATTCATAGAATTAAGTATGTTTTATAGGTAGATGGCAGCCAACTTAATAATACAAGCCTATTATTGACCCACCGCAGGGCAAGGGACTCTCATCATTCAAAGAAGTCAGAAGCATCACAACTCTTACTCAAGGCGGATTTAATTATTAAACCCGTCACAGACGTAGCTATAATATATATCTTTATTACGTCACCAAAATATGTGGACAGATATAGCAAGGCATAATAATATAATATTTTAAAAATGTGAAACAAACAACGACCGCAGACGTAATAAGGGCGAAAATATATTATTATATTAAAGCTACGTGACACTTGTGGCTTTAATGACCGGTCAAAAAAAAAAATGCGTATGGGTAATATACCTATTCTGATTATTTAAGCACATGTATAAAAAAATGTAATTACAAATTATATATATTTGCTTTTTTTGCCAGTATACTGAAATAACGATGGGAGATTATATTTGGGGTTAATAAGAAAAAACTTCTACTGAACATGACAGGAAAAGTAAAAATATTAATTTATACATTTTAACTCTATTTTAAAACTACTATTGTAAGAAAAAATCATTAATGGATGTTCGGTATCTTTTAAAAAATCATCTTTATGTCAATTTTTTATGTATTTTCATTGATTTGAATTTTCCCATGTACTCATAAAAGCAAATTCAGAACTATTTTGGGTTTTTGTTCTTATTTTTAGATATAAAAGCAATAACAAAAAAGAAAAAGAAGAAATGCTGTAGACCGGTGTTATGGGTTCAAGTTTCCTCACGATGCTTTCCATCAATGATGCCAATGATGACCAAAATAAACTTCGAATGTTCATATGAAATTGAAAAAGTCACATTGGTACAGACAGCGTCATCAACTGCTTACCCCCTATGCGAAAAAATTTCAACGCGCGGGGGGTTGGCAGTTGATGACGCTGTCTGTACATGTTCTTGCCCGGTTGCGAACCCACAATCTCATGCACGAGAGGCGGGCGCCTTTACCACAGGACCATACCGACGTTTACACAACTGGTACAATATTATAAAATTACTTGTTAATTTTGTTTGCACGCACACATTGCTCTGCAGATTTAAATTGAGTTTAGTTATGCTAAAACGACCCAACCCACAATCTCTGGAAAATAAAATTAATTACGTAAAATTAATTCAGTACTGTGCTAAATATGTTAAAACAGCAAAAACAGTTCAATTTTATCTATTACTTATTGCTTAAAATTGATTTAAAATTAATCAGGGTTACATAATGTTTGCCTTAAATATTACAAACACCTGGAACATTATTTGAAAATATAAATGCAAAATTGTTACATTGATTGGTTCGTTTTGGCACAACTAACCCCAACTGAATAATAAATAATATATATAGAATATAAGTACTCACCACAATAGTATGTATTTAAAAGCGCCAATGTCAGGAAAACCGGAATCTGAAAAAAATATTTAAGGTGTAACAAAAAGTTTAACAAAAAATTAATAAGACTAGTCTATTTATTGTCCTTCTGCAGGGCAAAGGCCTCTTCTCATACAGAGAAGGCCCGAGCATTGATCACCACGTGCGCTCAAGGCGGATCGGCGATTTCAGACGTATTATTATTAATTGGTTTCCTTACGATGTTTTCCTTCACTTCAATGGTGTTTAACCGTATTTTAACAGTTCATGAGATTAAGACTGTTTTATAATGGAACGACGAGGCTTGACAGACGTACTTAAGAGACCGGAGGAGAGTTTTCATTGTTAAGATCTAATGATTAATAATATCAGTAATTGTAATATCAGTTACTAGCGACACGACCCGGCTTCGCCAGCTTCGCCCGGCCTTCCTTAGTAAATGGACTATCCAACACAAAAATATTTTTTCAATTCGAACCAGTAGATCCTGAGCACGCGTTCAACCAAACAAACAAACTCTTCAGCTTTATATTATTAGTATAGATAGTATCTAATGATCGAACCAATACCGTGACCACACAAGGATACGACCGTACAGTGTACAATCAGACATAAGTACATAGGTTAAGAGCTACTGCTACTGACCACCAAATAGACTACACAATGAAATCCGTTCATTTCTTTTGGAGTTACAATGATACAAATAGACAGAGAGAGAGATAGAGTTATTTGTGTGTTTTGTCCTGTGTGGGCTAATAAATGCTTTTTCTTTCTTTCTTTTATCATCCTACCCTTGTCCCATGTTACTCGGGGTCGGCGCAAAATGTTTTCTTCTTCCAATCTGTCCTGTACACCGGCATGCTTTTACTGACTCCCTTTTCATTCAAATCAGTCCTCACACAATCCATCCATCTTTTCTTCGGCCTTCCTCTCCCTCTATATCCATTTACAAACAGACCGACAAACACAAAAACACTCCTTTTCCGTTGAGATTGAAAACAAATTAAAAAATAAGTGTCGAAATCTCATTGACTAAAATGCTTGAACGTACCTACATAACATATTTTAAAACATTAGTAATAACAAATGTTTTCAAAATATGTTCTAAAAACTATTTATTTACTTATTTATTTATACTTCATACACAAAGGTACAAAGGCGGACTTAATGCCTTAGGCATTCTCTACCAGTCAACCAAGGGTGATGAAGAGGTAACCTGGCAGGTGCACATGAAAAAAAAAAAAAAGGTTAAAAACAGATAAACTTACGAATATACTGGGTGGCGCAAAAGTAAAGACCCTATTTGGTTCAGCTATAACATTTTTTCTAAATTAGAAAACTAGATTTAGATTTTTTTAAATGTATATTTGTGCCATTAAATTTCGTACCATTAGGATTTAAAGATGATGTCTTTTAAATGGTGACCTCCAGAGTTGATACACATTTGAGCCCTATTTATGACATTTTGCATAACTTGCCGTAACACTTCCTGCGATATGTTCGTTATTTCTTGACGAATGTTTTCTTTTAGAGCTGCGAGAGTCTGTAGCTTGTTCACATACACCCGAGATTTCAAAAAACCCCAAAGAAAGAAGTCTGGACTGGTCAGATCGGGTGATCTTGCAGGCCAAGGCAAATCGCCAAAACGAGAGATAACTCGGCCTGGAAAAGCGTCCCTCACTAAGTCCATAGTGTCGCGCGCTGTGTGTGCCGTAGCGCCGTCTTGTTGAAACCAGATGTGCTCCAGCCCCAATTCGTCCAAACTGGGTATCAAAAACTCACGTAACATGGTTCTGTAGCGTTCTCCAGTGACAGTAATCGCATTGCCTCCAGCGTCTTCGAAAAAATAGGGTCCGATCACTCTGTCAACACAGATGCCACACCACACAGTAACTTTTAGTGGGTGTAGAGGTGTTTCTTGAATAATGCGCGGATTATCAGTGCCCCAGAACCGAGTATTCTGCTTATTGACATGCCCTGAGAGATGGAAATGCGCTTCGTCACTCATAACCAATTTTGAAGGACTCAAATGTGTATCAACTCTGGAGGTCACCATTTAAAAGACATCATCTTTAAATCCTAATGGTACGAAATTTAATGGCACAAATATACATTTAAAAAAATCTAAATCTAGTTTTCTAATTTAGAAAAAATGTTATAGCTGAACCAAATAGGGTCTTTACTTTTGCGCCACCCGTTATAAACTACAAACACTTTTCCGTTGAGATTGAAAACAAATTAAAAATAAGTGTCGAAATCTCATTGACTAAAATGCCTGAACGTACCTACATAACATATTTTGAAACATTAGTAATAACAAATGTTTTCAAAATATGTTCTAAAAACGATTTTAGGCACAAAGGTACAAAGGCGGACTTAATGCCTTAGGTATTCTCTACCAGTCAACCAAGGGTGATGAAGAGATAACATGGCAGGTGCATATGAAAAATAATATATTAAAAAGATTGAAAAGAGATAAACTTACAAATATATAAACTACACATACATAATTTAATATTTGGTATATAAAATACCTATATAAAATATTTATAAACATAATATATATGTTTTATATATAAATATAAATAAAGGAAAAGAGTATTATGAGATGACTCTGCTTATTTGTTCTGAAAATAAGTTCGCAATTTCCGCTTAAATGCATACTGGCTGGTGTGGCCGTTCTGATATCGAGAGGAAGCGCATTCCAGAAAAACTATTTTGTATTGTTAATACAAAGAAAATAAAATAAAAAATACACTTACAAGTAACTTCATTGTTTGCGTGTCGTTAAGAACTAATAATCACATATACTAACGAAAATAAATAAATACAAAGCTTTAAATACAAGCTGTTATCTTAAAAGTGATAATAATAATTTATTGACGACAGGGTTGGCGCTGTAGCTGACTGATTGGCTGTTGCGCTGCGTAACTCGGGTTCGATATGCGGACGGAACAAATGTTTGTATTGCCTTCAGTTAGTTATTCGGACGACACGGTTGGCGCAGTGGCTGAGCGATCGACTGCTGCGCAGCTTGTTGCGGGTTCGATTCCCGCCCAGGGTAAACATTTGTGTACGTTTGCCTTGTGTCTGGGTGTTGTTTATCTATATATGTATGTATTTACAAAAAAAAAAATGAATTTGTGTATGTATATCAGCTGTCTGACACCCATAGTACAGGGTCTCCCTAGTTTGGGGTCAGATGGCCGTGTGTGAAAATGTCCCCACATATTATTATTATTATTATTATTCAAAGTCCAGTGGGTTGGATCTAGAATATGGAAACACGAGTTGGGGGATAAAAAGTGACGAAGTTGATAGGGTTTGGGTCCGATTATATCACTACCACTTTCATTAAAAGAAACCGCGTAGTTTTCGAGAAATTAATAACCCGCCCCCTTCTCCCGCCTCTTCCCCGATATTCGTGTTTCCATATTCTAGATTTGAACCAGTCCAGTTGTTATTGTTTGTAAAATTACATACCTATTTGTAAACGCAACCACGATACTGTAGACCTAGTTTTTACTATAAAAACAGTCAGTAAATCTTGGTAGGATCTTTTTTTTCAATAATTCTTTGACCTGCAATACATATTTTTCAACAATATCCCGGCCCTGAGGAGGCGGCTGTACCTATGACCAAGACACGCACTGTGAGGGCTAGTTCCAGGTAGCGCTCCCCCTGGGAAGCCTTTGCCCAGCAGTGGAATATCACAAGCTAATTAAAAAAAAACTATTTGTATAAAAATCAATTTCTGCAGGTATAAGGGATCATCGTTTGAGAACGGTTCGACCGATTTATCTGTTTTTTTTTCTTGTCGTCAGGACAAAGTTGAAATGAAATAAAATTTTAGAAAATTATAATGGTATTTTTATATGAAAAACTCTGTTTTGTTGCTAGTACTTATACAATAAATAATAATAATAATAATAATAATATGTGGGGACATTTTCACACACGACCATCTGACTCGAAACTAGGGAGACCCTGTACTATGGGTGTCAGACAGCTGATATATATACACAAATACATTTTTTTTTGTAAATACATACACATATATAGATAAACATGATTAGAGCACGTCTTATTGTTTGTTCTCGATAAATCCCTCTTAATTATTTGACACATTTCTTACCATAAAGTAGGTATTGCAAGATTAGAAGAGCTTTTACTAGCTTTATTAATGTGTCGGGAATCCCGAAGTCAAGCACACGGCTATCGTCACAATCTAATGTTGATAATGTCTTTATGTCGTAGTAATAAGCGTGGTTTTTCCAGTTCAAGTCATATCACTGACCTGCTGTTGACCGTCTTTAATTATCGCTTGTTTATTGTTTCGAATATTTTTGTTCATTCTTTATAAGGTAATAACACTCACTCACTCCGAAGATTCTGCAAATACCTACTATAAATGTATCATTATAGCCTATCAGCCTATTATTTTTCCACGGCACGAGCCTTGGTCACCTGTCGCTTGCTCAAGGGAGCTTGGCGATCACAGAGTTATATTATGTTCAGTCAAAACTCTTAACCAGTCAAAACCCTTAGTAACATACAACGCGTTTGTGTTACAAAAACAAAAATACGGAACGCCCTAATCATCTAAATCACTACAAAACAAAAGTTTTGAAAGGGCCAATAAAAAACCTACCAACCTAATAGGTTTCTAAGGGCCAATTTCACGAAACTTTTCATAATCGGACATTAGCAAATCAGACGTTACAACTTACATCGATGTTAATTGTATTTATGTTCCACCAACAAAAACTAACATAACATTAGGAAATCTGGCGTTAAATGAATGAGTCATGTGTCTTTCACTCTTCTATCGGTCAGTAATTAAACCAACCAAAATAAAAAGTTCCCAAGACACAAATCTACCGTGCGTCTAGTTAGGACAAACCCAGAAATGTTTGCGCGTTAGTAATACGCTGCATATCCACACAACTGCTTTCACACAATGAAAGCGGCCGCGTGTGTAGCTCTACTATAATTCTATAATTGCGTAGAAAAATAAACAGAAGAAAGCCTATTAAGAATATATATATATATTAAAAAAATTAAAAAACACGCCTGCCTTTTCAAAAGAGCATTAATAAAATTTAAAACAAATTACATGTACAGTTCCTTGGAACAGTTCTATCCAGGTCCCCCGACTTCGCTGAAAAGATTGGTTTTCAGTTTTCAACTTTTTTTCACTCAATACTAAAATCATTTAGCTTGTTTTAAATGTTTTTATTTCTCTTTTGACAAGGCAGGCGTGTTTTTTAATTTTTTTAATTATTTATTTATATTCCATACCGTTTAGTGATAAAATAATATTTTTGCAAATGCCACGAAAAATATTTTTTTATTTATAGTCGATCGATATCGTGCAAATAATAACACGAAACTATTTTTTTTTTTGTGATTAGGATAAGTATCTGAGGCCTCGACGGCGAGGACGGGTTGACGGCAGTCTGTATTTGTATTTTTTCAACGTGCTAGTAGTCCTATTGCTCGGCGGCGGGCGCTTGGCGAATACCTTTGAGCAATTGATTCCGGGCCATAGGAGTAGCCTGCTCGATGGCTTGGGTATTCGCGCGCCGATGGTCGCGTCTCATCAGCTTTTTTACCTCCTTGTTAAGTACCTGATACTCAGACGGTGTGACATGCGTTAGTTCTCGTCGTTTCCTTATTAATTCCAGAGTCTCGCTGGTGAGTATCGACTTACGTCCATGTCTCACCGGTCGAAAGTATTTATGAACCGCTTCGCGGATAACACGTACCAGGCCATCGGTGGCGTCGTTTATGTCCTCTGTGATTTCAAATGAGGCGAATCGGTTCTATAGCTCTGGCTGGAAGCTTTCGCAGTCAGCCACGACCTGGGGCAGTGTTAGTCTAAGAGTCTCGTTTCGAAAATAAAGTTTCATTTTGTCAATTTTGACAACTGACTAAACGCCGGTTAGTAAGTTAACGGACGACCACAACAGGAATTAAATATAACATCTGATTAAGACATCTAAACATGGATTTGTACTTGGTGAAACACTCGCTATTTTTAACGTCTGGTTAATATTTTAATGGCCGTTTAAATTAACAAACATCGGATGATGAAATTAGGTCTGAGTGTTAAGGATAAATTTAAACCGGTCAAAAGTATTATTGACTGATTTCTGCAGTCAAAAGTAGGTAGGTTTGACTGGTTAAGAGTTTTGACTGTGACATATACAGGATGTTTCGTAGTTCGATACAAAGCCATAAAGCGGAGCTAGTATATACTATTTATAACCATTTGAACCGAACTTGTCTTATTGCAGTTAGTTGCAAATAATGGCCAATTTAAATAATAAAATTTAAAAAATGTAATTTTCTCCTTCAATTTGGTTTGTAGGTCCTCGTTTCAATAATTGGTGAGCTATCCGCGTAGTTGATACCTCGAAAGAAAGAACAATAACCAGACATGTTTTAAAAAATGTTTGAACAAAAAAGCACCATCCGTGATGTTTTTTCATGCCGCCTAAAAACAGATTTTTGAAATCTTTTAAAATGTCTTTGAATTTAAATGTCTGTAAAAAAATAGTCTTATCACACAGATTCCCTAATTATGTTTTATTAGATTGTTTACGCATTATGTTAACCAAATAAAATAAAAAATAAATTACTTATCTTTCAAATTAAACAATATTTGCAACTAACTGCAATATTTTGGGTTTTGTCATGAAAAATCATTAAAATTTTGCTAAAAAAAAATTTGTCACACTTCGGCTGAGACAAGTTCGGTTTAAATGGTTGTAAATAGTCTATACTAGCTCCGCTTTATGACTTTGCATCGATCTACCAAACATCCTGTATCGTGTGTAAACTTACATTTGCAGTTGGGATATTTTTTTGCGAGTGTACCGGTTAGAACTTAATTATTCCTACTCCTAATTATGCACAATATTTTATATTTAACCATAGGTAAGACCGTAGATAAGCCTGTACCTAACATCTCAAGCAAACCCTCCTGAAACGTACCGGTCAAAACCGCACAAAACTTTAACAGATTGATAAAGCTCCTTGAGATCCGGTCAGATTAAACGATATTTACAGGCCCGCAGAATTTGCATTGTTTCAAATAATAAAATACGTGTATGTGTGTTTACTGTGTGTAATACTCGTGGCTATAAATATTTGGTACATTATATATACGCACTTTATTTTTTACTAGCGACCCGGCCCGGCTTAGCATGGGCCTATATATAGCCTTCCTCGATAAAAGGACTACCCAACACAAAAATAATTTTTCAATTCAATCCAGTAGATCCTGAGATTAGCGCGACCAACCAAACAGACAAACAAACAAACTCTTCAGCTTTGTAATATTAGTATAGATTTTTGGCTTATTTTTTTATTTTAACTATCTGTCTGAGTTAAAGTGTACATAATACAGATAACAATAGCAATCGCCACTATTACTCATATCTACTGTATTACAAGATCATAAACTGCTTGGGGCGGTTTAGACATACCTACATGTCTCAAAATGGAAACCTACCTATCACGTTGTTAACCAATTAAAACAGGTACCTTATTTAAAATGTAAAAAAAAACATACATTACATGAACAATGGTTTTTTATTATTATGAAACATACGAACGGTTCAATGTAGACTGCTACAGCTTAACTACTACGCATAAAACACAGTGATCAAATTAAATATCATTCCTTTTACAAATACTTTATAAAAGGATGTTTGGCAAACCGTTTCATGAGAGGTACGGTGCGCCAACTGCAGGGTTGTTTGGCGTGCTGTATGGTGAACTGTTACGTGCGCCATACGGAGCGTTGTTTGGCATGCCGTATGGTGAGCCGTTCTGTACCCCATATGAAGGGCTGTTCGGCATGCCGTATGGTGAGCCGTTCGGTGCGCCATCTGAAGGGCTGTTTGGCATACCGTATGGTGAGCTGTTAGATGAGCCATACAGAGCATTGTTTGGCATGCCGTATGGTGAGCCGTTTGGTGCGACATATGAAGGGCTCTTCGGTATAATGTATGGTGAGGTGTTGGGTGATTCATATGAAGGGTTACTCGACATGCCGTATGGTGAGCTGTTGGGTGCGCCATTCGGAGAGTTGTTTGGCATGTCGTATGGTGAGCCGTTGGGTGCGCCATATGGAGCGTAGTTTGACGTGCCGTCTGGTGAACCGTTACGTACTCCATATGGAGAGTAGTTTCGCCTGCCATATGGTGAGCCGTTTGGTGGGCCACCTGAAGGGCTGTTTGGTATGCCGTATGGTGTGATTTTCGGTGCGCCATATTGAGGGTTGCTCGACGTACCGTATGATGAGCCGTACGGTGCACCACTAGAAGGGCTGTTTGGAATGCCATTTAGTGAGTCGGTCGGTGAGCCATGTGGAGCGTAGTTTGGCATACCGTCCGGTGAACCGTTAGATCCAAATGGAGGGTGGTTTCGTATGCCATATGGTGAGCCGTTTTGTGGAACATTCGAAAAGCGGTTTGGCATGCCATTTGTTAAGCTTTTCAGTGCGCCATCTGAAGGGCTGTTTGGCGTGCCGTATGGTGAGCTGTTCGGTGTGCCATATGGAGGGTTGCTCGGCATGCCATATGGTGAGCCACCTGAAGGACTGCCAAGCTTACCATTTGGTAAGCTCTGTAGTGCGCCATCTGAAGGGTTGTTTGGCGTGCCGTTTGGTCCACCATAATATAGTGGCATGCCATTTGTACCGCTTGGTGTGCCCGCTAAATTGTTCGGCATGCTCCGAAAATTGTGTGCCTGTGACTCTTTATTTATAGGTGGTAAAGTTGTCGTCGTAAATGCAAAATTATTGGATTCGTTGTAATTATTAACACCTATGGTCTCTTTTTCATCACTATCCCAACCTATCCCGCTGAAGGAGAATTCCAATTTGTTGGTTTTGTTAAGAGCACGACTAGAGTTGCTACTTGCTACGTTATAATCGTGAAAAGATTGTGTACGATCTTCATAAAATGTAGGTTGTTGAATTAGATCCAATTTCCCTGAAATTAACATAAAAAAATTGGGTTATCTCATAGAAGTGTCGAAAATAGAATTAAAATTAATTAAGCCAAATTAACACTATACTATCCTAAATAAATGTTAAAACAGCAATAACTTTTCCATTGTATTCAAAGTTTTTCTTAAAATAGATTTAAATGAATATAAAGGTTAAATATATTTTCTTATCTTTTTAATATTACAAACTCTTAATACAATATCGAAACAAAAAAAAATATTCAAAATCGATACGTGGGTTGACTAGTTTTGACATCACTAGCCCCAGTTGTATAATAAAAAATGTCTTGTATATACTCACTACAATGGAATTTATTCAAAAGCAGCGTCACGGTCAGCAAAACGGATATCTGAACAAAATATTTAAGTTTATTTAAAAAGTTTTACAGCATTAAATTAATTAATCATGTCTTTAATTGTCCCACAGCTGGGCAAAGGTATTTTCTCATGCAGAAACGGTAAGAGCATTAATCACCACGCTTGCTCAGGGTGGATTGGTGATTTTAGACTTATTATTAATTATAATACTACAAAAAAGAAAAAAAAATTACAAGTCCTCACAATGTTTTCCTACACCGATTTCAGTGTTGTTTTACCAGGTTTAGCGTTATTTTCACATGAGATAAAGACTGTAATAGAATAAAGAGGTTTGACAGTCAGTTCTTTGAACGAACAGGGAAAGATTTCGTTAAGTGGATCTTATAATTATTGTGATATCAGTTATAGTAGGTATCTAATGGTCCAACCAGTACCGTGAGCAAACAAGAAATATGACCGTACATTGTACAATCACAAATAAGTACACAGGTTAAGATCTACTGACCACCAAATAGACTAGTACACAATGAAAATTGGTTCATTACTTCTGGAGTTACGATGACACAAGCAGACTGGTAAAATCATGCAAACAAATGAATTAATACTTGTCGAAGGGTACATCTCTTTGTCTAAGATACTCGAACGTAATACGGAATAAAAAATTGAAACATTAGACATAACAAATGTTTTCAAATCATGTTTCAAAAACTGTTTCCTTTAGATTTTGTTTCCAGGGCGTTTCATATTATTTTACAAAGGTACAAGAAAAATAAAATAAAAAGCACTTACAAGTAACTTCATTGTTTGCGTGTCATTAAGTGCTAAGTATCACATATACTAACAAAAACATAATAAACAGAGCTTTAAATACTTGCTGTTATCTTTAAAGTGATAATTACAATATATTAACAACAGTGACGCAGTGACCAAGTGATTGGCGGCTTTGCTGTGTGTCGTGGGTTCGATTTGCGCACGGAACAAATAATAATAATATGTGGGGACATTTCACACATGGCCATCTGACTCCAAAATAGGGAGACCCTGTACGTACTATGGGTGTTAGACAGCTGATATACATACACAAATACATTTAAATACATGCTTAAATATAGATAAACAACACCCAGACACAAGCCAAACACAGTCAAGTGCTCATCACACAAATATTTACCCCGGGGCGGGAATCGAACCCGCAACACGCTGTGCAGCAGTCAATCGCTCAGCCTCTGCGCCAACCGTGTCGTCAAATATTTGTATTGCCAACAATTAATTGTCCCAAGTCCAATTGATTGTGATGTAAGTATTTGTAAACGTAACCAAGATAGAGGAGACCTTGTTCTTACAAAAAAAAATCTGTCAAAAAAGCCAAGGGTATCTGATAGGATTTTTTTTTTCAATTCTTTCACCAGCAATATAAGTGGGAAAATATTTATTAGGTCTAGACGCGCTCTATGAGTACTGGTTCGAGGCGGTACTGGCGCAAGGAAAGAATATCTGGAAAGACTCAGGGAAAGCCTCTGCATATCAGATGGACTGTGATGTCCATCTATCCAGCTATGATGGCTAATTAAAATATGGATGAAATTGAATTAATTAGCAAATTTTTGAAAAGTGACTCAGACCGAGCCCTTAGCCGAGTACTTATTGCACTTTTGTATGGAACAGCTGTTTTTTTTCGCACTGTTTGAGTTGGCTCCATAATAAAATTTATTCAGGTTCGTGGTCTGAGTCACTTCTTAAAATTTTGCTAATAAATTCAATTTCATCCTGTATAAACAAAAATCGATTTTTGCTTGTAGGAAACACCATCACTTGAGAACGGCTGGACCTATTTGGCAATTTTTTTTTTATTGATAAGGTTTACTGATCGCTAGTCGTTTCACGGTAGTGTCGCATATTCCCGTCTAGGACATTATTTAGAATATATATAGAGTGACTGGTAATTAGTGTACGATACTTAAACACGTGATTGTGTTCATGATAACAAACAACTTTCCAGAAGAAAAAATGTTTATTGTACTGGTTCACTTTTATTACAATAACACAACAGCCGTATGAAATTCACGCGCGCGCACGCCTGTGACCTAAAGTGAACCAGTACAAAAACATTTTTTCTTCGGGAAAGTTGTTTGTTATCATGAACACAATCACGTGTTTAAGTATCGTACACTAATTACCAGTCACCCTATATATACGTACTTGTTTTTGTTTTAGGCTATTGTAAACAACACTTTTTATATATTTTTAGATATTTTACTCACGTAAAAGTGACGCACATGAAAAATAAAATTTTAGGAAAAACCATTGATTGTTCCCGCTAGTTCTACTAAACAGTTCTACGGTAGAACTACTTAGTGGGACTTTTTTCCTAGTAGTCCTACGATGTTAGGTGTTATAAAATAGTAGAATTAATGGGACTTTTTATTCCCACTAGTTCTACTAGTTCTTGCACAGTTCCACGGTAGACGGTAACGTCCAAGATGTTAATGATATATTATATAGTAGTATGACGGGCTGGTGTCCACAACACCACGTCTCAGCGAGTATTTTGCGTACAGAACTTACAATATGAACATCTCATTTTAAAAAAACGGCGTTCTGTAAATTGTATCAACGTGCAAAACCTAGGCGTAAATAAAAAATAACATGATTTGAGCACGTTCTGTTGTTTAATATTGATAAAGACCTCTTAATTATTCGACACACTTCTTATGATAAAGTAGGTAGAGTGAGATAGATAACCTTCTTATTAGCTTTTCCTAGTTTTTTTTTAATGTGTCGGGAATCCCGATATACAATCAACCGCACGATTATGGTAACAATCTAACGTTCATAGTGCCTTTAAGTCGTAGCAGTAAGCGCGGTTTTATCAGCTCAAGTTTTATCACTGACCTGCTGTTGACCGTCTTTAGGTCACTGCTAACAACTGCGGTCAGCGATAGTCGCTATCGTTTGTTTATAGTTTCAAATATAAACAACAAAGTAACTTTTTTGGAATTTCCAGTTTACACTTTATAGGGTAAATACACTTTCATAGTCAGACTCTGAAGATTCTGCAAATACCTACTCTAAATATATAATAAAATAACTTTTGCCCGCGACTTCGTCCTTGTGAATGTCGGTTATCGCGGATGCAGACGAAGTCACCGATTAAAAAGTAGCCTATGTCCTGCCCCAAGGTTCGAGCTATTTTCATGGCAAATTTCGTTAAAATCGGTTAAGCCGTTTCGTCGTTTGACGATCATAGCTTAGCTTTGAATTTCTATACAAAATTTCATCCCTTATTTCACCCCCTTAAACATACCATTTACATAGATAGGTACCATTGTTTTCTATTTGTAGTAAGTAACTAAAATATACATTTTGACGTCAATAGCTTCAACCGTTTCCATATATTATTTCATCTATTATTTTCCTCCCTTCAAGTGTATTTAAATTATGTATTTAAATAAAACAATGTTGGTACTGACAAAAAGTGTACAGATACAGATTACAGTAACAAGCGATGCTACGGGTGTTTGTGGATATTTATTAAAGACTAGCTGTGCCCCGCGGTTACACCCGCGTTATTTTGAGGAAAATATCAACTGATATTATTGAATTGGAACTATAGTAAAAAATGCTACGGAAACAGGAATAATATCCTCTTATTTGTAACGAAATCTCCAGGCGTCAATTTTTTAACTATTGTGTCTGCTAATTGGACAGTTGAGCTCATAAAGGAACACTGGGTAAAATTTCTAGGGTATTTACTCTACTCTTGTAAAATTTGGGCATGTTGTAATCATCATCATCATCATATCAGCCTATTGCCGTCCACTGCTGAATGTAAGCCTCCCCCACAGATCGCCAACCTACCCTGTCTTGGGCAGCCCGCATTCATCCGCTGCCAGCCACCTTCTCCAAATCGTCGGTCCATAGTGCCGCAGGGCGTCCTACACTACGCTTGCCCAAACGCGGTCTCCACTCTGAAGCGTGTCTGCTCCATCTACCGTCTGTCTGTTTGCAGACGTGGCCAGCTCACTTCCACTTCAGCGTGCTGATTCGACGCGTAATGTCGCTAATTCTCTGGCGAATGAGTTCATTATAAATTCTATCCACCAGAGAAACCTCAATCATCGCTCTCTCCATAGCACGCTAAGCAACCTTGAATTTGTGAACGGTGAGTGTCTACGTTTCAGCTCCGTAAGTTATTACGGATAGGACGCACTGCTTAAAGACCCTGGATTTAAGGGATTGTGGGATCGACGATTTAAAGATGTGACGTACCTTCCCCAATGCCGCCCAGCCCAAGCGTATCCTTCTGTTTGCCTCCTTCTTGAAGTTGTGCCAACTTCAAGAAGGAGGCGCCCTAGTTGTATATTTTGGCCAAGATAAATGTATTCTTGCACAACCTCGAGAATAGCGCCATTTACGACTACGGGTCTCGGGAAGTCATGACCATTGTACATGATTTTGATCTTATCCAGGTTCATGCAGAGACCCACCCGTCTCGAAGAATCGCTTAAGCCGTTTATCGTCACTTCCAGCTCCTGCAGAGATTCTGCCATGATGACAATGTCATCCGTAAATCGTAGGTGCGAGATGTACTGACCGTTGATGTTTATGCCCTGTCCTTTCCAATTAAGCGTCTTGAAAACGTCCTCCAACGCGGTTGTAAACAGTTTCGGAGAGATGACGTCTCCCTGTCTTACCCCTCGATGCAGTTGGATTGGTTTTGTGCTTGGTTCTTGTACTTGGACGGTCATTGTTGCGGCCTTATACAGATACCTCAGCACATCGACGTATCGGCAGTCGACGAGGCATCTCTGCATGGAGTCCAGCACAGCCCAGGCCTCGACGGTGTCGAAGGCTTTCTCGTAGTCCACATACGCAAGGCACAGAGGCTGGTTGTATTCCTCGATCTTTTGGATAATTTGCCTGAGGGTGTGTTTTTAAAGAACAGTACCACTACGCTCTCACTCCATGCTTCCGGTGTAATGTCTGTGTGGATGGCGCAATTAAAGAGCTTTACAAGCTCAGTCAAAACAGGAGTTCCTGCTGCTTTGATCAGCTCCGTGGTTATCCTGTCATCCCCCGGAGCTTTATAGTTATGAAGCTGTCCAAGAACTATTCTAATCTCGCCCATATCAATATCGGGAAGCTCGTCTGTGAGGTGGCGTGTGAGTCTGGCTCGTTGGTCATCCGCGCCGTGGGCCAGAGGTGGACATGTTTTTTGGGAGTATAAGTCCCCATAAAACTTTGTCGATTTCAGCGAGTATCTATGGCTTTGAGGTAACGGTGGTTCTGAGTTTCATCAGGTGACAACTGGAGGCATCAAGCTTGGCGAATACGTTTGAGCCTTTGTTCCAGGCTATGGCCTGCTTGACAGCTTGGGTATTCGCGCGCCGATTGTCACGTCTAATCAGCTTTTTGATCTCCCTGTTAAGTACCAGATGCTCAGACGGTGTGGCATGCGTTAGTTCTCGTCGTTTTCTCATTAATTCCAGGATCCAAGCAAATAAGATAGCTGGAGTAGGTACCGCATCGACTCTCAAAATCTGGAAAGCTTACACATATAATAAAATATTTAACAAACTGCCGTTGTCAGTTACCTCGGCTGCGACCAGATCAGGTTTTAAAGCAAAACTTGAATGCTGGCTGACTCAAGAAGCGTTTTACTCCATAGAAGAGCTGACAGACAGTAAAACAAGTAATAATTAATTACACTGGTCAACAAAAAAAAAAACATGTTTTTGTTTCCTGTGACATTTTGTTGTTTTTATCTCAAATGGACGCGTATTTTTTAAATATGGCAACAATTTTTCTCTAACAGCTTTTGAGTTATAGCTAAGTACCCTTACTAGTTTCCAGGATTAAGAAAAGAAAAATTGAAAGCTGGTATTTTCGATGGGCCACAGATGCAACTCGTAAAAGATCCTAATTTTGTCAAATCAATGACTGAAGTCGAATCCAAAGCTTGGAATTCATTTGTTTTGGTTATAAGTAATTTTTTAGGCAAAAAGAAATCTGACGACCCCGTCGAGCTTGTTGTGGACTCAACAAACTCGACGTGGTCGCCAGATTTCTATCTTGAAAGAACTAATATCCAACTTGAAAGAGCTAGGGTGCAACATGAGCATAAAAATCTACTTGGGTGATTTTAGTGAGGAGCAGGGTGAAAGATTCCATCAGGATCTTCGGACATTGGAAGAGCGTTATCAGGGGCGGTGGACCTCACATATGATGGCAGACTACTGCTGGAGTTTGCAACGAGATCTATGTAAAATCATTCATTAATGGAAATCTTATAAAAGATCATTTCATTGTTAACATAATGTATTAATTTTCTGTATTTTTGGTCAAAAAAATAAAACTGTGTATTTCAAAAAGTAAAGCTGTTAGCAATCTCCCAGTATTTTTTTTATAGTCAGGGCCATGGAAATACCCAATTACAGAAAATAAAATAAAGGAAATAAAACTAGTGGTGACCAGTGTTATTAATGAAAATTGTGTTAAATATTAATAAACCAATTGTTCTTTTTATTCAATTTATTATTGTTATTGAGTGACTAAGCCTTTAATTTAGTTAATATGTTTTTAATGTAATGATATCTGTTTTTGCAATTATTGTATAAAATTTGAATGAATATGTTTTTTAATTTAATTATTTCTTTTTGTTAAGCAATTCGAATATTCAATGTATTATTGATAATGGATGACTAAGTTTTTAATTTAATTATTTCAAGTGTGTAACCAATTATTATTATTTTCTTTATATGCACCGACGTGACTTTAATCATTTACCAAAAAATTTGACGTGTAATTTTTTCTTACCAATAAATGTGTTTATCTGTTTATCTGATCTCGCTGGTGAGTACCGACTTACGTCCATTTCTCACCGGTCGAAAGTGTTTACAGCCCACCTCGCGGATGAGCCCGCACGCCCGTGATAACACGTAACAGGCCATTGGTGGCGTCGTTTATGTCCGCTGTGGTTTCTAACGAGGCGAATCGGTTCTGCAGGTCTAACTGGAAGCTTTCGCAGCCAGCTTTGACCTGGGGCAGTGTTGGTCTGAGAGTCGACCTCGCTCTATAAGCGCGCTCGTTCTATTTTGACATTTATATTCAGAGCGCCTCTTACTATTCAGTGATTGCTTCGAGTATTGACCCTATTGATCACGGGGACATCTCTGAATATCTGGCGCTTGTCTGACGTAACGAAGTCGATCTCGTTCTTGGTCACGTTATCTGGGCTTCGCCAGGTCCACTTCCTTTGAGGCTTCATCTGGAAGAAAGAGTTCATCAGATAAAGCCCCAGAGCCTCAAGGAAGTTTACTAGCATTTGCAACCTGTGATTCCTGCGCCCATAGACGAATGGACTTACTCCAGACTCGCCACTCTCTTGTAATCCCACTTTAGCATTGAAGTCACCCATGACAACAATGTAGAATGTTTTGGTACGAGACATAGCTTTCACTATGTCTTCGTACGTGGCCTCGACTTCGTCGTCAGGGTGTGCGGACGTTGGGACCTTTCTGTGATTTTAAGTACAAGGTATGCCACCCTTGCCGACACACTGCCTAATTCCACAATGTTTCCCTTGAGTGACTTGTGGACCATAAACCCGACGCCACCTTGGGATGGTTGGTGTCCCTCTTGAAAGTAGAGTAAGTTTACATTGTCGAGGGTTATCGTCTCCTCCCCCTGTCTACGAATCTCCGATAGTCCCACGACATGTCAGTTAATATGACTTAACTCTACTTCCACTTCAGCGAGGTGCTCGTTCAGCCGCTCTCTGCGGCGCGTCCATTGTACGTTGCCAGGTAGAGATAATGGTGTTGGTACCCTGCCGTCGCCCGGGGATTCTTAGCACCCCCCACCACACCATTACCGTGGCCGGTACCATGGCCAAGAATAGTGCAGCTACCGGGAACTGGGGGCCGTGAATCATTGCTGCTTATCATTGGGGGGATATGCCATAGTCACTACGTTTGGCAGGCGGGCGGGTTGGTGACCGCAGTATTGGGATGGTTTCACTGATAGTGCTGCTGGTCACTATCAGGTTCGATTTTTGGGAGCATTCCATCATAATGCATGGTTATACCGCCATGTACCGGTTTCCGGAGCTATAAAGGATGAGAAAGACGTAGTTCCTAATTCCAACCCAGGAAATGGGGTGGCCTATTATACAACTCGAGACCACACGGGAAATGCTATAATATTAAACCATATACTATAGTATTATCTATATAATTGGTAGTATTTTTGTAGTAGGTACAAAGTAAAGTAAAAGTACTTCTGCGTACATGATATTTAATCGCTAATTCTTATAACGTTTGTTTTTGTATTTTGTTGCGCTAATCGGTGGGAACATTCAGCGCTTGATTCCCGTTTTTGGTTCGCCAAAGTTCGGGAATTCTGTGATGTCAAACGTTGTCAACGTTCACTAAAACATCATTTATTTTTACTTGACAAGCAACGATTGGCAAAAGCATGATTTGTCACCTCATCGTTATACAACAACTACAAAATAATTCACATAAGAAAATATTTATCTGACAAACTATTTTTTTAAACGTATTATTAATTGACAAACAATTTTCTTTCCTTTTATCTTATGAAACAACGTTTGGAATATAAGGGAATCGATCACATTTCCGATTTTTTTTGTTCGTATTTCATTTACTGAAAACTATTGACCGACATCTTTTTTTTTTAATTATGCATTATTTGACATATTTTTAGATTGAAGTATGATGTGTCTTAGGTATTGTTTTACCGAGCTATACCGCCGATTTACAAAATAACTTTTTGTAATTGGCCGAAGCCTCTTTTGAACTTTTTTCGTTTGCTAAATGATTTACTTGCCATATTTTCACCACACCGTAACAACATTTTACGGAATATTATTTGGTTACAAATATATAGCCGGTTACTTGATAGTATTTTCAATATAAAATTAAAATAGTGTCACAAAAAGTCAATATGTTGTGCTACAAAATTTAGTGACCACCGCAGCTTCGGCTTGCTGGCCGGTTTCGCCGACCAGCCTCAGCTAGCAGCGGTGAGCGTTAAAACCATTTTCGACGATAAGCTCGCATGGGGCCGCCCAAACCCCGCAGCGCCGGAGCCGTGGCAAAAACAATGCTTGCTGCATGTTGCATGCTTGCTTGCACGCTTCATGCTTGCTTGCACGTTGCATGCTTTCATGCATGGTGCATGCTTGTTTGCATACAAGCAGCATGCAAGCAGGCCTGCAGCATGCTTGTTTGTTTGCTGGTTATTTGTTATTTATGTGGGAATTCTGTGAGCAATTTTGGTTAAAATTGAACTGATACTTACGATGAATAACGTATTTATTTGGTTATGGATTAATATCATGTTTATAAAACGCCTATGCAATTAACGCATTATTTTAGAACAAAGATTAGGTGGTACCATAAAAAAGTTATAGTGAGTCAATCTTAAAGGATAGACGTTACGTTACGACACACACCAAAAAAAGTTTGCGATCACTTTGAAAAATCGAAATCTTTTTTGTTACGGTAGATTATATTATGAATTTTTCTTCTTTTTAGATTGTTTATTTAAAAATATATTATAATTATTATTATTTATTTATTTGTATCACCTTAAACTATCATTACAGGGTTTACCCTAATGCGACAGATTATATAGATTATAGCTACGTCTGTGACGGGTTTTATGTTCCTGACAATCTAAGAAGTCGGATGTGACTTAACATGTTATTTGAATATTAATCAACGATTAATTAATTAATGTTTTTGAGTGCATTTTTTCAATATAAAGTTAAACTGATAGTGCTTACGAATGATACTCGTTGTTATAGTATACGAGTAACTTAGTAATGAAATAGGATTATGTTTTTTTTTTTTTTACTGTTGACAGATAGATAAAATAATCATCTTTTTTTTTCTTTTCTTTTTTCTTACGTAGGTTGCCGCTCGTAGTGGCGTTCTATGCGGGAGGCCTATGTTTAACAGTGGACGTCTTTCGGCTTATTATGATGATGATGACGTAGACGTTCATACAAAGTTCGGAAAAAGAAACTTCAAATCAGACTTCTTAGATTGACAGTTGTATAGGTTACCTTATTTAATATGTAAAGAAAAACATACGTTTCACAAACAATGGCTTTTTATTATTAAAAAACAAAGCAAACGGTTCAATGTAGGTTGTAACAGGTTACTGCGAATAAAACATTTTGATCAAGTTAAATATCCATTACGTTTAGGGTTGTTTGGCAGGCCGTTTTATGAGCCGTACTTTGCGCCATTTGAAGGGCTGTTTTGCATGCCGTATGATGAGTCGTTCGGTGTACTATATGAAGGGTAGTTTGGCATGCCGTATTGTGGTATGTTCGGTGCACCATATGGAGGGTAGTTTGGCGTGCCGTATGGCCCACCATAATATGGTGGCATGCCGTATGGACTGCTTGGCGTGCCCCATGAATTGTTCGGCATACTCCATGTATTTCTGGGATATTCCAACGCGCCGGTCTGTGATTCTTTATTTATAGGTGTAGGTGCTGGTGTTGTCTGTGCTAGTCGGGTAAATGCAACGTGATCGGATTCCTCGTAATTATTTTCGTCATAGGTCTCTTTTTCACCACTTCCCGACATTAACACCAATTTCCCTGAAATTGATATTCAAACATAAGATTATCTCATAGAAGTGTGTTTAATAGCCGGCAGCCAACAAGAGCATGCGCGAAACAATATGTGAAACGGATCGCGGGATAAATTTCCGAACTAAAACATACCAGCCTTACTATTGCACTGCTGGGCAAAGGCCCCTTCTCATTCAGAAAAGGCACGAGTATTGGGTAACGTTGCACGTTGCAATTTTAAAAGTTTACTATAATATCTATATTATTTATATAAAACCTTTTAAATTAACACCTAACTAGCCTATTACAATTGATTTCAATATTACCTAACACTAAAATAAATCATTAAAACTAAAAAATATTATACGGAACCTATGAGTACGTGATAACTTAAAAGGCTTTCGCTTCTATGCGCCCATATATCTAAATCATTTTAATAAATACTTCGTGAAAACCCTCTAGGGTAAGTTTTCACATATTTTATTATAAGACCTAATTGTAAGGTGTTCCTAGAGCCTTTCTAAACTAGTGTTTTGCTGTATTCCTTTCTATCTGGGACACTAAGTACGTGGGGCGCGAACCCACTACCCTGAGATTAAGAGTCTCATGCTCTACCGACCGAGCTAGCCGGGCTCCTTGTTCCAGATTGTTCTGTAGAATATTATTTAGCGCAGGGTAGCTGTAAATCTCCTTGCAGCAGGGGATCTTCGCTAAGCGTCTTCTTCAACGCTAGAACCACGATGTGGCGAAAGCGTGATAGGGTAGATGATAAATCTCTAGAGGGATTTCACGAAGTATTTATTAAAATGATTTAGATATATGGGCGCATAGAAGCGAGGACCTTTTAAGATATTACGTACTCGTAGGTTCCGTATATTTAGTTTTTTTTAATAATTTATTTTAGTGTTAGGTAATATTGAAAAGAATTATAATAGGCTAGTTAGGTGTTAATTTATAAGGTTATATATAAATAATATACTTTTAAGTGTACATAGGTTATTATTACTAGGGATTCTTATACTAAACTTTTAAAATTGCAAAGTGCACCCTTGGTCAAGGCGGATTGGCAATTTCAGACGTATTTATTACAAGTCCAGGCTTCCTCACGATGTTTTCATCACCGACGTCAGTGATAGCGAACACACAATCTCTCGATCATGAAATTAATTACGTAAAACTAATTCAATACTATCAATGCTAAATATGTTGTAACAGCAAAAACAATTATTCAATTAAAATTAAAATTAAAGCGAACCACCTAACGTCACGATTTTGAATATTTTAATTTTATTTATTTCTTCAGATACTGTACCTATCAGGTGTTTGTAATCTTTTAGAAAAAAATGATGTAAGGCTAAATAATTTTTAATTCTATTTTAAGCATAAGTTTTGGATATTGTATCCAAAACTTTTGCTTAAAATATTCTTTTAAGCAAAAGTTACGTTACGTTACGTTCAAATCGTACAAATCGTTACGTTAGGTGGTTCGCTTTGGCGCAACTAACCCCAACTGAATAATAAAAAATATGTTGTATATATACTCACTACAGTAGATTTCATCAAAAAACACCACGGTCAGGAAAACGGAAATCTGAACAAAATATTTTAGGTTAAGCAAAAAGGTTCACAGGGTTTTATTAATAAAACTAGTCTATTACTGTTTCCACTGCAGGTCAAAAGCCTCTTCTCATGCAGAGAAGGCATGTGCATTAATCACCACACTTGCTCAAGGTGGATTGGTGATTACAGACTTATATTAATTAGTGCACGTTTCCTCACGATGTTTTCTTTCACGGATTTCAGGGATGTTTAACCTTATTTTAACGGTTCGTGAGATAAAGACTGTTCTATTATAAAACAATGAGACTTTCCAGTCAGTTCAACTGAGTGACGAAAAGTGAATTTTTCATTGTGTGGATCTAATTATTATAATATTTTTATTGTAATATCAGTTATAGAATGTAATGATCCAACCAGTACCGTGACTACACAAGGGATACAATGTACAATCACACATAGGTACATAGGATAAGGGCTACAGACCACCTGTAAATAAACTAGAACACAATGCCATTTGCACTTGCTCCTTTTGGACTTCGTAAGCCCAAAAGTAGCAAGAAAAAAATATACATGTCAAACAGTAAGTCTTATTATCTAGGATGCCAGAAGGTCCTGCGGGAAAGTATTAAACTTTGTATTGAAACATGTGAAAACTGATTTCAAATAATGTTTAAAAAACGGTTTCCTTTAGGTTTTGTTTCCAGATACTATCTTATATATAAAAATCTTCTGTGCGTGTGTATGAAAGTGAACTCCTCCTATACGGCTGGACCGATTTTGCTGAATTTGTTTGTGTGTTCCAATGGATTCGAGGATGGTTTAGATTCACAATTGAACCCGGCAGGTGGCGCTATAGTCGGGTTGAAGGACAACGTCTGCCAGGCTCGCTAGTTTCAAATATATTATGTACAAGGAAAATAAAATAAAAAAACACTTACAAGTAACTTCATTGTTTGCGTGATATTAAGTACTAAGTATCACATATACTAACGAAAAACAGAATATACAAAGCTTTAAATACATGCTGTTATCTTTAAAGTCATTATTATAAATTACTAGCTTCGCCCCGCGACTTCGTCCGCGTGAATGTTGGTTATCGCGAAGGCAGACGAAGTTCATCCAAACATTCACATGTACGAAAAAATAATATTTTATCGTAAATATTTTACAATGTGATGTATACAGTAGTAATATAGTAGTTAGATTGATATAATTTTTCAACACCCGCATTATTAAAATATTTCAAAATGAAAATAGCACTTATTCGTTCCATCTCGTTGCCCATTTTGTGCTTATAAAAAAAAAAGATTGTGGCAAGTGACATTAATAGAGCTATTAAATTGGCAGACAAGTAATGTGAATCGTTGTTCAAATTGGCGGAGTTGAAAAAGACATTGATTAACATTATTTTCCATAAAACTATCAATTTTAGTGTAAGAACTGCGAAACAGCGGCTGTCAGAGTCACTTTGCTGTCAGCAGCCGTTTTGTTCTGAAATAATGAGCTTTTCGTAAAACTATTCACTTTTTACATCCATTTTTATTGCGGGGTTTTAAAAATTTTGTAAATACCTGAAGATACTCTTTAGGTAACATTTACATATTTTGTACAAATTCTGCCATGATCCTTTAGCAATAAAAATTTATTATATCATATTAAACCTTATAAATATTAAACCTTATCAAAAAGGTTTAATTTTTTACGATCACAGGACATCATAGAGATAAGATTTGCTCTTTAAAGTATGCCAATTGGTTAAGCAGTTTCGAAGATATTATAAAATTACTAAATTGCAAAATTCCGTCCAACATTCACGCACCGCATTAAGTAGAAAATGCTTTGTACGGATGTTTTATTCGTTTACTTATAGCACACCAGGAAAAACAATGATCGCCACGTTGATGGCGTTTTTGGAACTCTGCAATACCGACGAATTTGCAAAAACTATGTTGTACCATGAAGTTCCACACTATTATACGTGGGCTAATAACAAGTTCTCAAGACAAAGGCGCGGTCATAACCTAGAAGGGCATCCAGTCATAAAAAGAGATGAAGCCTATAGTATATGTTTACATAATTATTACAATTATATTTAATTTTATTTATGCATAAAATCATTTTTCTCAATTGCTGTTTCTATTTTGCAATACTTGTTTTTATAGGATTCTTGGAATCTTTTATAACTTAATATATAAACTAAAAGTACTTACTTATTTTTCATCGAGCATAAAGACTGTGTGTCTGCTAATTAAATATATTATAGTTTCTTTTATAAATCTGAAAAATAAATAATGTTTTGTTGTGACATGTTTTCTAATGACAGTTGTCAACCTTGACAATTGTCAGTAATTCTTTTTAATTAGTTTTTGGCATGCGTAACTTAAAACCTTCAAACTGTAAAATTGGTAGTAGCATATATGTGTGTATTGCTGTATTTTATACTAAACAGCTGGACACCCGCTAATGTATCTGGTGTTCTTAAAAATCCTTTACGCACTAACCAAATAAAAATAACTGGCAGACTACAATAATTGAGTCTGGCCGGTACTATAATACCCCGCTATATGACGATATGGGCGTTCCAGAAATAAAGTCAAAGCATTTATTTCAATTAAACCATTTACAGGCACTTTTGAATTGTCAAGGAGTCGATCAGTTAGTCAGATAGTTGAAGCTAGTTGCTCGTTCCAAAACGTAGGTAGGTCTCTATGGAGAAGAATAAAATTCATACTTGGAAAATAATATGAATTTCGGAAGAGCCGACTGGAAAGAAACCTGTCAAATGGGTCAGTCTAGATCTCGCTGTCCATTAAGTAACACGCTGAATTATTTAAAAGTCTACCGGTCCACAACCAAAAGTCGGTAACAGTCCTGAGTCGTGCCATCGAGCTGTCGCGTGCCTGCTGCTCCCAGGGCGGGTCCTACTGTTAGGATCCCCTGGGGACCTCCGTCCCAAAGTTAGGAGCCGACCGCGGCAGTCTTATCTTCGGCCGATCCTGTTTCCCGGCCAGGCTGTGGAGCCTGGAAATCTCTGCCGCTAAGTTAGTACGTCTAGGTTAGTGTTTTTTATATCTCTATTTTTATACTCATCGCATTCTTGTGAGAGCTATTAAATTTTAACGTACAAGTCTACTTAGCTTTTTATTTCATAAAAGTAGCAGACTTGTTACAAGACTTGGGAACAGTGTACGGTATACATCCGTTTTAATCAGTATGCTTATAGATTAGAATTTTGTTGCACCACGTACGCAGCCCAACTTCGTTCGAATTTTATTATATTAACACGCTTTTATAAGATTCGGATGGATTTTATCAGGGATATCTTCAAAGACGATTTTGTCAAGACATCAGACACGGAGTTCGACGGAAAAATCAGGACTTAACCACGCCTTTTAATGATGACAATATTTACGATTAAAGTTTAATACAAATAGAAAATAAGCTTCGTACAATGTGCAGGAATAGACACATTGGTAAATCCGTATCAGTGAATTGGCTACTTTTGTGAATAAAAATTTGCTGAAGTTAGTTACAAATCAAAAGCAGGCTAAACAGCATAAACGAACAATAAAGGCAAAATATTTCTTTTGGACACTCCAAGTGGCACATGGAGAACATTTCTCGCTAATTTGACATCAACACATTCATGTTAAGCAATTCTGAAAAATTGCTCTGGCAGTAGCTCCATCAGGGATTGCAGCTACTATAGTAGGCGACGGTAAAACTGCACATTCTACCTTCAAACTCCCATTGACATTTCCATTGGAGCAACAGTCGGTATGTTCGATAAGCAAAAATAGGCCTCTTGGTCAGTTATCAGAAGTTTTTACCTTAAATATTTAAGTTTTATTCAAGGGCTATCATACCATATGAACGATACAGAAAAAGAAATTAATAATCTTATTTTACAAAAAGCCCCCGACCGAGTCAAAATCTACAAGTCCATTGATAGTGTGTAATATCAAGGATGCAGTCCACTATCCGCCAGAATTTGTTTATATTCTTATTATTATTCATTTGGCGTGCCACCTTACGAACTGCTATTGCAAATCGGAATGCCTAAACATGCTGTTAAAAAATTTCAACGCACCTAACCTGTGCAATAACACAAGGCTACTCATAAGAGATTTAAAATAACTTAACTGTAGCAACCATTATCATTGGACCAGGAGCTGGCCAGTTGAAGCCGATCCCTAGAATTTCAATGATTCCCACAGACCTGCATAGATCATTCAAGCGACTCCAGTTTCCCGTAAAAAAAATTGCCCTGACTAAATTAACAAGATCCAGGGACATACTTCTCTTTGGCCAACCAAAGAGACAGACAAAGTTTGGCCCAAGAAAATAATGTTTTACCCATGGGCAGTTGGATCACCCAACAATCAAATTATTTTGTTACTGGAAAATAAAACAACCTTAAACAGTGAATACAGAGAAGCTTTAAATTAAATACCTATTTAAATTATTTAGGTACCTACCTATCTAACCTAAATTTTATTAAATTCTATCTCTTAAAGAAAGCTACAGTATCAGTACCAATAGGTATCTTATGGGCTGAATTTTCGAAATCCACGCGGACGAAGTCGCGGGTGAAGTGCTAGTTTAATATATATGTAAAGAAAAACATATTACATGAAACAAGGTTTTTGATTATTATAAAACGTACGAACGGTTCAATGTAGGCTGTTACAGCTTACTGCGAACAAAACATTGTTTTATAAAACATATAGGGTTGTTTGGCATACCGTTTCATGACTGTACGGTGAGCCATCTGAAAGGCTGTTTATGTTTATGCATAAGGAAAGTAGCTCGGCATGCCGTATGGTGAGTAGTTCGTTACGGCATACGGAGAGTTGTTCGATATGTCATATGGTGATTCATTCGATGCACTGGCATGTGGGTTATTTGACGTACCCCATGCATTATTCGGACTGCTTCGCGAGCCCCATTGCTGCTTCACCATGGCAAATAAATCTCTTGGATATTCTAGTGGTCCGTTCTGTGATTCGACATTTCTAGGTGTAGGAGGTGTCGTCTGTGCTAACCGGGTAAATACAACATGATTCCTTGTAATTACTTTCGTTATTGGTCATCCCGTCAAATCTCCCTGAAATTAACATTAAAACATTACATTATCACATAGAAGTGTGTATAATAACCAGCAGCCAACATGGGCATTCGAGAAAAATGTGGGGTATCACATCGCGCCCTTTGGAGCCTGCAGTGCTGGAGATGGCGTGTGTGCTACTCGGATAAAGGAAAAATGATCGGATTCGTTGTAATTTTTAACGTCGTTGGTCTCTTTTTCATTACTATCCCAGTTTATCACGTCGTCAAATCCCAATTTGTTGGTATGGTCAAGTGTATGAGTTTTGTTTTGACCGTTTACATTAAAATCGTGAGCCTCTGAATAATTTGCTGTTATATCTTGATAATAATATTATGACAAGTGTTGAATTAGATCTAATTTCCCTGAAATTAACTTTAAACATTGCATTATCTCATAGAAGTGTGTTTAATAGCAGGCAGCCAACATGAGCATGCGCGAAACTAAAGATAAATCGGATCGCGGGGTCGAATTCAGAACTGAAACATAATAATACCAGCCTATTATTACTGTCCCACTGCAGGGCAACGGCCTCTTCTCATACAGAAAAGGCACGAGCGTTGATCACCACCCTTTCTCAAGGTGGATTGGCGATTTCAGACGTATATTTATTTCAGGTCCAGGCTTCCTTACGATGTGTACGGTATGTTAACCAAACATTAAAGTCTGTCAATGCAAATGTAAAATGTAATATGCAGAAAATGTCAATTAAATGCAAGAATTGTCACTGAATGCTCAACGGGTAATAATCTAAATAAAAATGCAAGTTGTCCAACCCAAACCACGTCTAATTGAACACTAACTAAATTATATACAATAATCATAATACATCATCATCTAGCCTCTGCCGTATGTCAATGCACTCCCAAATGTAGGTCGCGATCAAAGTGCAAATACTGCGAGTCTACTAACGTATTGCTTCAAAAATATATAATTATTTTAAAACCATGTACGTACACCGTACACGATGTTTTCCTCCACCGATGTCAGTGATTTCCAAGATAAAAAGTCACATTGGTTGGTTGGTTGGTTGGTTTGTTTGGCTTCCTTATGCATGAGAGGTAGGGCCTTAACCACTGAGCCAACCCGACATTTCTACACAACTGATACAATATTTTAAAATTATTTGTTAACGTTACTTGCACACACACATTAAGTACTCTGCAGACTTCAATTAAAAATTTATCAGGTTTAAATAAATTTTTCCTTTAACATTACAAACACCTGATTGCGACAAAAAATAAAAAAAAATATCCAAAATAGTTACGTTGGTTAGTTTGTTCTGGCACAACTAACCTCAACTGCATAATAAAAAAATGTGTTGTATATACTTACTACAGTAGGATTTATTCAAAAGCACCACGGTCAGGAAAACGGAAATCTGAACAAAATATTTTCGGTTAAACAAAACAAAAATCCAGGGGTTAGTGTTTAATTAATTAAACTAGTCTATAATTGACCCATAGCAGGGCAAAGGCCTCCTCCAATGCATAGAAGGCCCACTAAGCCCGTCACATTCGTAGCTATGATAATACTATATTAATATACGTAGCTATAATATATATTTAAGCTAGCCACCACACATGGTAGCTATAACATAATAATATATTTTCGCCCTTATTACCTGGATATCACCTAATCAGAAAATAAAAAAGCGGCCAAGTGCGAGGCGGACTCGCCCATGAAGGGTTCCGTAGCAGCAAGTAACATAATAATATAAAAGTTTTTTAATTTTTATATTTGAGTTAATTGAATGAAAGGTAAATCGCGGTTTACGATTTATGACGTATTAAAAAAAAACTACATACTAGATCTCGTTCAAACCAAGTTTACATGGTAATGTACATCATATATTTTTTTAGTTTTATCATTCTCTTATTTTAGAAGTTACAGGGGAGGGGGGGAGATATTTTACTGCTTTGGAAGTGTCTCTCGCGCAAACCATTCAGTTTAGAAAAAAAATATATTAGAAACCTCAATATCATTTTTGAAGACCTATCCATAGATAACCCACGTACGGGTTTGACGAAAAAAAATTTTACAGTTTCAGTTCTAAGTATGGGGAACCCCTAAAATGAATTGTTTTTTTTCTATTTTTGTGTAAAAATCTGTCATCTACTTACCAAGTTTCAACAGTATAGTTCTTACAGTTTCGGAAAAAAACTGGCTGTGACATACGGACGGACAGACAGACATGACGAATCTATAAGGGTTCCGTTTTTTGCCATTTGGCTGCGAAACCCTAAAAATGAAATAGACTATATAATGACAAATAAACCTTACATGGTAAACAACATCGAAGTTTAGGACTTCGATGTTGCCAAGACTGACCAAGTTAAATTCGTTTCAGACTACTGATTAATACGAGCAACAATCCACTGACATCAATCACAGAAAGCAGAAAAACTTTAAAATAATTTCAATAACTCCAAGAACAGATGACGAAGTCAAAAAGTACAACAATTATCTGGAGTATAATATTGAAAATAACGTAACTACCACACCCGAGAGTGTGTGTTACATAGGTTAAGAGCTACTGACCACTAAATAGACTAGAACACAATGAAATTGGTTCATTCCTTTTGCAGTTTCTATGTCACAAACAGATTGACAAAACCAAAAACACTAGATTACCGTTGACGTTACAAAAAAAAATTTAAAGAATTACGTGTCAAAGGGTAAGTCTCATTGTCTACTATACCCGAGCGTACTACGGGTTCTTTTTTTAAATGCTTAAAAACTATTTCCTTTTTGTTTCCACGGCGTTACATATTATTTTAAATAAATAAAAACAAGAAATATACAATAAAATAACACTTACAAGTAGTAACTTCATTGTTCACGTGTCATTAAGTACTAATTTCACATATACTAACGAAATTAAACACACACCTACCCTACACCTACCCTACACCTACCCTACACCTACCCTACACCTACCCTACACCTACCCTACACCTACCCTACACCTACCCTACACCTACCCTACACCTACCCTACACCTACCCTACACCTACCCTACACCTACCCTACACCTACCCTACACCTACCCTACACCTACCCTACACCTACCCTACACCTACCCTACACCTACCCTACACCTACCCTACACCTACCCTACACCTACCCTACACCTACCCTACACCTACCCTACACCTACCCTACACCTACCCTACACCTACCCTACACCTACCCTACACCTACCCTACACCTACCCTACACCTACCCTACACCTACCCTACACCTACCCTACACCTACCCTACACCTACCCTACACCTACCCTACACCTACCCTACACCTACCCTACACCTACCCTACACCTACCCTACACCTACCCTACACCTACCCTACACCTACCCTACACCTACCCTACACCTACCCTACACCTACCCTACACCTACCCTACACCTACCCTACACCTACCCTACACCTACCCTACACCTACCCTACACCTACCCTACACCTACCCTACACCTACCCTACACCTACCCTACACCTACCCTACACCTACTCTACACCTGTGCTCCAATGCTCATGCATACGCCCGGGCTCGGGGGAGCTCGGGACGTTATGTGAGACTCCTGGGAAGAGGACCCAGACCTACTCAAAAAACTCAAAACACAGGGGAGACTCTCATCGCCGTGGAGGGACCGCCCCAGGATCACTTTAGTATTCCACTGAGGCGCTCCGGCGGAATGGTGCGGCCATAGCAGGAGGTGTATGGCCCGGATGGTCTGGGAACAGCTCCTCCACTATGCGTAGCAGAAATGTCAGCTGCAGTGTCTCCGTCAGTGGTGCACCCAGAGTGCCGAGCTTCTTTCTCGCCGCGCGGTACGGGCGCCCCCAAGGGTCCCGATTCAGACTCTCGAGGATTTCTTTCCATGCGCTCTTGGCCCGACTTATGGCCAGCTGCAGCACCTTTTTGGCGCGACGATAGGCTGCCCGCAGCTGGTCCGCGAGGTCTGGGTCGTGGCCGTTGCGTCTACGACTCCGAACGTACGCCCGACGAGTCCTATTGCACGCTGCCCGCAGGTCCCTTATCTAGGGCGTCCACCAGTAGACTTGGTGATGGTTTGGCCTCCGCCTGGTTCTGGGCATGGCTGCATTGCACACCGCAGAAAGTGCAGTACGCATTTGGGAGGCCAGCTCGTCAACATCGTCGCTCGGTGGAGCACCTCGGGACACCCAACGCCGTACAATTGCAGCCTCCTCGGCTAGTTCTCTATTTAAGTGGCTGAGGGACCACCGAGGGAAGTGACTTTGGGCCCCAGGGCGGTTCGTCGTCGTCGTCTCGTTGGAGAACACTTCAAAACATATGTAGAGGTGGTCCGATAGAGTCTCCGTGCCCTCCATGACCCGCCTGTAATATCTTTCTTATTTTTAATTGTAATAATATTTATGGCCAGACTAAGTATAGATTGACGACACTGTTGTCGCAGTGCCTGACTGATTAACTGCAGCTCTGTATGTAGCGGGTACGATCTATTCATGGAACAAATATTTGTATTGCTTGCAGTTAGTTGTTCCAAGACCAGTAGGTCGATTCTGTAAAATTCAAACAACAACTCGCATCTCACATCGCTATTCACTCTCACTTTGCATAAGGTTCAAAATGACCATGATATATTTGACACTTTGAATCGGGTTCGAGTGCGAAGTGAGCGTCGAAGTGACGGGGAAATTACCTTACAGAATGCCACTTCTTACGTCATCAAATACTTTATCTGTCAACATCTCCCTGTCAATTTAGTTCAACTCGAATTATCAACCGGGGTTTTTGAATACCAATCAAGAAACTCACAGCGGATTCAAAATCGAAGTTTAGAATGAGGTCTTACAGAATCACACCCCAGTTGTTTTTGTTTGTATTTTTATATAATTATGTAAACGCAATCACGAAACTGGAGATCAAGAAATTGTTAGTAACTAAAAAAACTGTTATCAATCAATGCCGAGGGTTTCATAGGTGCCTATATTGATTTTTAGTTCTTTCACCTGCAATCATCATCAGCCAAAAGACGTCCATTGTTAAACATAGGCCTCCCACATAGAACGCCAGAACGAGCGGCAACCTGCCGCTTGCATCCACCGGTTACCCGCGACCTTGACAATGTCATCGGTCCATCTGGTGGGAGGCCTACCAACGCCTGCCACCTGCAATATTGGTGGACAAATATTCTTTAGGATATCCTGGCTCCAGGAGGAGTTGATAACATCGTGCAACTTCCTCCTGGGCCGTGATATCAAAAGTCACAGTGAGTCACAGTGCGCAAAGATCTTCACTTGAGACTGGCTCGACCGATTTGGCTTTTTTAAACGGCTTTCTTTAACTTGCCCTGTTTATCTTTGGGTCAAATTTAGCAATTGATATTTTACCCTTTTCGGTTGACAGATTGATATGATGTTACATACTTTCAGTTTTGAGGACAATACAATTGAATATATTCAGTGTCTTCACAAAATATAAAGGTTACAAAAGAACCGCTCCTACCTAAACTTGCCAGACTCACTAGGACTGCTACTTGTAACTTTTAAATATACTACTTAAAATAAAATAAGGGCCACAAGGTATTTTGTCTGTACCATGAAAATAATAAAACCAATATATATTTTTTGTCTCCATAACGAAAACTAATGTTGTTTTTACCATGTAGACCAATAAATTTATTCAAATAATAATGATTAAAAAGTTTATTTGCTTTTGAAAGAAAAAAACACATTTTAGGTTAAAAATAAAAACAACGTTAAGTTACTGAAAACAAAAGAAAATACTCCATGCTCATCTTTTAGTAACGGGTATGCCCCCCTCGTTTAGCTACGCACTCCTGAAGCCTGGAGTGCATGCTCTCAATCAAATGCCTGACATTTTCTATTGGAATCTCTTCCCAGGTCCTTTTCACAGCGTTGATGAGTTGCTGTTGGTTGTGGATTTCCTGATCACCGTCTCTAACTCTTCGTTTCAACTGATCCCACATGTGCTCTATTGGATTTAAGTCCGGACTGTTCGCCGGCCACGGCAAGACTTGAATTTGAGAGTCTTCCAGTACAAACCGAGTCGCTTGAGCCGTGTGTGCACGAGCATTACAAGATGAATCCAGGACCCGCTCTCTGTGCAAATGGGATCACATGTGGTCTGACAACTTTCTCAATATACCGCTGAGCAGTAACAGTACCCTCATTTAAAATAGCGAGCTCAGTTTTGCCGTGTAAGCTTATCCCGCCCCAAATCATTACATTTGGACCACCAAAACGATCGACTTCATGGATGCAGGCTTCTGAAAATCTCTCGCCGCGTCTTCTCCATACACTAATACGCCGATCGTCGTTAAAAAAATTAACTTTGCATTCGTCTGTGAAGAGCACCATAAAAAAATAAATTACACCAAAATGAAAAAATACCCCGTGGCCCTTATTTTGTTTTGAGTAGTATATAATTCTTGTATGGTTGTCTCATGGTTATGCAATAAATATTATTATTATTATTACTACTGTATAGACTCCGTAGGTTTTATTTGGGGCAATATGGAATTTTGTTGACACTAGTTGAAACTCTTTGCAAGTTGTTAACAAAATTTTCCTGTCTGTCATGAAATGTCATTTACATCATTTTGATCATTTATTTTGACAACACGTATCGCTAGACGAGACTGAAGTCTGCTTGAAACTACCTGAGAATGCCTGTAAACATAATGTCAATGTGTGCTTGCAAAAAATGGCGTTTTGTTCAGTGGTCTCTCTGCTCGGGCGCGCCGCTGCCTTAAGCGCTGGACACACAGAAAAGACGTAAGACGAGGACGGGGCGCGGACATATACCGCGCCCCGCGTCCCGCGTCCCGCGTATGAAATATAGGTAATTTTTTTTTTAGTTGAATGGTTTTCAATAAAACCATTTACGTGAAATTTCTATCAGCAGTCAACCGCTCATTTATAAATACTATTAACTATTTTATTTTTGAGTCTGATCAATGCAAGAAACTACAAAACTTATTGTTGTTTCTTGTCTCCTGTTTTTTCAGTGCCTTTGACACACTTTTTATCATCAAGTAGGTTCAGTTGGAAAGATAAACTTCTTATCAGTTTTAACAAGCTTTTTTAATGTGTCGGGAATCCCGATATGCAGTCTACACGGGTAAGTAAACGATAGGCGCTATCACTTGTTAAACAATAAACAATACTGATATTTTTATTTTTTGGAATTACCAGTTCATGCTTTATAGGGTAAAAATACTCGGAAGATTCTGCAAATACCTACTATAAATATATAAGAAATAAAACCTACTTCCCGTTATTTTCCCACTGCAGAGCACGGGCATCTTCTCATCGAGCATTGACGACCACGCCTGCTCAAGCTGGATTGGCGGTTACAGACGATCTCTCACATCCTTACTCTCCTTCTTACTTATAGTATTTTTTATATCCTTGTAGTTTAGCTTACTATTAATTTAATTATTTTCAGTTGCACCTACCACTGCTTGTCTCTGCATTACCCAAAGGTTGACTGGTAGAAAATGCCTATGGCATTAAGTCCGCCTCTGTACTTTGTGCTTGAAGTGTTAATAAATAAATAAATAAATAAACCCTTGCCGCATCCACAAGTATACAACCAGAACGTCTCCAGCCTGAAACAACAGTTCTGGAATAGATTCTTTAACGAGTATATCTTTTACCTCCAACAGAGAACCAAGTGGACGGACTCCGATGCTCGAAGAGGGAAACTTGGTGGTACTCCAGGAGAAGCTAGCACCACGGATGTAACCACTCGGCCGTATCGTACGTCTCATACCTGAAATGGACGGAATAAGCAGAGTCGCAAACGTCAAGACGAAGAAAGGAATAGTCAGACGAGCTTACAATACCATCTGTCCTCTTCCAGCATAATTCTTGAAGACAAGTCTTCAACGCTGGGAGCATGTTAAGACATCACTATAGCTCCCGCCGACATGACTACACGCCGGGCGGCCGTGGGCAGAGCAGCGGGTGTGGGAGCCGACACTGCGTCATTCACTGACGACACGGTTGGCGCAGTGGCTGAGCGATCGACTGCTGCGCAACGTGTTGCGGGTTCGATTCCCGCCCAGGGTAAATATTTGTGTGATGAGCACTTGTGTAGCATGTGGAGCATGTATGTATTTAAAATGTATTTGTGTATGTGTATCAGCTGTCTGACAGCCATAGTACAGGGTCGCCCTAGTTTGGGGTCAGATGGCCGTAAGTGAAATGTCCCCACATATTACCCTTTCGCGTTAAATCTAATAATTCGAACTGTCAACCGTTTGTTTCTTCCTTCTGTTTAAATACAGTCCTGTAATACCAGTTCCACGGTGTTTTTGTCCTATCACCACAATTAGGGCTTACCCACGTCGAACGACGACCGTGGCTAACGGCTTTACGTGCTTTGCAAATGGGTGGTCACCCATCCACGAATTGAGCATAGCTTAACCATGGTTTTCACTTAGCCACGAGCCTTTCCTGAAGGCGAGCTCTTTAACCACTGGGCCGACACATCAGCTATTGTACAAAAATTTTAAATCGTCGTTTCGATTAAAATATGTAGGAAATCCTCAGTCTAGGAAACTACACCGTTTCCGTAGATCCTGTGCTACGGCGTAGCAACAAAATCATTGTCGTAGAGTTTACTACGGCGTAGCAATACCATCGGTCGAGTAACCTATTGAATATTTTATTATATACAAAAAAAAATATATATAAATAAATAAAATAAAATAAATATAATAATGAAGTGTCTGTTTGTAATAATCCATTCCATACTTACTGCATTATAAATTGCGAAAGTAATTCTGTCTGTTGTTACGCTTTCACGTTGAAACAGATTTGAATGAAATTTGTTATGGAAATAGGTTGAACCCTGGGGAAGGACATTGGCTTTTTAATCCGCGACTTCGTCTGCGGACGGAAATTCATGCGGACGAAGTTGCGGGCATAAGCTAGTATTTCATAAAATCAAATTCATCATCATCATCATCAGCTGGAAGATGTCCACTGTTGAACAAAGATCTCCCCGTTTGCCATAATCCCCACGCTAGGCAGGCGTCTTGGGGATCGCAGTGAATAAGTGTACACGGAAGTCGTTGCTGCCCTCGGGATGAATTGGGTGGGTGCTATTGTAGCCCCAACGCCCCACGGGGGAAAACAAAATGTAATTGAAGTGTCTGTTTGTAATGTCATAATAACAGCTTTTTACTGAATTACATCATTGATACGACTTTTACCAAAAAACTTCTTTTTAAATGTTTTATCTGTCTGTGTGTGTATTTTGGTTAATCTCCAAAACGACTGGTACGATTTTGATTACCGGCAAATAGTTGATGTTATAAGAAGTAACATCGGCTACTTAATTTTGAAGAAAATTAGGGTTCCGTGCAAAATCATTACAACCCTGCGTATGACCGAAGTAGCGGGCATAAGCTAGTACATAAAATAAGTTATTAAAAAAAAACGCATCAATAACATGCCGTAATGATAACTGTTAACGTTAAGTAGTGATACATAATTATTATCGACGCTGATCCTCGACCTCCGACGCTACGCATTGGCAATGTTCGTGTGATTCCACTCTTAGAGAGAGCGCGCACTGTAATAATTTTTTTTCACAGCACGATTTTAAGTCCGCTTTTTAGTAAATTTTTAACCGACTTCAAAAAAGGAGGAGGTTCTCAATTCTACTGTATGTTTTATTCGTTTGTTTGTTACACTAATCCTACGGCAGATGTAAAAGTTAAAAGGAGATGTTTTATTTTCGGCCATCAGATATACACTTATCGAAAAATAGGAAAAAATGAGTCGTACAATTGTTTACTATTGAGTTTGTACTTAAATAGCATATTTATTACAGTGTACGCGGTGGCGTGGCTAGGAAGCATGCTTTCTGGCCGCGCCACAGATTTTGTTAAATATCTCCTGAATCTTTATACTACTTTTTTTATTCTTATGAACCATAATCACCATATTACGTACATTTATTCTTATTAACTCCAATTCAAAATGCAAATGTGGCGCGGCCAGAATGTCCCACGTAAAAAATAAGCCTGATTTGTTGTATACAAAAAGTAATAGTTTTGAATTATTGCCATATTTTATTCCACAATGGCGTCTCACAGTTTGCACAGCCTTTCGTTCTGAAATCATGTCAAATCAAAACATTATCACGCAGACGTTACATTTGAAAGGTATCTATGTGTTCTTGTGCTATTAACAATTATTATTATTTTCTTGAACATTTTTTTTTACTATCAAATAGGCTTGCATTTGACTGCAATCCACTTGATCTTATGTGATGATGCGGCCTAAATTGGAACACGCTTGCCTAGGATGAGCCGGTTCACTCGTGCCATAAAGATACACACAACACACATACACACACATAGACATAGACCCAGACACCACAAACCCGGACCCCGACCCGGTAGACATTTATTCCACTATATGAGCATATATAAGCAAGAGTGTCAATTTTCTCGTTCAAAAATATTTATTCTACTGTTCTAAAGAAAACTCACATATAAATGAGTGTCGCGTCAGTGTCAGTCAAATATTAATTTATAGGTTAGACAAACGTCATCTCTGCAACCTCATAGCTGTCATAACTCTCACGACAAACGACAACCGCTTTTAACTTTTTACTATGTACAGTACGCAAAGGAGATAAGTATCCATGTCGCCGGAAACAGTTGAAGTTTACTTAGGAACCGATAGGTTTTTATGAATAAAATAAAATACAATTTATAGAGAATAAACAGTTCAATGATTTAATAAAATTTCATTTGAAAGCCCGCATTGGTTTCTAAGAAATCTTCAACTATTCCCGACGACATGGATACTTATCTCCTTTGCGTACTGTACCTACAAAACCTTTTGATAATATGAAAAAAATGTTACTTTATTTTATTCAGATGTTAGCTCCCTACCTTTCTTGGAAGGTACATGTCATGGCCGGAGTCGCGTACAAAAATAAAACAACTCCTTTGATTTGGATGATAAAATGTGGGTAGACGTACTAAAAAGCGAAAAATTTTTCGGAAGTCGGCGGCTTTTGTTCTTTTTGTTGTTTCGCATTGCCACCGACTTCTGAAACTAAAGTCATATGTGTTCTGTGCTAAAGTTATTTATCACTTTTTAATTTTTGTAGGTGTTTATCTTTTTTTCAAGTTTTTATTGCTTTTTTCTCAGATTGTCAAACAAAAGGCAGATAGACCGTGCGGATCACCGCGAGTGAAGCCACAAAAGCAAATACAAATTCAATAACGAATACCTACAATCTCGTGATTGTATTCGCTTTTGAATTTTTATTTGTATTAGTGTTTATTTTTGAAATTGTATTTGCGTTTGTGGCTTCACTCGGACGGTCTATCTGCTTTTTGTTTTATAATCTGAGGCTTTTTTGTACACTTCCATATAAATTTATATTAATAAGTCACATTTCTGCGACAAAATATTTGTACGATAAGAAAAAGCAACGTGCGCTCGCTCTTAAACAGCGTATTGAAGATAAGAATTTGTATTTAACGGCTGGTAAATATAGTTGAGGTATTATTCTACATTTAATAATAGAACGGTTACTGTCACAAACTATAACATACTCTTCAGCGAGTCCTGGAACCATGAAAACCTCGGTAAGTATTATTTTTATGCTCTGTTGCCGCGTTTTTCTCGCCTACTCTGTGAAATTACAAATGTCTACCTATTACGGTTCAAAAGACACCTCTGTGACAGACGGACAGACAGACTGACAATCACTCAGTCACAGCGTCAACTGTGTCGACAACAACGTTATAAATGTTTCACGTAAATTATTTTGTTACAGGTTTGCGTTTTCCTGATCGTGGTGCTGTTAAATGAGTTCAACTGTAAGTATACTTAAATATGTAGTTGTACCTAGTCGAAGATAACAGATAAAAATATTATTACTAGCTGACCCGACAGACGTTGTCCTGTCCCCACCTACTTTATCTACCTACCTACCCTACCTGCCTAGCCACCTACCTACCCTACCAACCTACCCCACCTACCTTACCAACCTACTCTACAAACCTACCTACCTACCTACCTACCTTACCAACCTACTCTACCAACCAATCTACCCTACCAACCTACCTACCTACCAACCTACTTACCTACTCTACCATCCTACCTACCTATCCTACCAGCCTACCTATCCTTTTTTCTCACCGTTCAAACCTTCCCTGGACTTCCACAAATATTTCAAGACCAAAATTAGCCAAATCGGTCTAGCCGTTCTCGAGTTTTACCGAGAGTAACGAACAACGATTAATTTTTATTATAAACAAGATAGATGTGATATTATTTGTAAGTACCTATGACAATATAATGTCCGTCCAAATACGTATCCATAGATACTATTAAACTATACTAGCTGCTGCCCGCGACTTCGTTCCCGGTGTTTACTTGCGAAAGCCATTAGACCTCCTTAATCCGGCCCTGTCGCAAAATCCGTTCTTAGCGGACGTCTACTAACTATAAACTACCTCCCTGCCAAGCGGTTTTCGATATTTCGTGATGAGTGGCAATACAAAAAAACAAACACAAAGCCACCGCCACCGACTTCCGAAAGTAAAGTAATGTGTGATCTGTGCTAAATTTATTTATCACTTTTTAGTTTTTGAAGGCGGTTTTCTTCTTTTTTGAAAAAACGGATTTTATGTTTTTTTTGTGTATATTTGGTAGGTCTGGGAATAGGTCGTATGCTATAAAACATCTTTTTAATTTTAATTTTTATGGCAAAACAACGTTTGCCGGACAGCTAGTTATATTTTTTTAATTTTTAATCATTATCTTCATAGCAGCCTATTTCCGTCCACTGCTGAATGTGTAAGTCTCTCCCGAGAAATTGCCAATATCGCCATAGATCGCCATAGATCGCCTTATTATTTTAATAATATTATAAATGTGAAAGTAACTCTGTCAGTTACGCTTTCACGATGAAACCGCTGACCCAATTTTGATGAAACTTCGTATGAATATAGCTTAAACCCTTAAAATGGCCGGGGGGTAAAGGACATACTTTTTAATAAGCGACTTCGTCTGCATCCACGAAAACCGACATTCACGCGGACGAAGTCGCGGGCAAAAGCTAGTATGCTACAAAACATATCATCCCTCTATCCGTTTGTTCGATAGTGCATTGATAACTCAAGAATCGATTGGATTATGTTCTCTTTTTATATATAAGTAGGTATTATACACGTCCAGTCGTGCGCAGTCATTAACACCGGCGCGGATATAGGAACGGGGAAAGGGGTGCAAAAACGTCCCCAGATAATGATCGAAAATCTTATACCTTATTTATAAAGACATACAATTTTCTTCAGAAGTGACAATTTTAACTGCATTTTTCCATAGTCTTCCTGATCTGCTCTTCTATTCTGTATAAATCTTTAGTATCAGGTGAGATGACATCTCAAGTTCTTGTGACATCTTTAGTTCACCTAAATTCACTGGGGATTTTTTTGCAGAATAGCACAGCTGATCGATTATATGTAACTGTTTAACTGTAACTGTATTTCAGGCGCACCATTGATAAAGGGATACTACGATGAAAAGGGCCACTTCCATAGTTGGGGTTTCAATCTCGGAGCATCCTACAATGGCGGCATAGCAGGAGGGGTCGGTACCGACGGACAAGCATACCTTCGAACTGATCACAAAATTGGTATTTTCGGCGGTGGTTTTGATAATGATATTATTAGGACAATTCAAGGGACCAATCCGTATGGCTACTTAGCTTAGCGCTTAATGTGCCGACCAATCCAACACATGACAGCAAACTATTCGAGAAAATGAAACACACACTTATTGTAATTTTTATTTTAATCTGTGCCCTGCACCAGAAATTACTCCTGTAACGTGGTTGTGTTTACAAATATATCACTGATATATCTACACAAACAACAAGATCCAGAAGAAGTACCTGTAGGCTATACAAATATTTGTTCCGTGCGGGAATTGAACCCGCGACAGCCAGCTCGCGTAGCAGAATCGCTCAGCCACTGTACTTGAAGACTTATTAGTGGCGTATGCGCAGACCGCAACCCACAACTCCGTTACACGATGAAATGGACGAAGAAAAAGCCAAATTGAGGCACTAAGGAAAGGTTATTCACCTGTCTTGCTTTTCAAATTTTCCAAAATGCAATTTTAGTGTCATTACGGTAAAGCATAGTTAAGATTGTAATTCATGAAACTTTTTATAACGGGTAATAGATTAGGTCTAAATTGCGGTTTGGCGAATTTTTATTTTTAATAAATGCTGAAAGCCGCATTAACTTGTTTTTTTTTTCCGATCATTGTTCTGTTTGTACTATTTCAGGTTAATGATTACATGTTAGTAGGTTCATACAAACTTAAATAAATATTCATATTACAGCCCCCGCATACACACACACGCATCCCTCCCACACACATACAGACGCACGCACCTCCACACCCTCCCTCACACACATACACACTGTCATACACACATTCACTCACACACTAACACACCCACTAACTCTTGTACTATTATTATTAAGGTATGTTTTTATCAATAAGTTTTTTTCAGTTCCATAAATCATTAAGAATAACCTAAATTGTTGTTATGGAACTAAGTTGTCTTACTCTCCTGGGGTGGGCGCTAATAACTGCGGCACAGTTATTAAACTAACGCAGTATTAACGTACATAAAAAAATATAATCTATGTTTGTTCCAATAAATATATTTGTATGTTTGTATGCTTAGATCTAAATTATAGTTAGGCGAAAAATGTTTTTTTTTAAATAATAAATGCTGAAAACCACATTAACTTGCTTTTTTTCGATCATTGAACTGTTTTTTTTTATCTTGGAAAATATATCATTAACCTGTCATGTAGGTATGTGCTATTTCAGGTTAAATATAAGGGCGGCGAGGGGAGACAACCATGGGACCAACTAATATTTCAGAGTTGGTTTTAATAAAAAATTATCTAATTATAACACAAAAGTACTAGAAATTCTTAAACATAACTAGTAAATGTTGATATTTTTTATGAGAATCAAGAATTACAGTAAGATGACAAAAGCCGTGATTTAGTTATATCCCTAGGGATATAGCTGTACACCGTAATACAGTAACATAAAAGCGGTTCATAACTGTCTTATAACTAGTAATATAACTATGATACGAGCCCGATACACTTAGTAATATGTATAACTTCACTGCTTCAACGATCTTACTGCGACATATAAAACCCATGCTTCCTTTTAAACAGTCAAAGTATGAAAAGCTGAAGACAAAAACACAGTAAAATATCTTCCTCTGCCTTCACAAGCGGAAGTGAAGTAGTGGTAGGGAAACTAGCACGTTTTCACGTCGCTACAGTCGATCACTCTGCTACTGCAGCAACCGTCACGTCAATAACAATATCACTGTAAATAACAAGTAAGGAGGAGGTGAGTCGGACTGAATTTAGTGCTATACGGAAGGTTTTTATGGACTACCATACGCAGCTCCGCAGTTTGGATCGTCCGTACGGTCAACCATTTAGTGCTCCACGAAACATCATATACGTGCTCGTGGCTAAGTTAAAGCCGTACAGATCGATCAGCCAAAGGTTAAGCTACGCTAGCCGCGGTCTGTCTGTGGATGAGTGACCATCCCTTTCATACCGAATTCCCTCCATACCTCGGAAAGCACGTAAAGTCTCGGCTGTCATTTCTAGATCTTTGGCAGTTTGGACTCTCCGCGGGCCGTGCACTACACATTGTAAACGCTATAATTGATTTCTATATGATAGCTTCGAACTACATCACAACAAAACAATCGTAACGCAATTTCTATAAAATAATCCCACCAAAGACATTTTCTTGTAAAATGTTGCCAAGACGAGACCTAATGGCTCGCCCATAATCTCTACTCGTCAAGCATTTTTCACAAACTGTACACCTTTATCAAAATAATATGTGGCTTGGCCGTTTCGCTACCGTCACATGGGTGTAAGGTGAAAAATGTATTCACTCTTGATTACATTTTCCCGTTAAACAATTTCTTGTAGTAACGAAACAACCAAGCCATATATTTTGATTAAGGTGAAGAGTTTGTGAAATTAGGGCTTGACGAGTAGAGATTATGGGTAGAGATCTGATAACTTTATAACAGTGAGACACATCAGGTATTTGGTGGGATTTCACTTCTTTTCGTTAGTTGCTCATGCCAATTATTTTTTCAACATTTTTTTTTTGTTGTTTATGTGTTAATACTAGCTTACATACAAATTACAGCTTTCTAGTACTTAAGAATTTTGATCATCATTAGTGAGTCAGTGACGAAATCGGAGCTTTTTAGGCACCAATAAAATCTAAAATATAAGAGTTGTGCAATTGAAACTTTCTATATTCAAATATTAAGTCTACTATAGTCATCATATCCCGAGAATTTCGTTTATCTGGTATAATCCAAACACAAGTTATGAGCATTCAAAAAAACGACGAAGCACTTCGAGAAATGGTAGGAGTGCCCTTGCGCTTCGCTTGGCTCTTCTTGGCGGGGGCACTTCCGTGTCCCTAGATAATTTTACCGTGTTACTAATGTTTACGTTATATTTCGGTGACGGCCTCTGAGATTAGCTTCACGTAACCAACCAATAGCACCATCCCATATCTTCCCGTGGGTGTCGTAAGAGGCGACTAAGGGACGTACCAGAGAATGGGCAGCAGCGTTCTCTGTGCCTTTGTAACAACTATACTGCGATCGCCAATCCGCCTGCCAAGCGTGGCGATTATGGCAAAACCCCCCTTGGGGAGGCCTATGTCCAGCAGTGGACGTCTTTCGGCTGAAATGATGATGATGATGATGAACCAACCCTATTGTGAACAACGCGACACTTGATATTTGACAGTATATAATTGTGTATTTGACTGTACGTACTTGAAACTGAATGCATACAGCGTGCTAAAAAGTTGCAATATCTATAAAGTTTGACCACCAGGAAAATTATTTCTTGTAGTGAAATCAGTTTGACAAAATAGTTTGACTACGGGGAAGGACCGGTCCGTACGGACCATCCGTATAACACTATACCCTGTTCACAATAAGATTAGACATAAACACAAATCTTTTTTACAGTCCCTTCAACCGATTTTGACTTCTATTCCGTATGCTCAAGGATGACATTAGAGGCAAAAAAGTGGTTACAATAACAACTGTTGACTACAGTTGCTTTGTTTCTACAACATATCCACTTGTTTTCGTTTTAAGTTTTGTTGTACAACATTTTTGTAATATGCGTCGTGCAACATTTTTGTGCGTGTATCGTGAATAAATGGTTTTTCTTTCTTTCTTTCCTCATGGTCCCACGTTCGGTGCATGTGTGGGTGACCCCTCCGTGACTCGGATAGAACGTTAACCCGTTTGGTCCCGGCTGTAATTCGTAGATCTTTGACAGCCGTTATGGGTAGTCAGCCATTTGGTGCCGGCCGCGAATAACACCACCCATTTTCTACCCGTGGGTGTCGTAGAAAACGACAGAGGGATATTGACCGAAGAATGGGAGAAGCATCCTTCTGAGTACCATATCACCTACTGCGATCTCCAACATGCAACGACCAAGCATGGCGATTACGGTTGAACCCCCCTTTGGGTGAGAACTAAACCCAGCAGTGGGCGTCTAAAGGCTGATGGATAGTCAGAAGTCAGATAGTCTGACAATCGGTCTTACCGAGGGGTATCGTGTTACCCACTAACTCGATTATTGGGGTCAGACAAGCAGTCTCACCATCTCAAACATTGATATTTAGCTGCATCTGGTTAGACTGGAAGCCTACACCAAGATAGATTGTTTGGAATAGGCTAGGCAGATTTGATGATGAAATAACAAGTAACCTAACAACTAATACCTATCGTGGTTTAGTGTACGATTTACAAACATAAACTTGCATATGATAGACAAACAGCCTGATCCGGAACGACTACCTGTAAGTCATATAAATGTTTATTAATAAGTTTAATTTCAAAAACCCTGTTCTTCGTTGCAGCAAACAAAAGCGGTTTTCATAGTTCAAAGTATCACTAAGTACTGACGCACCGAGTATGCGTGTGTGTGTTTTTCTGGGTAATTCTAGTGATAATAATTATTAGTAATGAAAAGTAATGAGAATTAAATGCAATAAAAATGTAACGTATTATTTATCATTTGGTTTGTTTCATTTTTAGTTATAAATGTCTTAATTATCAGTGAAGACATAAACCACGGGTCATTTTTGTATAAATATTATGTAAATAATGTAAATAAATATGACGCCTTCTCGTTATAACTAAGTTAGTATCGGTTCATTTTTGGGTCGAGAGTGTTGACTGCTGTAACAAAAATGAAGTTATTTGTAAGTGTTATTGTTTTAAAATTATCTTGGTATACTAGTTTTTGCCTGCCACTTTGTCCGTATGCAAGTCGATTATCGTGGAAGTAAATGAAGTCACAAATTAGGCCCTAAGAACCAAAGCTAACTCTTTTCAAAATTTCATTGTGGTCAATACAGTTGTTTTGGACGTGAGGAGGTAACAAACAGATGGAAAGAGTTTCTTTCGGATTTGTATTTTGATGAAGTTTTGATTTTGATAATTATAATGTTAATGTGTGGGCTAATTCACGTAACTAAAGAAGTGCTGTTGCAGTGCAGTTGTAGTGAAGTTTCGATCAAAACAACGCTTTTCGTATTCTCTACCGCTGTCAGACACGTTCGCGTCAACGCGTCACGCGAGCGCTATAACGGCATTCTACTGTTGCATGTCTTTAGAGCGTGCTTCGGAACGCAACATGATCGGTATTCTACTATTATGTCTCAAAATGACAGTTAAAAAGCACTAAAATCTGTACTGGGGTATTATTTTAATATTATAATAACGCCATAATCATTGAAATGTAATCGATCGACATTTTTTCTCTCATACCATAAGTAAGTTTGGTAGAGTTTGGTTGTTGTACAGCTGACATGCAGTTCACGCACACTTACGCGCAGTTCAAAGAATACAAGAATACCGTTTATCACTCAAACTTGAACTTAACTGCAACTGCACTACAACTTCATCGGCGCGTCATAAAATTACGTGAATTAGCCCTCAGAGCATTATGTTATCTTTAATATTACGCAGGAGATATCATAGTGCACAAAAAAGAACACAAATCTCCGTTGAAATTGACCGGCAAAACCTAAATTCAGCCAGGATGATATTGTAACAAAAAAGCTTCATTGGCATAGAAAATATTACACTTTGTTGTAGGTAAATACTAACATTTTCTAATTGAACTCTGACCACTAACGATGTAATCTTGTTCCAGGTCTGCGTTTTCCTTGTTTTTCTGCTTTTGCAAGAATACCAGTGTGAGTATCAAACTACTTAGTTATTTATTACGCGGCGCTGCGTATTCTATCCCCGCATGAATCCAATATTCGTATAGCCAACAAGTATGTTTGTGAACGCACACAAGATACAGATAAAACACCAAGTGTTCAGCGTTTACCGTTTACCCTATCATCATCGCATCATCAGCCTGAAGACGTCCATTATTGGACAAAGATTTCCCCCAAGTGGAGGGTGGTTTTCCAGAATCCCCACGCTTGGCAGGTGTCTTGGGGATCGCAGTGAGGTTGTTAAGTAAACGGAAACGGTATTGTCTTCTTTTTCATAAAATCATTTGTACTATTATTGTTTTCCATAATCGTCCCCCGTCATAATATTTACTGGCACTATTATCATTTATACTAATAACGTTTGTCATATCAAGTTATTAGTCATAACTTTCATTTGCCATAAAATTAGTTGCCATAATAACATAAATATTATAATCATTAGTTTCTATAAGTAACACATTACATAATCGTTACTTGACATAAGCAATATTTAATATAATTTAGAAACGTTTATTGTTTTGTACAAAAATTAATGTCATTAAGGCCACTAACCAAATGATTTATTACAGTAATCAATCTTTAGACAATAAAGAGTTAGTAAAAATTGAAACGGGTAGATTAGGTTAGGTTGTGGCCACACAACGCGCGAAGGCGAGTGAGCGCAGCGAGCGTGGCGCGGCAGCGGCCGCCTAGCGCCAGATATGCTCAATTGCGTAGCAAATAATATTTAGACATTTGTTTTGGCATACATTAATTTCGCATAATGTTACTAGGCATAATGTGCAAATTTATTGTGCCACGCTAAAGTATTGTCTTAAAAAAACAATAAGTTGTGCTACAAAAGTTAGTGACAAAAACGAATCGCTGCAAAACCGACTCCACGTCGTCTTCTCTGCCCTACAGCTAGAGTGTAATCTAAGCCCGCGTATGCGCGGAGGGGCGAGGCGGGAAGCTCGCGTGTGACCGCCAGAGCCCCGCAGCACCGGAGCCGTGACAGAAACCATGCCTGCTGCATATTGCATGCTGCATGCTTGCTTGCATGCTTGCTTGCATGCTGCATGCATGGTGTATGCTTGTTTACATGTTTGCGTGGTTATTGCATGCATGGTAAAAATATGTTTTAATATCATTATAAATGCGTAAATAAATTTATGCTTTAGAATGTTAAGCTTAATCATTATTATGATTAGAAAAAATATGCGTAAGCTGTTATTCGTAAAAAATGTTATTGCAAAAAATAATTAGGAGAATAAAATGTATGCTAAGTTATTAATATTAACACCATAAATTTTAAGGTCTTAAAATTTTATGCAAATAGATAGAGAAGGTTTATTTTTAGGTTTCCTTGTGATTATAAAATCTGTATCTGTTATGATGATCATAACATCAACATTGCAGGCGGTTGTACTGAACTAGCATTGTTGTACTAGTATGGGCAATGGTGAATAAATGTTATGGAAAACGAAATGATTGAAAATAAAAATTATAGCAAATAAATTCATGGATTAACATTATTATGACACTTGATCAATTATGACCAATGAAATTAGTGAAAATGATTTTATGTAATTTAACGATTATAGCAACTGAAGCATTATTTCTAATGAAATTATGGCAAATATAAGTATGGCATATAAAATTATGGCATTTTAAATTATGGCAAACATTAGTAAACCAACGGAAACCACCGCTGCCCAACTTCCGGATTTCCCCTATAAACCACCTGTTACCAAATTTTAGTAAACATAATAAAGATAAAAAAATACGGACATAGGTACTAGCTTTTGCCCGCGATTTCGTCCGCGTGAATGTCGGTTATCGCGGATGTAGACGAAGTCGCGGATTAAAAAGTAGCCTATGTCCAGGGTTCAAGCTAACTTCATGCCAAATTTCATTAAAATCAGTTCGGCCATTTCATCGTGAAAGCGGAACAGACAGAGTTACTTTCGCATTTATAATATTAGTATATTATAAATTATATAAATACATAATTATACCTTTACTATATTAATATATATATTATATATTCGGGGACGGCAGACGTTGTCCTGCCCTTAAAGTAAAAAAGTTCTACAACTCGACTGCAGCGCCACCTACCGGGTCCATTTGTGAATCTAAACCATTCTCGAATCCACTGAAACCCAAAGAAAATAAATCATCAAAATCGGACAGCCATTTAGGAGGAGTTCACTGTCATACACACGCACAGAAGATTTTTATATAATATAAGAATATACATATTATATATTATTAGTATATAAGTATGGATTAATATAGATTATAAACTAGTTTATGCCCGCGACTTTGTCCGTATGATTCCCGATAGTAAATTTAGGCAAAAACACTCAAGGCCAACATGGCTTGGTAATGGTGAACTTATTTTTGAAATAGGATGAGCGGTTTCTGTAAAAACTTACAAACTTCACCTCTTTGGAATATTAATATCAGTTAGTCTTTACCGCGAAGTAATCGCCGCGTTCATGTCAGTGTTATGACAAAATATGGCAATAAATGTTAATATTCTAATAATACCATTGATTAAAGTATGTATCCGTTTATCGATATTGATATGTAAAAAATCAAATAAAACAGAATTAAGTAGAAATATTTTAATCAAATGAAAAAATAGTCGTTTTTAAAAATTTAAAAATTCAGAAACTAGCCACCATAACACTAATAACTGGCCATGTAAAAGTAATCATCAAAACTATTAAAATATAGAACAATCCATACTAATCTTATAAATGCGAAAGTAACTCTGTTTGTTACGCTTTCACGATGAAACGGCTTAATCAATTTTGATGAGATTTGGTATGAAGATAGCTTGAACCCCAGGGAAGGACATAGGCTACTTTTTAATCCGCGACTTCATCTGCATCCACTATAACCGACATTCACGCGGACGAAGTCGCGGGCAAAAGCTAGTAATCTATAATAGAAACACAAAAACAACTAAAAAAACATAATAAGGCAAATTCTAATCATATTTTACTTTATTCGTAAAATGAAAATAACATTTCAGCTTAGTAGAGATTAGTATTACTACCACTATTTGTAAGCTCTATAGAAACGAGGAATTTAGACGCGTGTTCTTTTAAACTGGTTGACAACAAGTTTAAATTAATTAAATTTTAGTGTTACTCTCTGTTTCAATTAGGGCATACAAATAAATCACATTCATCCTTAGGAATTCATATTCTTAAGGAAGAATGTGGTTAATTTTTGTGGAGTATTGGAATACCACTCTGAAATGAAATGGTTTTTTATAGAGACAGCACCATAGATATAAGAAAGATTTTAGATTTCTGTGGACTGCACGATATCACCCTTCTTGTGATTGGATTTAGACAATAGTTGAAATTCGCTACACATTTATACATTGGTTTTTCACATTTCCTAACAGTTTCTTAGACTCATCTTGCCTATTCATCGTTTTAATTTAATTGTTCGTTGTTTTCTTTAATCTCTTATTTAGTACCTACATTATTCTCTTTTTTGATAAGCCTTTTCTTCTCGTAATCTGTTCCTTTCTTTTTTTTTGCAGCATCTTGTTTTTTTTAATTGCTTTGCTCTTATCTTATGAACACATTGGTCGGATATCAACGCAAATGGAAATTTGTCTGTTTGGCGCTTTCCTTGTCGTTTGTATTTTCCTCTTCTGGGTACGCCTAATTAATTGAAAAAGAATGTCATTTTTCAATCAATTTAATAGCCATTTTACTGCCCCTAATAACGTTTTATTAACGACATTTTGGAAAATCTGAAAAACTAAAATTGTTTTAATGATTTACCGTTAATTTCAAAACATGCACGCCGGTTGTCACAAAATGGTCGACATTTTTGGCGCTAATGTCCATAATAGAAAAAAATGTTACTACAATGAAAGCTACTTGAGTAGGTAATACCAAAATAAATAATAGATGGCGTACTGTGAGGCTAACTCTTAATTTATGCAGTTGAAGTGGATAGCGGCCAATTATTGAAAGTGGCCAGTTACACCTTGGTTTACCCTATCAAAAACAAATGATAAGTTAAAATGTTCAAGGTTTTACCAGACCAATCGATCGATCGTCGATCGATGGCATCGATCGATGGTAGAATGGATTAGTCGATGTTGATCGACAGTTTTTACCAGACCAATCGATAGATTGTCGAACGACGATCGATCGATGGTAGAATGGATTAGTCGACGTCGATCGAGCTGCATTATTATTATTAGTGATGGATTATAGCTGGAGTTAATCGGTCAATCTCGACCGATGCCATCGACCGGCAATCGATCGATTTGTTAGTTGCACGTCATCTGTCGATCAGCCAATGCTGCTGTAGTAACACCCTTGAGTATCCTCATCATGTTATTCTTTGCAGTGATTTTGAAAGTGTAACCTTCAAATCTCTATGGGCTTTCTGTGTCTAAAATTAATTTAATTTATTCCAGGTGACCCATGTCTGGACTGGTTGTTTGGAGGCAGAAGCAAACATAATGACAGGACAATCATCGGCGCTGATGTCACTGAGGATTCTATGATTCACCGAAGCACCGGACACAGACATAGACATAGACTGGGATATAGACCAAGGCATAGGCACACACATTCACGATTTCCACCACACATACACATGCCACATCGACGATACGGGGACACGGTACAATTTAGAACGCCGTACTTTCCGCGGACTCATCCAGTTTCATACGATTATGGACTACACAGAGATCATGGTACCCCACATTACAAAACAAATGTCGTTTTGATGTACCCATATAATATGAACAATGGACAACAAAACAGACGGTACCATACTCTGTATCCAACGGTGCAACAAATACCAAATGGGATACCGACCGGTTCGTCAAATGGTGCACCAAATGAAGCACCGATCGGCACACCAGTGGAAATACCAGTAGAAAATGAGAAAGCCTCATCGAAGAAAAAATTGTTCTTTGTCACACCGAATGGCATTCAGGAGACTCCTGCCGAACCTGTCGACAATGCCACATAGGAGCATTTCATGACAGCCATTTAGGAGGAGTTCACTGTCATACACACGCACAGAAGATTTTTATATAATATAAGAATATACATATTATATATTATTAGTATATAAGTATGGATTAATATAGATTATAAACTAGTTTATGCCCGCGACTTTGTCCGTATGATTCCCGATAGTAAATTTAGGCAAAAACACTCAAGGCCAACATGGCTTGGTAATGGTGAACTTATTTTTGAAATAGGATGAGCGGTTTCTGTAAAAACTTACAAACTTCACCTCTTTGGAATATTAATATCAGTTAGTCTTTACCGCGAAGTAATCGCCGCGTTCATGTCAGTGTTATGACAAAATATGGCAATAAATGTTAATATTCTAATAATACCATTGATTAAAGTATGTATCCGTTTATCGATATTGATATGTAAAAAATCAAATAAAACAGAATTAAGTAGAAATATTTTAATCAAATGAAAAAATAGTCGTTTTTAAAAATTTAAAAATTCAGAAACTAGCCACCATAACACTAATAACTGGCCATGTAAAAGTAATCATCAAAACTATTAAAATATAGAACAATCCATACTAATCTTATAAATGCGAAAGTAACTCTGTTTGTTACGCTTTCACGATGAAACGGCTTAATCAATTTTGATGAGATTTGGTATGAAGATAGCTTGAACCCCAGGGAAGGACATAGGCTACTTTTTAATCCGCGACTTCATCTGCATCCACTATAACCGACATTCACGCGGACGAAGTCGCGGGCAAAAGCTAGTAATCTATAATAGAAACACAAAAACAACTAAAAAAACATAATAAGGCAAATTCTAATCATATTTTACTTTATTCGTAAAATGAAAATAACATTTCAGCTTAGTAGAGATTAGTATTACTACCACTATTTGTAAGCTCTATAGAAACGAGGAATTTAGACGCGTGTTCTTTTAAACTGGTTGACAACAAGTTTAAATTAATTAAATTTTAGTGTTACTCTCTGTTTCAATTAGGGCATACAAATAAATCACATTCATCCTTAGGAATTCATATTCTTAAGGAAGAATGTGGTTAATTTTTGTGGAGTATTGGAATACCACTCTGAAATGAAATGGTTTTTTATAGAGACAGCACCATAGATATAAGAAAGATTTTAGATTTCTGTGGACTGCACGATATCACCCTTCTTGTGATTGGATTTAGACAATAGTTGAAATTCGCTACACATTTATACATTGGTTTTTCACATTTCCTAACAGTTTCTTAGACTCATCTTGCCTATTCATCGTTTTAATTTAATTGTTCGTTGTTTTCTTTAATCTCTTATTTAGTACCTACATTATTCTCTTTTTTGATAAGCCTTTTCTTCTCGTAATCTGTTCCTTTCTTTTTTTTTGCAGCATCTTGTTTTTTTTAATTGCTTTGCTCTTATCTTATGAACACATTGGTCGGATATCAACGCAAATGGAAATTTGTCTGTTTGGCGCTTTCCTTGTCGTTTGTATTTTCCTCTTCTGGGTACGCCTAATTAATTGAAAAAGAATGTCATTTTTCAATCAATTTAATAGCCATTTTACTGCCCCTAATAACGTTTTATTAACGACATTTTGGAAAATCTGAAAAACTAAAATTGTTTTAATGATTTACCGTTAATTTCAAAACATGCACGCCGGTTGTCACAAAATGGTCGACATTTTTGGCGCTAATGTCCATAATAGAAAAAAATGTTACTACAATGAAAGCTACTTGAGTAGGTAATACCAAAATAAATAATAGATGGCGTACTGTGAGGCTAACTCTTAATTTATGCAGTTGAAGTGGATAGCGGCCAATTATTGAAAGTGGCCAGTTACACCTTGGTTTACCCTATCAAAAACAAATGATAAGTTAAAATGTTCAAGGTTTTACCAGACCAATCGATCGATCGTCGATCGATGGCATCGATCGATGGTAGAATGGATTAGTCGATGTTGATCGACAGTTTTTACCAGACCAATCGATAGATTGTCGAACGACGATCGATCGATGGTAGAATGGATTAGTCGACGTCGATCGAGCTGCATTATTATTATTAGTGATGGATTATAGCTGGAGTTAATCGGTCAATCTCGACCGATGCCATCGACCGGCAATCGATCGATTTGTTAGTTGCACGTCATCTGTCGATCAGCCAATGCTGCTGTAGTAACACCCTTGAGTATCCTCATCATGTTATTCTTTGCAGTGATTTTGAAAGTGTAACCTTCAAATCTCTATGGGCTTTCTGTGTCTAAAATTAATTTAATTTATTCCAGGTGACCCATGTCTGGACTGGTTGTTTGGAGGCAGAAGCAAACATAATGACAGGACAATCATCGGCGCTGATGTCACTGAGGATTCTATGATTCACCGAAGCACCGGACACAGACATAGACATAGACTGGGATATAGACCAAGGCATAGGCACACACATTCACGATTTCCACCACACATACACATGCCACATCGACGATACGGGGACACGGTACAATTTAGAACGCCGTACTTTCCGCGGACTCATCCAGTTTCATACGATTATGGACTACACAGAGATCATGGTACCCCACATTACAAAACAAATGTCGTTTTGATGTACCCATATAATATGAACAATGGACAACAAAACAGACGGTACCATACTCTGTATCCAACGGTGCAACAAATACCAAATGGGATACCGACCGGTTCGTCAAATGGTGCACCAAATGAAGCACCGATCGGCACACCAGTGGAAATACCAGTAGAAAATGAGAAAGCCTCATCGAAGAAAAAATTGTTCTTTGTCACACCGAATGGCATTCAGGAGACTCCTGCCGAACCTGTCGACAATGCCACATAGGAGCATTTCATGACTAGCTCTTAAGACAATTCTCCAATAAACCTACCAGGTCCAACTGTTTCTTTTATGATCAAGCTTAACGTATGAGTATTGTAATGATACCTATACTCCTTTAAATCTTGTATTTTGGACTTAAGTATTCATATAGTTGTGTAGTATATTACCGGCTACCTGCTTTCTGTGTCTTGTAACCTTCCTTTTTATTAATTAATAAAATAAATTCCCATAAAAAACATTGATCATCATCATCATCATTTCAGCCGAAAGACGTCCACTGCTGGACAAAAACATTGATATAAATTACTTTTTCTACTCTTTACTTTAACCACTTTAGTCTCATTTCAAAACAAGGTATGTCTTTGGACCAGCTTTAAACCCACGAGTCGGTTTATGTATTAAGAACTATCCTAATGATAAGGATTATGATAATTCTAATTACGAAACTTTTAATACGATGGCTTTACGACTTATAACTGTTTCGGGAAGTAACATACGTGTGTCATGTATATTGAACCAGACGGGACTTTAAGATTCATTTATTAAATAAAGGTAGACTAAGTTTTAACAAAATTCCAATCAATAATCAAAACAGGAGCGAACACAAACATCCGTTAGTATTATAACCAAGAATCACAATAATAATAAATCACAATAAATACATGAAGTAATTTTGATGATGGATCAAAATACTGATATAGGCTCAGGATGGCCTATATCTGTATTTTGATCCATAATCCACGTGGGTTAAAGAGGTTAACTGGATTTAGATAGCTTAAATAACAATTTTATTTTAATTTGACACTCGGCAGTAAAGTGTTCTATTAGTGTAGGAATTTGAAATTCAAATTAAAAAAAATTCAGTGTGTACTTATGTACGCGCGTGAGAAGTTATACTTCTTCGAGTCACAAAATAGCAACGAAGGCAGTAAGTAGTTCAGCATGTACGTCAGAGATGGCGTTGTTTACAATTACTCCCGTGAGAATTTTGTGTGACGCTGTGCGCGCGCATCGTAAAATTTCACTCTCATCATTTTTTCATAACGCGCCTAAAGAAGTATAACTTCAATAAACTTTTTTGAATTTTTTGAATTTTTTTTTGAAGTTATACTTCTTTAGGCGCGTTATGAAAAAATGATGAGAGTGAAATTTTACGATGCGCGCGCACAGCGTCACACAAAATTCTCACGGGAGTAATTGTAAACAACGCCATCTCTGACGTACATGCTGAACTACTTACTGCCTTCGTTGCTATTTTGTGACTCGAAGAAGTATAACTTCTCACGCGCGTACATAAGTACACACTGAATTTTTTTTAATTTGAATTTCAAATTCCTACACTAATAGAACACTTTACTGCCGAGTGTCAAATTAAAATAAAATTGTTATTTAAGCTATCTAAATCCAGTTAACCTCTTTAACCCACGTGGATTATGGATCAAAATACAGATATAGGCCATCCTGAGCCTATATCAGTATTTTGATCCATCATCAAAATTACTTCATGTATTTATTGTGATTTATTATTATTGTGATTCTTGGTTATAATACTAACGGATGTTTGTGTTCGCTCCTGTTTTGATTATTGATTGGAATTTTGTTAAAACTTAGTCTACCTTTATTTAATAAATGAATCTTAAAGTCCCGTCTGGTTCAATATACATGACACACGTATGTTACTTCCCGAAACAGTTATAAGTCGTAAAGCCATCGTATTAAAAGTTTCGTAATTAGAATTATCATAATCCTTATCATTAGGATAGTTCTTAATACATAAACCGACTCGTGGGTTTAAAGCTGGTCCAAAGACATACCTTGTTTTGAAATGAGACTAAAGTGGTTAAAGTAAAGAGTAGAAAAAGTAATTTATATCAATGTTTTTGTCCAGCAGTGGACGTCTTTCGGCTGAAATGATGATGATGATGATCAATGTTTTTTATGGGAATTTATTTTATTAATTAATAAAAAGGAAGGTTACAAGACACAGAAAGCAGGTAGCCGGTAATATACTACACAACTATATGAATACTTAAGTCCAAAATACAAGATTTAAAGGAGTATAGGTATCATTACAATACTCATACGTTAAGCTTGATCATAAAAGAAACAGTTGGACCTGGTAGGTTTATTGGAGAATTGTCTTAAGAGCTAGTCATGAAATGCTCCTATGTGGCATTGTCGACAGGTTCGGCAGGAGTCTCCTGAATGCCATTCGGTGTGACAAAGAACAATTTTTTCTTCGATGAGGCTTTCTCATTTTCTACTGGTATTTCCACTGGTGTGCCGATCGGTGCTTCATTTGGTGCACCATTTGACGAACCGGTCGGTATCCCATTTGGTATTTGTTGCACCGTTGGATACAGAGTATGGTACCGTCTGTTTTGTTGTCCATTGTTCATATTATATGGGTACATCAAAACGACATTTGTTTTGTAATGTGGGGTACCATGATCTCTGTGTAGTCCATAATCGTATGAAACTGGATGAGTCCGCGGAAAGTACGGCGTTCTAAATTGTACCGTGTCCCCGTATCGTCGATGTGGCATGTGTATGTGTGGTGGAAATCGTGAATGTGTGTGCCTATGCCTTGGTCTATATCCCAGTCTATGTCTATGTACGCGCGTGAGAAGTTATACTTCTTCGAGTCACAAAATAGCAACGAAGGCAGTAAGTAGTTCAGCATGTACGTCAGAGATGGCGTTGTTTACAATTACTCCCGTGAGAATTTTGTGTGACGCTGTGCGCGCGCATCGTAAAATTTCACTCTCATCATTTTTTCATAACGCGCCTAAAGAAGTATAACTTCAAAAAAAAATTCAAAAATTTCAAAAAAGTTTATTGAAGTTATACTTCTTTAGGCGCGTTATGAAAAAATGATGAGAGTGAAATTTTACGATGCGCGCGCACAGTGTCACACAAAATTCTCACGGGAGTAATTGTAAACAACGCCATCTCTGACGTACATGCTGAACTACTTACTGCCTTCGTTGCTATTTTGTGACTCGAAGAAGTATAACTTCTCACGCGCGTACATAAGTACACACTGAATTTTTTTATTTCAACAAGGTCTTACTTACAAACTAGTGATTGGAGCCTCCCTTTAAGCAAATAAAGCCTGTGTTAGGAGACCCCACTCTTCCATTAGAGTGCGTAAAACTTGTCTTATTAGTTTACGATTAAAGTACTTATATATTATAAGAGAATGATTATAAAAATACAAAATTAAATTAAACTCCACCAAAAATGAGATAATGGGGGTGGGAGTGTGTGATTGTTTGTGTGTGTGTGTGTGTGTGATTGTCTGCGAGTGTGTGTGTGTTTGTGTGATTGTCTGTGAGTGTGTGTGTTTGTTTGTGAGTGCGTGTGTGTATTTGTGTGTGCATGTGTGTATGTTTGTGCATGTGTGTGTGTGTGTGAGAGGGTGAAAGTGAGCACGTGCCAGAGTGTAGGTATGCATGAGATTAAGAATGATATCTGTTTATATTTTATTCTAGCATCGCCTCTGTGTCCTCGTAGTTGAGTGGTTTTATCCAATTCATTACTACTTCTTTACATTGTTGTTGTTTTTTATTATATACGTAAGTCTCTCTGTTCAACCCGTTGTATAGCTGCGCTGAACGTTTCTTGTATTGTATACTGGCGAACTTTGTTTTAGTTTTGGGAACTTTCGCTATAATGTCTTTTCTTCTTTTTAAGATTAAGTTAGGGACGTAGGGTAGACTCTTGTGTTTTTTTAATATAGTTTTTATAATGTATAATTTTCTGACCGAGAGTAAGCCACTAATTTGGAAAAGACTTTGTGTTGGATACCTTATGGGTTTAAAATACATTAATTTTATCAGAGCACGTTGTGCTCTCTCCAGGTCAAGGAAAGGTTTTATGGTATATTGTAAATAAAGTTTAGCCATTTTTTTTTCCCAAAAATATTCAATGTACAGTTTTGACGTCTTATCGATTTTATTAATGTATAGATTACTACAAACAGACACTTTAATTTTATTTATTTGTATTTAATTATTTGGTTGTATGACAGTAGGTTACTTGGCCGGTGATACTCAATACTCAATACTTTATTACGTTCCTCAATGTGAGCTTAGGTGGTAACTTAGATGTATAGATCATTATGGACCCTGTCGGGCACAGTAAATAAGTTATGACAGTAAATAAGTGATGTTGCTACACCGTAGCATAGGATCCAAGAATACAGTGTAGTTACCCAACGAGACCATAGAGCAACGCGGAACACCGACTGCAGGCTATTTATGTACTAGACTGACGTACTCTTACATATTTAAATCGAGGCACGAAAAATTTTTTAGAGGCATTAAATATATATTATAACTAGCTGACCCTGTCTATCTTATCTATCCTATAAAACTACCTACCAACCTACCCTACCTACCCTATCAAACGACCTACCTAAAATTTTATTTTATACAAACCTACTGGCTGTGTGAAATTGGCGCCCGACTTTAAAAAAAAATTTTTTTTTTGGTTAGTTTGATAGATTTCGGTAAGTAGTGGATAGTAGTGAAGATAACTTCGTTTGTAGTTGCACCAAAAAAAAAAAAAAAAAAAAAAAAAAAAAAAAAAATCATCCCCCGACCTTGAAAAAAAATTTTTTTTTCGGCTGTTTCTTATAGTAAACCGTAAGTAGTGGATTGTAGTGCATTTTTTTTCGTTTGTAGTAAAATAAAAAAAATAGTAAAAAATATTTTTATTTTAGGGTATTTTTCCAAAACGATATTTACTACATAAATGCAATTTAAAAGCCTATTCCAATACTAGGAAAGCTAAAACTGACTGAGAAACGATTGCAGAGGTCAATAGTAGCAGGTTTCTTAGGTGCAGTGGAACAGAAGTATACATAAGAAGCGATTAACCCGAGTAAAACTTGTTTCGGACTGAATTCGAAGTTACTTTCGATACAAAGGCACTACTAACGCTAAAACTGACTGAGAAACATTTGTTTAGGATAGCAATAGTATTAGTTAAGTTACTACGAATGATATTCATGTTACTACAAATAACTACTAACGAAAAAAAGTTAAATAAAAAGAAGATACTACAAACGAAAAGAAGTTACTACAAACGAAAAGAAGGTACTACAAACGAATATCTTTCTACTACAAACGAAAAGGAGTTACTACAAACGATAATCTTCCAACTACAAACGAAAAGAAGTTATTGCAAACGAAAAGAAGGTACTACAAACGAAAATCTTTCTACTACAAACGAAAAGGAGTTACTACAAACGATAATCTTCCAACTACAAACGTAAAGATGTTACTACAAACGAAAATCTGTCTACTACAAACGAAATGAAGTTACTACAAACGAATTTCTTGTTACTACAAACGAAAAAAAGGTACTACAAACGAAAATCTTTCTACTACAAACGAAAAGGAGTTACTACAAACGAAAAGAAGTTACTACAAACGAAAATCTAGCTACTACAAACGAAAGGAAGGTACTACAAACGATAATCTTCCAACTACAAACGTAAAGATGTTACTACAAACGAAAATCTGTCTACTACAAACGAAATGAAGTTACTACAAACGAATTTCTTGTTACTACAAACGAAAAAAAGGTACTACAAACGAAAAGAAGTTACTACAAACGAAAATCTAGCTACTACAAACGAAAAGAAGGTACTACAAACAAAAATCTTGCCACTACAAACGAAAAGGAGTTACTACAAACAAAAATCTTTCTACTACAAACGAAAAGAAGGTACTACAAACAAAAATCTTGCCACTACAAACGAAAAGAAGGTACTACAAACAAAAATCTTGCCACTACAAACGAAAAGGAGTTACTACAAACGTATTTCTTGTTACTACAAACGAAAACAAGGTACTACAAACGAAAAGAAGTTACTACAAACGAAAATCTGTCTACTACAAACGAAATGAAGTTACTACAAACGAATTTCTTGTTACTACAAACGAAAAAAAGGTACTACAAACGAAAATCTTTCTACTACAAACGAAAAGGAGTTACTACAAACGAAAAGAAGTTACTACAAACGAAAATCTAGCTACTACAAACGAAAGGAAGGTACTACAAACGAAAAGAAGTTACTACAAACGAAAAGAAGGTACTACAAACAAAACTCTTGCCACTACAAACGAAAAGGAGTTACTACAAACAAAAATCTTTCTACTACAAACGAAATGAAGTTACTACAAACGAATTTCTTGTTACTACAAACGAAAAAAAGGTACTACAAACGAAAATCTTTCTACTACAAACGAAAAGAAGTTACTACAAACGAAAATCTAGCTACTACAAACGAAAGGAAGGTACTACAAACGAAAAGAAGTTACTACAAACGAAAAGAAGGTACTACAAACAAAAATCTTGCCACTACAAACGAAAAGGAGTTACTACAAACAAAAATCTTTCTACTACAAACGAAAAGGAGCTACTACAAACGATAATCTTCCAACTACAAACAAAAAGAAGTTACTACAAACGGATTTCTTGTTACTACAAACGAAAACAAGGTACTACAAACGAAAATCTTTCTACTACAAACGAAAAGGAGTTACTACAAACGAATTACTTGTTACTACAAACGAAAACAAGGTACTACAAACGAAAAGAAGTTACTACAAACGAAAACACAGCTACTACAAACGAAAGGAAGGTACTTCAAACGAAAAGAAGTTACTACAAACGAAAAGAAGGTACTACAAACTAAAATCTTGCCACTACAAACGAAAAGGAGTTACTACAAACGAAAAAAAGTTACTACAAACGAAAATCTAGCTACTACAAACGAAAAGAAGGTACTACAAACAAAAATCTTTCTACTACAAACGAATAGGAGTTACTACAAACGATATTCTTCCAACTACAAACGAAAAGAAGTTACTACAAACGAAAATCTGTCTACTAAAAACGAAATAAAGTTACTACAAACGAATTTCTTGTTACTACAATCGAAAAGAAGGTACTACAAACGAAAATCTGTCTACTACAAACGAAATGAAGTTACTACAAACGATAATCTTCCAACTACAAACGAAAAGGAGTTACTACAAACAAAAATCTTTCTACTACAAACGATAATCTTCCAACTACAAACGAAAAAAAGTTACTACAAACGAAAATCTGTCTACTAAAAACGAAATAAAGTTACTACAAACGAATTTCTTGTTACTACAATCGAAAAGAAGGTACTACAAAGGAATTTCTTGTTACTACAATCGAAAAGAAGGTACTACAAACAAAATTCTTTCTACTACAAACGAAATGAAGTGACTACAAACGAATTTCTTGTTACTACAAACGAAAAAAAGGTACTACAAACGAAAATCTTTCTACTACAAACGAAAAAAAGTTACTACAAACGAAAAGAAGGTACTACAAACAAAAATCTTGCCACTACAAACGAAAAGGAGTTACTACAAACAAAAATCTTTCTACTACAAACGAAAAGGAGCTACTACAAACGATAATCTTCCAACTACAAACAAAAAGAAGTTACTACAAACGGATTTCTTGTTACTACAAACGAAAACAAGGTACTACAAACGAAAATCTTTCTACTACAAACGAAAAGGAGTTACTACAAACGAATTACTTGTTACTACAAACGAAAACAAGGTACTACAAACGAAAAGAAGTTACTACCAACGAAAATACAGCTACTACAAACGAAAGGAAGGTACTTCAAACGAAAAGAAGTTACTACAAACGAAAAGAAGGTACTACAAACAAAAATCTTGCCACTACAAACGAAAAGGAGTTACTACAAACGAAAAAAAGTTACGACAAACGAAAATCTAGCTACTACAAACGAAAAGAAGGTACTACAAACAAAAATCTTTCTACTACAAACGAATAGGAGTTACTACAAACGATAATCTTCCAACTACAAACGAAAAGAAGTTACTACAAACGAAAATCTGTCTACTAAAAACGAAATAAAGTTACTACAAACGAATTTCTTGTTACTACAATCGAAAAGAAGGTACTACAAACGAAAATCTGTCTACTACAAACGAAAAGGAGTTACTACAAACGATAACCTTCCAACTACAAACGAAAAGAAGTTACCTACTACAAACGAAAATCTGTCTACTAAAAACAAAATAAAGTTACTACAAACGAATTTCTTGTTACTACAATCGAAAAGAAGGTACTACAAACGAAAATCTTTCTACTACAAACGAAAAGGAGTTACTACAAACGAAAACAAGATACTACAAACGAAAAGAAGTTACTACAAAGGAAAATACAGCTACTGCAAACGAAAAGAAGTTACTACAAACGAAAAGAAGGTACTACAAACGAAAATCTTGCCACTACAAACGAAAATGAGTTACTACAAATGAATTTCTTGTTACTACAAACGAAAACAAGGTAGTACAAACAAAAAGAAGTTACTACAAACAAAAATCTTGCCACTACAAACGAAAAGGAGTTACTACAAACGAAAATACAGCTACTACAAACGAAAGGAAGGTACTTCAAACGAAAAGAAGTTACTACAAACGAAAAGAAGGTACTACGAACAAAAATCTTGCCACTATAAACGAAAAGGAGTTACTACAAACGAAAAAAAGTTACTACAAACAAAAATCTTTCTACTACAAACGAAAAGGAGTTACTACAAACGATAATCTTCCAACTACAAACGAAAAGAAGTTACTACAAACGAAAATCTTTCTACTACAAACGAAAAGAAGTTACTACAAACGAATTTCTTGTTACTATAAACGAAAAGAAGGTACTACAAACGAAAATGTGTTACTACAAACGAATTTCTTGCTATCTTTATGAGATATGTAAAAACGTTTTTTAGTCACATCAATTCCTAATCCAATGCGTTCAATGCGTTGTGTTTAACTTTCTGCGAAATGAAGTTTATGCTATCCGCTGTTATGTAAAATAATATTTAGACATAAAAAGTTCTGCTATAAAGGGTAGTCCCACAAGAAAAAAAAAAAAGAGCAGAAGACAAGCTTCCTAACATCGTTCAAAATTCTTGCCTACTTTCATAGGGCTGTCACTCGGTAATCCATACTTCCATTCTAATATTATAATTGCGAAAGTAACGCTGACTGTAATGTTTTCACGATGAAACGGCTGAACTGATTTTGATGAAATTTGGTATGTCGGTCGACGTCAGGTCGACGGAGCCCCGCTACTCGGGCTCCTATTTCTGTCTGCAGGGTTTAAGGGAACCAAACCAAACCTCGGGGTGCCCCTGACGTCGACCGACCTAGCGCCATTAGCGGCCTATTTATTTTTAATCTAAGGATAATAATTGTTTTTTTTTCCAAATCCTAGTTATGTACGCTGTACAGTCACGGAATTTAATTACTTGTCATTGATATCATTTCCATGGTTTTCGGGGGCACTCATGCCGAAAATGAAGTGAATGTGTGTGAATGAACCTATGACAAATATTTCATAAACCATTATAGCCGCCATCTTGAATTTTGAATTAAACTTCTTTTTCGGCAAAAGCACCCCGGAAAACCATGAATACTACACCCATGACGCCCATTTCATAAAAGAACATCGGCCAGATGTGACCTGACAAAAATATGAAACGACCACTAATGATTGATACGTCAAAAAATAGTGACTTAAGTATATATTAAATTACGGGGTCCAGCTTATTTTATTGGGGCCGGGAAAATAATTTAGCTTTGTAATAAAAACCTCATTTCCTTACTACTTTTTATAGGTTTTGAACGCATCTAAACCCGTCCCGTTTTTATCTGTGGTACACCTTTCATAACACGAAAGCAACACTACCATTATGTGTTTACTTTTTTAAATACCTACTTGATTGTATTGTAGATTGTTTACTTGTTTTTGTAGTGTAATGATCAATAACATCATTTTTAGATAGGGATATGGATTAAGTATTCTGAAACGAGTTGCAAATTATAGGTTGACATTTGTACTAATACGTAGAACGGAACGTAGTATGACATGAGAGCTGTCAGCTGTCAAAGCGACATTCCGCGTGCGTAGTCCTTCGAATTTCCGATCGTTGCTCTTGCGTCGTATACTGGGCGATTTCTTGTGGTTTTAGTGTGTTATTTGTGACTTGGCTACTATTTCAACTCCTGGCGACCCTCTAATACTGATACCTGGACACCAATGACGCTTATACCTGACGACCCTCTGCTATTGATCCTAGGACACCGATTGCGCTTTATGAATTGGTTCAGAGTGCCGAGTAACGTCTCGGAATACCACAATGAACCCGAATAATCGAGCAACTCGTCGACATTTACAGTGCATTCATTGCAATATATACACCAGAGTCATATCGTTAATCAGCAATTGGATTGCCCCAATACTTGTAAGTACGTACTTTTCTCATTATTATATAGTTTAATAAGTTATGGCAGTATTACAATATTAATCAAATGTTTTTATTCAGTAGAGTTTTTTTATGCTCAATGATGGTTTAGTATAACGTGGATACTGAGTAGATTGATTGATCTGCGAGGTAAAGCTGCATTTGTCGCAGACAGTGGATGGGTTACAGTTTCATTACTCATTGAGACTCCCTGTGCCTTGCAAGCATGTTAAGCTGTTGGTCCCGTTTTCCATACATTTACCATTACCTTTGATAATCATTAGGTATATCCAGTAAAAAGCTTATAAAATCTGTCCATGTAAGAGTATCAGAATATCCCATTGATTGGGCTGTGGAGGTCTGATGGTAGTTGCTCCATGTAAAATACTGATATTTAGCTTTACTAGGTTGTACTAGAAACCAACCCCTACATAGCATAAAGAAAGGCAGATATCCATTTAAGTTTCATAATAGTAATATTTATGTCTTCTTTTTCAGATAACTGAAGATGATTACACACACACAGAGCAAATAAAAGTAGGAGCAAATAGTAGCGGGTGGTGGAGGTGGTTAAAGGATATTTTAAAAGAGATTTTAAATTATTACGACAAGACTATTTTAATAAAACTGTGCCGCATATGATGCTACATTTTCAAATAGCGGCCAGTCTTCTGAACAGGTTTGGTGTTCGCCTGAAAAATAGAGATGATGCAGGGGAAATGTTAAATATTATCAGAGAAAGGATTTATTTAGCAAATAATTTGTCCCTATTGGTTGATAGTACAAATATGAACAGACGATCTTCTAACTTTGTTAGTATTACAGCTGATAGGGATAACCTAATCACATTTCCTAGAATGGAAATGAACGAATCAATTATTTTTTGCCTTAGGAACTTATCAGATATGACAAGCACGGTCATATTGAACGGTGGGAATTGGTGGGTACAGAATAGAAATAACAAGTGACAGCATAGATACTTCAGAGTACAATTTGAGAGGAAGTGGCAACAATACTCTGATACGGGGGAAAGTCAAGTCTAAACATATATCAAGAAAGCAATACTATGTTTATATTTTAATAGAAAATGGTATATCAGGGAGAGAAGGTATAGCAGAGTATTGTTGCAACTGTTTGGTAGGGCGACACACAGTTGGATGTTGTGCTCATGTCATGACGATTGTGTGGTACCTTGGAGGGGCTCGATACCAGTCAAATATTTCTGCACCTGTTGAATATTTAGATTCGGTTGTTGTAAGGGAAGACATACAATAAATTAATACTTAAAACCATAATGGTGTTTTATTCAACATGCGCCTTTATTATCTTTATTTTACCGACCTATGAGATACCTACGACTGAGATATTATTAGGTTATATTTTTAGTATAAGTATAGCAAGGAATCATTTTTTTTTTCAATTTAAAACAGTTACTAAAAATCAGTATAGTTTGGCTGTTGTATAATCAAACTCTAATTCATGCACATTGCCCTGCACCTGTCTTAGATACCTACTTAACAGTAAAAAGATTAGAAAGGTTATTGATTCATTTTAGTGGTTTTAGCCATTGACTTAAGTAGGTATATAGTTATAATAATTAGATAGTATTAAGTACTGCATAGTTTTTATATCAATGGATTTAGCTGAGGTTGTAGTCATGGCTGCAGACTTATTACATCATAACCTCAAAAGTGACGAAATACATAAGTGTATCGTTCTATGATCCTCGGCTTTTAAATAATATATTTTCAATTTAGGATTGATGCTTGTGCCTAGAGGAACGGATTAATCCATACACTAGTCATGTTCGCGATATTTTATAGTCAGGTCACAGCATGTATGGGCGGTGACCGATTTCTTTCAGAAAGATTTTCGTTTGTAGTACCTTCTTTTCGATTGTAGTAACAAGAAATTCGTTTGTAGTAACTCCTTTTCGTTCGTAGTAGAAAGATTTTCCGTTTGTAGTAGCTCCTTTTCGTTTGTAGTGGCAAGATTATTGTTTGTAGTACCTTCTTTTCGTTTGTAGTACCTTTTTTTCATTTGTAGTTGGAAGATTATCGTTTGTAGTAACTTCATTTCGTTTGTAGTAGACAGATTTTCGTTTGTAGTAACATCTTTACGTTTGTAGTTGGAAGATTATCGTTTGTAGTAACTCCTTTTCGTTTGTAGTAGAAAGATTTTCGTTTGTAGTACCTTCTTTTCGTTTGTAGTAACTTCTTTTCGTTTGTAGTAGGAAGATTATCGTTTGTAGTAACTCCTTTTCGTTTGTAGTAGAAAGATTTTCGTTTGTAGTACCTTGTTTTCGTTTGTAGTAACTCCTTTTCGTTTGTAGTAGAAAGATTTTTGTTTGTAGTAACTCCTTTTCGTTTGTAGTGGCAAGATTTTTGTTTGTAGTAACTTCTTTTCGTTAGTAGTAACTCCTTTTCGTTTGTAGTAGAAAGATTTTTGTTTGTAGTAACTCCTTTTCGTTTGTAGTGGCAAGATTTTTGTTTGTAGTACCTTCTTTTCGTTTGTAGTAACTTCTTTTCGTTTGTAGTACCTTCCTTTCGTATGTAGTAGCTAGATTTTCGTTTGTAGTAACTTCTTTTCGTTTGAAGTACCTTCCTTTCGTTTGTAGTAGCTGTATTTTCGTTTGTAGTACCTTCTTTTCGATTGTAGTAACAAGAAATTCGTTTGTAGTAACTTTATTTCGTTTTTAGTAGACAGATTTTCGTTTGTAGTAACTTCTTTTCGTTTGTAGTTGGAAGATTATCGTTTGTAGTAACTTCTTTTCGTTTGTAGTAGAAAGATTTTTGTTTGTAGTAACTCCTTTTCGTTTGTAGTGGCAAGATTTTTATAGTACCTTCTTTTCGTTTGTAGTAACTTCTTTTCGTTTGTAGTACCTTCCTTTCGTTTGTAGTAGCTAGATTTTCGTTTGTAGTAACTTCTTTTCGTTTGTAGTAACTCCTTTTCGTTTGTAGTAGAAAGATTTTCGTTTGTAGTACCTTTTTTTCGTTTGTAGTAACAAGAAATTCGTTTGTAGTAACTTCATTTCGTTTGTAGAAGACAGATTTTCGTTTGTAGTACCTTCTTTTCGATTGTAGTAACAAGAAAATCATTTGTAGTAACTCATTTTCGTTTGTAGTGGCAAGATTTTCGTTTGTAGTACCTTCTTTTCGTTTGTAATAACTTCTTTTCGTTTGCAGTAGCTGTATTTTCCTTTGTAGTAACTTCTTTTCGTTTGTAGTACCTTGTTTTCGTTTGTAGTAACAAGAAATTCGTTTGTAGTAACTTCATTTCGTTTGTAGAAGACAGATTTTCGTTTGTAGTACCTTCTTTTCGATTGTAGTAACAAGAAAATCGTTTGTAGTAACTTTATTTCGTTTTTAGTAGACAGATTTTCGTTTGTAGTAACTTCTTTTCGTTTGTAGTTGGAAGATTATCGTTTGTAGTAACTCCTATTCGTTTGTAGTAGAAAGATTTTTGTTTGTAGTACCTTCTTTTCGTTTGTAGTAGCTAGATTTTCGTTTGTAGTAACTTTTTTTCGTTTGTAGTAACTCCTTTTCGTTTATAGTGACAAGATTTTTGTTTGTAGTACCTTCTTTTCGTTTGTAGTAACTTCTTTTTGTTTGAAGTACCTTCCTTTCGTTTGTAGTAGCTGTATTTTCGTTTGTAGTAACTTCTTTTCGTTTGTAGTACCTTGTTTTCGTTTGTAGTAACAAGTAATTCGTTTGTAGTAACTCCTTTTCGTTTGTAGTAGAAAGATTTTCGTTTGTAGTACCTTGTTTTCGTTTGTAGTAACAAGAAATCCGTTTGTAGTAACTTCTTTTTGTTTGTAGTTGGAAGATTATCGTTTGTAGTAGCTCCTTTTCGTTTGTAGTAGAAAGATTTTTGTTTGTAGTAACTCCTTTTCGTTTGTAGTGGCAAGATTTTTGTTTGTAGTACCTTCTTTTCGTTTGTAGTAGAAAGAGTTTTGTTTGTAGTAACTCCTTTTCGTTTGTAGTGGCAAGATTTTTGTTTGTAGTACCTTCCTTTCGTCTGTAGTAGCTAGATTTTCGTTTGTAGTAACTTCTTTTCGTTTGTAGTAACTCCTTTTCGTTTGTAGTAGAAAGATTTTCGTTTGTAGTACCTTTTTTTCGTTTGTAGTAACAAGAAATTCGTTTGTAGTAACTTCATTTCGTTTGTAGTAGACAGATTTTCGTTTGTAGTAACATCTTTACGTTTGTAGTTGGAAGATTATCGTTTGTAGTACCTTCCTTTCGTTTGTAGTAGCTACATTTTCGTTTGTAGTAACTTCTTTTCGTTTGTAGTAACTCCTTTTCGTTTGTAGTAGAAAGATTTTCGTTTGTAGTACCTTTTTTTCGTTTGTAGTAACAAGAAATTCGTTTGTAGTAACTTCATTTCGTTTGTAGTAGACAGATTTTCGTTTGTAGTAACATCTTTACGTTTGTAGTTGGAAGATTATCGTTTGTAGTAACTCCTTTTCGTTTGTAGTAGAAAGATTTTCGTTTGTAGTACCTTCTTTTCGTTTGTAGTAACTTCTTTTCGTTTGTAGTTGGAAGATTATCGTTTGTAGTAACTCCTTTTCGTTTGTAGTAGAAAGATATTCGTTTGTAGTACCTTCTTTTCGTTTGTAGTAACTTCTTTTCGTTTGTAGTATCTTCTTTTTGTTTAACTTTTTTTCGTTAGTAGTTATTTGTAGTAACATGAATATCATTCGTAGTAACTTAACTAATACTATTGCTATCCTAAACAAATGTTTCTCAGTCAGTTTTAGCGTTAGTAGTGCCTTTGTATCGAAAGTAACTTCGAATTCAGTCCGAAACAAGTTTTACTCGGGTTAATCGCTTCTTATGTATACTTCTGTTCCACTGCATCTAAGAAACCTGCTACTATTGACCTCTGCAATCGTTTCTCAGTCAGTTTTAGCTTTCCTAGTATTCGAATAGGCTTTTAAATTGCATTTATGTAGTAAATATCGTTTTGGAAAAATACCCTAAAATAAAAATATTTTTTGCTATTTTTTTTATTTTACTACAAACGAAAAAAAATGCACTACAATCCACTACTTACGGTTTACTATAAGAAACAGCCGAAAAAAAAATTTTTTTTCAAGGTCGGGGGATGATTTTTTTTATTTTTTTTTTATTTTTTTTTGGTGCAACTACAAACGAAGTTATCTTCACTACTATCCACTACTTACCGAAATCTATCAAACTAACCAAAAAAAAAAATTTTTTTTTAAAGTCGGGCGCCAAGTTCACACAGCCAAACCTACTCCTGACAATAACAAACACAGAAAAAAAGAATTATCCAATTTGGTCCAACCATTCGGAAGTTATGCGCTGACGTACATACATTTCGGCGATTCATTTTTATATATAATACTAGCAGACCTGGCAAACGTCGTCCTGCCATAAAATAAAAAGTCGTACAACTTGACTGCAGCGCCACCTACCGGGCCCAATTGTGAATCTAAACCATTCTCGAATCCATTGGAACACACACAAAAAATTTCAGCAAAATCGGTCCAGCTGTTTAAGAGGAGTTCACTTTCATTTTACAAAATTGAAATAATGCTGCTAAATTATAAAAAACTAAGGTTTTCAATGTTTCTAAAATGTCGAAAAAGTAATTAACCCTAGAACAAGATCTTCACACCAGAGGATACTATGGAAATTTTCTCCCAAACACGCAATTAGTGAATATGAACTTACAACAGTTACTATGTCTCGGTCGTCGAGTCTTACTAATACGGGAGGGAGTGTACCGGGCGGCCGATACGATTAACGGGTTAGAGTGCTTCTCAGCAGTGTCGAACAAGCGCTTGGCGGAGCGTTTCATGAACTGCTGGATGGTGGGTATTTTTAAATCGAGATGGAGGTTCTCGTTGCGATGGTAAAAAGGGGCTCCTGTGATTCTTCGCAAGAAACGGTTTTGGAGGGTCTGCATCCTATGGAGACGGTATGGTTTCGCGTGTGCGAATACAGCACAGGCGTACGTCATGATGGGACGATTGCACGCCGTGTAAATGCGCAATTTGCACTTGAGTGACAATTTGCTGCGTGCATTCAACATGAAGTAGAGCCTACTGAGAGCGAAAGCGGCGCGCGAACGCACCGTCTTTATGTGATCTCCGAAAGTAAGACGGTGGTCCAGAATCACACCTAGGTATTTGGCTTGCTTCTCCCAAAGGATAGGCTTACCGAACATGGTTATCGGACTGGGCTTAATTCGTGGATGACCATCCATTTTATACGAAAAACACGTAAAGCCGTTAGCCGCGGTCATAATTCTTAGATCTTTGATAATCATTATAGATAGTCAGAACTCAGAAAGTCTGACAACCAGTTTTGCCAAGGAGTGTCGTGTTACTCCAGTTACTGGGTTGTGGAGGCTCCATGTAAAACACTAGTATTCAACTGCATCCGGTTAGACTGGAAGCCGACCGCAACATACTTGGATTGGCGAGGCAGATAATGTGTTTTCTAAGTTAAATCTTGGACATCACTGACATGCGCGAGGAAACTTGGACATATAGTTAATACAAAGCTTGGTAAGACGTGTAATTCTGGTATTTTAATATACATTTTGATGTGCCAGATAATTAGGTATTACGACGCCGGCGACCACGGCTACTAGCAGTGCCGCGCGCACGAACCAACCTGCTCAGCAAAGCGCCACTGGCGCGAGCCTTGCATACACTCAATGACACTGCTGACAGAGTTGATTGGTTTTCTTGTTCTCTGAATGAATTTACAAAGTCGCATTGGGTTATAACTTGTAAAGGTAGTTGTGTTTGTGATAAAATAATAAATAAATCCGACTTGAGCAAACGTGGTGGCCAAAGCTCGTGCCTTCTCTGTTTGAAAAGATTGATGCTTCTGCAGTGGGGCAATAATAGGCTAGTAGGTATTACAATAAGATTAGACATAAACACAAACCTTTTTTACAGTCCCTTCAACCGATTTTGACTTCTATTCCGTAGGCTTAAGGATGACATTAGAGGCAAAAAAGTGGTTACAAGAACAACTGTTTACTGCAGTTGCCATTTGTCATGCAATTAACGCAATAGAAGTAAAAATCGGTTGAACGGACTGTAAAAAAGGTTTCAGTAAATGTCTAATCTTATTGTGAACAGGGTATAGTCTTGCCATACATATTGTCACGAAGAAAAAAAATTTTTTTTTATTGCAAATAATAATATTATTACTTTTGTGTATTACTTCAATACATAAATATAAAACAATTTAAAATATAAAAAGCTTATTCGAAGTAGGTTTCCAATATCTGCAATAGGACTGTATTTAAACGTTGAGGCCAGTTATCAATAGAAGCACGCACTCTTTCCATGGGAAAATTCTTCACTGCCAATCGTATGGATTGTTTTAGTGACTCCAAAAAAGATGATCATGATTATCATGGCGTTTAGAGCAAGCCGTACTCTCTAAAACTGGCCATAAATCATAATCCAGCGGATTAAGATCGGGACTAGACGACGGCCAGTCTTCAGCTCTGATGAAGTCCGAAACGTTCACTTCCAACCAAGACTGCGTGGACCGAGCTTTATGACCCGGCGCCGAGTCTTGTTGGAAGGACCTTACTTGGTTATTGAACATGGTGTTGTTAAGGGGCTTAACTACCTTCTCAAGAATGGTATCTTGATACACTTGTGCCGATGTTTTGATACCTTTTTCACAAGAATAAGGCTCAGTCACTCCTTCATAGCTAACACCCCACCAAACCATCACTGAAGTCGGATAATGCCCACGTTGCACTCTGTCGACTAAATGGGAAGCTTCCTTAAAGCTTTGATCATAAATACGGTCATTTTGTTTGTTAAAATGTTGCTCAATTGTAAAGATTTTCTCATCCGTAAACGAAATTTTTCTGTGACCTCCCTTTGCGTACCGCTTCAGTAGTTGTTTCGATTTTACCACCCTATTCTTTTTTAAATTATCAGTTAAAAAATTGCCAGTGCGTCTCTTATAGGCTGCAAGTTCTAAATCATCTTTTAAAATACGCGACATGGTTCTCTCTCTCTCCCGAGATAAAATCTTTTGCTTTCGGACAGGATTTCTTCGAATTCTTTCCCTTACTGCTATGACCACCTTTTTCGTACGAACACTACGTGGACTGCCAGATCTTTTTCTGTCACAAACAGAGGAGGTCTCATTGTACCTATTAATAGCCCGGTACACAAACATTTGACTAATACCAAGCAAAATGTAGAGCTTTAAAAATTGCATTTGGCTGCATACCAACTTTGTGTAATGCAATCACAGTGATTCGGTTCTCTTTCTCACCCCACTCCATTTTACTATCGCAAAATATTGTACAATGTATTGGCGCCAAAATTAGAAAACTCAATGAACAATCGTTGAAAAATTACAGATTCCAAATTCAAATGTAATATTTATCTTTCTTATTTTTAATTGTAACGGTATTTATGGCCAGACTAAGTATATATAAGGTATTTGCAGAATCTTCGAAGTTGGACCATGAGAGTGTTTTTCCTTATAAAGCTGGAAATACCTAATAGAAAATATTCGAAACTATAAATAAGCGATAGCAGCTATCGTTAACAATAATTATTATTACTGGCCTAAGGACGGTCAACGGCAAGTCAGTGATAAGACTTGATCTGGCAAAACAACGCTTACAGCTACGACTTAAGGCTCTATCAACGTCAGATTGCTACCATAGCTGTGTGGTTGACTGTATATCGGAATACCTACACATTAAAAAGCTAACTAAAACTGATAAGAAGTTTGGCTTTACAACTGTACCGACTTGAGAACGGATCGACCAATTTAGCTGTTTTTAGGGTTCCGTAATAAACAAGAAACCCTATAGTTTCACAATGTCGGTCTGTTTGCCATTTGGCATGGGTACACATATTAATCACGCGACAAAATGGTAAAATAAAGGTGAAAAAAAAAAATTTTTGGGTGCATCCATACATGTGATCTGGGGATGTTTTTTTCCTTGTCTATTCTATAGTGTAGGGTATCGTTGGATAGGTCTTTAAAAATTATGTAAAGACCGTTTTTCGATTCAAGGCTCCGGCTGCAAAATATTGAGCTTTAAACTGCTAATTTTTGTTAGAGTCAAGTGTCCCCCCCTATAAGGATATGTGAAAAAAATTACGGCAATAGTATGTACTTAAAATTAATTTAAAAGGAACGCTATCACAGCAAAGTACGCTTAACAAGTTAACGAGTAATATTCGACCAAACTAAAAAACAAAGAGGAAATTTTGTATAAATTCAATAAGAAATAGGTACATAATTATATAAAGTTGTTAGTTGTATAATACAGGCAGTAAACATAAGTTTATGAATCATGTATAATTATAAAAAATTAAAATCCTAACAATAATAATAATTTTTTAGCCGACTGGTTAAAGTGTTAAATCACTATGGATGTCCCACTACTAGACAAAGGCTACCCCCGAGTCTTTTCAGGTATTATTTTCTTGCACCGGCGTCGCCTCGAACCAGGCCTCACAGTGCGCGTCTATGCCTAATAAATATGTGTCCACTTATTGCAGGTAAATTAATGAAAAAACGAACACTACCACGATTTTTAATGACATTTTTTTGTTGTTATTTAATCTAGGTCACCAGTATTGTGGTTGTGTTTGCAAATATAAAAAGGAGAGTGCCTATTTTGTAACAATTAGTCTTGGAACAACTAACTGTAAGCAATATAAACATTTGTTCCGTGCGCAAACCGAACCCGTGAGACACAGCGCTGCCGCCAATCACTCATGCACTGCGCCAGCCGTGTCGTCAATTAATTACAATTATCACTTTACAGATAACAGCTTGTATTTAAAGCTTCGTATTTTATTGTTTTCGTTAGTATTATGTGATACTTTAGTACATAAGACACGTTAACAATGAAGTTACTCGTGAGTGCTTTTTATTTTATTTTCCTTGTATTTATATAACGTAACGTGATTTGAAAGAATTTGTTATATCTAATGTTTCAAAATATGTTTCCCATAGGACGTTGAGGTATCTTATACAATGACCTACCGTTCGAGACGTATTTTTTCATTACCTCAACAAAACAAGTGGTTTTGCTTTTACAAATATGCTTGTGTCATCGTAACTCCAAAAATAATGACCCAATTACCATTGTATTCTAGCCTATTCGGTGGTCAGTAGCTCTTAACCCATATACCTATGGGTGATAGAAAACATCGTGGGGCCTTATAATTTATATTTGTCTGAAATCGCCAATGCGCTTTGAGCAAGTGTGGTGATTAATGCTCATGCCTTTAATTTCTGCATACCTTTTCCCAGCTGTGGGGCAATTATAGACATGTTTTATTAAAACCTGTAATTTTTTTTGTTTAAACTTCGATTTTTTTTTTAGATTTCCGTGTTCCTGACCGTGGTGCTATTAAATAAATTCTACTGTAGTGAGTATACATTTTTTAAAACTATTCAGTTAAGGTTAGTTGTACCAAAACGACTCAACCAACGTAACGGTTTTGGATATTTTATTTAATTTTTTCAGATAATAAAAAGTGTTTGTAATCTTTAAGGAAAAAATATATTTAAACCTGATTAATTTTGAATCTATTTTAAGCATAAGTTTTGGACATAATTAAACTGTTTTAACATATTTACCGAATCAGTTTTACGTAATTAATTTTATCATCCAGAGATTGTGGGTCGGGTAGTTTTAGCATAACTTAACTCAATAAAAGTCTGCAGAGCAATGTGCGTGCAACCAAAATTAACAAATAATTTTAAAATACTGTATCAGTTGTGTAGAAATGTCAAATCCAAATTCAAATCTTTATTGCATTCCATATGTATTAAATAGATGGTAATAACAAGGAGGTGATCAATGTGTCGAGATAGCCCAGTGGTTAAAGACCCCGCCTCTAATGCACGAGGTTGTGGATTCGCAACCGGGCACGAGCAAGTACTAATGTGACTTATATTCAATTTCATATATTTTATGTAGGTACTTTCTAAGTTTATCTTGTACATCACCTGTATCGGTGAAGGAAAACATCGTGAGGAAACTTAAACTTGTAATTAACTAGCTGACCCGACAGACGTTGTCTTGTCCCCATTTATCTCTACCCTACCTACCTACCTACCTACCATACCTACCTACCTACCCTACCTACCTACCTACCCTACCCTACCCTATCCTACCCTACCCTACCTACCCTACCTTAACTACATACCTACCCTACACTATCCTAACCTACCTAACTACCTACCTACCTACCTACCCTACCTACCCTACCCTACTTAACTATCTACCTACCTACACTACCCTACTTAACTATCTACCTACCTACACTACCCTACTTAACTATCTACCTACCTACCCTACCTACCTACCTACCCTACCTACCTACATACCCTACCCTATCCTACCCTACCTTAACTACATACTTACCCTACACTATCCTAACCTACCTAACTAACTACCTACCTACCTACCCTACCCTACTTAACTATCTACCTACCTACACTACCCTACTTAACTATCTACCTACCTACCCTACCCTACCTACCTACCTACCTACCCTACCTACCTAAAATTTTCTTATATACAAGCCTTCTCCTGACAATTACGAATACAACAAAAAAAGAATTATCCAATTTAGTCCAGCTGTTCGGAAGTTATGCGCTTACATACGATTCGGCGATTCATTTTTATGAGAAGAGGCCTCTGCCCTGCAGTGGGCTGGTAATATTATGAATCAGTTCGGAAATCAACCCCGCGATCCGGTAAAACGGATCGCGGGGTTGATTTCCTAACTGATTGTTCTCCCATACTTATGTTTTCTGCCGGCTATTAAACACACTTCTTTGAGATACTGTAATGTTTTAATGTTAATTACAGGGAGATTGGAACAACTTGAACCATCGCCGTTTTATCAAGATCCCTCAGGAACTTATTCAGAGTCTCACGGGTACCACGTAAAAGGTCACAACGATACTCATACATTGGATAAAGACGGCAGATTGGGACTTCACTGCTGCGGGCTAACCTGGGAAAACAATGAAAGAGAGACCCATGACTCTAAAAATTACAACGAAGGCGATCAAGTTTCCTTTTACCGACCAGCACAGGTGCCACCTCCGGCACCGCAGGCTCCAACGGGTGCACCGGGATATTACCCTCCATATGGCGCACCGGGATACTACCCTCCATATGGCGCACCGAATGGTTCACCTTACGGCCCGCAGCCGGGCAACCCTCCATATGGCGCACCGAATGGTTCACCTTACGGCCCGCCCGTGCCGCCGGGCAACCCTTCATATGGCGCACCGAACCCACCATGTGGCGCACCAACCCGCTCACCAAACGGCAGCCCTCCATGTGGCTAATACGCCGTGTAAAAACAGCCGGAGGACGTACCGAACCTCATGAAACGGTATTCCAAACCATCCTTTATATGGTATTTGTTCGGGTATCTATGGTATTTGTTCACATCGAATAACGCACCGAGCGTTATGCAATGATATTCAATTTGATTACAATGTTTTATTCGCAGTAAGCTGTAACAGCCTACATTGAACCGTTATTTGTTTCATAATAATAAAAGTGTTCATGTAATGTATGTTTTTCTTTACATATTCATTGGTAAATCAAAATAATATGACATGCTTTGGTTTCGATTTTGGGAAATTATGTTTAAACCATCCCAAGCAGTTTTAAACTCAAAATCAAAACCATTTTCTTCAAATAAACCATTTACAGGCACTTTTAAATTGTCGAGGACTCAGTAAATCAGAAAGTTGGAGCTAAGTAGTTGTTTGTTCCAAACAGTAGGTTTCTATGGAGAAGATCGTGCAATAAACTCTATGAACACTCTTTTAAAATCAATAGAATAGATATTACAGAGACGGATACGCTTTCATACAATCTTGGGCCTAGATAAAAAAGATGAAATCGGAGTCAATTGCTACTATTTATTATCAATTGATCACTGAACATTTTGCGGGGTTTTGGCAATATGAGAGCTGAATTAAAAGACATTAAAACTGAGGCTACGTAACAATCTATATACTTAGATACCTTTGTCAATTGATATTTAGGGCCAAAGCACACACGCTATTTTTACCCGACTGCGCCAGAAGGAGGGTTATGTTTTTCGGGTGTATGTATGTATGTATGTATGTACCTATGTAAATTTCTTTGGCACGCTCTGTAGCTCAAACGGCTTAATAGATTGTGACTTGATCTTATTCCACTCGATAGGTTTTGAGGAATAATATTTTTTTTGAAAACACTAATAATGTCTCTAAAAATCGGCCAGTGTAATTTTTCTAATTTTGATGTACCCAGTGTCACTCACACAATTAAGAAAAATGAAACGACACCTTTCATGCTAAAAACTCTCAGACTCAGCGTAAAGGAACTCAACTTAAAGGGAACGAACCTTAATTACCCGACTGCGCCAGAAGGAGTGGGGTATTAAAACAAAGTGGTTTATAAATAGCTTACAAATATATAAACAACTATTTGTTTAAATGTAATTTGGAATGAGAAATGCTAAAAAACAACAAATAAATTAAGGTTGGTTCCTTTTAAGTTTACCCTTTAAGTCCTTTACGTCGAGTCTGAGAGTCTATTGCTCTTGCAAAATATTGCTATTTTACGCTACCTAATTCCGTTACGTCGAGTTTATATAATAAGTACAGTCAGGATATAAATTAAAAGCCAGTATCATTATAATATTGTTTTATTATTTGTTTTTTAACGTTTCTCCACACTATAATTTACTTACTATGTTGATATCAGTAGGAGAAAAAGATGAAATGTTTTCGAGACGGCATATTCTCGAAAACATTTTCATCATTTAGCGATTTCTTGCAGCTTTGAATAGGTTCCGAGAGGCTCAGAAGTATTATCTTTAGTATGATCCTTTTTTAACTCCCGATCGTTGCGGTTCTTCGCCATGTAAACTCCTGACGCCATTTAGGACATACGAGCGGAAAATGAGGTCATGGTGGGAAAAGCCAGATGCAGAATACTGATCATAAGTGGACTCAAGAGAGGGACAGGGTGTTGGGACTAAGTCGAGCACCGTGTCATACCCTGAGATATTAAAACAAGTAGGTTGCATAGGAACAACGTAAGCGACTAAAAGACTCAATGATATGTAAGAGTTTACGGGAACAAGAGGTTGGTTTTTCATATTCTTTGATATGATGATATTATCATTGGATGATATTATCCATATCAAAGGTGTTAAAACCCTACTTGGTGTTGTCTATTAATGTCCGCCCGCCATTGCCTACTTTCGCAACTTTGAGAATCAGTAGGGTCAGTGTATGCACATTGCGTCATCATGGGCGATTTCAACACAGACCTTGCGCAGCCAACCTGTCGATCCCGTCAACTCTTACATAAAATATCATCGAGTCTGTTAGTCTCTTATGTTCTTCCTCTGCAACCTACTCGTTTTAATATCTCAGGGTATGACACGTGGCTCGACTTAGTCCTAACGACCTGTCCCTCTCTTGTGTTGGAAATAGGTACCTACTCAGGGGAGACACCGTGAAGTGAAGAAAAAGAAGCAATGTTTTTTAAAGGAAAATCTCTACGACGATAATTAAATAGCAACATAACCTCTCTCTTTCCAATTCTAGCGTTACGGATAAAAACGAAACCGGAAAGTGGGGTAGATGGTAGAATGCAGATTAAGGTTTGAACCAACTCTTACAAATCAGAACGGCGTGATCGTTGGCATTAGGGTGTCTTACAGATCACTGTAGTATCTTGGCACACATTGGGCATTGTTATGGCAGACATTGAACAAATGGTATTTCTATTGACTGAAGCTCCGACGCACAAAGTCACCAAGGGTGTCGGTTATTGAACTAAAACATGCATCAGCGGCCAAAGCCAAAGTCAAAGTCAAATCATTTATTTCAATTAGACCATTAAAAAGGCACTTTTGAACGTCATGATAAAAAAATATAAAGTTGATTCTAGTTGCCCATTCCAAAAGTTAGAAGAATTAAAGGAAGCATTGGAAGCAAAAATGCGACTAAGTTATAATTAAACCTTTTGATGCTACACCAATATCTGTGCACCACCCACCAACAACACTAGTAGGACAATACATAACAACATGGAAGAGAAAACATATAAATAAATAATAAAAAGTTCAATCAGTTTAAGGTTTAGGTTAGTTCAAGGTTCTTCAAGGTTCAAGGACTCGACTTAAAGTTTTCTAAATTCTAAATTGAATCACTGCGAAAACTAAAAGATTAAAATTTTTGTTTTTTTAAATAATTTGTAGTATCGGCGATCGGTGATTTAGTCGCATTTAGAAGCTAAACGCAGCGACTAAGCATCCCATACCGCACACTTACAAACGCCAAACGTGGCGACTGAGTCGTTTTTCGGCCGCTAGACGCAGCGACTGATCGCTACACCCCGCACACATGCGGATGCCAGTCGCAGCGATTGACATCTGCCAGCCGCAGTGTTACCAGGTAATAACAGTAGGAACACGTTATTTTTAGCTAAAATAGTAAAATATACGTGGTACAAATAGCAATTATAGCATCATGTCGCAACCATTATTTTAGGCATAATTTAATCATAAACGGTATATTTTCATTAAACAGGCACATTTACCAGCTTTTTTAACTTGGAGATGATTGATGATTTTAATTACTATAATTCTGCAAATGCATATAATTTGTTACTCCCGCGAATAATATTTTTATTACAATACAACCTGCCACGAGTTTCCTCTCGATATGAGGGCGGCCACCAGTCGGAATGCATTTAAGCGGTAATTGCGGATATACCTTCTACATAGAAAGTATATGTCCAGTGTCATCGCGCCTTTTCATATTTGTATATATGTATATTTATATGGATAAATATTATATTAGTAACTATGCACCTGCCATGTTATGTCATCACCACCCATGGTTGACGGGTAGAGAATGCCTGGCATTAAGTCTGCCTTTGTACCTTTGTGCGTGAAGTATCAATAAATAAATAAACAAACCTGATACTTAGCTGCAAATATTACAGATCTGCGGGCTGCCCTGGCACAGCCCCCTTACGTAAATCTGTAAATTGTTAAATTCTAATATAATATCAAAAATGTATATAAGCTGTATTATGCTGATAGGAAAACACCGGTCAATGCATGTTTTCTGGACTTATCGAGGGCATTTGACCTGGTGCCATACGATATCTTGTGGGAAAAACAGCGTAAGGAAACCAGCGTTTACTGTACCGTTATTTCTTTATTTAAGTATTTAATTAGTACGAGAATCAGACGAACTATGTCAGGTGGGGTGGAACTCTGTCTAATATGTATGGGTTGAAGTGTGGGGTGAGACAAAGGTTAAAGAGACGGGGTGAGGTTATACCCCCCGGTATTACCTCACCTCGTCTCTTTAATCTTTACATTAATCATCTGATTGTTGAACTCAGCAGCTCCCGTATAGATTGTCACATTGACGGAGTTTGCGTTAACAATATAAGTTACACAAACGACATGGTGCTGCTGAGTCCATCAATTAGCGCACTCAGGCGTCTGGTTGGGATGTGTGAAGACTACGCGGTCACTCAGGGACTCAGGTAAAACGCAAAAAAAAATACGTTTCCATTTTGTATAAAGTGTCGTTTTACTAACATTACATACAAGGTTAAGACGTTTACTAACCATATAAATATGAATTTTGAAATCTGAATTAAATCAATTATTATTATAGTCGTTTTTCTTACATTTTACACGGTAATTGCACAGTTTTTTTAAATTAATGCAGGGGAATTTTGACCTAAAACACGGTATTTTTTATCTGTTAGTAGGTAGGTACCTATACGGTAGTTGATAATTTGAATCTGTTAACACTGCATCTGCGGAACACGACTCGAAGTCAGGCGCTTAGTGTTGCACTAGATTTTGACGAAGCTATACCTTTAACATGGATTCTAATGAAGCTGCACTGCTGCTTGTTTTATTGATAAAGCGAAAATATCAATCACGCCAAAGGCGGTGTTGGTTACATCCAATAACCAGTTCACGTTTTACTTTTGGAGAGCATTCATTATTTCATATAATACGAAGAGATGAACGGATTTTTTTTTACATTTTGGAATGAAGTACATTTTAAGAGCTTTTGTTATATCTGGAAGCTAGTCTAATACGAAATGATACACATCTAACTAATGAACTAACTATATTTGTGATGCCTATATAGGTATATATTCCTATAGAAAAGTTTTAATGTTCTGTACTTATCTCTTCGTTTTCAGAAATGAATCGCCTCGTATGCAGTAATTATCACCCTTGGCACTTTCTTGAAGCCATCCTGCATAGTCCTCTTGTTTTTCCACGTTTTCAAATAGTTTTGGTCATAGTAGGTACCGTTTCCTAATGTTCTGAGCTGGAGATTCTGACCTTTGACTCCGTGATCCTTCTTCTCCACTATTATTTTCCTCGCTACTGTCAGAAATTACTAAAACAGCTCACAATTATGGAGTCATAAACTACAATTATAGGTACCAAAATTGCTGCAAATGCAATGCAAGCAAAGCAAACTTACTTTTCGTCAAGAAAATTATATACAATTCAGTCATTTTTTATATAATATAACTTAGCATACTGTTTCTCCTAATTATATTTTCGCATAACATTAATTACGCATAACTGCTTACACATAATTTATTTAAGAATAGTTTCTGTAATCATAATAATGATTAAACATAACATTCTACATCATAAACTTATTAACGAATAAGGATTATTTAAACATATTTTTACCATGCATGCAGCAAGCATACAAACACGTAAACAAGCATACGCCATGTATGCAACTGCAAGCATGCAATCAAGCATGCAATAAGCATGCAGCAAGCATGCAAAAAGATGAAAGTTAAAATAAATTATTTGTGTGTGCAATTGAATGTTAAAATAAATTATTACATTCAAAAATTAACAAAAAGATATGAATTTATTTTTCTAACCGCCAGATTAAGGAAATTCCTCCACATAATTGTCAAATTATGGTATCAGTACGACTAGGACATCAAGATGAAGCGTCTGTATAAAAATCTGACGCGCTCGAGTATTTCGAGGTCTCGATTTTTTTGCATTTTCAAAAATCGACCACTACCTTTGGGCGCTTCTAAATCGTCAGTCTTTTGAATAGGAGCTACTTGAGGCTTCATTTAACATCCCTCCTCAATATCTGACGCGCTCGCCAAAATTATTGTTTTTATCCTACTTTCTACCCCTTTTACGGCCACCATGCAAACCGGTAGATTAACATTTTTCCATTACCAGAAACACGTGGGGCGTATACACTATTAATATCTGACGCTGGGGCGGGTCTGGGTCTATGCTTTAACGGTTCCCGTACGGCATGCTTAACATGTTAGCATAGATGCAGGCCTACCCTATCATCTCCTTCAGAGGTGGTAGGGGGGCGTTGGTCTTGGGGGAGAGTGACAAGTTGGTCGCAAAGATCCCCAAGGCAAGTTCGGCGGACTAGCCTTCTCGAGGTTGCCAGCCCTGTTAATGGGTCTAGCTCACTAGGATATAGACTCAAACAGAAACCACCGAGCGCTTTAGTATAAAATATATATAGTATGTATTTGTGTAAGGTGTATTTCATAATATTTTCTTATATTTTATACAACCACACTATCGCGGGCCAGAGTAGTGTGGTTTTCTTTCTTTCTTTCTTTCTTCTTCTTTCTTCTGCCCAAACAAAAAACAATGGACGCACATAATAAAAAAGAGAAATTACCCCAGGAGGGTACCACGCACCGTGGAGAATCCCTCACCGAGCCCAGCTCGGTCAGTTCCTCGTATTCTGGGGGGAACAAAAAAGTGTGCGAAGAGCGAGGATCAAGCCTCGACCTATCAGGCCTCGCAGAGGCCATACCAAAAACGGAACCGCGACAACCTGACACGAACAGTGTCACGAAATGGAGCCAGACTGCTCATAAGCGCCCTTGCAAAAGGGCAGCTGACAAAGCAGCGAAAGCTCCCGACAACCCAGGGTTGAAAGGCCAACCTGAACGCAGTCGCCCCAACAGGCGCGCGAGACGGACGGCCCTTCGACTACCAAAGGCACCGAAGGGGACGGCAGACGCAGCAGCGGCAACGCAGCGCGACCCTGTACCGTCCACCTCGACACCGACCGTGACAGTACACGCAGCAGCGGAAACGCAGCGCGACCCTGTACCGTCCACCTCGAAAGAGGCAGCGACGGCGCAGAAAGACACGGCACTACCACCACCGGTTCCACCCAAAAAGCCGAAGAAGAGACGTACTCCGAGGGGTCTGCGCGGTCGGCGGACTGCTGCGGCGGCGCCCATTGCTCCTGAAAAGGAACAACCTGGGACCGGGTGTGGTCCGGGAGAGCGCGCTTCTACGAAGCGTGCTCGCCTGGACGACACCCGATCACCCAGAGGGGAGGCCAAACGCGCGAAAACCGATGCGAAACCGAAGCGGGCAGTGAGCTATGCAGATGCGATGCAATCGCATCTGAAGGTAGCGGTCATTACTGTCCCGCCGAGGGACCTCTCACAGAGTCAGGCAGAGCAGCTTAAGGTAGCTATCGATGATAGCATCCTACAAGCAGCACTGTCGCCACCGTCTCCGAGTGCGCGAGCTCCATCTTTCCGCGGGCGTCCCTTCATGATGGATGGGATACTAGCGATGTGGTGTGAGGACGCGAACGCTCTAGGCTGGCTGGAAGAAGCGGTCAAAACCATCGTATCACCCATACCCGGCACCACTCTGGCTGTCATCAAGCAGTCAGAGCTGAAGAAGAGGCTGAAGGCAGGGCTTCTTTTACACACTCGTATCACCGACGCCGAGACGCTGCAGAAAGTCCTTTGTGCCCAAAACCCGTGGTACAAAGTCGACTCCTGGCAGTGTTACGACATGTCAGTGGACGAGAAGACCGAAGAGGGAAGCTCTCAGGAGAAGGTGGTCCACTTGATCCTGGGCATTCCCGAAGACCAAAAGGAGACCATCCTTGAAAGAGGCCGCCGTGTAGCCCACATGTCCGCAAGCGGATACATCCGCTTCTTCAACATGGAGGAGGAGACAACGAGCGGGGAGAACCAGACGGCGACGGGTGAGACCACGGCGAAGGAGACGTCAACTCCTAAGGCGACCACCTCAGCTCCCCAACAGGGTCCGAGCGGGGCGGGGTCGAGCTCACAGTCGGAAACGGGGGAGGGAGGGACAAGCGACGAAGATGACGTCCTCCGCAGTCCCTAATTCCCTCACCATAATTCAAACCAACCTCCAGCACAAACAAATAGCGGCGGCCACCTTACGCAGAGTGCTGGAGGTAGACAACAAGACCGTCGCCCTGATCCAAGAACCTTGGATCAGGAATAACAGAATATGCGGTCTGAACAACATCGGAGGTAAGTTGCTGTTAGACACCTCTATTGACAAACCAAGGACTTGTATCTTCATGCCTAAAACCATGACAACAACTTTGCTTAACCAATTCTGTTCTAGAGATCTCACGGCAGTTAAAGTCCTCACAGATAAACCAACAACCCTGGTGTTGGCATCAGCGTACATGCCGAGCGAAGGCGAAGTGCCTCCAAAGGAACTGGCCGAGCTGGTGCAACACTGTGACACACACGCCTGGGATCTAATCATCTCCGCAGACTGCAACGCTCACCACTCGCTGTGGGGAAGTAAGGATATAAACAAAAGGGGTGAGTTACTAACCGAATACATATTTCAAACAAACCTAAACATCATGAATAGGGGCAAGGAACCTACGTTTGTGAGTTCAAGGTACCAAACAATCATTGACATTACTTTAGCAACAGACGCGGCGGCGGACCTTATAAAAGGATGGCACGTGTCAAACGAACCATCCTTTGCGGATCACCGCCGCATATGTTTCCAAATACAGTACAAACCGACAGACCCTGTCCGATACCGCAACCCCCGTAAAACCGATATAACAAAATATTTAAATTTACTTACCAATGCACTAAGTGACATTCAAATGACAGACTCGACACTTAGTACAGAAAACATAGAAACAAACATACAGCTTTTATCCAAAACCCTCTTAAAAAGTTACGAACTGTCATGTCCTACAGTAGTACCCAAAGTGTCGAACGAAAGTTCCTGGTGGGGGCCAGAACTCGAACGTCTACGGGAAAAACTTAGGACACTTTTTAATCGAGCGAAGAACACCAGAGCCGACGAGGACTGGGATAACTATAAGACTGCACAGAAACACTACAAAAAACGGATTAGATTCCGTAGTAGAGAAGGTTGGCGCACTTTCTGTAGCAGTATTAACTCAACGAACCAGGCCGCTAGAATAAAGAAAATTCTAGCCACGGGAGACCTCAAACTTCTGGGCACCCTTAAAAAGGCTGACGGCACCTACACGAGTACAGAAGACGAAACCAGTGCACTATTGCTTGAAACACACTTTCCCGGCTGTCAAATAACAGCAGAGTCAGAGTGGCGGGACGAGCACTATAGCACACCAACATCCCAGGAATGGGAAATTGCAAACGAGATAGTAACCGCAGACAAGGTGGCATGGGCCCTAAAAAGCTTTAAGCCGTTCAAATCTGCCGGGCTGGATGGAATATTCCCAGGATTACTACAATGGCCAATAAATCTGATAACAAAGTACCTGGTACCAATATACAGGGCATGCATTGCCTTCAAATACATACCTACAGCATGGAGGGAAGCGAAAGTAGTATTCTTACCAAAACCAGGTAAAGAGGACTATACTCACGCAAAATCCTTCAGACCCATCAGCCTAACGTCTTTCCTACTGAAAACGTTGGAAAGACTGGTTGACCGACACCTACGGGATGGAGCACTGAAAACAAAGCCATTACATCCCCAACAACACGCTTACACGAAAGGCAGATCAACTGAATCGGCTCTGCACTTGTTAGTACACAAGATAGAGTCAGCCATTACAAATAAATCATCAACACTAGCTGCCTTCATAGATATAGAAGGAGCTTTTGATAAAACCACGCACAACAGCATTATCCATGCCCTGCAAGGCTACAAAGTCGAACCAGTAATAACAAAATGGATTACTGAGTTGGTCAGCAAAAGGGCAGTTCAAATAGAAGTAAACAATACAACAAGAGCAAAAGTGATCAAGGGATGCCCACAAGGAGGCGTCCTATCACCACTTCTATGGAATATAGTAGTGGACAGCCTTCTAAAAAGACTAAACGAACAAGGCTACACTACTATTGGATATGCAGATGACCTAGCAATACTGATAAGCGGAAACGCTGAAAGCATCTTATGCGAAGTAATGCGATCTGCTTTACGTATTGTGGAACAATGGTGTGGCGACCATCAGTTGTCAGTAAATCCAAGAAAAACAGAACTCATTCTTTTCACCAACAAAAGGAAGTTACCAGAACTCAAGCTACCAAACTTATTCAATACCAAACTCTCCCTATCAACACAAGTGAAATACCTGGGCGTCACACTTGATCATAAATTAAATTGGGCGAGTCATATCGAAAATAAAACAAAGAAGGCCTGTATAGCTTTTTATCAGTGCAAGAGACTAGTTGGTAAAAAATGGGGTCTCAACCCTAAAATAACACTGTGGCTATACACTTCAGTTATCAGGCCGTCTATAACATACGGATCCGTTGTGTGGTGGCCCAGAACACAACTGGCTACGGTGAAAACGAAACTCCAAAGCCTGCAACGCCTGGCTAGTGTTGCGGCAACTGGATGCATGAGAACTACTCCATCAGTCGCTCTTGAGTACCTGCTGAACCTAAGACCTCTGCATCTCGTCATTAAAGAAGAGGCACAGGCAGCCGCACTAAGACTGAGAGCCAACGGACTGTGGAAGCTAAACATAGAAACACCACACTCAACTGTACTGAATGGAATCCTGAAGGAAATACCACTCCTTGAGGCGCCCACGGACAGAACATTGTGTCATCATGTTTTCGATCGAAGATACAATATCCAACTTACAGCAGAAATGGAAGATAACTCTGGTATCGATGAAGTTAGGATATACACAGATGGCTCCAAAACCACACAGGGTACTGGGGCAGGTGTCTTCTCGAACGACCTAAATATTAAAATCTCAACCACCCTACATAAACTTAACACTATCTTTCAAGCAGAATGTATAGGTATAACCAAAGCAGCACAAGCGGTTGCAGCCAGAGATGTCAGAGGACATAATATTAAAATTGTCTCAGACAGTGCATCCGTAGTTCAAGCTCTACAAAGCAATACTATAACCTCGGTCCTAATACTGGAGTGTCATAATACACTGCAGTCCATTGCAAACACAAACAGGGTGACTCTGCAATGGATTAAAGGACACAGTAACTCACTGGGTAATGATGCAGCCGATGAACTGGCCAAAAGGGGTTCAAGGACGGCGGTATACGGCCCGGAACCACTACTGCCTATACCCCTGGCACAAATCAGAGCATGGCTGCGCCTTACAACAGAAGCTAACCACCAAACAGAATGGAGAAACAGCGCAGGATGCAGGCAAACAAAGAATGCTGTTCCGGTAACTTCAAAGAAGCTTGCCCGCAACCTCACAAGACTAAACAGGGACCAAATCCGTAAAGTACTAGGTACGATAACCGGACACTGTCCCCTAAACAAACACCTGTGCACCATAGGTGTGACAGATAGCCCTCTGTGCAGAGGCTGCATGGAGGCGGAAGAAACGCCACAGCACGTGCTCATGGAGTGCAGGAGCGTGGCGGATCAACGGGCACAGATTCTCCAGTCTCCAGTATCACTATCGGAAGTCTGCAGCAACCTGAAAAGGCTGCTCGGGTTCTGGGAGGAACTAGGATGGCTGGAATAAAAGAAGAGACAGATTTCACGTACAATGGCCCAATCGAGTGGCTAAGTGCGGAAAAGGCCCCGACAAACTAACTAACTAACTAAATATCTGACGCGCTCGAGTATTTCCATGTGACGGTTTTTTTTTACATTTTTAAAATCCTGTACACGCTTTCCCCACCAGTGAAAGTGCATACACCTCATAACCTTTTTTTCTTTTTATCATCTAACCTTCACAATCCAATAGATCTCCACGACGCTCGAGTAAATCCCGATTTAGCCTCTTGGGCTCCCCTACTATCAACATTCATGGCATTCATGGTACGCTGGAGGACGTGTTATTTTGCCGCAATGTACCCAACAGCCGCCTATCAGTAACGAGGATGCAACAGGCCGGTTTTAACAAGGGCCAATATCAGTAAGGATGGTAAAATCATAATACAAGGTATGGTTGTGAACATTTTAATTTTTAATGATTTTGTATTGAAGATTAATCGATCTGTTTCTTGAATATGCATAAGTCATGATAATAATATTACAATTGTAGCATCAAACATTAGGTGATATTATAAGTAAGCACAAAGAATCTTGGCGAGATCCATCCATTCATTTGTATGAAAAGAATAAATAATTTTGAGGGCTAAAATATTTTCCAATGTGAAGAATACATTACCAGGAGTAGATTGATATACTTACGATATTTTTAAAACCCCCCATAATTAAAACATTACGAAATGAAAATAACACTTTTTCGTTACATCTCGATGCCCATTTTGTTTCGATGCCCATTTTGTATTTTTTTCTTTTTAAAAAAAAAGGTGACAAGCGACGTTAACGCATATCAATCAAATTGGCAGACTAGTGATGTGACTAATATGTAGAAAAAAATAATCATTATTTGTGATATTATTTCCCATAAAAGAAACATCGGCTGTCAGTATCACTGTTACTGTCACTCGCCGTTTCGTTCTGAAATAATAGGCTTTTCGTTACACTATTCACCTTTTTTTTCGGGGTTTTAAAAATATTGTAGAAGCCTGAAGATACTCTTTAGGTACCCAAGAATATAAGAATTAGAATTTCAACGTCTCTAAGCATCTTTATTTTTTTGCACAAATCCTGCCATGATTCTTTATTGACTTGAAAAATAACTCTATAGTTAATAACTTAACCTCAATCAAAACAGTATCGCCTAACAATAAATTGTGCGAGAAGACGAGAAACAGACATGATTGCCATTCCATTCCTCTAAATGTGTGTGAAACCCATCAATCCTTCTACAATCGATAACAAAATTATTTTGTTTGTTGATCAATTCACTACGTACGATACGCAATAGCATTATAAATTCAGATGCTTTCACGATTTTTTAAGATTGCGCAGCAAAAAGTAAGCCAAGTTTTAAATTAAATGGAGCCAAAGCATTTGATTTGAAATTGGTCAAAGTCAAAGATCTTTATTGTGAGACAGTGGTTAAATATTGTTAGTAGAGTTGTTAAATATTGGTTAATTTGTATTGTGACAATGGAAAGGAACATCTATCCAATGAAATGAAATAATAATGTGTTTCTAAAGGAATTTTGTATCAGTTTACTATTCTTGGAACACCACAACAAAATAGCGTTTCAGAGCGTATAGTTAGGATAAGGACAATAACAGACAAAGCCCGCGCTATACTAAACGGTGCTAAATTGTTCAAGTGTGTTTTTTTGGGTGAGGCAGTATTAACTGCAGTATATTTAGTAAATACTACATCTATCCGCGCTTTGAAATAAACTGAAACACCATTTAAATTGTGGCACGATAAATAAAAAACAAAAAAAAAACTAAAGAAAAAGTAATGAAATATTTAAAGGTTTTGGGTTTTACCATTATAATTATGTATATAATAAAACCTCTAAAACTAAATATGATGAAAAGTCAATTTGAAAGGGCATTCTGGTAGGGCATGTACAGGCGGTGGTGAGCTTTAAAACCATCTGCGACGATAAGTTCGCGTGAAGCCGCCTAACCCCGCAGCGCCGGATCCGTGACAGAAACAATGCTTGCTGCATGTTGCATGCCTGCTTGCATGTTGCATGCCTGCTTGCATGCTGCATGCTTCCTTGCATGCATTTTGCATGCTTCTTACTGGGACCACTTAAACCACTTTTGTCCATAATCAACTGTTTTATTAAGTGCCATTACATTTAAATAATTAATTAAACAAAATAGTAGGTTAAACTAATCTGTGTCGCCAGTGTAATAATTACATTAGTTTTGAAAGCTCTTTCAAATATTTAATTTCACTCAAATTGAAATGAACTGAAATGAAAACATGGTAATAAAAACAGTGGTATAATAAATGTTCGGAAACATAATACTTCGAACAAATGTTCTATGTTCTATGTTAGGGGGGTTTGGTTTCCGCACTTAGTCCTTAAATATGAACCATTGTACGTGAGCAATGGCAGCCGATTACTCCAACCAGCCCACCTCCCCCCAAGCAGATCAGTCTTCCCAGTCTTCTCAGGTCGTCCGCAAGGGAGTTTGGTGTTCCAAGGGTTTCCCTGCCGATCTGGGTGACGCCAGTGCACTCAAGGAGTACATGCGCCACCGTTTCGTCAAATCAATGATGCCTAAGGTGTGAAAGTGTTTGTTCAGTGAGCAATGTCCGGTGATAGTTTCTGCCACCAGTCGCAAGTTATCTCTGTCCAGGTGCAGAAGGCGCTTGGTCAGTTTCGTATCCAGGGATTGCATAGCCTCCTTGGATTGCCTGCACCCTGGTGTCGAGGTCCACCATCTCTCCGCTTGTGTTTGTGTGCGAACAAATGTTATTTCGGCTTACGATGGAGTAAGGAAAAAAAGTCGAATTGATAATAGGTCATCTGATACAGTGGCAGACGTGACCACAATGAAGAAAAAAAAAACGATAATAGTTGAAAAGTTTTAGGTGAAATTAAATTCGGTCAAATATTTTTCGAACTTACGACAGATAACTCCTTATAACATCAGCTATTATATCTGCCAGTGAAAGTCCCGTCAAAATCGGTCCAGCCGTTTTAGAGATTAGCCGGAACAAACAGACAGACAGACAACAATTTAAAAAAAGGTTTTTTTAGGATATGTTCCGTACTTACTTTCATATTCATTTATTTAGTAAAAAGCTGTTATTTGGACATTACAAACAGACACTTCAATTTTATTTATTTGTATAGATATAGATATGTATTGTAATATGTATGTATGTATATTGATGTATAGATAATTTGCGAGGTTTTCTATTTTTGTACGGAACCCTATTTTGTTTTTCTAAAATAAAAGTAGCCTAAGTTACTCCTTATATCATCAGCTATCTCTGCCAGTAAAAGCCCCATCAAAATCGGTCCAGCCGTTTCAGAGATTATCCTGAACAAACAGACAGACCGACAGACAGACAGACAAAAATGTAAAAAAAAGATTTTTTGGGATAGGTACTGTATTTACTTTCATATGCATTTAATAAAAAGCTGTTATTTGGACATTACAAACAGACACTTCAATTTTATTTGTTTGTATAGGGTAAAACCAGGAGAGATGGACCACATTTTTTCCAACTTTAATATCTTTTTTTATTGCTTAATAACTAATACACAATTTAGCTAACTAATACTACTAATACTAACTAACTATCAATAGTCAACATTTTTTTTATTTTAACATGGCACGATCTTAGCTTCTTTATCGAAATAATTGAAATATTAAAAAAGTACCCCCGGTCCATCTCTCCCATACTATACGGGTGAGTCGGACCACCCAGTAGGGAGTGATGGTCCTAAGAAAAATAATCATTAACACTTCTTAAACAAAAAAATAAACGTTCAAAATAAAATAACAAGTAATATAAACAATTAAATTAAAGGAAAATCTTTAATTTCAATTTGTCACCGTATTATCTCTTGTTCACTATCTTCATCAGAACTGTCTTAATTTTTTATTGTCTTTTATTTTCTTTTTGGGTAGAAATTTGTCTTTTAGTTCCCTTCTTTTTCTGTGTTACTTTTAAAGTCTGTTTAGTTTCAGTAGAATTTTCCTTTTTAGTTTTCCTGAATTGGTTTTCTTTTAAATTTTGAATATTTTCAGTAGAGTTCAAAATTACTGCTATTTTTCTTGGCCTATGACGGACGATTGCAGTTTTTTCTATGATAGGGATTGGAGTAACCATAACCATAACCACAAATAGCAACTAATCATCTAAAACCACTTAAAATTTGCAAATAAAATGTTTGACTATTGGTCCATCTCACCCATACATAACATGGTCCATCTCTCCTAAATTGAGTTGAGAGACGGACCACTTTCTCATATTAAAAGCACAATAAATAAACAAAAGTAGGTAACGGAGGAATTTCCACTACTTCATCGTGTCTACTAGAAGCGTGGGTGCTTACCACTATAAAGTGTTCTTTCCTAATAAAATATATTCACTGAAAAAATCATAAACCTTTTGAGGGCTGATAAATGGTCTCATGCTACCAGTATCAATCATCATTTTCGCGTCTATTTCTCTCTTTCTTTTTGCGTCTTTTTTTCTTAGAAGAAATAGACGCGAAAAAAAAAAGTTTTAAATTAGGATCGCAATTTAGTTTTAAGATTTCTTGTCTTCCACCGAGGCATTTTCCTGAAAATTCACATTCTGACTGTCATTTGTTGATTCTAATTTGTCATCAGGTATGTTACAATCGTTCGTGTCATTATTTACGTTATCATAGTAATAGTTAATGTCATTTAAGTAGTCATAGTCATTTGACGGATTATAATAGTTAAATTCATCCCAATAGGGTCCATATACATACTCGTAATCGTGCATAGTAAGTTCATTCAAATTAAAACCTTGTTGCTGCTTCGGTTGGGCTGTTCTCATAGATACGTCACTATCTTGATTTTGGAGTTTTAATACCTGGGGAAGATTCGAACCAGGCTGCGGTGGTTTGTAACCCAGTTGTTGCGGTAGTTTGTATCCTAACTGTAGGGGTGGTCTATAACCAAACGGTTGAGGTGGCCTATAGCCAAACAGTTGCGGTGGCCTATAACCGAATTGTAGAGGTGGCCTATAACCAAACTGTACAGGTGGCCTATATCCGATCTGTTGAGCTGGTCTATAACCGAACTGTTGTGGTTGCAAACCCAATTGAAGATGATACTCGAATACTGGCTTGAAGGGTTGACCTTGACCCAAAGTTTGAGGTATCTTGTTTTGCGTATTTTGGGGATTATTAAAATTAAATTTAGACTGAAAAGGTTTGTACCCTACTGGTTGGGTTATCGATGACTTTAAACTTGATCCCGAAATTTGATTATTACTATGAATACGGTTACGCATATTATATTGATCTAAGAAATTGACTTCTTCGAGTACGATGCTCAAGGCTGCTTCTAAGGTTGGAGGCAATTTAAGCCTAACGATACGCACCATATTTTCGGGAAGGTTGTACAAAAATACATTTAGAGCCGTATTGTTGTAGATAACCGACTTAGCACGTTTTTATTCCTCGTCATCAATTGTATTCACCTTCGACATTAATAACGAGCGAACATTTTGGTTTTTTTTATATTAAAATCTAAAAAGCTTTCACTTGAATTTTTATTTAAAGATTCTAATTCAATATTAATACAAGCTTCACTCCGGGGGTCTCCAAAATGTTGAAGCAGCAAATCTTTGAACGCGGACCATGTAACAATATCTTCACGTTCCGATAAGAGCGCAGCTGCATCCTCTTTCAATCTACTTGTTAAAACATTAAAAACATAAAGATTTTGTTCTTATTTCCCTTAAATCGATCAACCACGTACTGACATTTTCTCAAATAAAGGTTTAACTGTCTTTTATCACCATTATACAGTGGAATTAAATCAACAATTTCCTTTGGTATTGGTGCAACTGCAACTGTAGTGGGTGTCGTCATGATTATAGAGTAATGAACTGTACAGAGGTGCAACTCGCTTTAAAATAATCCTATTAAAATTAAATTCACACACACTAATATAACAAACACACAATTAATTAATCAGACACAAAATTAATTAATCAGAATACCCAATAATATGAAAAATAAACTTCGTAATACTTCTACTATAAAAATGTAAATTTAGAAAAAAAATAGTTTTACCTTAAGAGTAAATATCTTACAATTATTCATTGAATTTACAGTTAATACTGTTTATTTTATTCAATTCAATTCAATCAATCTAGATTTGAACTTTAAAGTTAATGCTGAAAATATGAACTCTCTAACATTGACACTACTCTATGTTTTATGTTCTAAGAATTGAACAGAGATAAGACCACATAATGTCATAGGTACAGAGTTATCAGCTAAAGACTAAACAATAATCTGTCTGTTATAATGAGCAAGTTTTGATCTCGAAAATAACATTTAAAACTTATGAAAAATATAGGAGAATTAGGGAACATAGGGTTGGCGAAAAGATTTACTCACCAACCGCCCGTGACTCCCATACTCGATGATTTCTGCACTCACGCGATTTAAAAGAATATTTATTTGGTTCGAAGGATTTTCTCTGCTTTCGTAGATTTTACGCTTAATGTTTTCTAGTCGAATTTGGACGTCCGGAAAAACGCGAAACTACGGATTTCTACGAGAAAATCCTACCGGCTGCGCCACTTTTGGTTTCGGAGCGTGAGAAACCTTACTATATGTTTTACTTAAATGAGTAGGTACTCAGGATTTTTACTGAGGATAAAAATGAGAACACGTAGTGCCGATTTGGAGGCGACTTTTATTCTAATTCAAAATACATACAGGGCTCATCCGGTGGACATAGACCGCTGAGCTTGCGAACGACAGAGTCTAGACATAGTAGATATATGTACGTACTTAATCTAGAGCGGACGGGTGAGGTGTATCTATAACTAAGTATTTACTTTGTATGTGTTGAAAGCAACCCCCCCCCCCCCCCCCCCCCTGTAAAAAAATCGGACTTCCCATACAAAATCAATAGTCAGCTGATCGATTTTGTATGGGAAGTCCGATTTTTTTTTTAATATTTCGACCCATGTTTTTTGGAGAAAGTTATTCAATTTCATGGGTACTATCACCCTGAGAAATTTGGAACGTGAATAAAAAATCACCTAGTATACAGTCTATATGCAGTAGTGTGTACGGTGTGGCGACGCGTCGCCATATAACTATTACCGAAGTCACTGATTAAACGAATTAAGTAGTCACGATTTGAAATAAATTCGTAAATTTATGTATTTAATGAAAATAAATGTTTATTCAATAAATAGTCATCGTTATCTGGAAAAAAAACGTAATATTTTATTTTATCATTATGACATATTTAGTTCCTATCACAATCTGTTCTTTTCTGCATATTACTTTTACAAAATAATGTCGATGTTTCACATCTGCCAGGCGTCCCGTGACGGCTCACATTTTTTTTTCCTATTCCATTTTTGTTTTCAATATCAAAGTATTTATTTGTGCGATTTCTGGTGATACAGGTGTTACAGATTAAAACAGATCTTCAAAAATCTACCCTTTAGGGCCATAAACAAAAATAGCAATTTCATATAATAATTTCATATAGGTAATTTAACAATATTAAACGTTTATAATATTAAAATAAATAGTACAAATTTATTTTGTTGCTGGTGCCGAATGCTCTCTTGTTAAGCAATCTGTTAGCCGTAACTCCGTAGGTAAACGTACCTAAATTTGCTTGTTCGTATACAAAGTATAGGTTTAGCTAATGTAGACTGTATAATATCATTGACTGTACTGATCAAATTGTTTGTGACTTATTAATTGGTGATAATCTTTTACGATTTCTAATTCATGTGTTACCCGGTTATTGTTTAAAATATAATGTGATGATTAACTGACTTATTTTAAAACTTAGTTTAACAATTATTTTGTCTATTTCGTGTTATAAGTGATATAAGTGCGTAAGTAGGCTATTTTTTCTAACTTTGAATAATACAAAACCGGAAATAGGCATTATCAAGATAACAGAGCAAGCGCCAACGAATATGAAAGTGCGTGTTTCAAATTTGATTTTGATTCTGGTGCTGAATGTTCTTTAATGAAGAGAGTATTTCTTGCAAATTTAGAGGTCGAAGAGTAAATGAATGTGGTATCTTTATTTGGTTTAATAGGCAATAATAATGTTAATAGTACTTTGCAATAAATTGCTGTGTCAGGTAGTAAATAATGATTTTGCGACGAAAACACACGACAGCCTACGTTACGTATTTAGTGATATTTAATTGCGTCAAGAGATTTTTTGCAACGGTTAGTACGACCGCAACTGAGTTTTCTTTGTCAAAGGACAATATTGTAATTAAATGTTTGTAATTCGAGTAATGGTTACCTCTTACATAAAAATGATTTTAATTTCGTTGGCACTATACCTATTTCATTAGACAGAAAATGGTGATAATGTAAAATCCTTGATAACATTTTACAACAAATCTAGATTCGATAACGATAAAAATAAACTAGTAAAATTTAATTTGGTGACTTGGTTTTGATTCGAAATAAGGAAAGAAATCAGACCAACTAAGATCTTAAATACAAAGTACCCACCGTTCAAAATTGTAAAATTGCTTGATGGCGATATGTTTTAAAGTCCTTGACCGGCAATCATACTTACAAGTATGCACATGACCGTGCCCGTAAGATGCCAACCTGTGAAGTTTCAACAGAGTATGTGTAATAGGGTGAAGAAACCTTGACAGACGTATTATGATGGCGGTTGTTGGCTGTTTGGTCAATCCGCATCCACAAGACGCAGTCGCAACCAAAGACTACAATTGGTCGCAACTGTGTACGTTGTCGTTCAGGGCGTGATGAGTGGCTTGTGGTGTGGTGTGGACCTGGGTCTCGTAAGAGACTATATTAGTCACATGGACGTGACTTGGGCCTTATGGCTATTGGTTTAGATAGACCTGGGACTTTGAGAGTCTATTTTGGTGAACAGGCAGTCAGCTGTTAGTTGCATGGTGGAACTGGGCCACTAAGGCAGGCGCGAATCATAATGTCAATGCTGTTAAAGTTTAAATTGATTTAGACTATGTTAAACTTTACAAGGTTTTTGATTATTGTGTTAACAATTATTGTTGTGTTGGTCTTGTAATGACCTGGGAGTCGTAGACTCTATGTGAAGTTGTGTGTTGGTCGTATCACTTAAGGTGATGACGATATGGGTGGCATGAGTGCCACTAGCTGCTGTGGCAGCCATGAGCGTTGTATCATGTGATCTTATTGTGTCAATACTAAAATTTGTTTTTTTTTTTTTGAGGCTTAGAGGAACCTTTTGTTTTTGAATTATTAAAATGATACAAAAATAGTTTGTTTTTTATTGTTAATTATGGTTCTTCTTGATAACTTATGGTCAGGTTGGCCAAGATCGCTGTGATACCTCAAATTTGGTTACATTGTTCACAGGTACACACGAGGACGTGTGACGAGTCAGTATGGCCGTGTCGCAGCAAGCAATAATTTTACGTTACAGAGGATTTAATTTGATTATTGTAGTACTTGCAGAAGAAATGGCGGCACATGGACAGAGTCGTGTTGGAGAGTGGGGACCATAACAGTATCAGTGACCATAACCATAGTAGTTGTATTTTTCTTTGTTATTGTTCTACCTTATAACTAAGATAATAGAATAGAAAGGAAACCAGTGGACTGACTGACTGACTACCTGACTGACTGAATTGTTTTATTGAAATACATTTGAAGGGGGTACAATTTAATAAGAGGTGAAATATCGGAAGGAAAATATTGAAACGGCTGGACCTATTGATGTCAAAACTTATATTTTAGCTACTTACTACAAATAGAAAACAATGGTATGGAAAAGTAGCTCTAAGAGAGTGAGATAAGGGATGACATTTTGTATAGCAAAATCGAAACAGCTGAAGCTATTAATGTCGAAAGTTTCAAATTAAAATTGCTGAAGATTTTGTAAATCCAATCCCAAAGTGGAGTTGCCTTAACAAACTGGCGGGTGTCATTCAATAGATTTTATACATTGCAGGAGGTAGTTCGTCGACGTAATTTGGTTTCTTTTCTCCGGCAATTCCGATCAGTTGTGTGTTCACCTTATCTTTGATGGAGCGTTCTTTATTAAATTTCCTCACCTTAGCAAGGAATTCATTTCTCGTATTGACACAGCCGAATTCGGTCTACATAAACCCGATTTTCCGGGTATACGATATACATCCCGAAAACCAGATGTCTGATTATACGTCATGTCAACAGTCCTAACTATGCTTGATACTACAGAAATGAGATCTACAGGCTTATCTTCCTGTTTTGTCGGTAAATTACGCGACTTGATAGTGGCTTATCGTGACAGGAAGTTCACATCTTATATCTGTTTCTGTAAACGGTAAATGTTGTTTGCGTTATCAAATTTTTCCTTTTCCAGTTTCGATACTTTAGAAGTAATATCTTCATATTTTCCGTTCATGAAAGTCATGCTGCGGTCCATTTCGGCATTGGTTTCCTCAATCAAAAGACATTTCTAGTTGAGCTCAGCTACATCGCTGACCAGCTTGTATAAAATAGCAGCTTGTTCGTCTTTCCAAGATATGAGCAGCTTTTCTTGCTCGGACTTCCAAGTTGTTAGTATCTCCAGTAACTCGACATTTGTTCTGTACGGTGATATTAATAGCATCTACTTTTTCGGTACCGGCAGTCAAAATATCAGGTTCAGAAAGAGATTGTCCATGATTCAAGCTTGGTCTAGGCGAAGTTCTTTTCTTTTATTTTAGAATAATAATGATACCATACCAAAACTATTAGTGTTGGGATAGTCAATGATTTTGCGTAAAGAACAAATGATAAAAATGGTTTAATTTCAATAAAACTTTTAATGTTCGTATGTAAGATGTGGAATTAAAAGTAATTTACTTACTTTTTCTACTTTTCTTTTTTACTTTTTTTACTTTTCTCATTTAAATAGTGTAAAGATATAGATGGGTGTGTTGTGTGTGTTTTATTTTTAATAGTGTATAATATCGTGTTTTTAAGAAAAGTTATTAAATTTCAAATAAAATGTTTGCTTAAAGTACATTATTTAAGTTCATTCAATTTGGTTCATTCTTAGGTACACCACCTCAGTACCTTTTGTTGTAAATTTCTGGTAACCCTTCCACTGTCAAGGTAATGAATAGAATTAAAAGTGCAAGTTTAGCCATTTTTTTCCCAAAAATATTCAATGTACAGTTTTGACGTCTTTTCGATTTTATTAATGAATAGATTACTACAAACAGACACTTTAATTTTATTTATTTGTATTGAATTATTTGATTTTATGTTAGTAGGCTACTCAGCCGGTGGTGTTGCTACGCCGTAGGACAGTATCCACGGATACGTGTAGTTACCCTACTAGACTGCCAAAATCTCACATATTTAAATCGAGACACGAAATAATTGAATCAACCTGACCCGACAGACGTTGTCCCTGTCTATCTTATCTATCCTATCAAACTACCTACCAACCTACCCTACCTACCCTACCAAACGATCTACCTAAAATTTTCTTATAAACAAACCTACTCCTGACAATAACAAACACAAAAAAAAAGAATTATCCAATTTGGTCCAACCGTTCGGAAGTTATGCGCTTACATACATTTCGGCGATTTATTTTTATATATAACGATTTTTGCATAGTAGCTAACGTGATGGCCCAGGTAAAAGACCTCGCCCTTAAGAGGAGCTCGTGGCTAAGTAAAAACTTATCCCCATCCGATCCGTACGATCGGATAGTCATGGTTTACTACGCTTAATTCGTGGATGACAATCCATTTTATACGAAAAACACGTAAACCCGTTAGCCGCGGTCATAATTCTTAGATCTTTGACAATCATTATGGATAGTCAGAACTCAGAAAATCTAACAACCAGTTTTGCCAAGGAATATCGTGTTACTCCAGTTACTGGGTTGTGGAGGTGGAGGAGATGCCGTCGCTCCATGTGAAACACTGGTACTCAGCTGCATCTGGTTAGACTGGAAGCCGACCCCAACATACTTAGGGATTGGCGAGGCAGATAATGTGCTGTCTAAGTATATCTTGGACATCACTGACATGCGCGAGGAAACTTGGACATATAGTTAATATAAAGCGTGGTAAGACGTGTAATCCTGGTATTTTAAAGGAAATACATTTTGATGTGCCAGATAATTAGGTATTATGACGCCGGCGACCACGGCTACTAGCAGTGCCGCGCGCATGAACGAACCTGCTCAGCAAAGCACCACTGACGCGCGCCTAGCATGCACTCAATGACACTGCCGACAGAATTGATTGGTTTTCTTGCTCTCTGAATGAATTTACAAAGATTACATTATATACCTATTATGTTCTATGCTATAAATAATAAGATTGAATTATTTAAGTACTACTACTTGTCCGTGTGGTGTCGGACGTAAAGAATAGCACCATCACATATCTTCCCGTGGGTGTCGTAAGAGGCGACTAAGGAACTTACCAGAGAATGGGCAGCAGCGTTCTCTGTGCTTTTGCAACAACCATACTGCGATCGCCAATCCGCCTGCCAAGCGTGGCGATTATGGCAAAACCCCCCCCTTGGGGAGGCCTATGTCCAGCAGTGGACGTCTTTCGGCTGAAATGATGATGATGATGACTTAAGTACCACGCTATCGCATTGGGTTGTAACCTGTAAAGGTAGTTGTGTTTGTGATAAAAGAAATAAATACGACTTGAGCAAGCGTGGTGTGCCTTCTCTGTATGAAAAGATTGATGCCTTTGCAGTGGGGCAATAATAGGCTACTAGGTATTATTAATTATATATGTATGGTAGGTATTAGCAGAATCTTCGGAGTTGGACCATGAGTGTTTTTACCTTATAAAGATTGAACTGGAAATACCTAAAAAAAATATTCTTCGAAACTATAAACAAGTGATAGCAGCTATCGTTGACAATAATTATTATTGCTGACCTAAGGACGGTCAACAGCAAGTCAGTGATAAGACTTGGACTGGAAAAACCACGCTTACTGCTATGACTTAAGGCTCTATCATCGTCAGATTGCTACCATGGCTGTGTGGTTGACTGTATCGGAATTAATACAAATTAAAAAACTAATAAAAACTGATAAGAAGTTTGTCTATACAACTGTACCAACTTTATGATAAGAAATTTGTCAATGGCACTGAATAAATAAGAGGAAAATCCTTTTAATAATTCAGTGACTTCTAAATCAACAACAAAACGTAGTCTAGTTATCTTCATTCATTATACTCCCGACCCGCCCTGGTTTTGCACGGTTGCAATTCGTGGTTGCAATTTACTGAACGTCATATTTTTTTTTGAGTTTGTCATATTAAAACCTTCATAATCTCCTAAAACTTTATTTCATTCAAACCTTGTTCTGACTGTTGCGAATATAACAAAACGCACGCTCTTTTTTAAGACGATACCCCCACCTTGCAACTTCTCCATAACAAGTATGTCCAATAGCGCACGGAATTGCGTCACACGTTTACCTGATACAAAACACTAAAATGTGCTAAATCTAATAATAGTGATTTCATAAAGTAATTCGTTTCTTTATTTTCATTCAAAGTAACGTGTCAACAATATTATTTTGAATAAATCCATCGATAACAATAATTTTATTATCGAAATAAAGTAACCACAAATCAGTGTGCATACACTGAGTACTCAATAAATCATGTTTCGAATTTATAAACAATAATTGATAGTAAAATCACATAAATTAACAATAGAAAACACAATTCATATCAAAAGTTAACTACCCACAATTGTGATTAATAAAAACCGTCTCTGACATATTTTTATAGGCTTGCGTTTGGCCGCAACTCACTTGATATTAAGTGATGTGCGGCTGTTATTGTAATTAATTTAATTTTTATTATCATATCTTCATTGTACATATATACATATTGTAATACATTTTTTAATATTTGTATAAAATAAAATCATTTCATTTCAGAACAGGGTCCAAGTACCGGTGGCCAAGGCTCTTGAGAGAGGAATTTCCTAACAAGTCCTTGGTCCAGCTGGCCAACGAGAGCCTCCTAAGATGTTGGTCATGGGCTCTTGGAGATGATTCCATTAGTCGGCACAATGGCTACTTCACGTTCCACATGTTGACAACCTCGCAAACCAAGTCAAGATATTAATTTGTTTATCTTTGACGACACGGTTGGCGCAGTGACTGTACGATCGACTGCTGCGCAGCGTGTTGCGGGTTCGAATCTCGCCCAGGGTAAATATTTGTGTGATGAGCACTTGTGTTTGCCTTGTGTCTGGGTGTTGTTTACCTATAAATTATGTATGTATTTAAAATGTATTTGTATATGTATATCAGCTGTCTGACACCCATAGTACAGGGTCTCCCTAGTTTGGGGTCAGATGGGCATGTGTGCAATGTCCCCACATATTATTATATTATTACCCGACTGCGCCAGAAGGAGGGTTATGTTTTTCGGGTGTATGTATGTATGTAAATTTCTTTGGCACGCTTTGTAGCCTAAACGGCTTGATAGATTTTGGCTTGAGAGGTGTCGTTTCATTTGTCTCAATAGGGTATTACACACATTTTTGAAAAGTGTCTCAATGAAATTCTGTAGTGCTAATATGACACCAAAAAAATCACAAAATTTTTATTCAATCGATAAGTGCCATAAAAATGCATCTAAATTTTAAATTTTCAAAATTCGCGCGTAGTTTGACGAAAACGCCTCTTACTGGACGCCATATTGCTCAGCGTAAATGACGTCAGTTCGTTTTGTATCAAATGAGCTCATATTAAATATGATAATTGTATATCATTTAAAAATAATTAAAACCGTATTTCGTAATAAGTGTAATAATGAAAAAATTACGTTGGTTACGAAAATAATAAAAGTACAAAGCCTATATTATGCCAATCGGTTGACTGACAGTTGTCAATTTTTTGTTTATACAGCCGTATGGCGTAATAACATGGCCGCTACTATTTCACGGTGTTTTATTAACAGATTAAAAATACTGAAAACAATAAATTGAATTTAAAAATTTGTTTTGTTATTTTATGAACTAAAACTTACATTTCCCGACTGCTTTATGCCTAAACTGTCTCAATAACATATTTATAGATGTTTTCTCGTATAGAGTAAAATACCCTATTGTGTGAGTGACACTGGGTATATCAAAATTATATAAATTAAACTGTCCGATTTTTGACGACGTATTCGTGTTTTCTAAAAAGTTTTTACCACAAAACCTATCGAGTGGGGTATCAAAATAAAGGGTTTTATAAATAACTTACAAATATACACACAACTTATATGTTTAAATGTAATTTGGAATGAGAAATGCTAAAAAACAACAAATAAATTAAGGTTGGTTCCATTTAACTTGAGTTCCTTTACGTCGATTCTGATAAATATGATAATTGTGTATCATTTAAAAATAATTAAATCTATATTTCGTAATAGGTGTAATAATGAAAAAATTACGTTGGTTACGAAAATAAGAAAAGTACAAAGCCTATATTATGCCAATCGGTTGACTGACAGTTGTCAATTTTTTGTTTATACAGCCGTATGGCGTAATAACATGGCCGCTACTATTTCACGGTGTTTTATTAACAGATTAAAAATATTGAAAACTATGAATTGAATTTAAAAAATTGTTTTGTTATTTTATGAACTAAAACTTACATTTTCCGACTGCTTTATGCCCAAACTATCTCAATAACATATTTATAGATTTTTTCTCGTATAGAGTAAAATACCCTATTGTGTGAGTGACACTGGGTATATCAAAATTATATAAATTAAACTGTCCGATTTTTGACGACGTATTCGTGTTTTCTAAAAAAGTTTTTACCACAAAACCTATCGAGTGGGGTATCAAAATAAAGGGTTTTATAAATAACTTACAAATATACACACAACTTATATGTTTAAATGTAATTTGGAATGAGAAATGCTAAAAAACAACAAATAAATTAAGGTTGGTTCCATTTAACTTGAGTTCCTTTACGTCGATTCTGAGAGTCTATTGCTGTTGTAAAATATTGCTATTTTATGCTTTCTAATACCGTTACGTCGAGTTTGGTTAATAAGTACAGTCAGGATATAAATTAAAAGCCAGGATCATTAAAATAATGTTTTGTTATTTGTAGTATTACTTCTTCTCAAACAAGAATCTTTCTGTATTATTATTATTATTATTTGTTGTTTAACGTTTCTCTACACTATATTTGAATTACTATAATTTGAAATGGTTTTGAGAATATGGCGGTTTAGCGTTACGTATCATCTGATTACACCGATTTCTTACAGCTTTGAAGAGATTCCGAGAGGTCCAAAGGTATTTTCTTCACTGCGATCGTTTTTTAACTCAAGATTCTTGCGACTAAGCGCCATGTAAATCCCTGCCGTCATTTAGGACAGACGAGAGGAAAATGAGGCCATGGTGGGAAAAGCCAGGTGCAGAACACTGATAATAAGTAGACACAAGAGAGGGACAGGTCGTTAGGACTAAGTCGAGCTACGTGTCATCCCCTGAGATATTAAAACGAGTAGGTTGCCGAAGAAGAACATAAGAGACTAACAGACTCGATGATATGTTGGTTTCGCAAGGTCTGTGTTGAAATTGCCCATGATGACACAATGTGTATACTCTGACCCTACTGATTCTCAAGGTTGGAAAAGTAGTCAACGGTGGGCGGACATTAATAGACAACACCAAGTAGCGTTTTAACACCTTTGATTTGGATATAATTAAATTGTAACACAACCTACTCCCTTTCCATTTCTATCGTTACGTACGGATAAAAACGAAACCGGGAAGAGGGTAGATGGTAGAAAGGTTTGAGCCCACTCTTACAAATCAGAACGGCGTGAACGTTGGTGTTAGAAACGGTGTCTTACAGATCACTGTAAGACATGTTAAATGGCGAATACATGAATCACCTTCGTTTTGCCGATGATATAGTCGTCATACTCGTCATGGCTGAGTCGATGGAGGATATTAAAACTATTTTCAGGGACCTAAGTAAAGTTTTTCAACAGGTGGGTCTTAAAATGAATATGAACAAGACGAAAATTATATCGGATGACCATGTTCCACAAGTACCGGTAGTTGTTGGGAACGATACCCTCGAAGTTTTCGAGCAATATGTTTACCTTGGACAAACTGTCCAACTAGGTAGGTCCAACTTCGACAGAGAGGTCGCCCGAAGAATCCAACTCGGATGGGCAGTGTTCGGGAAACTACGAGATATCTTTTCGTCCAAAATTCCACAGTGCCTAAAGACGAAGGTTTATAACCAGTGTGTGTTGCCAGTGTTGACTTATAGTACAGAGACGTGGTCCTTAACTGCTGTCCTCCTGCAGAAGCTCAAAGTCACGCAGCGAGCAATGGAGAGAGCTATGCTCGGAGTTTCTTTGCGTGATAAAATCCGGAACGAGGAAATCCGCCGAAGAACTAAGGTCACCGACATAGCTCTCAAAATTTGCAAGTTAAAGTGGGAATGGGCAGGCCACATCTCTCGAAGAACCGATAACCAATGGGAAAGAAAGGTTCTCGAGTGGCGACCATGAACCGGAAGACGCAGCGTTGGTAGGCCTCCCACCAGATGGACGGACGACATCGTTAAGGTCGCGGGTAACCGGCGTATGCAAGCGGCAGGTTTCCGCTCGTTGTGGCGTTCTATGAGGGAGGCCTTTATACAACAGCGGACGTCTTCCGGCTGATGATGATGATAACAGATCACTGTAGTAACTTGGCACACATTGTTATGGCAGACATTAAACAAATTTTAATGGTCTTTCTATTGACTGAAGCTCCGACGCAAAAAGTCACCAAGAATGTCGGTTAATGAACTAAAACTTACATCAGCGGATGAATTAGAGGAAACATTGGAAGCTAAATAAATATGTGACTAAGTTATAACTAAGCCTTTTGGTGCTACACCAATATCTGTGCACCACAGATAACAGACAAATAGATGCATAACAGCTGATTGATCGAAGTAGATGAACATAAGAACCTACAACATAAATAATTTTATTTATTTGTTCTACAGTGTAGAACAAATAAATAAAATTATTGAGTAGGTAGGTACTATTGTGTTGAGTAGGTTCTTATGTTCAACTACTTCGATCAATCAGCTGTTATGCATCTGGTTATCTGTTATCTCTTTTATCACTTTTTTTATGCATCCAATCATTCTTCTCAATTGCTGTTTCTATTCCTGGACTCTAAAATGAGAATTACTTACCTTTGGTCTCCATAGCTTGATATAGACTGTGTGTTTACTAATTAAATATTTATAAACATGTATAGTTTCTTTAGAAAGACCTGAAAAATAATAATTGATGTGTTTACGATTTTTAACGATAGTTGTCAACATTGACAATTGTCAGTAATTCTGTTTAATTAGTTTTTGGCATGTGTAACTTAAATTCTTCTTACAGATATTTGTAGTCGTTTAAGAAGTGTTCCCTCAAGTGGAGTTTAAGGATTGTTGATTTGATGTATTCTTCTACTTAATGACCCATTATATACGAGGTAGTTTTACTCCCGAGCTTTAGCGAGGGAGTAAATAGAAACCGAGTTTTAATGGGTTTTAGCGCCGTGTGTTACACTATACTTTTCACTACAATTGCGAGAAAATAAAACAATCCAATACAATACGAAATTAATTACGGTCACTACCAATTCAATTTGCAATTAGAGAAAAATTATAAAGATTTTCACGCCATTGTCTTTTTTTTGTGTCTTCTGTAGCCGCAACACATTGCATGCATTCTACCAGAAATCGCCAATTTTAGTTCCATTTTCAAAATTAAAATGAGGTTCTTTTTTTATGAAACAGTAATAAGTCGAGTCTTTATTCATGATTATTCTACTTATGACTAAAGACTTTTTCGTTTTTGTAGGCTCATTGTTATTTTTGACACACAAAAATTAAAAAAAAAAACTTTTTCCCCTAGAGGATGAAATGCTATTTTATCCCCGCTCTGGTATGCTACAATGACGGCCTTTTTGAGCAGAGAAGTGAAAAAACTTTAATCAATCAGACTGGTATGATTAATAATAATAATAATAATAATATGTGGGGACATTTTCAGACACGGCCATCTGACCCCAAACTAGGGAGACCCTGTACTATGGGTGTCAGACAGCTGATATACATACACAAATACAGTTTTTTTTTTGTAAATACATACATATATAGATAAACAACACCCAGACACAAGGCAAACACAAGTGCTCATCACACAAATGTTTACCCTGGGCGGGAATCGAACCCGTAACACGCTAAATAAATAAATAAATAAATAAATAAATAAAAGTTTATTTTGGAACAACAACATAAGACTAAGTAAAACATGTGAAACGATGATAGCCGCAAAAGTATAAACTGTAGCGCAGCTAGCAACGCCCTTCTCCAGATACAGAATGGAATGATGTTCCATGCAAAATTGTTGATTAGTTAAAATGTATTAAACAAAAAATTTAATGAAGTAAAATAAATAAAAATAAACAATACGGGACATATGAAATTGGGATGTATTTTGACGTTGAGTTAAAGTGGTGAGTGTAGGGTGAATGGGTGTGTGGTTGTGTGTAAATGAGGTGTGCGAGGGGTGTTTGTGATATGTGTGTTGTGTGTGGTTTTGTTGAAGTGTGTGAGGGAATAAATGGGTATCTTACACCTCCACAAGTTTCTCTGTTTCAGCATAACTTTGTAATTTCAACCAAGAGTCAAGTTTTAATTTGCATTTGCTCTTGGTTAATGGGTAGATCTTTAAGCTTTTGTTTAATTTGTTGTAGATTTTTGAGCTAATGTGTTTGTAATGCCGACTTGCAGCTACGGTCCTAAGAGACTCAGTTGTACAAACCCTATTCGTGCGGCGTGTAGAACAGCATTTTGGATCAAAGGTAAGTTGATTGTGTTTGCGAAGAATAGTTTGGAGGATAAATAGCTGTCTGACGGTGAGGACCTGGCAGAGGGTATATAGAGAGGATGTAGAATATCGGATCGGTTTCCTTGCCAGCACCTTCAGGACAGCTCTCTGCGCTCGTTCAACTCGTAGCATCACTGTTTTACCGGCACCACCCCAGACCGTTAGGCAATAACCTAGAACAGATTGAGCGAGCGCAAAGTAGACAGTTAATAAACAGGTAAAATCGGCCGCGCCTCTGAGCTTTTTAAAAATATATATAAGTTTTCTCACACGAGCTGCCGTCGCAGCAATATGTTGCTTCCATTTCAGGTTGCTATCAAGGGTGACCCCAAGATATTTCATAATAGGGGTATTTTCTAATTGTTGACATGCACAGTTTGCGTTTAAGTTTGGGCAGGTGTGCGCTCGAATTTCAATCGGTGTAGAGGGTTGACTTGACTTGATAGCAGAAAATGTGGTAAATTTGGTCTTATTGACATTTAGAGTAAGAAGATTTATGGTCAACCATCTCATGACGGTGTTCAAGGCAATCTCCGCGTTGAGGCAAGTTTCGGTCCAGTCCCGGCCATGAACAATTAGGGCTGTGTCATCGGCATATGCTATAATTTTGCAGTTGGGTAAGGATAACTGACACAGCTCATTAACGTATATGAGAAAAAGTGGGGGTCCCAGGACGCTGCCCTGTGGCACACCAAAAGTGATCGTCTCCAGGTTGCTGAGGTAGTTTTGAAGTTTTACCATTTGTTTACGACCTGTAAGATAACTCCTAAAGAGATCGTGGGCCGTCCCACGAATACCAAGATGCTCCAGCTTCGAAAGAAGTATGGGTATTGAGACTGTGTCGAAGGCTTTGGATAGGTCTAAAAATATGGCAAGAGTTTTATGTTTATTTTCCCAATGGCCAATAATCGTATCTGTAAATTCCAGTACAGCATCTTCTGTGGATTTTCCACTTCTAAAGCCGTACTGATTGTTAGAAAGAAGGTTAAATTTATTAAGGTATTTGGTGAGTCTGTGGTTTATGACTTTCTCAAATATCTTCGAAAGAGTACTCAAAACTGAAATGGGTCTGAAATTAGTGACATTATCCTTGTCTCCCGACTTATAGATAGGATGAACAACTGCAGTTTTGAACACATCTGGGAAAATACCTGTTGAAAAGCACAGATTAAAGATAAAAACCAGAATCGGAATGAGAATGTGACGAGTCGCCTTCACAATTAAGGGGGATATACCATCAAATCCAACAGCACAGTTGTCTTTAAGGCTGAGGATGATATTTTCCAACTCAGCGCTATCCACGCTGTGGATGGCCATTGATTGTGGCGCGGATGGTGTGGAGGTCGGAACCGTGATCTCGGGGTTGGGACGACTATCCGAGAGATATTTATAAAAGTCAGAGTGTTCGATTTCAGCCGCCAGGAGTCCACCGACATTTGCAAAGTAGTTGTTGACTTTGTCCACAGACTGCGACGGTTCGGGACTGCAGTTTAACAGCTCGGAGGCCGAGTCTCTGTCTTGGCCTAAGCTTGCTACTCGTTTTACAAGTTTCCATGTAGCTTTTGGATTATTTCTAGCCTGCCGAAATTGTGATCGTTCATATTCACGCTTGACTTTTTTTAAGAGATTGTTGCAGAAGGTGCGATAGCGACAGAAAATCAATTTGTGAGTTTCATCATCTGTTTTTTAAATTTACGATACAACTTATCCCTGTGACGTATGCACCTCAACAGGCCAGGAGTAATCCATGGCTTAATGATGCGTTTTCTACTAGGTATTTGTGAAACATATGAGTGCGATTTGATGGCTAAGGACATAATGGACACAAGAGATTCAGCAGCTTCATTCGGGTTGTGACACTGAAAGATTAAGGAAAAATCTGTGTTGTTAATTTGGTCTACAACCCGAGGCAAATCAATTTTTAATTTGGTGAGGTGGGGAGTTTTAATTTTTAGGTTAAGGTTGCAGAAAATAATGATAGGAGAGTGGTCAGTAATCAGAGAATCAATGATTAATGTAGTAGCAGAACTTTGGGTGCGTAGTATCACATGATCAAGACAGTTCGAGAGTCTAGTTGGGAGAGTATAGGCTGGTAGCATTGCATGCGAAGCTGTCAGATTAAGGTATTCATCAGCATTTGGGTCGGTGCTCCCAGGAGTAATGTTTAGGTTAATGTCTCCAATAATGGCTAAAGTTTTAAATTCAGTTAAAGTATTAAGCAAACTGGCTAAGCTGTTAAGGAAATTAGTCAAATCTCTGTAAGGTGAACGATAAATTGCAATAAAAGCAGCTTTATTTGAGAATTTAACAAGAAGAACGTTTGCCTCATTAAATGTAGGTATTTCTACAGTGGCATCAAAACAATCTCTCACATAGACAACCACGCCTTCATTTTGTGTGTTATACGACGAAGTGTGTGAGATGTAGCCCGTTAGAAAAGGAATAGTTGGGCATTTGCTCAACCAGCACTCTGTCAGAATAATAATGTCAGGCAGGTACGTTAGTCTACTCATAAAAACCACCAGATTATCAAAATTGCTGTTAAGGCTACGAATATTCATGTGCAGTATTTTAAGATCATGTAGTGAACAATTGAAAAACTTAACACTTGTTTCCGGGGAACAAGTATAGCAATTTGCGACTCCAATTTGCTCAACTTCGCTAGTGATCACGGTAAGATCATCCATTTTTAATTATAATAACAAAAGGGTAACAAAATTTTAGGATAGAGCAATCATACTCGTGATCGCTATGTAGCAGCCATAGGTATATTGAGGCAGCTGTTGCAGTAGAAGAACATACTGAGAGGTGCGCTAAGGAGGCGTTTTTTAAGCATGGCAAGTCTTTTTTTTTTGGTGATATACAGAGTTTGTGGAAAGTGCGAGGGTGTGTGTGAATGCGTGAAGATATATGTGAGTGTGAAAAGTGAGTAGTGTTTATCGATGTGAGTTTAACAATAGTCCCAGATTCAAAATATTTCAACTTATAACAGTACATTTGCTGCGCAGCAGTCGATCGCTCGAGCCACTGCGCCAACCGTGTCGTCGATTGGTTACAAACAATAAAAAAATTCTTTCATTATTACAAAATAACTTCTCTATATGATAATGTAAAAGATTTTACTCGTTCTTTTATTGATATCTCAATCAATAATAAAATATTTTCTGGTTTACTAGATAGTGGTAGTTCTATTACAATACTTGGTAATAACTCTCATCTAGAAATCTTAAAATTAGGCTTCAAGCTATCCAAGTCTTCTCTAATAACGAATACTACTGCCAGTAGTCATAAAAGTCAATCTCTTGGCTCAATTGACATTCCGATTAGTTACAATACTGAAACTCATCTAATCCAAGCTTTTATATTTCCAAATATAAAACACTTGAGCACTTGTGTTTGCCTTGTGTCTGGGTGTTGTTTATCTATATATGTATGTATTTACAAAAAAAAAAAAAAAATTTATTTGTGTATGTATATCAGCTGTCTGACACCCATAGTACAGGGTCTCCCTAGTTTGGGGTCAGATGGCCGTGTGTGAAAATGTCCCCACATATTATTATTATTATTATTATTAAATATCTCTCCTTCAATTATCTTAGGAGTCGATTTTTGGAAAAAGTTTAACCTTTTTCCACATATATTATACTTTCTTCGGCTTTTAAGCCATATACTAAATGTTCAGTGGTTACTGATACTACTAAACAAGTACTCTCTTATAATCATCTCTCTTTAGCAAAAAACTATTGCGGATGGCATGATTAAACGATTTAAAGCTATATCCTTCGAAAGTAGAGGAATTCTTGGCCGCACTCATCTTATTAGTCACCATACACCAGTGACACAAAAACAAAAAGCTCTCATTATAGAAATTGATAAAATGTTAGAATGGGGTGTTATTGAAAAATGCGAAAGCCCTTGGCTCTCTCTGGTTATCATCACACCTAAAAAGAATGGCGAATGGCGGTTCTGTGTTGATAGTCGTAAATTAAATTCAGTTACTCGTAGAGACGCGTACAGCTTTGAATTTGGTGTCCCCTTGTTTCGCAGACAGAAATTTCATAGAATTTCGTTTCCCAGAAAATGTTTCACATAATATTTGGTTCTCGTATTTTTATTTCGACTATTATTGTTTCAAAGACAACAACGAAAAACTGTTACTTCAATGAAAAATATTTCACAGAAACACAATTCAATGAATTTTTAATCACATTTTTTTGTATAACAAACTTATCAAAAAATAGAATTCTTTTTTAACGAATATTGTTTGTTTGTTGTATTTTTCCATGGAATTTATTTTAACGAAAATGTATAGATATAAATAGACAAAAAACAAAAATGTTGTCTTAAAAAGTCAATATGTTATGCCAAAGTTAATGACAGAATCGAATCGCTGCGAAACCGACTCCACGTAGTCTTGTCTGCCCTACCCTAGTGTAATTTAAATCTGCGTAGGCGTGGAGGGGCGAGGCGGCCCACTAGCTGAGGAGCAGGTGGTTTTAACGCCCGCCGCCGCGGCTGAGGCTGGCCGGCCGGCCAGTAAGCCGAAGCTGCGGTGGTGAGCGTGAATACCATCTGCGACGATAAGCTCGCGTGGGACCGCCGGAGCCCCGCAACGCCGGAGCCGTGACAGAAACTATGCCTGCTGCATGTTGCATGCTCGCTTGCATGATGTATGATTGCTTGCATGATGCATGCTTGCTTACATGCTGCATGCTTCCTTGCACGCTGCATGCTTGCTTGCACGCTGCATGCTTGCTTGCACGCTGCCTGCTTGCTTGCACGCTGCATGCTTGCTTGCACGCTGCCTGCTTGCTTGCACGCTGCATGCTTGCTTGCACGCTGCATGCTTGCTTGCACGCTGCATGCTTGCTTGCACGCTGCCTGCTTGCTTGCACGCTGCATGCTTGCTTGCACGCTGCATGCTTGCTTGCACGCTGCATGCTTGCTTGCACGCTGCATGCTTGCTTGCACGCTGCATGCTTGCTTGCACGCTACATCCTTGCTTGCAAGCACGAGCAGTAAGTTTTGTTAGAATTGAGACTCCCATTCTTGCGAATAAGTTTTATATTAAATAAAAAATATAAGGATAAAGAATATTTGATTTGTTATTGTATGATATGATTATTCTAACAATAAACTTTATGTGAAACAAAAATTGATGATTTAAAAATCTCGAAAGTAAGTATTCTGCGTATTGATTATTCTATGAAACGAAATTATTTGAATTTTTTTATATGAAACGAAATTCTATAAAACTATTAGCTATGAAACAACGTACAACCCTTCCATTTGTTAATGAAATTTTAGATAACCTTAAAAACGCTAAATTTCTTTCAAGCATCGATATGCTAAAGCATTTTGGGAGATTCCTTTAAAAGGTGAGTCGGATAAAGATAAAACAGCCTTTTATGTCCCTGGTCGTGGCATGTATCGCTTTGTTATCATGCCCTTTGGGTTAACTAATGCTCCAGCTACTCAGCAAAGACTTATGGACATGCTTTTTACTCCTGAATTTGACAATAAGGTCTTTTGTTACCTTGACGATATTATAATCATATCTGAATCATTTGAAGAGCATATCTCTTATAATGATTTTCTTTAAAGTTCTTGAGAAATTAACTTTTGCTAAATTGATTAACTTCGATAAAAGTCAATTCTTTAAAAATGAACTTAAATACTCAGGTTTCATTGCAGATGAAAACGGTTTACGCTCAGATCCGGCTAAAATTAAAGCAATACTCGAATTCCCTACTCCCACTACTCGTAAAGAAGTAAGAAAATTTATTAGAACTTGTAGTTGGTTTTGTCGTTTTATTCCGAACTTCAGCACAATTGCAACTCCACTTAATAAATTAACATCGTCCGGTAAAAACGCACCCAAATTCATTTGGGATAATGATGCTACTCTGGCTTTTAATAAACTAAAAGAAGCTCTTATTACTACCCCTATACTAGCTTGTCCTGACTACGATATCCCTTTCTCAGTACATTGCGATGCTTCTAGCTTTGCATCGGAGGTATGTTAACTCAAATAAAAGACGATAACGAGGTAGTTATAGCTTATATGAGTAAATCTTTTAGTAAAAATGAACGAAATTACTCAACTATTGAAAGAGAAACTCTTGCGATAATTTCGGCTTTAGAACATTGGCGTTGTTATATCTATAATGGTAAACAATTCACTGTTTATACAGACCACGCAGCACTTAAATGGTTTCTAAATTTATCCAATCCATCCGGTAGACTCGCGCGATGGGCTCTTCGGTTGTCATCTTTTTAATTTATTCTAAAACATAAAAGAGGTAAAGACAATTTAGTTCCTGATTTACTCTCACGAACATCATGTTCACCTAGCGTTAATCCTGTCTCACTAGTTCCTCAACCTATATCTAATGCACTACTACTCTACGACAAACTACTTTTAGAATGTCGTAACAACCCTGATCAATATCCTAATTATACTATTCGCGAAAATAAATTATTTCGCTATACTCAATCTCCCTACGCGTTAACTGAAAATTTCGCGTGGAAAGAAGTTCCCCATCCTAATCTTCGGGAAACCCTTGTCAAAAATAATCATGGGTCCTCAGACGAGCCTCATCTAGGATTTTTTTAAACCTACAAATACTATCACTTTTATATTACTGGCCATCTATGTTTAAGGATATCGCTAAATTAATTTCTATCTGTGAAAATTGCTTAACTTACAAACACGCTAATAACTCTCCCTGCGGCCTTATGGGTAAACCAAAAATTTGTTCCAGGCCCTTTCAAACAATCTCTTTGGATTTGATGGGTCCTTTGCCTATGACTAGACGTAGAAATCAATTTATTTTAGTGGTTAACCGTTGCTTTACTAAATATTCCCTGATCTTTCCACTAAAACGGGCTACTAGTGCTAACATTATCTCTAACTTAGAAAATTTTGTTTTTGTGGTTTATGGAGTACCTCAGACTATAATTATGGACAATTAATCGCAATTCCAATCCCATGAATTTCGCAACTTTCTGGGCAGATATAACATACCATACATATTTTTCTCTCCTAACTATTGCCCTCAAGTTAATCCCACTGAGAGATACAATCGTATTATAATAACAGCTTTGTCATCTTTGGTCGGTGATGACCATAGAGCTTGGGACATCCACCTTCCTAAAGTTCAATACGCTATGAACAGTACAATTAATACTACCAATGGTTTCTCCCCTAACTTTTTGTTATTTGGACTAGAAACTGTTACTTCTGGCTTACTTTATACGCCAACTAATAATCTTGATGAAATAGTTTTTCTCCCTAGGGACATCTATGCTACTAACATAGGTTTATTATCTGCACCTTTTGATAAAGTTCAGATAGCCCCTCATATTGCTCATGCTCGTAACTCTTCTCGTTATAACGAAAATCGTTCCTTTAAAGAATAGAACGTAGGAGATACTGTCTGGCGAAGAAACTATGTAAATAGTCAGGCTGGGACTTATCGCCAAAATATGTGAAGTCCACTGTGTTGCAGAAACTGTCCCCATTAGTTTATATACTAGAGGATCTTAATGGCAACCAGGCCAAGTGGCACATTAAAGACTTTAAAATATAAATGTCTATATTTATGTAAATAAATTCATTCTTAATTGTTTTATTCATTACTCATCTCTATCTCTTTTCCCCTCTTCTTATTATAGAGTTTTAATCTCGGCTTAATGAAACTCTATAAATATATTTTTCTTAATTCATTGGTTCTTAAACCATTAAGATTATAATAATCTGCTTTTTAAAAAAAACTCTTAAGAAGTACTTTTAGGTACAAGTTACCTAACCTTCTTATATACTAACTCTTCGTTAGTTCATGACTAATTAGCCCCCATCAACGACTAATGTTGATGGATTTACTGACTAATTAGCCACCGTCAACTACTGAGGTTGATGGATCTTTTCCTATATCTTGGCTATATTCTGAAAGCCATAGGTATCTTCAGGAGCGGTTGATAACTCCTTTTAAATAAGCCTACATTATAATTGTTCAAGGCCTTTCCCTTGATATAAATCTTCATCTTATTAATGATTTTAGACGCGAGCGGATTACAATTCCGAAAATAAGCCTTATTGTTATTGTCTTTAGGTTCGTAGGATCATGGAGTGTGAATTCTATTTGACCTTAATTTCGGAAGATGTCGGTGTGTTTGATTGAATTATGAAAGTTTTGTGAATGCTGTAATACTTTAACCTTCTCAAATTTTTTGTTCTAGGCCAAAATTTTCTCGGGTCGTTGGGGATAATATAGTATATGCTATACTTACTTTTTTATGCATTCAATCATTCTTCACAATTACTGTTTCTATTTTATAATATTTGTTTTCAAAGGATTCCTGGAAAACAAATAAGTAATGATAATTACTTACCTTTGGTCTCCATAGCTTGATAAAGACTATGTGTTTTCTAATTAAATATTTCTAAATATGTATAGTTTCTTTAGAAAGACCTGAAAAATAATAATTGATGTGTTTACGATTTCTAACGACAGTTGTCAACATTGACAATTGTCAGTAATTCTTTTTAATTAGTTTTTGGCATGTGTAACTTAATTTCTTCTTACAGATATTTGTTGTCGTTTAATAAGTGTTCGTTTGATGTATTTTTCTACTAAACGGCTGGATACCTGCTAATGTATCTGGTGTTCTTAAAAATACTTTACTCACTTATAATATAAAAATATAACTGGCAGACTACACTTAAACCTGGCCGGTTCTAAAATACCCCTCTATATGACGATATTGGAGTTCCAGAAGAGAAATCATATTTAGAAAATAATATGAATTTCGGAATAGCCGACTTGAAGGCAATCTGACAAATGATGAGTCAGTCTAGATTTCGGTTTCGAATAAGCAACACGGTCTTAATAACGTAAAAGTCGACCAGTCCACAACCGAGAGTCGGTAACAGTCCTAAGTCGAGCCATCGAGCTGTCGCGTGCCTGCTGCTCCTAGGGCGGGTCCTCCTGATAGGACCGCCTGAGGACCTCCGTCCCAAAGCTAGGAGCCGACCGCGGCAGTCTATCTTCGGCCGATCCTGTTTGCCGGCCAGGCTGTGGAGCCTAGGCACAGTATAAGTATTAGTACTATCGTACAGTAGCGACACGCTCCGCCCCCCACCGAAACACTGTTCCTCACGTCTAGACGTGCCGCATTGGCTCTGGCAACATCTTCCAGTTCAAGGGCTGACTCGTGGCGCGTAGAAACGTGCATTCACTCATTTCTGAAAAAGAAAAGCGAAATATTTTATATTATGTATATATTTTTTTTTTTTTTTTGTAGCTGTAAGTCTTCCATGCATAGATAAATATATAAATAAATAAATAAATTAAATATTTTATACATCATATATTATATTTTAAAAACAAATCATAATACATTATATGAAATTACGTAATTTTTATCACATTAAACTATGACATATACATGCACTTACCTGTTTTAAACCAAATGCCATAAAATACAAGTTGGAAGAAATAAATAAAAAATCTAAAAGTATTCTAGAATACCGTGTAAATAATTCCCTCATCAACCTTCATTCCCTCCTAAATGCAATGAGGAAATGACCGTGCGGTGGATGACGAATTTTAACTAAAGCTACATAACAAACTTCTTGATAAGTACCAACTTACTTATTTGGAAGTTCGAATTTCAAACCTTCAAAGAATCGAGTACCTACATGAGAGAGAAACACTTGTGTTGAGGCCGGTATCAGCCCTAGTGATATTAACGCACACACACGCACGTATCTGTACAGTTTGCTATGTTTGTAGTAGTGTAGGCAATTATCTCGTTTCGTTTGTATGAAGTGTCGCGGGTGTGGCCTAGGTGTCTCTGCCGCTAACATAGTACGTTTAGGTTAGTGTTTTCTATATCCGTGTTTTCATGACACATAGACCATACAGATTCCCAACAAAAACGTTATATGCATCATGCCAAGTTCTTTCAGTAAGGCTGTTAGTAAGGTTGTGGTGGATTAAAAAAATGACAAGCGAAGAGTGTAGAAGTAATACTCATCTATTCACCAAAAAACCCTGCCTTACCATACCACTACGGAATTACACTTTGTTATAGGGCACGAAAACACAAGTAATTAAATAGCCAATAGGAGAACATCAAATTGTCTTCATTTCCAAAATAGCGAGTTTACCTAATTTTGATTTACGCGCACCCATCTCTTTCGCACGCATGCGCGCACGTATAGCGCCGCCTGCTCTCGCACTATAAAAGTGTTTGTGGCCGGCGCAGCTCGTCAGTGCGTCTTCGGTTCCAGCGTTGGTATGTCGTCTGTTCGCGCGGCGAATGTTGCACGGTGCACTGACGTATTATGTGGTAGGTACGGGAGTCCCACATCACTCCCCTCTAAGTGAAACGTACCACGGGTTTCACGACTCTGCCAGATTTGGTTTTATATGGTTGATTGGTCGGTGTAGCAGTAGTCGTCGAGTCATGGTAAGCTGCCGATGTATTGGAATGTGCCGCCGCTGTTGGAGTTCTTGATAAACTTGTCTCGTTTTCGTTCACAATGTAGGCAGGTTTAAGTCGATCCAGTGACACTACTGTAGTACGTAATGGTAACTGGATTTTGTAGTACTTGTCATAGCGCTTCAGTACTTCGTAGGGGCCATCGTACGGTGGTGTGAGTGGGGTTCTGACAGTACCGTTGCGAACGAAGACATGCGTACACGTTGATAAATCCTTGTAAACAAATGGCTTGTCAGCTGATTGTGAGCGGTGCGGGGCCGGCGTGAGTGACGTCATCGTGCGAGTAAGACGGCGTACTAGCTCGGCGTCGTCGATTCTTGAACTTTGTGGTTCAAAGAAATCTGATGGTACGCGAAGCGTGGTACCATACGTCATTAGAGCTGGGCTGAGGTTGTTATCTTGTCGCAGGGCAGTGCGTAATCCCAATAACACTGTTGGAAGTTCCTCTGACCATGTCGTTGTCGCCCCGCGAGCCATGAGCGCCGCTTTCATGGTCCGGTGCCATCTCTCTACTTGTCCATTCGACTGTGGGTGGTAAGCCGTAGTACGAATTCTATTGATTCCCATTTTCTTCGTGAGCGCGTTGAATAATGAAGACTCGAACTGGCGTCCTTGATCTGTTGTTATGCGTAGCGGGCAGCCGAATCTCACTATCCACGTCTCGTATAGTACTTGCGCGACGACCTCCGCTGTGATGTCACGGACTGGTATTGCCTCGGGCCATTTAGTGCATCGGTCAATTATAGTGACGCAGTAGCGATATTCATTAGAAAGACGAAACGGGCCCAACAAATCTGTATGGATATGTTCAAAACGATTTGACGGCGGGAATTGTACTAACGGCGTGGTTACGTGCCGATGTACTTTCGCTCGCTGACAGCTTATGCAGGCGCGCGTCCACTGTGCTACTTCCTTATTCATTGACGGCCAAAACAATTTTCTTGTCATTAGTTCTCTTGTACTACGTACGCCCGGGTGACATAACTCGTGTAGCGCTTTGAAGGCTGCGTAACGGTGTCTTGCGGGTAGGTATGGTCGTGGTATTGAAGTTGATAGCTCACATGTGATTGGTCGGTTACAGCCCGGTATGGTTATTTCTTTGAATATCAAGTTATCTTGTTTTTTGAGTTGTTTGAGTTCTTGGTCTTGTTGTTGATCGATGCTTAGTTGATTATAATCGATAGTTGACGGACAAATAATCTCTTCGAGTCTGGATAGCGCGTCGGCGACTGTATTTTGTTCTCCCTTTATGTACTTTATGGTCGTACAAAATTGGCTTATGAAATGCAGTTGTCTCTCTCGCCTCGGTGTGTCGGAGGTACTTGCCGTTCTCGTAAGGGCGTAAGTCAGTGGTTTGTGGTCTGTATATATTTCCACGTCGCAACCCTCTATAAATCGACGAAAGTGTTTAACAGCTGTATATATAGCTAATAGTTCGCGATCATATACACTGTATCGGCGTTGTGTTTCGCTCATTGCCTTTGAATAAAATGCTAGTGGTTTCCACACTTTGTCCACTTTTTGTTGGAGAACAGCACCAAGGCTGTGATCTGATGCGTCTGTCATGATGGCGAGGGTACTTCCTTGCACTGGATGTGAGAGTATGGTGGCCTCTGTGATGCTTTGGCGGCACTTCATAAAGGCTTGCTCTGCGTCTGTTGTCCACTCGATCGGCGTGTTGTCATTGCGCTTTCTGTTGTGTAGGTACTTGTTAAGTTCGTTCTGTAGGTCTGCTTGTCGAGGGAGACAATGTCGGTAGAAGTTTATCATCCCTAGGAAACGTCGAAGCTCGAGGATGGTTTTCGGTTTCGGGTAGGTAGATATGGCTGTAACTCGTTCCGTTGTTGGTTTTATGCCGGTCGCCGACACTTCGTAGCCAAGGAAATCTATTGTTTCTTTACCGAACTCGCATTTGTCGATGTTCAGTGTCAGACCGTACTTGTCCAACCGCTGTAGAATCCGATGTAGAAGCTGCTTGTGTTTGTTTTCATCTTCTTCGCAGAGGAGAATATCGTCGATGAAACAGAAACATCCGTCTATGCCTCTTAGTACCTCGTGCATGAACCTTTGGAATGTTTGGCTGCCGTTTCGTAGTCCGAAAGTCATGCAATTGAACTCAAACATTCCAAAAGGTGTTGTGATCGCCGTTTTCTGTGCGTCATCCTTGGCAATCGGTATCCAATAGTATGCCATTTTTAGATCAAGTTTTGAGAATATTTTCTTGTTGTGTAACTGGTACGTAAAATCTTGAATATGAGGTACGGGATAGCGATCTGGTTGAGTGACTGCGTTGAGACGTCTATAGTCGCCACATACCCGTAATCTTCCGTCTTTTTTCTTTACCACGTGAAGTGGGCTGGCCCATGGGCTTTTTGATGGCTTGCAGATTCCCATTTCTAACATACGGTCAAACTCTTCTTTGGCTGCTTTATATTTATCCGGGGGTAGCGGGCGGGGGCGAGCGAAGAGCGGGGGGCCGGTAGTTTCGATGTGGTGAACTACGTCATGTTTTGGTGGTTGTTTCAGTGACATAGGTCGTAGGACATCTGGATATTGTTTTAAAATGTCGTAGTAGACTTGATTGTTGCTTATGATGTGAACTGATTCAGTGTTTGTTGATACTTCTAGTGCGTCGATAGATAGTTCGGTAATCTTGTCAACTAACTTTTTCTTGTCCAGGTCCACCAGCAGTTTAAAGTGACGGAGAAAATCTGCTCCCAGTATCGAGGTTTTGACGTCTGCAACGACGAATGACCATACAAAGTCTCTTCGTAATCCAAAATTTAGCCTGATAGTTTTCTGTCCGTATGTCTTGATCGGTGTATTGTTTGCCGCGTATAAACTGTAGGCGCTTGCAGTTTTATTATTTTTCTTGTGATTGGCGGCTAAAACGGAGATGTCTGCACCTGTGTCCACGAGGAAACGTTCGTGAGTGTTGCGATCGTGTACACAAAGGCGATTACTGGTGTACGGGACACCGACGTCCGCCACGGTCGGTGTCAGTCCTAGTTTTCCGACGGCTTTTTCCTTCTACAACACGGCGATTCACAGCGTTTTGCTTTGTCACCGAAACGGTGATGGTAGCGGCATTCCCAGTTTGCGTCCCCTGGTTTCACCGCGGATCCACGTTGCGTTGACTGCGAGCGTGAACGGGATCGAAAGCGAGGATTGTACGAGCGGCGACGGTGTCCGTGTGGGGGCCGTCCGCGACGTAGTTCAGCGATTTCTAGCGTAAGCTTCTCCACCTGTTTTGCCAGCGTCTCTAGCTGTGTTATGGATGTTGTAGTCGACGAGGATGGAGCTGGTGCTGTGACTGCGGCGATGCTGGGACTCTCTGCGTATTCCACCATCTTGTCTGCCATTGCTGCTAAGGTGTCCAAAGACGATTCTTTGTTCACGGACAAAACGACTCGCACTTGTGCGGGTAGGTGATTTAGCCATTCTATTTTCAGTCCTTCTTCGGTAATCATGCCGCTTGCGAGTTCTCGCATCTTCCTTAACAGCTGGGAGGGCTTTTGATCTCCCAATTCTAGTCCGCTGATAAGCTTTTGGAAGTTTTTGACGTCTGATTTGTCGTAGGCTTCGAGTAGGCGTTGTTTCACTTTTTCATATTTCCCAGTTGCGGGTGGATTGTAAAGTATGTCGGTTAGATGTTGTAAGTCGGTCGCTTGCAGCTGCTGCAGTAGATACCGGAACTTCTGGTCATCTGAGGTCTTCAATGGGTCAATTACAGCTTCAAATTGGATGAACCAGGCCCGGGGAATTTCTCTCCAAAAAGGTAAAAGCCGCGACTGCACGGATAATGCGCTCACGTCGTAATTCATCTCGGCCTGTATTTTCGCTTGTTGCTCCTCAGACATAGTAGCTTGCTCCACCCGAAATGGTCTTCTTTCAAGTGTTCCGTATTCAAAACTCGGGGTCACCAATGTGGTGGATTAAAAAAATGACAAGCGAAGAGTGTAGAAGTAATACTCATCTATTCACCAAAAAACCCTGCCTTACCATACCACTACGGAATTACACTTTGTTATAGGGCACGAAAACACAAGTAATTAAATAGCCAATAGGAGAACATCAAATTGTCTTCATTTCCAAAATAGCGAGTTTACCTAATTTTGATTTACGCGCACCCATCTCTTTCGCACGCATGCGCGCACGTATAGCGCCGCCTGCTCTCGCACTATAAAAGTGTTTGTGGCCGGCGCAGCTCGTCAGTGCGTCTTCGGTTCCAGCGTTGGTATGTCGTCTGTTCGCGCGGCGAATGTTGCACGGTGCACTGACGTATTATGTGGTAGGTACGGGAGTCCCACAAGGTATTTACTGCAACTTCTCACTAAGCAACATAAAATCACCCCATATAAGTCTTCAGATTATTACAAAAAGCGAACTATCAGAGACGTCTGTCCATCAATAAAATGCCATACAGCATCTGCTAGGCGACAACAATGCTTCATGTCTACATACTTATATAATAAAATAAATAGAATACTAAACTTTCACCCACTATCACATCGTGATACTAAAGTTTTACTAAAGCATAGGTTTAGACTATGACCAAACTAAAAAACTGCTACCCTGAATACACTGCATTTTAAGAATGTAATGTAATAAATGTACATCATACTCGCGTCCACACTTAAATTATCGAAAAACACAACACATATTCCTACATCCACACTACACACTAACACTCCACATATAAACACATTCCAACTTTTCTTTTTGTTGTAACTGCTTTTATTTTTGCGTTCGTGACAGCTATTGGGAGAGGACACTGACTCCTGTAACACAGGTCTTTGAACCTAGCTCAGGAGTCAGGGACTTCATAGTTGTATATCCATAAAATTTTTGAGAGCTATTATATTTTATGTACACGTCTACTTAGCTTTTTATTTCATATAACATAGTAGACCTGCTACAAAGTCAACACTGGCAACACACACTGGTTATAAACCTTCGTTTTTAGGCACTGTGGAATTTTGGATGAAAAGATATATCGTAGTTTTCCGAACACTGCCCATCCGAGTTGGATTCTTCGGGCGACCTCTCTGTCGAAGTTGGACCTACCTAGTTGAACAGTTTGTCCAAGGTAAACATATTGCTCGACAACTTCGAGGGTATCGTTCCCAACAACTACCGGTACTTGTGGAACATGGTCATCCGACATAATTTTCGTCTTGTTCATATTCATTTTAAGACCCACCTGTTGAGAAACTTTGCTTAGGTCCCTGAGCATAGTGTTAATATCCTCCATCGACTCAGCCATGACGAGTATGACGACTATATATCATCGGCAAAACGAAGGTGATTCATGTATTCGCCATTTAACATGTCTTACAGTGATCTGTAAGACACCGTTTCTAACGCCAACGTTCACGCCGTTCTGATTTGTAAGAGTGGGCTCAAACCTTTCTACCATCTACCCTCTTCCCGGTTTCGTTTTTATCCGTACGTAACGATAGAAATGGAAAGGGAGTAGGTTGTGTTACAATTTAATTATATCCAAATCAAAGGTGTTAAAACGCTACTTGGTGTTGTCTATTAATGTCCGCCCACCGTTGACTACTTTTCCAACCTTAAGAATCAGTAGGGTCAGAGTACATACACATTGCGTCCTCATGGGCAATTTCAACACAGACCTTGCAAAACCAACCTAGCATCGAGTCTGTTAGTCTCTTATGTTCTTCTGCGGCAACATACTCGTTTTAATATCTCAGGGGATGACACGTAGCTCGACTTAGTCCTAACGACCTGTCCCTCTCTTGTGTCTACTTATTATCAGTGTTCTGCACCTGGCTTTTCCCACCATGGCCTCATTTTCCTCTCGTCTGTCCTAAATAACGGCAGGGATTTACATGGCGCTGAGTCACAAGGATCTTGAGTTAAAAACGATCGCAGTGAAGAAAATACCTTTGAACCTCTCGGAATCTCTTCAAAGCTGTAAGAAATCTGTGTAATCAGATAATACGTAACGCTAAACCGCCATATTCTCAAAAACATTTCAAATTATAGTAATTCAAATATAGTTTAAAGAAACTTTAAACAACAAATAATAATACAGAAAGATTCTTGTTTAAGAAGAAGTAATATTACAAATAATAAAACATTATTTTAATGATCCTGGCTTTTAATTTATATCCTGACTGTACTTATTAACCAAACTCGACGTTACGGTATTAGAAAGCATAAAATAGCAATATTTTACAACAGCAATAGACTCTCAGAATCGACGTAAAGGAACTCAAGTTAAATGGAACCAACCTTAATTTATTTGTTGTTTTTAGCATTTCTCATTCCAAATTACATTTAAACATATAAGTTGTGTGTATATTTGTAAGTTATTTATAAAACCCTTTATTTTGATACCCCACTCGATAGGTTTTGTGGTAAAAAACTATAATACGTCGTCAAAAATCGGACAGTTTAATTTATATAATTTTGATATACCCAGTGTCACTCACACAATTGAGACAAATGAAACGACACCTCTCAAGCCAAAATCCATAAAGCCGTTTAGGCTACAAAGCGTGCCAAAGAAATTTACATACATACATACACCCGAAAAACATAACCCTCCTTCTGGCGCAGTCGGGTAAAAAGGAGAATACCTATTATGTTAGGAGTGTTGAGCCCCAAAAAAAAACTTGTTTGTAACAACTAACTGTAAGCAAAACAATTTTTTTATCCAGGCGCAGGTCGAACCCGGGACTCGCAATCAATCACTCATGCACTGCGCCAACCGTGTTGTCAATATATTATAATTATCACTTTAAAGATAACAGCTATTAAAACTCAGTATTTAAAGCTTCGTATATTATTTTTTTCGTTAGTATATTGTGATACTTAGTGCTTAAGACACGTAAACAATGAAGTTACTTGTGAGTGCTTTTTATTTGATTTTCCTTGTATTTAAAATAGTACGTATCGTGATTTGAAAACATTTTTTTGTTACATCTAATGTTTCAAAATATGTTTCCCGTAGGACGTTGGGGTATCTTAGACAATGAGACTTAGGGCGGGTTGCTTAAACTATACTGTACTAACGGGTAATAGTTAAAAATGGCGCTAACTATCGTCAAATAAAAAAAATGGGTTGTTTCACAAAATTGTACGACAAAAAGTTACAATTACCATAACCGACTAGTCAACGTAATTTTATGTTGTCAAACAGCTACGTCAAACATCAAAATATTATGGAATCTCTTTATGAATAACTTTGACTGACTGATTTTTATGTCATGAAACAACCCGTTACATTTAACGTTAAACATGTCACGTCATAGTAACTTTTAACTGTCCGTTTACATTAACGGACTGTTTGAAACAACCCGCCCTTACCGTTCGAGTCATATTTTTTCATTTGTTTTTAACCTCGACGGAAAACGAGTGGTTTTGGTTTGGTCAGTCTGTTTGTGTCATCGTAACTCCAAAAAGAATGACTCAATTGCCATTGTATTCTGGCCTATTTGGTGGCCAGTAGCTCTTTACCTATATACCTATGGGCTGATTTTTCAATAGTCAGATAACTTATATCTGAGGAATAAAAATACCGGTTTGACAGCTTATGTATAGAAAATATGCATAGGATCTACGTGATAGAAAACATCGTGTGGACTTATAATTAATATAAGTCTGAAATTAGCAATGCGCTTTCAGCAAGCGTGGTGATTTATGCTCATGCCTTTTCTGCATACCTTTGCCCAGCTGTGGGGCAATTATAGACAAGTTTTAACTAAACCCTGTAATTTTTTTGTTTAAATTTCATTATTTTTTTCAGATTTCCGTTTTCCTGGCCGTGGTGCTTTTAAATACATTCTACTGTAGTGAGTATAATTATATTCATTTTTTATTATTCAGTTGAGGTTAATTGTGCCAAATCGAACCAACCAGCGCAACGATTTTAGTTATTTTATTTAGAGAGAGATTGTGGGTTGGGTAGTTTTAGCATAACTTAACTCAATTAAAGTCTGCAGAGAAATGTGTGCGTGCAGCCAAAATGACAAATAATTTTAAAATATTGTATCATCTGTGTAGAAATGGCAAATTCAAATTCTTTATTGCATTCCATAATAATAAGTATTAAATAGATGGTATAACAAGGAGGTGATCAATGTGTCGAGATAGCCCAGTGGTTAAAGACCCCGCCTCTAATGCACGAGGTTGTGGATTTGCAACCGGGCACGAGCAAGTACTAATGTGACTTATTCAATTTCATATGTAGGTACTTTCTAAGTTTATCTTGTATATCACAGATATCGGTGAAGGCAAACATCGTAAGGAAACTTAAACCTATAATTGGGTTGTTGACACCAGTAACCAATAATTCCCAAATACAACCTATCTTATAATCCACTTTATTTTAGACCCGAAAACCCGATAAATTTTCAATGAACTGTAAAATTCGATTTTAAGTTGCTTTGAAATCAATGAATAGTTAGTCAATTAAGTTGGTAAATAAGTGACGTCACAGGCCGCTATTGTCATACAAAATCTATGAAGGAATCTCGTTTTGACAGATCATGAAAAGTATGTCAATTGATTGGTGGTGTCAAGTACCCAATTAATATAAGTCTGAAATCGCCAATCCGCCCAGATCAATGCTAGTACTATCTCTTTGTGAGAAGAGGCCTTTGCCCTGCAGTGGGTTGGTAATATTATGTATCAGTTTGGAAATATATCTCCCGCGATCGGTTTTATCAATTTTTCTCCCATACTCATGTTGGTTACATACTTCTTTGAGGTACTGTAATGTTTTAATGTTAATTTCAGGGAGATTGGATCTACTTCAACCATTGCCGTTTTATCAAGATCGTTCAGGAAGTTATTCAGAAGCTCACGATTATTCCTTGAAAGGTCACACTGATACTGATACAATTGATAAAGACAGCAGATTGGGAATTGACTGCGGCGGTATAACCTGGGAAAATAATGAAAAAAAGTCCCATGACTCTAAAGATTACAACGAAGGCGATCATGTTTCCTTTAACCGAGCAGCACAGGTGCCACCTCCAGCACCGCAGGGATACCCCAGCAATTCATTGGGCATGGCGTACAATCCATATGGCCCGCCAAGCAGTCCATATAGCATGCCACCAGCAAACTACCCTCCTTATGGAGTACCGAACGGCTCACCATACGGCACGCCAGGCAGCCCTCCATATGGCGCCCCGAATGGCTCACCTTACGGCATGCCACCGGGCAACCCTTCATATGGAGCGTCGAACGTCTCACCATACGGTATGCCGGGCAACCCACCATGTGGCGCACCAAACGGCTCACCATACGGCAACGGTCCATGTGGCTAATACGCCATGTATAATCAGCCGTTCAGATGATGCACCGAACAGCTCATGAAACGGTATGCAAAACTATCCTTTATAAGGTATTTGTTCGGATATATATGGTATTTGTACATCGAATAACGCACCGAACGTTATACAATGATACTAAATTTGTTAATAATGTTTTATCCGCAGTAAGCTGTATCAGCCTACATTGAACCGTTCGTTTGTTTTATACCTAATAATAAAATTGTTTATGTAATGTATGTTTTTCTTTACATATTTAATTGGTAAACAAATATGACAGTTTCGATTTTGGGAAATGTATGTTTAAACCATCCCAAGCAGTTTTAAACTCAAACTCAAAACCATTTATCCATACTTCCATACTTTATCTATATATTAAAAATAGATCGTTGTTCGTTAGTCTCGCTAAAACTCGAGAACGGCTAGACCAATTTGGCTCATTTTGGTCTTGAAGTATTTGTGCAGGTCCAGGGAAGGTTTATACGGTAAGAAAATTGAAAAATCAATTGACAGGACAAAGTCTGTCGAGTCAGCTAGTCCATACTTAATATTATAAATGCGAAAGTAACTCTGTCTGTAACGCTCTTACGATGAAACGGCTGAACTGTTTTTTATGAAATATGGCATGAAGATAGCTTGAACCCTGGGTAAGGACATAGGCTACTTTTTAATACGCGACTTCGTCTCCATCCGCAAAAACCAGCATTCACGCGGACGAAGTCGCGGGCAAAAGCTAGTTTCAAATAATCCATTTACAGGCACTTTTGAGTTGAAGCTAGTTGTTCGTTCCAAACAATAGGTTTCTATGGAGAAGATCGAGTAATAAACTCAATGAACACTCTTATATAATCAATAGAATAGATATTACAGAGACGGATACGCTTTCATACAATCTTGGGCCTAGATGTAAATAGATGAAATTGGTGTCAATTGGTACCTACTATGTTATCAATATATCTCTGAACATTTTGCGGATTTTGGCAATCTGAGAGCTGAGTTTAAAGAGATTTAGTAAAAGTGAGGTTAAGTAACAATCTATATACTTAGTTACCTTTGTCAATTGTTATTCACATAGGATATTAAATAAATAATCATGGCGAGATCCATACATTCATTTGTATGAAAAAAAACATTTAGAGGGTTTCCAATGTGGAGAACACATTACCGAGTTGATTGATACACTTGCCCTATTTTAAAACCCCGCTTTAAATATTTTGAAACGAAAATATTTCCCATAGACATTATTTCCCATAAAACGATGCAATTTCAGTGTTGGAACTGCAAAACGGCCGCTGTCAGTGTCACTGTTCAAGGGCGTCGTCATGGGGGGGGGGGGGCAGCTGCCCCCCCCCCCCCCCCTTGTGACTAAATGTGTATTTAAAATTCATACTTTTCCTATCAACCATATATCAACTTGCCCCCCCCCCCTCTAGGCCATCAGCTGGCGAGTCCTGGCGACACCCTTATCACGGTTACTATCAGCCGCCGTATCATTTTAAAATAATGAGCTTTTCGTTAAACTGTTTAATTCACTTTAAACATCCATTTTACGGGGGTTTTAAAATATTTTAAATGCCTGAAGATAGTCTATATGTACCCAAGAGTAGGTATTAATAATAGAATTTCAATTGTGAATTCAATTTCAATGTTAATTGTGCTGGTGGTACTATCATTTCTAGGTAACCACAGGTAGGCCACCACATCAAGCTACAACAACCTGTCGAACTTTGATAGATTTTTTACTTTATTACAAAATACTAAGGTTCATATTCAATTGGGAAAATTTGACAGTCTGGTAGGGCTCGATGTGCTGGCGTCTGTAGGTACTATATTATTGACACTACATGGGCGCAGCAGCGTATAGGCTGTTTGCTTACGATGCAGTTACAATCATATTTTAGTTTTGCTTCCCTACCCCTGCGAGACCTGTCCATTTTAAATGCCTAAAGATAGTCTTTAGGTACCCAAGAGTATTAGTAATAGAATTTCAATTATGAATTCAATTTCAATGTGAATTGTGCTGGTGGTACTACAATTTCTAGGTAACCACAGGTAGGCCACCATATCAAGCTACAACAACCTGTCAAACGTTGATAGATTTTTTACTTTATTTCAAAAGAATAAGGTTCATATTCAATTGGCAAAATATGACAGTTTGGTATGGCTTGATGTGCTGGCGTCTGTAGGTACTATTATTGACAATACATGGGCGCAGCAGCGTATAGGCTGTTTGCCTACGATGCAGTTACAATAGTATTTTAGTTTTGCTTCCCTACCCCTGCGAGACCTGTCCAAGTGCCTGGCAGAAGCCCGTAGAAAAAAGGAGTAGTGTCACTGTCAGTGTCATGGACGTCACGTCAGCACAGAAAAAACAGCAAAAATGCGATAATCGATTAAGAAACGCGAATCGACTTTAAGATTTATATAGGTACTAGCTTTTGCCCACGACTTCGTCCGCGTGAATGTCGGTTATCGCATGCAGACGAAGTCGCGAATTAAAAGGTGGCCTATGTCCTTCCCCAGGGTTCAAGCTATTTTCATTCCAAATTTCATCAAAATCGGTGCAGCCGTTTCATGGTGAAAGAGTAACAGACCGAGTTACTTTTGCATTTATAATGGGAACTAATTTTTTGAGATCTTATTTAAATATTCGAGGTGTTATTATGATCAGTTGAAAAACATATTGAGCAGTTATTTAATTTAATGGCGGTTGATTAATTATTGCGACAGTAAAACATGGACAGTAATAAAAAAATCAATTTTTTTTTTTTTTTTTTTTAATAATCCTCCTAGGGTGGATTCGTCATGATTAGGTTAGAACTGTGACCCTCTACGTACGAGGCGAGCGAGCGTAGCGAGCGTGCCGCGGCAGCGGCCGCCGAATGCCTGAACCAAATCGCTTTTCAGTCCCCCCACTACCCCCTTACCCCTTCCCCCTCTCCCATTTGAATTACTTAAGTATGTTTTGAATTATGAATAAAAGTTCCTATTATTATTAAACAATTTGTTTTATTTAATTCCTTCAGTCAAAGCAAAAGTAATTTAATTTTTCATTACTATTTAAGTACTGTTTTTAGGGTTCCGGACCAAGGTAAAAAGGAACCCTTATGGTCAGACTTCGTCCGTCTGTCCGTCCGTCAGTCACAACGCTATATTTCTAAAACTACTTTACCACCTCATTGTTTATAGAATTGCTTTGAATGAGATTTCTTACCAACAAATTCCGATTTATTACTGCCCACACGTAACCGCTTGTTCAGTAATTTTTACCGCCCATTTAATTATTTTCCTGCTCAATTATTTATTCACTGATCCATTTCATTATTTTTTGTTACTCATTTTTGTTTACTTTACTGCTTAGTTTTAACTGCTGAACTAGTTATTAAACGTGCCATTTATAATTTTTAACTTACCAAAACCGCAATTTACAACTGCCTCTTTAAATCAGTGCCATTTATAATGTTAGTATTCTTTATCAAATAGAATTTAATTTGTTTAAGTTTATGTTAAACAAATTAAATACGTTAATTCTAACAAATTTAATTATTGTAATTGAGTTAGTTATCTGGTAAAAGCATATTTTTAAATACAATGAACTCGGTCACGTTAATCGATTATAATCTAATGGATATTTCATTTTATTCGTCACCTTAACTTAATGTTTGAATTTCTCATTTTCCAGATTGCGAATTATGCTGGTTTTTCAAATTTTTAAATAGAAATATATACCTAATCCTTTTATAAACCATACCTCCACTTATTAAAATCAGGCCCAGGACTCCCCGTCTCCTTTAGGTTACATCATTCACGTATAATCTACGGGATACAAATGTGACAAACTTGCAACAAGTTGTGCACGTTAAAAGATGTCTACAGACAATCTTAATAAGAAATTCCAAATAAATTAAAAATAACCGAGGCAGGACCATTCTCAACTGATGACAGACGGACTCTTACCGGCTAAAACCACACTCCTGCCTAAGCGTGACCCCCTGCTACTGCTTTTGCAGGGATTTTGATTAGGGCTGTGTTATTATGTTTCCTTTTATTTACTAAAAGTAATATTGAAATATTAATATATTTTTTTTATTAACGTTTTTATTCAACGCCCACTGCACATAGGATAGCTTTGAGGGAATTTTAAATTCGGTCGTGCATTTGAATAGGCTTTATTCCTTTGTGATAAGGCATACATTTCCTTAAACTTAATTTTTAATTACCTTGAGATGAAGAAGTGATCCTAATCCGAAAAAATCTTTTAATTAATTGATTTAATTAATTAAAAGATTTTTTCGTGAAAAATTAACGTATATAAATAATGAAATCGATTCAGAAGCCGATTCTGAGCAAACTACTTTCAGGTCTTGCGCTTAATCTGTTACAAAGTGTATATTCTATTATTTTATTCTTGGTCTTTTTACTATCTAATAAACTATATAACTTTTCTTTTCTGATTTCTACTCCTAGCCTTGTCAAAGTCAAAGTCAAAGCATTTATTTCAATTAAACCATTTACAGGCACTTTTGAATTGTCAAGGAGTCGGTCAGTTGTCAGAGAGTTGAAGCTAGTTGCTCGTTCCAAAACGTAGGTAGGTCTCTATGGAGAAGAACGAGCAACAAACACTACGGACACTCTTTTAAATCAAGTTTTTTACAAAGTCTGGTTACATGATTCTTGTTGCTTCTATATGTGAAAACTATGAAGGTAATCTAACAATACAAAACAGAAAAAAGAAGCAAAATAAAGTCCATGGCAGATAAGAGCTGACCAATCTCTACTGACAGCGCCCGTTCACGAACATGACGCGTGAATCAGCACCATTCAGCTCGACCATTTTGAAGGGAGCCGAATGATCCAACACACGCGCCACCATCAGCGAGAAATTTGAGCGAGCATGACAATACTCCCAACCGCCATGTTAATTTTTGTCAAACATATAGGTATTAATATTAATTAATTAATTAATTAATATACTTAGTAAATGGCTCCATGGTATTCACATTCACAAAATTGAAATAATGCTGCAAAATTATACAAAACTAAGGTTTCTAATGTATATTCTTTTATGGTAGGAAGTGTAATAAGTAAATAATTTAAAAAAATCTAAGTATGTATAATAATAACGATACTCGTTACTCATGTCAATAGAAAAAGGGGTAGGAAACATCCTTTCCTTCAATTTAGAAATTCCCTAAACTGGCTGTGGAGCAGGACCAGCATTTTTATCATTGATGTAATCTTCTAACTTATAGTATGCTTGTCTACATAGTGTGCGTTTAATACATGTTTTAAATTGTTTTTCATTCAATTGTAGAATATCAAGTGGTATTTTATTATAGCATTTTACACAGTACCCCATAAAAGAAGTATGTACTTTTGACAATCTGAAGCTTGGCTGATCTAATTTGTTCCTATTTCTAGTATAAACATTATGTCTGTCACCTATTTTTTTAAAAAGATGAAGATTTTTTCGAACATGCATAATGTTTTCATATACATATTGACAAGGTACCGTCATGATGTTAATCTGTTTAAACAATTCTCTTAGAGATTCGCGTTTGCGGAGATTATAGATTGCTCTGACAGCCCGCTTTTGCAGAAAAAAAAAAGAATCCATTTCTGCAGCCCGTCCCCATAGTAAAAGACATGATATTATGAAAATAGCTAAAATATACTAGCCTAGCGGTATCCACGTCTGTCAAATGCCGGATCTTTCTGACAGCGTAAGCGGCTGAACTTAACCGCCCTGCAAGAGATGTTAAGTGAGGACCCCACTGTAGCTTGGAATCAAGCGTAATCCCTAGAAAAACAGTCCTTTCGACGAATTCTAGTATGTCCTTATTCAATATAACGTTACATTCATTACTCTTAACATTCGGCATAGCGAATCTTATGCATTTAGTTTTCTTGGCATCGAATACTAAATTATTTACAGTAAACTAATTATGAATCTTAAGCATGGCGTCATTTACGTCGTCAAGGTGCTGTGCCCGTCTATTTACTCTAAAAATCAATGATGTATCATCAGCAAATAACACCATTTGTGTTTGATTTTTCAGTAAATGAGGTAAATCGTTTATATAAACTAAAAAGAGGAACGGACCCAATATTGAGCCCTGCGGTACCCCCATTTTTACTTTTAAGCCCGATGAATTTACACCATTTATTTGAACTTGCTGCAGTCTATTAATACATATATTGAGTTTATACATTGCAAAGATAATGTTGATCTCTAGCTGCTCCATCAAATACTAATCAATTAATTTATGAACCCTTGTCATTGTGGAGCAGGACATCCAATCAAGCATTCTTAGGGTTTCGTAGCTAAATGGCTAAAAACGGAACCCTTATAGATTCGTCATGTCTGTCTGTCTGTCCGTCTGTATGTCACAGCCACTTTTTTCCGAAACTATAAGAACTATACTGTTGGAACATGGTAAGTAGATATATTCTGTGAACCGCATTAAGATTTTCACACAAAAATAGAAAAAAACCAATACATTTTGGAGGTTCCCCATACTTAGAATTGAAAGAGTTTTTTCCAAAACTAAAAAAACGCCTTCAAAAACTAAAAAGCGATAAATAACTTTACCACAGAACACATATTAGGTACTTTACTTTCGGAAGTCGGTGGCGGTGGCTTTGTGTTTCTGGTTTTGTATTGCCACCGACTTCCGAAAGTAAAGTAATGTGTGTTCTGTGCTAAAGTTATTTATCGCTTTTTAGTTTTTGAAGGCGGTTTTCTTTTTTTTTTGGATTTTTTTTTCTTTTTCGCTTTTTAATGTTGCCTTAACATCCAAATCCATTAAGAAACGGCAACACACTTAAAAGAGATTGTAAGTCCTCCAAAGATTGAAGAAACTAAAACGTCGTCTAAGTATTTTTTTTGGGAATCTGTTGATTTTCTCTGGGCTGTATCAATTTTGATAAAATTTATACAAAGACAAAGTTATGCTCGAACATACATAAAAAAAAAATATAAACATTCGAATTGCCTCCTCCTTTTTGAAGTCGGTTAAAAATTATATTGAGGATTCTAATATCATTCTTTTCTAAACTGAATAGTTTGCGCGAAAGACACTTCCAAAGTGGTAAAATGTGTGTGTGTGTGTGTGTGTGTCCCTGTAACTTCTAAAATAAGAGAAAGATAAAACTAAAAAAATATATGATGTACATACATTATACCATGTAAACTTCCACCGAAAATTGGTTTGAACGAGATCTAGTAAGTAGTTTTTTTTAATACGTCATAAATCGTAAACCGCAATTAAAAAAATACACTAATATTAAAATATCGATCAAAGTTACAGCGAACTACAAGAACTTTTATATTATGTTACTTGCTGCTACGGAACCCTTCATGGGCGAGTTCGACTCGCACTTGGCCGCTTTTTTATCACTGATGTAATCAGCCAACTTATAATATGTTCCGATGCATACTGTGCGTTTTAGCGTCTTAAATTTCGTTTAATTTAGTTACGTTTAGGAGCATCTTGTTGCTCCCCTCATCGCTGTCGCTGTGGGGAAGCTGTCAACTGCCTTGGACACCACGGCCTGTCGTGCAGCCGGAGTGCGGGTCGCATAGCGCGGCACGCGAATATTAATGACATTATCCGTCGTGCTCTCGTCGCCGTCGGCGTTCCGGCTGTTTTGGAACCTGACGGTTTGGCACGCGACGATGGCAAGAGACCGGAAGGCATGTCCTTATTTCCATGGAAGTTGGGTAGGCCTTTAGTGTGGGACGCTACGTGTGTCGATACTCTTGCGCAATCCCATCTTCCTAGTACAGCGTGCTGTGCTGGAGCTGCTGCTGCGGCTGCAGAAAACCTCAAACGGCGAAAGTATAGTATCCTATGCAATTACTTTATTTTCGAGCCGTTTGGGGTTGAAACCCTCGAGTTGTGGGGTCCAAATGCTCATCTACTTTTTAAAGAAATTTCCAAAAGGTTGGTTGAGACTTCCCGTGATCCAAGGGCTGGTTTTTACCTCGGACAGAGGTTAAGCATTGCCATCCAACGTGGCAATGTCGCCAGTCTCTTGGGCACATTCCCAGTTGACGACGTTGTGGGGGAATTTTTTGATGCCTTAATGTCTTAGCTTTTTTTTTGTTTTAATAGTTATAGGTTTTCCTTTTTTCTTTTTTCGTGTAAATATTGTACATTATATAAAAATAACAAATTTATTCAATCGTTGAAGAATGTGGGGAGGTATTTTATTGTAACATTTTAAATAAAACCCCAAGAAAGATGTTTGAACTTCAGCCAGCCTGCAACCAAGTTAAACTAGTTGGTCCCTATTTCTAGTATTAAGAAAATTATAGTTACAAGGCCTGTCGCCTCTTGTATCAAAAAGATGCAAATTTTTTTCTAGCGTACATCATATTTTCATAGATGTACTGACAAAGTATGGTCATTATGTTAATTTCCTATAACAGTTCCTTTTCTAATAGATTTTTTATAGAATCATGCATACGTAGATCGTTAATGGATTGATGGTGGTTCTTTTCTGCAGAATAAAAATAAACTACACGTCAGCAGCTCGCCCCCAAAGTAAAAAATCCCAGAAGACGTAAAAAATTACAAATCAATAAAAAAATACAAATAAAAGATAATACTATGAAGTAGGTAACTAAAATAGACCAGTCTCGCGGTATCCACATCAGTAAATTGCCTGATTTTTGTGACAGCACATGCTGCCGAACTATAAAGAGGACCCTATTGTAGCCTTGAGTCGAGTGTGATCCCGAGGAAAACGTTTTTAAAGTTTTAGTGAAATTAAAATTCAAATTAATTTATTTGATCAATACAAATACAACAGATGTCCCGTGGGAGGTCCGGTTTAGAATAGCACCCCCCCATTTCATCCCGAGGTTGTCGTCGAAGGTGACTAAGGGAAAATCCGGAAGTCGGGCAGCAGCGGCTTCCGTGTACTTAACAACTTCACTGCGATCCCCAAGACGCCTGCCAAGCGTAGGAATTATGGCAACACCCCCCCCCCTCCCCCCCTCCTCTTATGGGGGAGGCCTTTGTTCAACAGTGGACGTCTTCAGGCTGATGATGATGATGATGACTAACATCGTACCTACTCAATATTTCTTTAAATTAATAATGTACAGACCTAGTTTTTCATTATATCTATAACATTCTCCTGCTATAAGCATCGCTGCCTTCACAAGACCTGTAGGTCGATTCTGTAAAATTCGAACAACAACTCGCATCTCACATCGCTATTCACTCTCACTTCGCATAAGTTTCAAAATGACCTTGATATATTTTTTGACACTTTGAATCGGGTTAGAGTGCGAAGTGAGGGGGAAATTACCTTACAGAATGCCACTTCTTACGTCATCTCATACTTTATCTGTCAAAATCTCCCAGTTAATTTAGTTCAACTCGCTGACACGCTCGCAAGGGTGGCGCTAGTCTAAATTAGAATTATCAACCGAGTTTTTAGAATGCCAATCAAGAAACTCACAGCGGATTCAGATTCGAAGTTTAGAATAAGGTTTTACAGAATCACACCCCTGCACCCACAAAGTAATTCATAGATGTTGCGAAAACTATGAGAAATGACTTATTTTTGGGGGTTAGGAGTTTAGAGATTTTCTTTAACATTTGTTTGAGTTGGTAATGAAAAAAAACAGCACTTCCAGCTGCAGATGATTTTATAATGCTCTACATTTAAAAATTATAAATTATATAAGTATGTATATCAGTTGTCTGGTTACCATAACACAAGCTCTGCTTAGCTTGGGACCAGATGACCGTGTGTGAGTTGTCCCAAGATATTTATTTATTTATTTATTTATTTATTTATTTATTTATTTATTTATTTATTTATTTATTTATTTATTTATTTATTTATTTATTTATTTATTTATTTATTTATTTATTTATTTATTTATTTATTTATTTATTTATTTATTTATTTATTTATTTATTTATTTATTTATTTATTTATTTATTTATTTATTTATTTATTTATTTATTTATTTATTTATTTATTTATTTATTTGTAGAGAAATAAAAAAAGTCGAGCTAATTGACTAGGTACCTAACATAGGTACTTTTAGCAGTGACAGCAAAGACGGTGTTTTATTTTTTATCATTGCTGTTTAAGCAATCACTCATCTTTAGCCAGATACCTACAGGTAGGCTAAAAAAACACATTTTGGTCACATTTGTGTAACTTGTAACAGTGGGTAGGTATTCCGGGCACCTTGCATGAAGAGCGAGCCTATTATCGTAAACTAGTCACAAATCTAGATTTCTAGACTAAATCCGATGGAAATACCCAATTAACATTGCCTGGCATGGGAACCGTACCTAGGACCTCATGCTCAGTAGACTATTACTTACATCTTACTACCTACTTACTACTGAGCATGAGGCCCGGAATACCTACCCACTGATAGGTACAAGTTACACAAATGTGACCAAAATGTATTTTTTAGCCTAAAGAAAATCTCTAAACTCCTAACCCCCAAAAATAAGTCATTTACATATATATGTAAATTAAATACATGGTAACAAAAAAATCCACAGATCTCGTGCCTCTCACGACCTTCGGGTACATTGAAAATGAATTAAAACAAAAGAAATCCTTTTTTCACATTTTTATTTACCTATTAAAAATTCTTCACAATTAGTATAAGAGTAGAAATTATTTTAGATAGTAAGATTTTATAGATATCCACCCGGTGGTTTACGTTACCCAGAAACATAATGATAACGTGCCAAAAAAAAATCAAGTGCCGTGCTCGACGAATAGCGGTCAGCGACGCGTGCGCATGGCCGCAATGAAACTTAATTTATGGTCGTTTGAAGAGGACGTTTGATAAACAAAGGACTGAAGCTAAAGAAAAAAGGCACTTGTTCAAAGGAGTTTCTAAGAATTTAGCGCCGTGATAAAATTATAAAAAATGCAAGAAGTTAGAACACAAGTAAAATAAGACGTTTAGTAGGGATAACATATTTTTTGTACGAAATCGTTCAAAGTTGTTAATTGTTTGCTAGAATAATAAACTATATTAGTTTAAATAAGATATACATATTATATTTAATATGAACATATTTTCTTAAACAATTGCCTAAAGTAACTGTTGATTGAGCGCAATAAATTCCCTTAAATAAAACATAAAATAAAAAATCCGTATGTTCATGCCTATTTTGTGCAGAATATAATATTAGGTCCTTACATATGAAATTGCCGATACTTAATACTGGCAACTTTGAAATCAAATATTTTGTGTTTGATTAGGAATTCCAAATTCAAAATTATTTCAAAATAAAGACTAAAGAATATTGTTTTAAAATTTGTGTTTCATTTGTTTTTACGTCATTTGTTTGGGCTTGAAAATTGCTATAGCAACAACAATGGAGAAATTAAAAATTCGCAGTATTTACGAATATGAGTTCCACCGTGGCACCAGTGCAGCAGAAACGGCTCGAAGGATTAACGACGTGTACGGGCCAAGCACCGCTAACGAACGAACGGTGCATTTTTGGTTTCAACGTTTCCTTTCTGGAAATTTTGATTTACAAAATAAGCCTCGTGGACGACCGGATACTCAAGTGAATAATGAAGAATTAAAGACGATAGTGGAAGCGGATCCATCTCAAAACACTTCTGAATTAGCAGCAGCCTTTGGAGTAAGTGACAAAACAATCATTATCCATTTGCGTCAAATTGGAAAAGTAAAAAAGCTCGAAAAGTGGGTACCGTACGAATTGACTAAAGCACACCAACAAACACGCGTTGGTTGCTGCGCTTCTTTGCTCAATCGTCACAATAATGAGGGAATTTTAAATCGTATTGTCACTTGTGATGAGAAGTGGATCGTGTACGATAATCGCAAGCGATCATCACAATGGCTTAACCCTAGAGAACCGGCAAAACCTTGCCCCAAGCGAAAACTGACCAAAAAGAAGATTCTAGTTAGTGTTTGGTGGTCCTGTGCTGGTGTCATCCACTACAACTTCTTGAGATCAGGCCAGGCGATTACTGCAGACATGTATTGTCAACAGTTGCAAACAATGATGGAAAAGCACACCATTAAACAACCGAGACTAGTCAATTGCTCTAGCCCATTGCTCCTTCAGGATAACGCTCGACCACATACTGCACATCAGACGGTCGCCAAGTTAGAGGAGCTGCGACTGGAAACTCTGCGTCACCCACCATACTCTCCAGATCTTGCCCCAACCGATTACCACTTATTCCGAAATTTTGACAACTTTTTACAAGGAAAAAATTTCAATTCTGATGAGGCAGTCAAAACAGCCTTCAAGCAGTTCATCGATTCTCGCTCCCAGAATTTTTTTACCAAAGGGATCAATGAGCTCCCGATAAAATGGCGAAAGTGTATCGATAACAATGGTGCATACTTCGATTGACTAAATATATAATTTCTTTAAAAAAAAGTTATTTTTAATTTTTGATATCGAGCGGCAATTTCATATGTAAAGACCTAATAAAAATATATATTGTTAGCTAAACACACATGGTTTAACAATGGATTTGGTTTAAAACATAGAATCACTTTATAGGAAAATATTGTTCACAAATACAAAAAAAAAGAAACCCTCTATTTTTAAAAACTCAACAGGGTCATCTTTGTATACTACAGATTTTCTATACTGAAGCGATCGAAAAAACATTTTCAATGTTTAAAAACTTTAGATTGCTTTGGTCTAATAAGGTAAGGTAAGGTACACATTTACTTCTTTTCATCTTGAAGTGTTTTTGCGTCAGGTTTGAAGTTGTATCTCATGAGATACAACCCCAAACCAGTGGGTGTTGGTTACCCATGGGTAAGCCTGGCTTGCCTTCAGTCCGGGAAGCGCCAGGGCGGAATCCTTCGGGACGGGGTGAAGGAATCTGTGGGACTCGAAAGCTTTCATTTTCGACGACATCTGTCATCTGACAGCTGTCTGCACAGCAGACAGCTTCTACTATTAGCATCAATAGGCATGCAAACATACGGAAAAAAAAAATGTTAGCCTACTATTGTTCCATTGCAGGGCAAAGACATCTACCTACTCATACAGAGAATACATGAGCATTGAACACCACTTGCTTGTGCGCTTGTGCAAGGCGAATTAAAACAGATGACGATCTTTCTAAGTTTTTCTTGGACATCATTGACATCGGTGAAGGAAATCGTCGTGAGGAGACCGGGACAGCTTGGGGCGTCGATACACACTTGACACACACGAGTCCCCGCTCCCGGTGGAAGTGTGCAGCGCATGAGATGGACGCAGTCTTTTAATGAAAGTGTCATGCGCTCATAGTTTGGGGCTACAGAGGCGGAAAGTAACTTGACTGCGTACCGTAGTCGGATGCTCTCTCTGTTTCAGGTGCTTGAGCCAGTGCTGTCAACGTGTGCAGTGACTGTCGGATCAGGTACGTGTTATCCAGCGTAAAGTTCAAAAACGCAAAGAGCTATAATAGAGTCTAGTGGTTGTCTCAACACATTCAGAATTATCATAATCAGTTAGACGAAAACCAATGACTGGGTTTCCCATTTCGTCTGGTGGTGGCGCCTATCTGTACCCGAAACTTTACTTTAAACCTGCATAAAGTAACTTGACTGCGTACCGCGGTCGGATGCTCTCTCTGTTTCAGGTGCTTGAGCCAGTGCTGTCAACGTGTGCAGTGACTGTCGGATCAGGTACGTGTTATCCAGCGTAAAGTTCAAAAACGCAAAGAGCTATAATAGAGTCTAGCGGTTGTCTCAACACATTCAGAATTATCATAATCAGTTAGACGAAAACCAATGACTGGGTTTCCCATTTCGTCTGGTGGTGGCGCCTATCTGTACCCGAAACTTTATTTTAAACCTGCATTTTGACTGCTAAGAGATTTATAAAAGGTTGACCGGAATATTGTTTAAAAGAAAAATATTTCTTAGGCTTCCAAACGAGAAACTCTGTAAATAATAATACTTATTTAAAACTTACTAAATAAACAAATACTTATCTAAATAAACAATTATAAAATTAGAATTTTTTAAACTACCATTTAGACGAGGTGGTGAGGGTTTGAAGTTCGTAGGAATTCCGAGTGGGTGAAATAATACACCACATTAAATCATCATCATCTTCCTGCCCTTGTGCCATGTTACTCGGGGTAGGCGCAACACATTTTCTTCTTCCATTCCATCATGTCAACCGGTAAGCTATCACTGACTTCCTTTTCTTCCATATCATTCTTTTCACGTCAGACAAACACATAGGCTTTAATAGTTACGAAAAATAGATGCTTGCAGTAAATTAAACAACTATTTATGAGTTGGTTACTATATAAAATACAATTGAATTTATTCCTTTTATAATTTCGTTTCCTTTTACACGCGATATGGCTTGGTAGAACATTCCATTGGTCGAAAACCAGCATCGAACTTATAGGTACTTTTCTTCATTTAATCCCTAAAAATAATGTTGTCCCCATTTGATGAGGTAGCTTGTGGAGCACTCAGTGGGGCATTTGGTAGAGTAGCTTGTGGAGCGTTCAGTGGAGCAGCTTGTGGAGCGTACAGTTGGGCGTTTGTTGGAGTAGCTTGTGGACCGTTCAGTGGAGCATTTGACGGAGCAGCTTGGGGACCGTTCAGTGGAGCATTTGGTGGAGCAGCTTGTGGAGCATACAGTTGCACGTTCGGTGGGGCAGCTTGTGGGGCGTACAGTGGCGCGTTGGGAGGCGCAGCTTGTGGGGCGTACAGTGGAGCGTTTGGTAAGGCAGCTTGTGGAGCGAATAATGGGGCGTTCGGTAGGACAGCTTGTGGAGCGAATAGTGGGTAGTTCGGCACCGGTATGCCATTTGGAGAGCCGAAGTTGTATGGCCACACAGGGATTGCGCGGTTAATGTCGATTAGAGAACTTTCCCTGTGACCTGCGAGATCAATACCAACTTCAGGTTTAATTCCAAGGATTCCTCGCTCCCCCCCAGTACCCACCTCTAAGCCAGTTTTGATGCCGACCCCGATACCCCAACTGCTTGACTTCTTAGTTTCTCTATTCGTCTCATCTGCTATCAATGGTGAACCTGAAATCAAACAGCAACATTATATAATCAGGCCTGTATATTTACTTTACTTTATTTCTTTAAGGCACGAGTGAACCGGTTCATCTTAGGCAAGCGTGTTCCAACTTATGCCGCATTATCACTTACGATCAGGTGAATTGCGGTCAAACGCAAGCCTATTTAATAGTAAAAAAAAAAACTAAAGGTTTAGGCACTAGCATGATCCACTTTGCACCAGTATTTTTTTCAGCTATTTAATTGTTTGTTGAAATATTAGGAGTGGACAACTACAGTATTAATATTTGTAAATATGTAAACACTCTCACTATTTATGAAACTCAAGATCAAATCATTTCAAGAATCATCAACAAGAAGTTGGTTAGTTAGTCATAAACTTGAAGCTAAAAGCTCCACGCACACTATTTTAAATCAAGTTTTTACAAAATACTGGCTACATTATTCGTGTTTTTTCTATATGTAGCCATGGCAGTTAAGAGTTGACCAATCCACTAATGACAACATGACGCGTGGAGCTGATCCACGCGTCATGTTGTCATTAGTGGATTGGTCACCATTCAGCTCAACCATTTTGAAGAGAATCGGATGATCCAACGTATGCGCCACCATAAGCATGACTATTCTCTCAACCGCCATGTTCTTTTATGTCAAACACATAATCTACTTAGTAAATGGCTCCACAGTATTCAAATTCACATGCTGCAAAATTATACAAAACTAGCGACCCGACCCGGCTTCACACGAGCCTATAGCCTTCCTCGATAAATGGACTATCCAACACAAAAAAAAATTTTTCAATTCGAACCAGTAGATCCTGAGATTAGCGCGAACAAACAAACAAACTCTTCAGCTTTATAATATTAGTATAGATTAAGGTTTCCTGTGTTTTTTTTTCACCTGGTGCAATGTGGATGTAGGTAAGTACTACGAGTATCTTCTTCTTCTTCGTGACACTCTTGTCAGAGCGGTCGTGGTCATCACGAGCTACCTGCACAGGCTGATGTTATGTGCCTCACGATTTCTCGCCAGTTGTCGCGACATTTGGTGTTTCTGGAGCACTCATGCAATGGATCGCCCACTGCGGATTTAATTTGGTCGGTCCATCGCATGGGGATCTTCCTCGTGATCTAGCACTACGAGTATAGTTACTTCCTAAATACGTTTAGCAGGAACACTGACTGACTTTTGCTATTATATTAACATACAGACGTGCTAGCAACGGTATACAAAAACGCCCATTTAAAAACCCAATCGCCCATTCTTTGAACTTAAATTGTTTTCCTTATGTTTGTCTAAGTATTTGAATAAACTTATTTTTTTTAAGTCAGAACTAAATTCGATAAGGTTACAGTACGGTTAAAAATTGCGTAAGTACGTGCAAGATAATAAATGTGGCGCGGAACACAAATAGACCTTACTCTTTATCTCTATCTCTCTCTCCTTTGCACTCTCTGCCGTTTATAATAAAAACAATTTCAAATTAATTAGGTAATTAAGATACTCACAGTGGCAAGCGTCCAAAAGCGTCAAAGTCAGGATAGCACTTGCCTGTAAAATAAAGTTATTTTTAGAGTTGTTGTTATTTTTAGGTGACATTAGAGACTCTATAAAGTCTAAAATCGCCAATACGCCTTGAGCAATTGTGGTGATCAATGCTCGTGTCTTCTCTATGTGAGAAGAGGTCTTTGCCCTGGAGTAAGTCAATAATAGGCTGGTGTTTTGTTAGGGTTTCATGCCAAAGTCACGATGAAAGAAGTCTTATTTCAAACTGGACCACCACTGGACTGGACGCCATTTGTGTCTGTAACCACTTCGATCTCGCCCCAAGATCGCACCAGTGAAATTGACAATCCAACCCCCACGCCCCGCCACAACAATCCAATGCTTATGAATAATAGCCACTAAGGTCGCAAGCAGGTGGTGATGGATGATATCTTGGAAAGTTAGAACATAAGCAGCTGTCAATTGTACCTACATAATTAAACGCTTCCAATATTTACAAATTGGGGTGAATTTGTTATAATAATAATAACTTGACTTGGCCCGGGAGGTTGTCGACATGTGGGATGTGGACTCAGCGATCATTGTGCCGATAGTTGTCACAGCCAATGGCTTAATTGCCAAGAGCCTCGACCAACATCTAAGGAGGCTCTCGGTAGGCGGCTGGATCAAGGGCTTGATTTAGAAGGCAGTACTTCTGACACGGCCCGCATTGTCAGGAGGTTCCTCTCTCTGGAGCCCTGACCGCCGGTAGCTTTGATCCTGTTCCCGATACCGGTGGGCTACTATTTTTATATTCTTAAATGTTTCTTTTTTTATTAATATTTATAAATGTAAATTATGTGTATTTAGGATGAATAAATGAGAATAATGATAATAACGTTTAATTCAGACTATAAGTCCATAACTGGTTAGTAATCCAAAAATACCTTACAAACTAGTGTTAGTAAAACCAATACAAAAACAAAAAGTATACAGCACAGGAACACAAGCCTACGCGAAGCCAAGGATGCGACCACCTGCAGTACCCAGCAGCCCAGCAGCCTGCAGTACTGCGGTGCCTTATACTTTTGTAATAAAGTTGAAATTTGACAGATTATTGTAGCTTGATATGCTGGCCTCTATACATCAAAATAAGTGATTTGATTTGCTTCTTTATTGTAAGCGGTAAAAGTGTGCATTTAAATCGCTCGTAGTTATGTTAATCTTCATCATATCAGCCTATTGCCGTCCACTGCTGAACGTGGGCCTGCGTGCTGATTTGACGCGCAATGTCGGTGAGTTTAGTTCTCTGGCGAATGGCTGAGCAACCTTGAATTTGTTAACCAGGCCCACGGCCACGGTTGTTAATAGATAATAATATTCTTTCGACCGAATTTCGGTCACGGCGGCCAATATCAATGGAGGTTAGCCAAGTACTCAGGAGATATTATTACAAGTGTGTGTACAAACACACGTGCGCTTATTTATTTATTTATACTTCATGCACAAAGGTACAAAGCCGGACTTAATGCCTTAAGCATTCTCTACCAGTTAACTAAAGGTAGTGAAGAGATAACATGGCAGGTGCATAGTTAAAAAAACAACTTGTAACTTGTAAACAACTGTAATGAAAACTGAATATAAATAAAAACTAATATAATATATACATACACACACACAAAAAAGAAAAGACGTTTATGAGATGACTCTGCCTACTTATTTAGAAATTATGTCCGCAATTTCCGTTTAAATGCATACCGACTAGTGGCCGTCCTGATATCGAGAGGGAGCTCGTTCCAAAGAAGAATGGACTGGATATGAAAGGAAGAGTGGACAAAATCAAAAGTATGAGAAAGGCACAGCAAAAGAAGATTATTAGAAGACCTCAAATTCTTAGCGTGTGAAGAATATAAATATTGCAAAGTGGGATATTAGATAAGAAGGAAGGGTCGCAGAGTTCAGCAGGGTGTAAATCGTTGTCAACGCATGCAAACTTCTTCTCTGACGAATGGGCAACTATTACAGCTCAGATCTGTAGCTTGACATAATTATGGTCATATTTCCTCAAGTTAAAAATAAATCGGATGCAGTTACTGAGGACCCTATCTAGTTTATCCAGCACGACCGAGTGCAAGTCAAAGTAACACACGTCACCACAGTCGATTAAAGGGAAAGTTAAAGTTTGCAAGCTTTACTTGCTTTCCGAGGCGCGGGGGTTACAAAATCCGGGCTGATACTGAGAAATTCCTATTGTAAAACCCAAGAATACTTTTTGCCCGACCTGTAGGAATGAAACCCAGGATCCAACCCTCAGCAGTCGCGCATAAGACCACGAGAGCGAACCAACATTGCTGCCCACCATTGGCGTGTTTATGTTATTTAGTAAACGACGATGTGCCTAAACTACTGCTGAGCACTTATACTTTGTGTTAGTACTTCGGACAACATAATTTGCTAGTATTTATCCAAATGGATGTAAACGGCAGTGGTGGCTAGTAGTCTAGTTCTATAAAGTACTGATTTAACTACAACAATGGAAACAGTTTCTAAGTAAGTAGATACCAAGTCACAATCTTGCATTAAAAAAACATATTTCGAATTCAAAAAATAGCTTAACTTTAATGTTGCAACCGTCGACGCGGTTGGCGCAGTGAGCTGCTGCGCTGAGTGTTGCGGGTTCGATACCCGCACGGAAAAAATATTTGTGTGGCCTACAGATAGTTGTTCCGGGTCTGGCTAAAACATCACATACACTAGTATGTGAGTTTCTATGTTTCTAAACTTACCCAAGATACAGGAGAAATACATACAGTGGGGCAACGTTACTACAACAACGCTATAAAAAGGTGAGGTGACTCGAGCTCACAAACTCGTTGGCCTGTCCAACCACCAGGCAAACTCGACGCTCAATGTTAGTTAAGCACTGTTAATTAAAAGAAATACACTTACAATTAACTTCATGGTTGCTGCAGACGATGTGTAGCGCGAGACAGTAACTTTCACCAACTGATTCGAAGACCTACTGGCGGTTACAAGATATGTTCTTATATTTATATGATATTTTTGTCATCGTCCCGGTGACCTGTCTCTATAGATATGTCCGTTACTTATCCAGGATATTGTCTGTATGTACCAGTGACCTATGAAACGATTAATATCCTCAACATTGACATGACATATTATTTTCGATATTTATGCAAAATGTACAGTAATGAAGGTATTGATATGAATATACAGACCTACAAAGTTTTCATATAGGATTCAGTGATACACTGTGGGTTTCTCCATAAGGACTTTGTCTGTAGAAGCTACGAGTATGTCTTTGCATCTGATTGGCAATTGTCTAGGGCTAAAAATATATCTGGAAAATGGAGAGCGTTTAGTATGCCAAACCTCTAGAAAATTAGCTGTGATGTCAAAATTGGTCTTATTATTGCTTAGTAACATGACTCCAGTGGTCCTTTCAAATACAGGATGAAATTGAATTCATTAGCAAATTTTTAAGGAGTGACTCAGACCACGAGCCAGAACAACTTTCAATATGGAGCCAACTCAAACTCTTTTAGTTGATATGTCACATGGTAGAGTTTGCAAAACTTGATTTAATTTTCTTATTTGCCGAAAGTGACCACACACGTACAACTGTTTTTACCAGCTTTTTATTAGCTTCACCTGTATGTTTGTATGTTTGTTTGTAACCGACTTCTTTGGGCGCGCACCCCACGCTTTTTTTTAAATAAACCCACGGTTTTTTTTAAATAACATAATTTATTAAATAATTTATTAAATAAATTTAAATAATTTTCTATTTTTTAGTTTGGTTTTCTATAAAAAGCGTGTTTTTTGTTTTTTTAAACTATTATTTATTTTTTACTTTTTAGTTTGGTTATATCTATATCTATAAATATTATGTACATTTAATCTACCAGGGGCGCTTGCTTGGGCTCTATCATGTGACATATCAACTAAAAGAGTTTGTTGTGGGGGTCTTCAATATATTTTTGTTTATGTTTTTGTTTTAAGTTATTTAAGAAAATATATTACTTAACAATTGACCGCCCTTATCTCCGAAATTATTAAGCCAACATGTATAAAAAAAATCTGCTATGCTACATACAGGTATAAGGAAAACCTGTAAGAAGTCAAGACTTAAAATAACATGACAAATCTCTCTAGATATTATTCGTACAAACTTACATTTGCAGTTGGGTAGTATAAGAGATTATGTTTTCTAACTACAATGATAAGTTTGTTCTTCGGATTAGTCTTCAATATTGTACGAAGTTACGAAACTCTTCGTGAGTCCGACTCGCTCTTGGCCGGTTTTTTTATAGTATTTGAATTTGATTGTCATTATATAATTCGACATTTGCATGCCAATCTATGATGGAACATAAACTTTTTTTTTTATTATCTAGTAGGCTTGTATTTGACCGCAATTCACCTGATATGTTGATAAGTTGGAACACGATTGCCTAGGTTCACATTAGTTAACAATAGTTTTGACTATCTGTATTAATGTGTTTCATGGAAATGAAACAATTATGGTAGGTATGGTGTCTTGTAGTGGTCGCCTTTGGAATTCTACAATCACAGTTTAATTGCATATTATAAGCTACCCTCCTCCTATCACTGAATAAGCTACCTACACACCTATATAACGATTGTGATGTCAAAATTGGTCTTATTATTGCTTAGTAACATGACTCCAGTGGTCTTTTCAAATACAGAATGAAATTAAATTCATTAACAATTTTTTAAGGAGTGACTCAGACCACGAACCTGATCAACTTTCATTATGGAGCTAACTCAAACAGCGCGAAAAAAAAAACAGATGTTCTATACATTTTGGCGGAGTAATTATTGCACTTCTGTATATTTTATTTTAAAAAAAGCATGGGTTTATTTAAAAAAAAGCGTGGGGTGCTCCCTTGCTTTTTTTTAAATTAAATAATTTATTAAAATTTATTTTCTATTTTTAAGTTTGGTTTTCTATATAACCGTTTATCTGAACTGGCTATAAAAGTATCCATAAATTTTTTAAGATTAATCTGAATTGGCTACTTTTATGCCCCGACGCCATTTTTTTTTAGTTTAAAAAAATTAAGAAAATTGGACATAAGTCCAATTTACTTAATTTTTTTACGTAACACATTATACTTCCATGCAATAATCTGTGGGGTCTTGAAATTCCGCTCACTGTGGTATATGACAATACTAGACGAGAATATCAGGAACATTTATTTATCTGTATCCTTTTTCTGTCAATCAATCATGTCGTTCATAAGACAATAAAGCAATATTAATAGCTGGTAATGTGGAAGTTTTAATTGTATTATATAAAACGACGAAAACTTGGAAAATAAATGAATCATCGAGATTAAAACTAATAAGTAAAACTTAAAACAAAATAAATCGCAAAATTGTGTGTTTGTGTCAGCAGTCCCTACAGCGCTACAGTTCTTACGATTTTGAGCGCCCCCCTCCAAGTGTCGTATCTGACATAGAGCGGGGAAGGGAGTGTCCCTTCTGTACGTAGTACTATTAAGTATTCTGTGCTAATAACCTTCTGAATTTTTATGTTCTTGTTCGGAAACCGGCTTGTTCGGAAACCGGCTTGTTCGGAAACCGGCTTGTTCGGAAACCGGCTTGTTCGGAAACCGGCTTGTTCGGAAACCGGCTTGTTCGGGAGGCTGGAAGTCGTCAAACATGCGCGCGAGACGATTCGTGATGACTTTTGAAAACAACTTGCAGCCGGGCATTGTCGCCCTTTTTGGAGAGTTTGGACCTCTGCACCATGCCTGTGGCGTTTTACCCTCGATTATGACGGAACTAAAGGCCCTTAAGTACCGGTTTTCCAAGGCCCTTAAGGCCCTTGCCTTAAGTACCGGTTTTCCAAGGCCCTTAAGGCCCTTGCCTTAAGTACCGGTTTTCCAAGGCCCTTAGGGCCCTTGCCTTAAGTACCGGTTTTCCACCCCCTGATCGCTAAGATCGCCCCCCTGCCGAACTTAGCCCCCCTGCCGAACTTAGCCCCCATGCCGAACTTAGCCCCCTGCCGAACTTAGCCCTTTTTTTTTTTGCGCGGTGGATTTCCTCATGGACTTCCTCCATCGTGGGGGCGACGGAGGGGCATGCCGGACTCCTACCGGCCAAAACCACCGCGGTGCTCCACCTCTGCCCATGGCCGGGGGTGCGGGATTCGCATTAGCATTCACCGCTCCCCCGACAGGCCATGACCTGCTGTTTTTCAGCAGGTCCCACCTCCCGTGCGACCATTTCCATAGCGGCCGCACCCACTCTCGAGTGGCGCGCGTGGAACACTGCGCCGCCAACTCGGGCCTATCTGGTCGGACGACGGACGCCCCTAGTCCACCGCCCGCAGGCCACCTCTCATGGAGGTCGCAGATCGTTTTGCGCCCTTCTCGGGCGCCCGGTGCGTCTCCTGCGGGAGGGGAGAGAGGATACGGCTTCTCTCACCCGCTCGGCTACCTCCTTTGCAGACATGGCATCCTCGCAAAAGGAGGCAACCCCGTCCCATGCTTAGGCGCGCCGCAACGAGGTCGCGGCGCAGCCCTGCCCAGGCTGGGCACTCCTCCAACGTGTGCTGCGCCGTATCCTCCGGGCAAGCTGCACAGTGGTGACACACCGGTATCTGCTCCCGACCTATACGACACAGGTACTTCCCAAAACAGCCGTGGCCAGAAAGTACCTGCGTCAGCCGGAAGTTGAGGACGCCAGGCCGCCTCTCGATCCACGCCTCCATGACAGAACTTAGCCCCCCTGCCGAACTGAACTTCTCCCCGCCGAACTCTCCCCGCCGCGCTTCTCCCCGCCGAACTTCTCCCCGCCGCGCTTCTCCCCGCCGAACTTCTCCCCGCCGCGCTTCTCCACGCCGAACTTCTCCCCGCCGCGCTTCTCCCCGCCGAACTTCTCCCCGCCGAACTTCTCCCCGCCGAACTTCTCCCCGCCGAACTTCTCCCCGCAGAACTTCTACCCGCCGAACTTCTCCCCGCCGCGCTTCTCCCCGCCGCGCTTCTCCCCGCTGCGCTTCTCCCCGCCGAACTTCTCCCCGCAGAACTTCTCCCCGCCGAACTTCTCCCCGCCGCGCTTCTCCCCGCCGCGCTTCTCCCCGCCGAACTTCTCCCCGCCGCGCTTCTCCCCGCCGAACTTCTCCCCGCCGCGCTTCTCCACGCCGAACTTCTCCCCGCCGCGCTTCTCCCCGCCGAACTTCCCCCCGCCGCGCTTCTCGCCGCCGAACTTCTCCCCGCCGAACTTCTCCCCGCCGAACTTCTCCCCGCCGCGCTTCTCCCCGCCGCGCTTCTCCCCGCTGCGCTTCTCCCCGCCGAACTTCTCCCCGCAGAACTTCTCCCCGCCGAACTTCTCCACGCCGCGCTTCTCCCCGCCGCGCTTCTCCCCGCCGAACTTCTCCCCGCCGCGCTTCTCCCCGCCGAATTTCTCCCGGCCGCGCTTCTCCCCGCCGAACTTCTCCCCGCCGAACTTCTCCCCGCCGAACTTCTCCCCGCCGAACTTCTCCCCGCAGAACTTCTACCCGCCGAACTTCTCCCCGCCGCGCTTCTCCCCGCCGCGCTTCTCCCCGCTGCGCTTCTCCCCGCCGAACTTCTCCCCGCAGAACTTCTCCCCGCCGAACTTCTCCCCGCCGCGCTTCTCGCCGCCGCGCTTCTCCCCGCCGAACTTCTCCCCGCCGCGCTTCTCCCCGCCGAACTTCTCCCCGCCGCGCTTCTCCACGCCGAACTTCTCCCCGCCGCGCTTCTCCCCGCCGAACTTCTCCCCGCCGAACTTCTACCCGCAGAACTTCTCCCCGCCCGCTTCTCCCCGCCGCGCTTCTCCCCGCCGAACTTCTCCCCGCCGCGCTTCTCCCCGCCGAACTTCTCCCCGCCGAACTTCTCCCCGCAGAACTTCTCCCCGCCCGCTTCTCCCCGCCGCGCTTCTCCCCGCCGAACTTCTCCCCGCAGAACTTCTCCCCGCCGAACTTCTCCCCGCCGCGCTTCTCCCCGCTGCGCTTCTCCCCGCCGAACTTCTCCCCGCAGAACTTCTCCCCGCCGAACTTCTCCACGCCGCGCTTCTCCCCGCCGCGCTTCTCCCCGCCGAACTTCTCCCCGCCGCGCTTCTCCCCGCCGAATTTCTCCCGGCCGCGCTTCTCCCCGCCGAACTTCTCCCCGCCGAACTTCTCCCCGCCGAACTTCTCCCCGCCGAACTTCTCCCCGCAGAACTTCTACCCGCCGAACTACCTATGACACATGATACTTCGATGATCTAAAAATATGTCAAATCATGCATACTTATAGCAAAAATATCGTCAGTTTTGACTGACGATATTTGGATTTTGATCCGCCACACACGAGGCAGTTCCAACAACAACCTTCACCTGTTCGCATGGAAGATGGATCTGGATCTGGATTGCCCAATAATGTGGTTACCTGTTTTTACACAATTATCAAGCATAATCTATTGGGCGATTATTTAGAAAAAATTCTACCTTGGGAAGTTACTTTGTACGCGGGCGAAGCCGCGGGCTTTTTTAATATTTTTCCATCATTGTTAATAATTACCTCATGATTTGGTAAATGTGAATATAAAATTGAAATTCATCACTTTTAGCAGTTGTTATTAATAATTCGACCCGCGATTGGAATAAAATTGTAACTCGAAAATGATGGTTTACAGGAGAGCCAAAAAACGATTTCGCGCACTTTGAATCGCGATAAAAGGGGTACCTGTTGGACTATCAGGGCTTTTTAAAAAAGAAAATTCAATAATTTTTCATTCCTCATCCATCGGTATAATCCTTTTTTCAGTAAGTAGCTTAATAAAAAAATTTTCGAGAGTTACGGTAGTGAAAAGTACAAAATATTTGTAAAAGAACATTGTAACTTTGAATACAATTTTATAAACTGCGCTTATTACGATATTTCTTGAACGAAGAATAACGTAACAGTTGATACCGAAGACAACCTTAGATTTTTTAAGTGAAAGGACAACGTACCTTTAGTTACAAACATCTCATTGTGCCAATAGATAATAATAGATTTATGGTAAATGTACTTACGGAGACCAATTAATTAATTCATAATATAGTTTTAAAGGGGGTTTTAATAGTTTGCATAGGGGAAGGACGTCCAAATTGACAAATGATTCTCTTTTTAACCATATATTCAACCTTCTATTTCTGAGTCCTCATCATAATTCGTATTCTGTCTCTGTCTTCTTCTTTTTCCTGACTACTTTCTGTGATTATTATCATAGTCATCACCGAAAAGCGTTCTTTTTACCCGTCTCTTGTTTTTTTCTGGTGGATTTTTTGGTACATTCTTGGCTCTAAGTTCTGTCATGTTAGGAGAAAAAGTTAAGTGCTAGTATGACTTGTAAGTTTTCTACTTTTTTGTACCTTATCCCTGAACATGTGGTCCTTTTGGTGCTGGTGAAAGATATTCAATGAGGAAAGATACGGTAACCATAGACGTGCCAGGTCCAATTCCTTCTATTGTGTTGCTTCTAAAAGACTCCACATTGGTTACCACATTGGTTAAATGGTTAGATGTCACAATTTCCCCAGGCATTTCTTTAATTATCATACATTGTTTTCATCAGCAATTACCACTTGCAGTTCCAAAGTAGAGCCAGGTACCGATTACATTATTATCGATAGTATCTGCAATAATATCTTCTTCAAGAGATTCGTCTACTTTAGAGTAATGATTTGTTTAAAATCATTACTATACATTTGTTAAAAAACCAACCACAAATGGTGTTATTTGCTCATGACACTTTCTTAATATTTAAGACGGACCCAGAATCTCGACCACGTAACGTAAATAGCGCCTTACTTCAGGTCCAAAATTTGGTCACGGATTTAGTATTAAATGCAATAAAAACTAAGTGCATCAGAATTACTTTACCAAATGTCAAACGTAGTGACTGACATAGTATTGAATAACGAGATGCTGGAATTCGTTGATAAAACTATTTTTCTGGGGATCTCGCTCGACTCAAAGGTTCTCATTTAACAACTCTCACAGGAAAGTTAAATTCGGCTGCATATTATTATGCTGTCAGAAAAATACGGCAATTTACTGATGTGGATACCGCGAGACTAGTCTACTTTAGTTACTTTCATAGTATAATGTCTTACGGTATTTTACTGTGGGGATGAGCCACAGTCATCGAGTCTATTTTTATTCTGCAGAAAAGAGTCATCAGAACCATTTACAATCGCATACGCAGATTGTAAATGGCTCTGATGGCTCTTTCCTATGATTCTCTAAAGACACTGTTTAAGGAAATTAACATAAGAATAATAATAAATAATAATGTGTGTGGACATTTTCACACACGGCCATCTGACCCCAAACTAGGGAGACCCTGTACCATAGGTGTCAGACAGCTGATATACATACACAAATACATTTTTTTTTGTAAATACATACATATATAGATAAACAACACCCAGACACAAGGCAAACACAAGTGCTCATCACACAAATGTTTACCCTGGGCGGGAATCGAACCCGCAAAACACTGCGCAGCAGTTGATCGCTCAGCCACTGCACCAACCATGTCGTCAACCATAATGACGGTACCTTGTCAATACATCTATAAAACATCATGTATGCTAGAAAAAATCTGCATCTTTTTAGTAAAAGAGGTGAAAGACATAATTATAACACTAGAAATAGGGACCAACTAGTTAAACCAAGTTTCAGGCTGGTTAAGATAGATGCATCTTACTGTTTAAAGTGTTACAATAAAACACCTTCTCACATTGTTCAACTAAATTGGATCATTTGGTTCCCTTCAAAATGGTTGAGCTAAATGATGCCGATCCGTGCGTCATGTTCGTGCATTGGAGCCGTTAGTTGGAACATAGTCATTTCTTAGCTGCATCTGATAAACTAAATTTATTTTGAATTCTTTATTATGATTATAGACCCCAATGTAGTACACGACTTGTTACATTTTTCTCACATTGTAGCCCTAAATTCAATATGAATGATGAAATTTCTAACATATTATTGATTTTAAGAGTGTTCATAGAGTTTCTTGCTCGTTCTTCTCCATAGAAGCCTACTGTTTGGAAAGAGCAACTAGCTTCTTCTTTCTGATTGACTAACTGACAATTTAAAAGTACTTGTAAATGGTTTATTTAAAATAAATGATTTTGAGTATGACTTTGGTCCACTGACGTTTCCTTAACCGTCAATTAAATTTGACTTAACCCACCGAAAAAAAAACTTCTTTTCCATACAAATCAGCTCATCAGCTGTACTATCATCTGTCAATGTCTTTTAATAGATTTTCAACTTTATCGCTAAAACATTAGGTTCAAAGTTGATTAAGAAAATTTGACAGTTTCAGGTAGCTTGATGTGCTGGAGCCTGTAGTTACTCGATTTAAACATTATATTCCGGTATTTTACAAGTACCTTCCCAGTAGTAACTTAAACTAAACATTAAACTGAAAAAAACAAAATTTTAACTACCTACTAGTTAAAATTTTGTTTTTTTCATTTTAATGTTTAGTTTAAGCACACCTCGGACACTTCATACAAAACTTGCAAAATAATTACCTATTACTACTACAAAACTAAATGACGTCTGTACACGTGCAAATGTGTGCGTGAATTTTAGTAGGGTTGAATCAGTTGGTTGTCGTGGCGTACAAAATAAAAGTGCAGCGCTTTGCGTCGGGCGAACCGAACGACGACGGAACTACCCGAACGTTTCGAGCATTATTATGAAGTGATCTTGTCCGAGCGGTCAATTATTTATTTCTAATAAATAAAATAAATGATATTTGATTATGAATACTCGGATTTGTAATGACATAAAAGTAATATTATAATATTTATTATGTAAAGAGGTTTATTTATTCATCAATAATGGTAAATTAAGGTACCTAATTACAAAATATGCAATTCACGATCGCCCCGTACCATTACGCGGCAACGCAATGGGGCGACGCGACAAAGTTAGTGCGTAGGGTAGGTACTACTTTTCAATTCCAAGAATGAATAGAACGTGAAAGAAAGGGACATAAGTACATAACAAAGACAATAAAGAGAGAGAGCAATATTAATAGCTGGTAATGGTGGTATGTTATTATTACGGAAGTTTTAATTGTATTATTATAAAACGACGAAAACTTGGAAAATAAATGAATCATCGAGATTAAAACTAATAAATAAAACTTAAAACAAAATAAATCGCAAAATTGTGTGTTTGTGTCAGCAGTACCTACAGCGCTGCAGTTCTTACGATTTTGAACGCCCTGGCTAAAGAGTCGGCGGTTAGCCCCTCCTAGTGCGGGGTGAGGGTGCGGTATCTGATATAGCGCAGGGAAGGGAGTGTCCCTTCTGTACGTAGTACTATTAAGTATTCTGTGGTTTAAGTTACTACTGGGAAGGTACTTGTAAAATACCGGAATGTCTTGTAAAATACCGGAATGTCTCTTTTAATTTAAAATAAAATACGGGAATTCTCACTAAGCTTTTAAATTACTTAGCAGCCTTTTCTTTCACTATTATTTAAATTAAGACTGGTCATTAATTTTCATCGAATCATATCCACGATTTTCCACAAACCTACGATAATTCAAATAAACTGACCGAACGCTGCGCCGCCCGCTGCTATTTGTGGGCGTACAAAACGCAATGTCTTGTTACGAACTTTAGAACAGGCCGATAGTTTCGCGTATTGACCGATGAGAACACAGTAATGTCGTTTACGCACCTTTGTGTCTATCTGTTGTTACAATAATCTCGGTGAAACCACAACGTAAGTAAGTTTCCGTAAGCCACAGGCGCAATTTAGTAAGTGAAAGAACATTGTAAGTTTATATACGTTTCGATTTCACTGAGATTCTCTGTATGCGCTTGAAAACTAGTGTGTTTTTTCAAGTGTAAGTCTAAGTACGTTTTTCTTTCGCTAACGCTTACTTTAATTGGTATCTAATTGTAGCAAGTTACAATGTTATAATATTGGATAACTCTTTTATTTATAATATAAAAATAAAAATTATTACATACATCAATGTAGTTACTTTGACAGGTACCAGGATTGAAAAATCGCGTAATAGTGTATCAAGAGTTACAATTTTCTTCGAATCAAGGGTCGAATTCACTACACTCGTCGGTAAAACTAATATGTTGTGCTACCAAAGTTAATGACAGAAACGAATCGCTGCAAAACCGACTCCACGCTTGTCTGCCCTACGCCTAGAGTGTAGTTTAAATCCGCATAGGTATGCCTGCTGCATGTTGCATGCTCGCTTGCACGATGCATGATGATGAGATGCATGATCAATGTGTTGTTAACATGGTTTCTAACCACGTGGCTAACATTTTTTAATGTCTTGAAAGACGTTTCGCATGTTATTTTTGAAAATGTTTTACATTTATCGGTAATAAGGTTCTGTTATTAATAATCACTGATCAATATGATTAATTTCTCACTTTTACCTAGACTTTCGGTAATCCATACTAATATTATAAATGTGAAAGTAACTCTGTCTGTAACGCTTTCACGATGAAACGGCTGAACCGATTTTGATGAAATTTGGTATGAAGATAGCTTGAGCCCTGGGTAAGGACATAGGCTACTTTTTAATCCTCGGCTTCAACTGCATCCACGATAACCGACATTCACGCGGACGAAGTCGCGGGCAAAAGCTGGTTATTAATAATGATAGACAATTATTAAAAATTTTCAATTTATCAAACTTACCGTAACAGTCCCACCTTATGGCCGGGAAAAAATCAATACCCGAGAGGCAGTACAAAATACCTTTTCATCCCACCATCTCGGAAAGAGTATTTTTAATCTTCAATATCTGAGTGGAAAAGCCGTTTTTATTCTCTAGAGGATAAAGTAAATTTATCTTCAATATCTGAGTGGAAAAGCCATTTTTATTTTCTAGAGGATAAAGTAAATTGAATTTAGAACATCGTGTGCACTAAGTTTGTGAATTAAAAAAAAACATTAAACCTATTTACTGCTACCTCTATGGTGCCGAATATATTATACAACTTTTTTTTAATTTGTTAAAAACTCAGACTTTGTAAACGTTTTTTTTTTGCATTTAGTCATTTCCTCGCTGAGGTGGATTGAAAAGTTACGTGTTGCACTCGAGTGCAAAGATTTTTCACCTCGTGCTCTTTTGATTCCCTCGCTAACGCTCAGGATTCTAATTTTGAATCACTCGCTGCGCTCGTGATTCAATTTTAGAACCCTTCGCTTGCTCGGTCATCAAAATTGAACACGCGGTTAAAAAGCAACTTTGCACTCTTGTATAACAAATAACTATTAAAGAGTTTGTTGGGTCTCGTACATTATATACTTGAAGAAGTGCATCGAAAAATTACCAATGCGCTAGCAGAAATGCATCGGTAGCATGGGTGCTTTCGATGCATCTCTGCTAGCGCGATTGACAGATATATATAAAAAACCGGACAAGTGCGTACATATCCATACTAATATTTTTTTTTTCAACCGACTTCAAAAAAGGAGGAGGTTATCAATTCGTCTGTATTTTTTTTTTATGTTTATTACCTGATTTCTCGGGACTGGATGAACCGATTTTGATGATTCTTTTTTTATTTGGAAGCTAGTACTTTCCGTGTGGTCCCATTTTAATTTGGTCCAGTTCTGACCATGGCATCCATGAGAAAACCGTATAAGTCTTAAATTTGCATTAAGTATGTGCGCGATTTGTTACGCGATTTCTCAGGCAAACGTAAACCGATTTTGAAAATTCTTTTTTTTATAATTAGGGTATGCTTCAGGGGTGGTCCCATATGAATTTTATCGAAATTGATTCAGCACTTTTTGAAAAATCAACAAATACCCAAAAATTTTACATAGACGACGTTTTAGTTTCATCAATCTTTGTAGTAGTTAACTTTCAATCTCTTCTTAATAGATTTGAATGAGAAGGAGGTACTAAAAAGCGGAAAATAAAAAGCTTTTTACAAAAAAGACAACCGCCTTCAAAAAGTCAAAAATAACTTTAGCACAGAACACACATTGACTTTAGTTTCGGAAGTCGGTGGCAATACAAAACCACAAACAGAACAAAGTCACTGAATTTCGAAACTAAAGTCAATGTGTGTTCTGTGCTAAAGTTATTTTTCACTTTTTGAAGGCGGTTGTCTTTTTTGTAAAAAGCTTTTTTTACTATTGAATAGGCTTGCGTTTGACCGCAATTCACCTGATCGTCTAATATTATAAATGAGAAAGTAACTTTGTTTGTTACGCTTCCACGATGAAACTGCTGAACCGATTTTGATGATTTTTGTTTATGAATATAGCTTGAACCCGAAAAAAGCACATAGGGTACTTTTTAATACGGGACTTCGTCTGCATCCGCGATAACCAACATTCACACGGACCAAATCGCGGACAAAAGCTCGTTATAAATAAAGAATATATTTTTTATGATTTAATTACAAATTTTATGTTTGATATCCAACAGGCATTCGACCGAGTATGGCAGAAGGGCCTCTTATGTAAAATCAAATCCTGTTTATCACATAATGCATATAAATCTACTACTCCTGAAATCATACCTACATCATCATCATCATCTGCCTAGCCTTTTCCCAACTATATTGGGGTCGGCTTCCAGTCTAACCGGATGCAGCTGAATACCAGTGTTTTATATGGAGCAACTGCCTATCGGACCTCCACAACCCAGTTACTAGGTAACACGATACCCCTTGGTAAGACTGGTTGTCAGACTTACTGGCTTCTGACTACCCGTAACGACTGCCAAAGATCTACGAATGACAGTGCTTTCCGAGGCACGGAGGAAACTCGGTATGAAAGGGATGGTCACCCATCCACAGACCGACCGCGGTTAGCGTAGCTTAACCTTTGACCGATCGATCTGTACGGCTTTAACTTAGCCACGAGCTCCTCCTGAAATCATACCTACATGATCGGATATTTGAAATGAAGTGCGGAGACAGCTTATCTTCCATCAACCAAATTGAAGCCGGAGTGCCACAGGGCTCCGTTCTGGGCCCTATCCTCTACACGATCTATACCGCTGATCTCCCAACATCGAAGCAAGTGGGCACTGCAACCTATGCTGATGACACGGCTGTCTTATCGTGCGACAAGGATCCTATCACAGCGTCTTTGAAACTCCAACATGAACTGGTCGAAATATAATCTTGGCTGAAAAAATGGAGGATCAGAGCTAGTTCCTCAAAGTCGGTCCATGTCACAATCTCTCTGAGAAGAGATGATTGCCCTTCAGTAAAACTAGACAATAATGTCCTGCCCAAAAAAAACACTGTCTAATACCTAGGTATGCATCTGGATAGAAGACTTACCTGGCGAGAACAACAAAAGATATCAGGCAAACAGAAAACTAGCTGACATTTACTGGCTTGTAGGTAGGCAGTCCTCACTCAGCCTTGAAAACAAACTCCTCATTTACAAATGCATACTGAAGCCTGTATGGACATAGAGCTTTGGGAGTCAGCTAGCCACTCAAACGTAGAAATCCTGCAACGCTTCCAAAACAAAGCACTTAAGACGATAAGCGGTGCACCGTGGTTCACAAAGAACAGTGAAGTCCATGAGTACCTACAAATCCCATTAATTAAGGAAGATGTAGAAAGATTACGCATGACTTACAAAAAAAGACTCAAGCGACACAAAAACCAACTCGCTGTACCCTATTGGACTATAAAAACTCCATATTCCGCTTAAAAAGGAAACGAATAGCCTCAATTTAAGTAGTACTTAAATTAAAAATTGTAATGAGGAGACATGTCACAGGATGTGTCAAACTCGAACTGCTACAACATTGTATGCCAACAGATCTGATTATAGCCCAAAGAGGCTGATCACAGATGGAAAAGAAAAAGGAAAAAAAATTACAAATGTTTAGTTTTCAGACTTTATGTTGTATTTACAGTTGCCTGTTGCAGACGATACTACTTGCCAAATTTCATAGTTCTAGGTTAACGGAATGTACCCTATAAATTTTGATTCCCTTGAGAGTGCCGAAACGTTTTTGCGACATAAACGGCCGTAATTTTTTTTCATAAACCTAGTTTCGTAAACCTAGATGTTTAATTTTTTCACAGCTTCAAGGCACCGTGGACCTAAGTATATGGTTTTAGTTACACTCACAACTCGATACCTTTACGCGTTCCCGAAATAAAGGGTCTTGACAGACAGACAGACGGGCCACAAAGTGATCCTATTAGGGTTCCGTTTTTTCCTTTTGGGGTACGGAACCCTAAAAATTACTAACTTTCTGTACACTAACCGGTAATTTCATAGATAAAGGACTAATATAATATTTACGTTGTTATTTTTGGGTTTCGGCACCAACAACAGTCGCTCCAACTCAACACGTCGTGCTAGGAAACTACCCCACAGAATCCTACCCAACTTCCAAGACTGTAGTAGTAGTAGTAGTACGGTTGGCGCAGTGGCTGAGCGATCGACTGCTGCGCAGCGTGTTGCGGGTTCGATTCCCGCCCAGGGTCAACATTTGTGTGATGAGCACTTGTGTTTGCTTTGTTTTTGGGTGTTGTTTATCTATATATGTATGTATTTACAAAAAAAAATGTTTTTGTGTATTTATATCAGCTGTCTGACACCCATAGTACAGGGTCTCCCTAGTTTGGGGTCAGATGGCCGTGTGTGAAAATGTCCCCACATATATTATTATTATATTATACTAGCTGACCCGACAGACGTTGTCCTGTCCCGATCTACCTACTTACCTGCCTATTTACCTACACCTACCCTACACCTACCCTACACCTACCCTACACCTACCCTACACCTACCCTACACCTACCCTACACCTACCCTACACCTACCCTACACCTACCCTACACCTACCCTACACCTACCCTACACCTACCCTACACCTACCCTACACCTACCCTACACCTACCCTACACCTACCCTACACCTACCCTACACCTACCCTACACCTACCCTACACCTACCCTACACCTACCCTACACCTACCCTACACCTACCCTACACCTACCCTACACCTACCCTACACCTACCCTACACCTACCCTACACCTACCCTACACCTACCCTACACCTACCCTACACCTACCCTACACCTACCCTACACCTACCCTACACCTACCCTACACCTACCCTACACCTACCCTACACCTACCCTACACCTACCCTACACCTACCCTACACCTACCCTACACCTACCCTACACCTACCCTACACCTACCCTACACCTACCCTACACCTACCCTACACCTACCCTACACCTACCCTACACCTACCCTACACCTACCCTACACCTACCCTACACTTACCCTACACCTACCCTACACCTACCACTACCTAAGTGCAAAATTGACTCTTTGACGTTAGGAACATACCTACATTGTTTAAACAACAGTGACTGCTTGTAATTCAAAATGAACTTTATACAATAGCAATAAAGCTCGTTTTAGTTAGAAAACGTTTGTATGGGAAAAAGAAAAGGGCTGTTTTTAGGGTTTTTCCGGCAATTATTCGAATTTTTCTCGCCGTAAAAACCATCTTTGAACTTCAACGAACATTTTAAAAAAAGAATTGGCCAAATTGGTCCAGGCGTTGTTGAGTAATGCGCTTACCAACACATTTTGCGATTCATTTTTATATTATAGATTATATTATTATCACTCAACATGGAGACTGTAAGAGTGAAGTGCGGTGACAGAAGTGCCTGAAGCCAGAGGCCCGCAGATAGCAGAATTAGTGGACGTATTGATCGGTTAATCACACTGTTTCTGGGAAGGTCGGTTCACGAGCCGATCTGTGTTCGTGCAAACCACTTTCCAGGCGTTTACCGCATAGATCAAGCATGGAACTTCAATGCTAATCAGTGATGGGTACAATTTATTTTTCAGTTAACTTTTCGGTACTGTGAACGGAGAACAGACACGGTGAACTGACACTGTAAATTTTGCGGACGTCGAGACCAACAAAACGGATTTATAAGTTACTCGTCATCGTTTATGATCATCCATATTTTCATACTAATATTAGGTCTTTACATATGAAATTGCCGCTCGGTATCAAAAAATTAAAAATAACATTTTTAAAAGAAATTATATATTTAGTCAATCGAAGTATGTACCATTGTTATCGATACACTTTCGCCATTTTATCGGGAGCTCATTCTCGAGCTCTGCTCGATCCCTTTGGTAAAAAAATCCTGGGAGCGAGAATCGATGAACTGCTTGAAGGCTGTTTAAACTGCCTCATCAGAATTGATTTTTTTTTCCTTGTAAAAAGTTGTCCAAATTTCGGAATAAATGGTAATCGTTTGGGGCAAGATCTGGAGAGTATGGTGGGTGACGCAGAGTTTCCAGTCGCAGCTCCTCTAACTTGGCGATCGTCTGATGTGCAGTATGTGGTCGAGCGTTATCCTGAAGGAGCAATGGGCTAGAGCAATTGACCAATCTCGGTTGTTTAATGGTGAGCTTTTCCATCATTGTTTGCAACTGTTGAAAATACATGTCTGCAGTAATCGTTTGGCCTGATCTCATGAAGCTGTAGTGGATGACACCAGCACAGGACCACCAAACACTAACTAGAATCTTCTTTTTGGTCAGTTTTCGCTTGGGGCAAGGTTTTGCCGGTTTTCCAGGGTTAAGCCATTGTGATGATCGCTTGCGATTATCGTACACGATCCACTTCTCATCACAAGTGACAATACGATTTAAAATTCCCTGATTATTGTGACGATTGAGCAAGGAAGCGCAGCAACCGACGCGTGTTTGTTGGTGTGTTTCAGTCAAATCGTACGGTACCCACTTTTCGAGCTTTTTTACTTTTCCAATTTGACGCAAATGGATAGTGATTGTTTTGTCACTTACTCCAAAGGCTGCTGCTAATTCAGAAGTGGTTTGAGGTGGATCCGCTTCAACTATCGCCTTTAATTCTTCATTATTCACTTGAGTATCCGGTCGTCCACGAGGCTCATTTTGTAAATCAAAATTTCCAGAACGGAAACGTTGAAACCAAAAACGCACCGTTCGTTCGTTAGCGGTGCTTGGCCCGTACACGTCGTTAATCCTTCGAGCCGTTTCTGCTGCACTGGTGCCACGGTAGAACTCATATTCGTAAATGTCGCGAATTTTTAATTTCTCCATTGTTGTTGCAATAGCAATTTTCAAGCCCAAACAAATGACGGTAAAACAAATGAAACACGAATTTTAAAACAATATTCTTTAGTCTTTATTTTGAAATAATTTTGAATTTAGAATTCCTAATCAAACACAAAATATTTGATTTCAAAGTTGCCAGTATTAAGTATCGGCAATTTCATATGTAAGGACCTAATACATATTATAAATGTGAAAGTAACTCTAGAAAGCGTAACAGAACGCTTTCACGATGAAATGGCTGAACCGATTTTGATAAAATTTGTTAAGATAATAGCTACCTTAGGAAAAACATAGGCATATACTTTTCAATTCGCGACTTCGTCTGCATCCGCAATAACCGAAATCCACGCGAACGCGAGCGGGAAAAAGCTAATTACATAGGTGACAGCCGGAGGACTTAAAAAAACCGAAATTATTTTAATAAATGTTTTTAATTAGGTAAAAATTACAATTATACTTATGCTGATTTCTAAGTCTCGATTCGGACGATGCTAGTACCGAAGTGTCTTGAAATTAATTCTCTTTAATATTACAATTATATCGATTGCTAAACGTGGAAGCGGCATCAGCAGATTTGGAAGTGGGTGAACGCTCGGCTTCACGAAGCGTCGATTCAGCGATTCAGCAGGTGGCGTGTTGCAGTTTCATGTTGAAACATTCGATTGACGTAAATAGCTATCATGTCGCTATTCAGCTGATTTGGTGTAGGCAGAGCACGTAACACCTCCCCCCTCATAACAGCAACTATTTGAGAATATTGAGCGAAAATTTTGCTGGTGTCTGTTTCCTGGTTGTGGGTGATTCGACATCTTCGTTTTGATGACTGAGGCTTTTATCTGATTTTCTAAGCTTTGTGCAAACGTTATACCAACGTATAGTGATAGTAACGATCAGTACAGTTGCACCGAATAGTACGAAGTATAGTGGGATCGTCGTATGGTGGAGTGATTATTCCATATTTGCGTGATCTATGCTGCAGTTTAATTTCAGGTGTGGGATAGTTTCTTCGATGATGTTCAGGTTCATAGGGTGTTTCAGTGATTTTCGGCGGTTACCCTTTGATATGGTCGTTATTTGGTAATGGTGAATCGCACGGTGCGTAGTAGGCATTTGTGCGGGACAGTAGCGAGATAACTTCTGTGCAGTGAGATAAATTCTTGACGTTCGCAATGTAACTCTGTCCGGGTCGGTCGTGAAAAGGTAAGTGTGTAGCGTCTGTCGTCCAATTGTCCCATGGCTGCTTTAGTTACTGTAAGCTTTGTAGGCTGGCATGACTGCTCCAGAGATTGGTTGTAGATGAGACCTGGGATACAGTCTAGGTGTCCTCTCGTTAATTGAAAGTTGATTCCTTGTTCGTAGAGATGGTAAAAGACAAACGTCGGGCATTAAGCCTCTATGTGCTTGAAAACTTTCCCGTTGATTGCAATGAAAGGGTAAGGGAGAATAAAAGTATACATTAGTTTATTGGGAACTATTGCTGATCTGTATAATTCAAACCTATAAGGAGAAATTATTCAACCTTAAATATGATAACTATATTTTTGTAATTTGTATTTAAAAGGTTTAAATCGTTTAATTATATTTCTTAAGGTATATCTATTCTTAACATACTATGATGGGTGCTCGATGCACGTATATAAGCTAAGGCTATCTTCCTACAAGTAATCCTAAAGTACTATTAATCCTCTCCTTTAAGCTAACTATTTTATTATTTTTAAGTATGTCGTTATATCGAGCCATCCAGACTTTGTTAAGACTGATATGCTCATTTAACTTTGATACTATTTTATCGTTATTATTTTTGTATTATACTTTTGAGTATCCGTATGATCTGAGTTTCCGGTAATGCTTTTATTAGCTCTTAAGTCTTATCTCGAGCGCCGGTATTGGTCGCTACACGGACAAACAAACAAACAAACTCTTCAGCTTTATAATATTAGTATATAATTATGTAGAAATTATAGATTGAGGAAAACGAATTAACTCACTGTGTTGTAACAATACTCACGTTTCGTTTTATGAAAAAATATGTAGAAATTCTCAAAGTGAATTGAAAAACACTATCATTATAACTATAAATATAATTATAATTATAAATAGGTTATTTACTACCGACTATACCTTGATTAAATTAAAATAGAGTAATATTAAGTTACATTACGAAATAATTTGATATTGATAAATGTTGTAGATAGGTAACTAACTAACTATTATTATTATTTATTTTTCAATGACGTCAAAAGCGACAATTGCATCGGTGGTATCTGTTATGGCGCGACAATTTAAAAATATAAAATATGGGGACCGAACATGAACTGCATGGGTAAGTATGGCAACGATCTATGGCAAAGACGAAACCCTACTTTGCGCGTAGCCTATCACGCACTTGGCTGTTTTTTTTTTATTATTATTATATTACTAAGGCATTGTAATATCTTTTTGGAATCCTTAAAATTTGCTCTTTATTTTCATACCCACATTGTAGATATCGAAGAAAAAATAGTTTTATTACGTGTTTTTTTTTAATTTTTTTTATTATTACTGTGATGATATACATTTTTAGAATCCTTATCCTTATTAATAAGCTCTGGAATTTGACACCCATATTATAGCTTTAGAAAAAAATCTATTTTCTTTTACTTCAAACAATGGCATTTCCCAGCTGCCACGTTTATTTTTTTTTTTTGTTACGTATCTAAGAACACTTCGGCTAATGAGACGAATCTATCGATACCCTAACGAAATAAATCCGTTCAGTAGTTTGAAAGATATCAGGTAATAAAGAATATTTTATTTTATTTTACTGGCGCGAAAAACATAACCCTTTCCTTGCAGTCGGGGTAAAAACAGTATTAAAAAAGTACAAAATCGGTTCACTTCAACAATTTTTTTTTCACCAGTATTTGAATAAAAACATAACTGATATTATTTTATAAAAATAAAGGTTATGCTCAATATACACAATTTTTTACCCCGACTGCAAGGAAAGGGTTATGTTTTTCGCGCCGGTAAAATAAAATAAAATATTCGGTGGCGGTGGCTTTGTGTTTGTTGTTTTGTATTGCCACCGACTTCCGAAAGTAAAGTAATGTGTGTTCTGTGCTAAAGTTATTTATCAGTTTGTAGTTTTTGAAGGCGGTTTTCTTTTTTTTGAAAAAACTTTTTATTTTTCGCTTTTTAGTGTTGCCTTAACATCCAAATCCATTAAGAAACGGCAACACACTTATAAGAAATTGTAAGTCCTCCAGTGATTGAAGAAACTAAAACATCGTCTAAGTATTTTTTTTGGGAATTTGTTTTTTTTTAAAAAGGGCTGTACCAATTTTGATAAAATTTATATGGGAACTTTTCAGAATAAACCCCTTTCGAACAAAAAAAGAATTTTGCAAATCCGTCTATATTTGACAGAGTTATGCCCGAACATACATAAAAAAAAATATAAACATTCGAATTGATAACCTCCTCCTTTTTGAAGGCGGGTAAAAAGTATTACAATGCCTTAGCAATACAAAAAAACCGGCCAAATGTGTGGTTGGAAACGCGCATTGTATAGGGCTCCGTCATCCGTCGGAGTCGTTGCCTTAGCTTACCCATGCAGTTCATGTTCAGTCCCCATATTTTATATTTTTAAATTGTCGTGCCGTTTTAGACACCATCGATGCGATTGTCGCTTTGAAGTCATTGAAAAATAAATAATAATAATAGGTAAGTACCTACCTATCTATAACATTTATCAATATCTAATTATTTCGTAATTTAACTTAATATTACTTTATTTTAATTTAATCAAGGTATAGTCGGTAATAAATAACCTACTTACTATACTGATAGTGTTTTTCATTCACCAAATAATTTTGACAATTTCGACATATTTTTTCATTAAACGAAACGTGAGTATTGTTGCAGTGAGTTTATTAATTTTTCTCAATCTATTATTTCTACATAGGTAGTACCTATTAAACAAAGTCGCTTCCCGCCTTCAGTCCCTCAGTCATGTCGCTTTGATCTTTTGAATTTAATGCGGTTTTATTAACAGATAGATCGATTCAAGAAGAAGGTTTCTACGTATAGTTTGATATTGTTTTGTGTTAATTTGTTGAAATATAACGATAGTTGATCAACATTTTAGGAGAAATCAAGCACGGTAACCGTGCGAAGTTGGGGCGGCTTGCTAGTTTTATATAATAATAATAATAAAAATGTTTTTTATAAGTTTTTTAAATTAAATTAAAAAACGAAATTTAAAAAACTCGGTATTCATAACTGAAAAGTATCAAATAAAAAAATAAATTAGAAAAATAAAAAACCTGACTGCGGAAAAAGTAAACTTTATATAAAAACTGAAAAGAAATAAAAAAAAATGAAAAATTAGAAATAAGAAATGAAAAATTTCAATGGTATAGTTATTCAACACTACTAAACATAATTTTAGACTACAGGACTTGTTTATTTCTTTTCAGTTTTTATATAAAGTTAACTTTTTACGCAGTCGGGTTTTTTATTTTTCTAATTTATTTATTTTTCAGTTACTTGTACGAACTCATTTATTTTAGACAATTATTTTAAAAAGCACTGTAAAACCTCGCGCGCTGTCGTTTGCCGATCAATTTCAATGATTCGTGCTTATTTCGTGAATATTTCTGATGCACACAAACTATTGTATTGTACTAGTGTGTGTCAATGCTGCTACGCCGTACTAGCAATCGTTTAGATTTTGAGTTGCGCTAAATCGAATACGCGCCCTTAATATATATATATATTTTTTTTATCTATTGATAGGCATACGTTTGACCACTATTTCACCTGATGGGAAGCGATGATGCGGTCTAAGATGGAGCACGCTTGCCTAGAAGTAACCTATTCACTCTTGACTTAAAAACTCCTAGGTTGTAGCTATCAGGAAACACAGACTTAGGCAGGGAATTCCACTCCTTAGCAGTACGCACAATGAATGTATTCTCAAAACGTTTCGTGCGTGTGGGTGGGATGTCCACCATGGGTGGCGCGGCGCATCGCCGTACGTCTTGTGGTCCGATGATGGAACGAGCTCGGCGGAATAAAATTATGCAATTCCGTCGCACACTCCCAAAAATGCAACCGATAGAAAACCGACAGGCCAGCAACACGGCGTCGATGCTCAAGACTTTGGAGCTTTGACTCGACGAGCGTATCATTGCCAATTATATAAGTTTAAAGCCGTCTTCTGATATAAGTGAGTAGCTTGTATATTGCTGTCTCGCTCACTCTTGTTCTGTGTGTTCGATGCGAACCTCGACTGGTATATACATTCCGCCATTAAGCTCTGTTGTATTTTTACCTGATTAAATAAATATTTTATCTATACTTACGCCAAGAATTCGTTTATTTCAACAATAATCTAGGCCAATATCAAACTTCACATTATTATATTCATCGATGAGTATATTTTTCGTCGTCTGACTCACCCTGTTCCAACCACCACTCATTATTAATCGGATTTTTTAATGAAAACATTAAAAACACTTATTATAAAAATTACGTAACTACCTACCAGGGGTCTCTGAGACTCCTAGAAATAGTTTTTTTACTTACCAGAGACGAATGCACGCACTTCAGACCTCGATGAGCGGTTATACAGCACTAAGGGACGCGGAGAAAAGGTACAGAGGCGAACAAGTTCCTACGCGACTCGGGTGCTAAAATATTTACGATTATAAATTCGGTTGGGTCTGTGAGACAGATGATGGGTGGTTAAGGGTTATAGAATAATGGATTTTTCATATAAATATTCATCACCTATTTTACCCCCTTTGAAGTGAAGTTTCACAAAAATATTTAGATACACATTTTTTTATGTTTAACCGAAAATCCAAATATAAGTTTGCATGTGTCTAGCATTAAATTAACGGGTTTCCCATATAAAGTTCCATCCCCTATTTTACAACCTTAGTTACAACAGTTACAAGCTTTTGTTTCCAAAAAAACGAAAACATGTATTTTTTATGTACCAAGTTTCATGTCTCTAACTACATTTGACGAGTTTCATAAAAAATGTCATCCCCGATATTACACCCTTCAATTCAATTCAATTTCTTTTTTCAATTTCTGAAAAAACCTTTAAAATATTGCTCGCCTACATCATAAAAGGAATCCGTGTGCAAAATTTCACGTTCCTAGATTCAGTAGTTTCGGCTGTGCGCTGATACGTCAATCAGTCAATCAGTCAGGTTCTCCTTTGGTATAGATTTGTTCCCTTTGTACAATGGTAGGTATGCATTAGATAATCAACGATTTTATATTTACTGGTTTCAATCAACTTAGTTATAATGTAGAAAAATAAATGAAGAACTACAATGTGTAAATATTTTTTTTTTAATACAAAAAAAATACAAGTTATGGTTTGTCTTTTGAATATCTTATGGGCATTTAAAAGTAATTACGGTACACGTACGATGACCTGTTTTGATAATTGTATGTTTGGCCATACTGTCTGTGGCTGTGCCTGTCTATTGGGCCAGTTGCTGCCACGTACATTATTTGGATCGTTTTGTGTCCCGGGCCCTTCTATTATATACATCTGACCGTTCTGTGGCCTGTTACCATCTATTGGGCCAGGCGGCGGCACATACCTTTGACCGTTCTGTGGGCTGTAACCGTCCGCTGTGCCAGTGGGCGGCACATACGTTTGACCGTTCTGTGGCCCGTATCTGTCTATTGAGCCAGATGACGGCAAGTACATTTGATCGCTTCGTGGCCTGGACCTTGGGTCAGTTGGCGGCACGTATATTTGACCGTTCTGTTGCCTGTACCCATTTATTGGGTCAGTCGGCGGCATGTAAATTTGACCGTTCTGTGACCTGGACCCATCTATTGTGCCAGTTGACGGCACATACATTTGACCGTCCTGTGGCCTGTTACCGTCCATTGGGCTAGTCACCGGCGCGTACATTTGATCAATCTGTGGCCTGTAACCATTTATCGGACCAGTCGGCAGTACGTACATTTGATCGGTCTGTGACCTCGACCCGTCTATTGAGCCACTTGATGGCACATACTTTTCACCATTCTGAGACATGTAACCGTCCGCTGGGCCAGTGGACGGCTCATAATTCCGGCCGCTTGATTCGAAGTTAGGTGCGAAATTTGAATTACCATTTAGTGGATCGTTTCCGGAGCCTTGCCATCTTTCGTTGGTGTCCTTTGACCCTAACGGTTGATTGTGATCATGAGACGACCAAGAATTGTAGTATTCTTTGAGGCCAGAATTGGTGTCATTGTAAATTGGTTCCCATTGGAATCCATTGCTGTTAAGCGTCAACTTGTGCTTTTTGCTATTATCGCGGCTGTAATTATAGCCCCAATTGGTACGGGTACTGTTGGCTGAATATATAGAATTACCTGGAATTTAATAAATTACTGTTAGTACGCGGTTGTATGTGCAAGAGAGGAAGGTCTATCTAGTAAACATCTTACTCCCAAATTAGGGAGACGTCTGTGCATCTATTTTAATTGGGAGTAACATATTTATTTCACCGTGACTGTGTCTGACGTACACATTCCACGGGTGCCATTTAACATGAATGGTATTGTAATGGTATAATTCACAATTCAACTTTCCTCTATAATGGTTAAAACCGCATCTAGATCTTATTCTTAGACATCATTTTTAAAGAGAAGATAATAATTATTTCCAATTTTATTATAGCACTAGCTTCTGCCCGCGACTTTGTCCGCGTAGAAGTCAAATATACTATAAAACATTTCCTATGACACTCGGCAGTAGTGTAGTTTTGTATTAGTCGAGGAATTTGAAATTGGATGAATAGTTTTGAAGATTAACTTCTACATCCAAACTAATCAAATTACGAACTTAACCTCTTTATAATATATTAGTGTATCTAAATATATAAATATATTGCTACGCAGGTCGCAGCGTAGCGCTACATAAGCGCTACGCTGCTACATTAGAACTACGCGACATAAAACTATGTTGCTGTGTATGTGTTGCGTAACTGTCGTAACGTAGGCGTTTGTTTATTTTTTTATTCTTCACGCACATACATAAATATATACATCTAATAGGTATTACATATTATAATACTAGCGGGCCCGCCAGACGTTGTCCTGCCTTGAAAAAATAAACCGACTACAGCGCCACCTACCGAGTCCACTTGTGAATCTAAACCATTCTAAAATCCACTGGAACACACACAAAAAAATTCATCAAAATCAGCCCAGCCGTTTACGAGGAGTTTACTTTCATACACACGCACAGAAGATTTTTGTATATAAGATATTATACATACAATTAAAAATTTATATTTTAAACGAGGTTTATGCGATGACTGCTTATTTGTGTTGAAAGTAAATTTGCAATTTCCGCATAAATGCATACCAACTGCTGGCTGTCCAGATATCGAGAGGAAGCCCGTTCCAAAGAAGAATGGACTAGTTATTAAAGGAAGAATGAACAAAATCAGAATTATGAGAAGGACATAGTAAGTGAATATTGTTAGAAAACTGTTGAAAGTGGGACATAAGATAAGAAGCAGGCAGAAAAGCATTGTCAACGCATGCAAACCTATTCTCTGGAGAGTGGCCAACCATTTTAGCACAAGCCTGTAGCTAAACACATGGTCATATTTCTCAAATAAAAAACAAACCTAATGCAGTTATTGAGGACCCTATATCCAGCTTGTCCAAAAAGACCGCGTTCAAGTTAAAGTAACACTAGTCACCATAGTCAATAAAAGAGAAAATCAAAGTCTGCACAAGCATAGTCTTGATCCTAGCAGGCAAGAAGTTCCTCAGACGATACAAGGATTAAGTTCCGAAAAGTCTTTGACAGATACTAAAAACCTGACATGTGTGTGTCGAGTCTAGATGCAAACCGAAATCTTTTAATCTAGGGCTAATATTTTATAGTAGGGCTAATGGGAATGACGATTCCATTAAAGATAATCGGAGAAAGAGATAACTGCCACTCTACCCAGCATATGCGAGCTTCCAAATAAAATAGCCTGACATTTTGAGGAATTTACGGATCCCCAAATCTATTAGGCCTAGTGTGAGTTTTTATTCTAACTCGATCGTGCTAACGTAAACTATCGCTTATGTCAATTTGTATGGAATAATTGTGTTTCCTATTTTTGCCACTAAAGTGCGCTCCAGCGTTCCAGTTTCTATACAAATTGGAGTTTACATTAACACGATCGAGTTCGAACACACTAGGCTCTCAGATCGATTTACATCTACGTTTCTATTTACGGTAAGGATAGAGGCAAAATATTTTGATTTAGAATCGTACAATTTGGCCTCTATCTTAACCGCGCTTCCATCGATATTAAAACGCCCAATGAATGTTATATTTAGATTCAAATTATAACAAAGTATTTTCAACTGAAATTAAATCCTCTCGTTTAAATCAATTTTAGTCGGGATCCGCTGGATGCGAGTCGCATGGGACCGGTCAATGTGGCGAGACTTGGGGGAGGCCTATGTCCAGCAGTGGACGTCTTTCGGCTGAAATGATGATGATGATGAAGTCGGTTAATTTAATCGAGAACTTACAGTAATATTCGTCAAGAACCATCAGCAACAGCACAGTGCATGCCTGATAACAAGATTACAAGATTAGATATATATTTCTCACTATTCTCCGTGGAAATTGCAAATCTGATGGGTCGGAAATCCAACGAGACCGGGAAGAGATCAGGCATCGGACCAAATTTACATGGGTTCCACATTAGTCACATTGGTGTCACATTACCAACTTCTATACTCCAGGCTGATTCTAAGAAATTTCTAATGGAATAACTCAATAACGCTTTGCCCGACTTAGGTATCGAACCTAGGTACCCACGCTCTGCAGTCGAGTGCGAGAACAAAGGGGCAGTAGATAAAAAAAAAATGTTATGGACACGTCATATTCGTAGGTAAACATATAAACGTATTGATTAGAGATGTCAAAGTCATTTGATTAAATATTTTATTTAAATATTATTATTTGTTTAAATATTATTCACTAGGATTTTCTCCTTTATCGTGGGTGTATTAACAAACATGTAAACTTACACGCAGCGCAGCAGCCAATTGCTTAACCACTGCGCCTTCTGTGTCGTCAATTATCAATTAAAGTTAGACCCGGTTTTACTTAAACAACGACACTTACTGTTAACTTCATGATTGCGGCCCAAATACGACAATAATAATAAATAAAACATTTTTCAACGATGTTTTATACCTTTCATATAAAGGTTATCTCGCCTTCAACGATGCCTAAAGGTCATTTAGGCATCGTTCACAATAAAAGTATTGTCCGCCGCCGACAGTGAGCGAAAAGTTTAATAAAATGTAGGAACAATCACTGACAGTCACCAGTCAGTCAGCGGCCGACTATGAATATTCATACATTTTCAACTTTGCGCTCACAGTCACAGTCGGTGGCGGATAATATATTTGATGTGAACGATGCCTAACTGTGACATGAAGGCCTAGCACAAACGCGTATGTCGAGCACGAGTTTTGGAACAGGAATACTAATAATTATAATAACAATAAAACCATTTATTTTCAGGTAACAAAGACCCATAGAAAAATACCTTAACTTAAGTATACATATAACAATATAACAATTGTGTTAGTAAATAAAACTTAAAACTATGTTAGTATCACTTAGTTGCACTAAGTCTTTGCACGTTCCGGTGGCACTTGTCCGCGAAAGCGGCGAAATGCCACATCCTGTGGCCAAAAGCTTTCATCCAACACCTGATGCAGGTAGCATGTTGGTATGCGCACCACAAACGCCTTAAAGTTGGCGTTGGCGTTGCGATATCCTATAGGATAGACTTACACACACAGTGATTATAACATCATCTTTACACGCCCACTGCTGGGCATAGGTCTCCACCAAGGGGAGGTTCAGCCGTAATCACCATGCTTGGCCGATGCATGTTGGCGATAGCAGTAGGTGTTATGGTACTCAGAAGGACGCTGCTGCCAAACCTCTGGTCAATATCCCTCTGTCGCCTTCTACTGGGGTGGTGTTATTCGCGGCACTATACGGCTTGTTGTTATAACAAAACGTGAAAACTAAATAAATAGTATGTTCAGTTAAAAATCGTTTGAAAAATGTTAAATTTACTTCGTGCGTACTACTCGTGCTAGGCCTTCGGTGATATCTCAGCGAACGGTGGAGTAGATATGTCACTGTGAATATCCGAAGCGCAGTGTATGTTGGGGTCGGCTTCCAGTCTAACCAGACGCAGCTAAATACCAGTGTTTTACATGGATTCACTGCCTGTCTGACCTCCACAACCCAGTTACTGGGTAACACGAAACATGCCTCATTGGTAAGATTGGTTGTCAGATTTTCTGGCTTCTTACTACTCATAACGACTGTCAAAGATATACGAATGACAGCCAGGACCAACGGTTTTTTGTGCTTTCCGTCACGGACTATCGTGACTTGGCATGAAATGGATGGACACGCCATTCGATCCTCGCCTTTACTTAGTCCCTCTTCTAGCCGCTCCTCCACTACGTTCGCTCATCTTCTATCCGCTATAATCTATATATATAAATGAATAGCCGAAATGCATGTAAGCGCATAAGTTCCGAACGGCTGGACCAAATTCGAAAGTTCTTTATTTTGTGTTCGTTATAGTCAGGAGAAGGTATGTATAAAATAAAATTTAGGCAGGGTAGGGTAGGTAGGTAGGGTCCCCATGTGTCACCTGTGCGGTTGCGACCGGGACACGGCCCTGCATACTCTCGAGCAGTGTCCTGCCATGGAGGCGCAGCGCCGTGTTCTGGTGGCTGAAATTGGGGAAGACCTGTCGCTGCCGGTCGTGGTCAGGGCTATGGTCGGCAGTAAAGGGGTATGGGAGGCAGTCTCATCTTTCTGGACATAATCTCGCAGAAAGAAGCGGCGGAGTGGGTCAGGGAGATAGACTCCCTGGCTGAACCCATTCGTCTCTTCGTTTTAGGACCCATTAAATAATGTTCCGTCCGTTCGTTTAAGTCCGTGTGGTGTCGGACGTAAAGAATAGCACCATTCCATAGCTGCCGTGGGTGTTGTAAGAGGCCACTAAGGGACTCACCAGAGAATGGGCTGCAGCGTTCTCTGTGCCTTTGTAACAAACATACTGCGATCGCCAATCCGCCTGCCAAGCGTGGCGATTATGGCAAACCCCCCATTTTGGGGGAGGCCTATGTCCAGCAGTCGATGTCTTTCGGCTGAAATGATGATGATGAAATAATGTTAAATGTAATCCGTGGTGCTGCAACTGAGTCTCCCCAAGTTGTAAACGTTCCTTTGGTCCTATTGGCCTAGATCTGTTCTGTCTCCTAATAGGAGGGAAGTGGAAAATATGTTTTTCTTACTCCTCCGCTGTTCTTTTCTGATTAATTTCGTTGCGGGATCCAAGACATTTGTAATGTTTCTCCGGGACTCGTCGAGCTTCAGTGTCTCAACGCTTTTCTAGTGGTCGTCACTGTTGATTCTGATTTTCAGGAGTTGCAGTGGTTTGGGAATGGTGTGGCGGGCATGACCCGATTCGTCGCAGGAGGGCAGGAAGGCGCAGGCAGCGAAATGCCGACTTGATGCCGCCAAAAGGGGGACCAGTGGATGATAAATCGAGGACATTATAGATTGAGAATAACGGATTAACTCACTGTGTTGTCGGGATCGTCCAACTAGTTTCGATGGCATACGGCCACCTTTTCCAAGGAGTTCCACAGGATGACACACCACCCGTTGCGTTCCTGCGGACACTGCGCGCGGCCGCGCGTTGCGCCAGCGCGGACAACTACGGCGGTGGCGGGGGTGGCGCGGGCGAGGGTAGACACACGCATCAAGGAACATATTAGAAGCGTCAGGAGCGGAGACAGCAATACTTCAGCAGTCACCGAGCATGTGATGGAGTGTGGGCCGAATCACTTTATACGGTTCGACAAAGCCTCCGTACTAGCGAGAGAGAAGTTCTTTGTTCCGCGGAAAATACGTGAGGCTATTGAAATAAATCGACGCCCTAACTTTAATAGGGACGGTGGTTGATCCATATCTCCATCATGGAAGCCACTGCTTAATATGGTGAGACCCGATACAGAGGAGGAACTAAAAAGTGATGATGTGGTCAGCTCAGTGTGCATGTGTTTCAAGCAAGATACTCTTCCGCCACCTCTACCACCTCTACCCTCGCCCGCGCCACCCCCGCCGCCGCCACAGTTGTCCGCGCGGGCGCAACGCGCGGCCGCGCGCAGTGTCCGCAGGAACGCGACGGGCGGTGTGTCATCCTGTGGAACTCCTTGAAAAAGGTGGCCGCATGCCATCGAAACTAGTCGGGCGGTCCCGACAACACAATGAGTTAATCCGTTGTTCTCAATCTATAATGTGTAACAATACTCACATTTCGTTTAATGAAAAAATAGATCGAGGACTCTATCGTCTACGCTACACGGTCCCTGGAGTAGTGGTGATGTCCCAGTGCATCCGGACATTGCTAAAGGAGGTGGGAGCCCGGTGGTGGGCGAAGAAGAGGGAGCCCTGAGGTGGGCCACGCTGGATGGGTCGCGAATGTCATGCGTAGCTGCAGTTCTCGCGGCCCAGCCACCAAGGCGAAAGTGGGTGCACAGGCAGAGTTTTTAGTGGGTGCAAGCCCCACATAACCATGTCGTCTCCCCGGATGGCGTGGTATGCGCTAGGCATTACCTAGGTAGGGTAGGTTAGTAGGTAGGGTAGGTAGGTAGGGTAGGGTAGGTAGGTAGGGTAGGGTAGGTAGGTAGGGTAGGATTGCGTATGGTAGGTAGGTAGGTAGGGTAGGTAGTTTGGTAGAGTAGATAGATAGGCACAGGAACAGAACGTCGGTCGGGGCAACTAGTGTAAGATAATTACTGGTTTATTGTTTAAGGGTTTCTAAACCGAATTGCTTTTGTCGAAGAGACACCGCAAAGAATCATGGCGAGATCCATACCATACCATGTTTGTATAAAAAAAACATTTAGAGAGTTTAAAATATTTTCCAATGTAGAGAATACATTACCAGGAGTAGATTGATATACTTACCATATTTTTAAACTAGCTTCTGCCCGCGACTTCGTACGCGGATCCTGTTGCTTATGCCAGCGACAACGGGGTCAGCAAAATCGAAGATCTGAATCGTCTGATGTCGAATTCTAAGAGCCCGGAGACGGAAAAACAACGGGATGCGCGAGATGATTCGAGACGTTCAAAAAGTACAATTTTGAATCATACCTCCGATCGCGGAATATGTGGCGTAGTCAATCATAGGAGTATACGTAAATGAATGTTCCTTACCAACCTAAGGAAGGTCGCCATGACCTACGGCTATATCTTGAGACACATCCGATTCTTCAGATGATATCGACATTCTGTTCAGAGAATGTCGAAGTCGATCAGAATTCAAACGTTCGTTGCGCTCTTCTTCTGTCTCTTCATGCCGTACTCCAGCAATTCTTTTTCACTCACTTTCTAACTGATTATGAATATTTTGTTGTGTGCGTGTTCGGGACAATCTATGCTATAATATTATAAAGCTGAAGTTTGTTTGTTTGTTTGGTTGAACGCGCTAATCTTAGGATCTACTGGTTCGAATTAAAAAAATCTTTTTGTGTTGGATAGTCCATTTACCGAGGAAGGCTATAGGCCAATGCGAATCTGGGTCGGGTTGCTAGTGTATGATAATCTCGATCAACAGTTAGTCGTGCATCACGTTCATCTTCGGTTCAAAAGACCTGTAGTAAATGTGCGAATACGCTGAGAACTCAAGCGTGATTCTGTATCGGTAAACGTTTCCGATTCGCGAGACAATGCATGTCGCTCACGATCAGCGGACAGTCGCGCGTCACGTTCCGTAGCAGATGCGTAGATACGCTGAGAACTCAAGCGCAATTCTCTATCCGTGAACGTCTCCGACTCGCGAGACAATGTATGACGTTCACGATCAGCGGTCAGTCGCGCATCATACTCTTCACTGGTCTCTAAACACCTGGATGTAGATGCGTAAATACGCTGTGAACGCAGGCGTGCTTTGCGATCTGAAGAGGTTTCCACGGAGCGAGTTGCAGCCTGATGTTCTCGAACAGCATCAAGTCTCTCCTGACGCTCTTCGGTAGATTCTTGGGATCTTATGATCCTCAATCTTTTAGCTTCTTTGGAACATTGGGAAAGATTTGACCTCTTTCTAGGCATGGTTATAGTTTTAATGTAAAGAAGATACCTGATCAATTAAAATCTAAGTGACTGCTCCCCTGCGTTACCGGGTAGGCTACCGTGTCACGAAGATAAATGGAAAAGGAAATTAAACACCCAAATAACATAAGCCCGAAGGCATACATTTATTCGATAAAATAAAAAAGAATGAGAATTTTGGCCAGTAGAGTCAAATTTTCAATGATATACCATCGTCATCAAAAATCAGTCCTAAACTGTTACTGCCTTCACCGCATGGAGGTACTCCCAGCTTATGTTATTTTATAAGATACAGTGAAATTAGTGATAGCTTTTATTTTAGTTATTAGCTTTGATTTTCACATCAGATGTTTCTGATCTTCGATTTTTATAAGTCCACAGGAAATGCCCATCAGACTGAACAACTTTTGCTAAGACGTCATTCCTATATGTGTCATGGTGTAGCTGGGCTCTTGGAGTTCCACATCAGGTGTTCCAGGTCTTCAAATTTATTCTCTCAGCAGAAAGTGCTCATCACGTGGAACAATTTTTGCTATGGTACCATTTTTGTATCTCTTATAGTTTAGCTGGCCTGTTGTGGTTCTGCATCAGGTGTTCAAATTTCCAAGATAAATTATAGCCTATATGTTGCCCAGACTTAATACCTATACAGCAAAAGAAAAATCATTCAAATCCGCCCAGGAGTTCCGAAGATTAGTGTGTACAAACAAACAGACAAACAGACAGAATTTTTTTTTTTGGATTCGTGCTCTATTACTGTTCCTAAACCCCCCTCAATTATTTTTTTTTTAATATATTCAATGTGCAGACACAGTTTTGTTACTGTTTTATTATATGTATAGATAATGAGCTTTTCACATCCATTTTTTTTTTTGCGAGTGTTATAAATATTCTATATGCCTGAAGTAGCTCTACCCAAGAGTATAAGAATTTGAATTTCAACTTCTCTAAACATCTTTATTTTTTTTTGTACAAATCCTGCCATGATCCTTTTCCAATATCACGTAGACACTACGGAATACCATCAAACGAAAAGAAAAAAGCTTTTTATAATATTTAAAAACAAACATGGAACTATTTCAATAACATATAAGTTGTAAGTGTAAGTTTTAAAATAGTCATCCATATCCATACCATTGTTGACGATAATACGTCGATTGCTCAGTTGTGGGAGCGAATAATAAAAAGCGTGGACTAATTAACAAATTGGTGTAATCCAGGAATACAAGATTAATAAAACGCAGTGTCGTCGTCGTGGTAAAAAATGAAGTGACGTTCGGCTCGGAGCGGGTAACCGCGCTCGCGCCGCCCGCGCCGCCCGTACACCCCGCAGCCGCCGCCGACGCCCGATGCTGCTGCCGCAGCCCGCGCGCTCCCTCAGCGACCGCGCGCCTCCAGCCGGTCGTAGGCATGCCATGCATAGACACCATACTATTCATACTTCCATAGTTCATTTTAATATTATAAATGCGAAACTCTGTTTCGTTTTCACGACGAAACGGCTAAACCGATTTGCGCGAAATTTTTTATGAGGACATAGGCTACTTTTTAATCCGCGACTTCTTCTGCATCCGCGATAACCGACATCGCGGACGAAGTCGCGGGCAAAAGTCCGTTCACAATAAGATTAGACATTTACACAAACCTTTTTTACAATCCCTTCAACCGATTTTGACTTCTATTCCGTAGGCTTTAGGATGACATTAGAGGCAAAAAAGTGGTTACAATAACAACTGTTTTTTGCAGCTGCCATTTGTCATGCCACCAACGCAATATGAGTCAAAATCGGTTGAACAGACTGTAAAAAGGTTTGTGTATATATGTATTCGGCTCCCGCTGCGGGCGCGGGCGCGGGCGAAAACCGCATCGTGAGTTCTTAGCCTCACGCGGACGACATCGCGGGTAAAACTTAGTAATAAACAAGGTCGTACCGATCACAACAAAGGAACGAAAAAGCTGATAAGAATTATTAATCTCTGACCTTATAATTTAGATTGCTGACTTCATCGGGATTCCCGAGTGGCAATATTATAACCGAGCTTAACTGTAAACAGTTGATACCCACTTGTTTACCTACGGTCCAAGTTTTGATAACAAAACCAATTATATATTTACAACTTATTTCTGTCCGTATGGCAATCAAGTATTCCGTATAACATAGCTATGGTAATCGGCAAAAGTATTGCATTTTATATTTAAAAGATTTTTTGTCATCGGATCCGTACCTACTTCCAGAAATGACCTCTTGCAATCAAACTACAACTTTTTGACCGACTTCAAAAAAAGATGAAGGTTCTTTATTCGACACGTAGGGATATTTTTTTATGCTAGACCACGCTTACCTTTTTCAGTGTAGGCCGATTTCGATGATCCTTTTTTAATTGATAGTGTATGTTTGTATGATAAGAAGTAGGTACAAAAAAGCGAAAACAAATACATTTTTACAAAAAAGATAACCGCTTTCAAAATCTAAATAATTTAAATTGACTTTCAATTCGCAAGCCGACTTGCGAATTGAAAGTCATTTTAAATTATTTGTAGGCAGTACAAAACAACAAACCAAACCAAAGCCATTAAAGTTATTTTTAAGGTTTTGAAGGCGGTTGTCTTTTTTTGTAATGTAAAACCTGTGTAAAACCTAGACAAGCAACCAGCAGTGCTATTCTGTTACATATCCCTCGGTGAACACCCAGGTGAAGTGAGCTGTCATCCGTCCCGATGCTAGGGATTGACAAAGCACTACAATCTTAATCGATATCTATTTTACTTTTTCTGCTATTTTCAACGACTAACGAATTATTAGGTATGTTTGATTTATTTCAAAGCTATTAATTAAGTATATAAACATACTACCTCTTTTAATAATAATAACAATAAAACATAATCTGACTGATTATGTTTTCTTGTTAAAAGGCTGAATATCGACCGACCATATAAATAGTCACAAGTCAATGGTGGATACCTACAATTTTATGCAGAGATATATAGGTAGTATATAGTTACAGTATGGATCAGATACACGTCAGTGGCGCATTTTTTTTTTGTTGTTGTGAACCCATTTTCTTTTCAAACAAATTTCTAATTTTTCTCTAAATCTAAACACAATCAATGAATAGGTACCTAGCGCGATGATGATGATGGTGGTCGGTGGATGAAAGGATAAAAATTGAACTCCACACAAATTTTATCAAACATAACCTAGGTATAATGTAGTTAGGTATTTCGAGCTATGTCATCAATTTATAATTTATATAAAAAGACGTTCATATTTTGGTACCTTGTATTTTAATAGTTACCTTCTCACAAAATGGTAGAGAATGATACAATAATACCTACTAACCTACATCATCAATCTAACAATTATTATCATACGAGGTAGGTATGACAACCAACGCAAATGTTCGTCATTGTACTCATGACATGACTGTGACTGAAAGTTGACAGATCTCACTTCACTTGGCTTAAATTAGGTATTTAACCTCAAAATCACTTGAGAAGAGGACGCGCAGCGTTGTTGCCTAGCAACAACGCGTACCTAGAGCTTGCTGAATTGGAAGTAGGTAACTCTCCTCATTTTAATTTGAGAAGCTCCATAGTAATATGATTCACACATTTATATAAATATTTTATTTATTTTTAGACAAATTAAGGTACCTATAAATATACAGCTCACCAGAATAAAATATAAACGAAACATAAAAATAATAATAGAATGTACAATTTCAATCATAATATTGTCACCATTGGCATTTATTATTGTCAAGTCACTTCATTGTTCTATTGGTAAACTGTCAATTCAGAAAATCACTTGTTTAATTCACTCAATTTCACCCGTTCCCGGCCAAAGTGAAGTGAGAATCTTATCTCACCCTACTGTATTATGAATATGAGGAATATTATTTATGTTTATAATTTGTATGTACAATAAAATACTAAAAGGTACAAATTGGTAGAAATTAGGTGAGAAGCTACATAATGTAGATCAAATAATAGGTAAGGGGGTGTCTCCTTTTCGGCAAACGTTTTGGCAGGTCAGCGCATCATCTGTAGGCTGTAGGTGTTCACCGATTGCACTAAGATCATCAGCGGATAACGGATTTATAAAAAAACTTAACAAAACGCGACATTTTATTGCTTTTTGAATTTCAAAATAAAAACAGTTATTTTCCTAGACACTGACAAAATATTTGTTATGAAAAAAATATTGTCATTCGCATTCGTATGTTGGCAACTTGGTATTCAAATTCAGCGCTCAAGAGTAAACAACTAGTCACCGTAACCATGGTGATATCACGTGATTCTCATGTGAAAGGTGTTAGGTATTGTCATGTGAAAAAATCACTAGATGTCGCAGGGTCTGTGTTACCAACGCTACAGTTTTTTAAGATTTTCAACTCTCCGAAGTGGATGAATAAAATGTTTTCAATATTGGTAAACGCGCTATTTCAAGCTATCAAATAAAATAAAACACCTGTGTATGATATATCTTGTCAAGATCTTTTCTGTTTGCGATTCTTAATAAAACACAAAACATTTTTTTTTTAATTTTGGCATTAGTCTTCACGTTTTTTTTTTGCGGTTTGCAGCACTGCTCTAGGTACGCGTTGTTGCTAGGCAACAACGCTGCGCGTCCTCTTCTCAAGTGATTTTGAGGTTAAATACCTAATTTAAGCCAAGTGAAGTGAGATCTGTCAACTTTCAGTCACAGTCATGTCATGAGTACTATGACGAACATTTGCGTTGGTTGTCATACCTACCTCGTATGATAATAATTTTTAGATTGATGATGTAGGTTAGTAGGTATTATTGTATCATTCTCTACCATTTTGTGAGTAGGTAACTATTAAAATACAAGGTACCAAAATATGAACGTCTTTTTATATAAATTATAAATTGATGACATAGCTCGAAATACCTAACTACATTATAGGTTATGTTTGATAAAATTTGTGTGGAGTTCAATTTTTATCCTTTCATCCACCGACCACCATCATCATCATCGCGCTAGGTACCTATTCATTGATTGTGTTTAGATTTAGAGAAAAATTAGAAATTTGTTTGAAAAGAAAATGGGTTCACAACAACAAAAAAAAAATGCGCCACTGACGTGTATCTGATCCATACTGTAACTATATACTACCTATATATCTCTGCATAAAATTGTAGGTATCCACCATTGACTTGTGACTATTTATATGGTCGGTCGATATTCAGCCTTTTAACAAGAAAACATAATCAGTCAGATTATGTTTTATTGTTATTATTATTAAAAGAGGTAGTATGTTTATATACTTAATTAATAGCTTTGAAATAAATCAAACATACCTAATAATTCGTTAGTCGTTGAAAATAGCAGAAAAAGTAAAATAGATATCGATTAAGATTGTAGTGCTTTGTCAATCCCTAGCATCGGGACGGATGACAGCTCACTTCACCTGGGTGTTCACCGAGGGATATGTAACAGAATAGACATACCGCTCTCGTTTCACACTGGTAACATTTAGTGATGTAGCGATCGACATATCGAAACAACAAGATTTTTGAGCTGCATTCAAGTGTAATATGTGTCCATGATAATATATATTAATGCAGTTAGTTACTATACACATAAACTATTCAGAATATATTCCATAAATCCATTGTGCACTGATCACACATCAGATAAGTATCTAATTGTCAACTGAATGCTATCTTCTGAGATACAGGCCTCGCCTAGTTCAGAAGATAGAATCAAAACCCTACATCAACCTCCCTTTACCACCACAAATGATGTTGAATTATTTAGTAATCCTTGTCACTAGCTGGTGAAAAATAAACTACTTTTATTTTAATTAATTTATTTATTTAATTGATAATGTAATTATATCGGTGTAACTACAGTCACATAAGACATTTCAAGTTTCTTTCTTAAATGGCATCGCTTCTGCGAGACCTCTGGTATTGAAGAAAAATAAGAAAGGCAACTAAGCCGGTTACAAGTTGACAGAATTCTGGGTGAATAAATTTGGGAATCTGGAAAGGCAAACCTTGAACTTAGAAAAAGCGTATACATAACAATGGTGTTGACAAATGGTTTAAGATTGCAACTTTAGAGACTTAAATTGATTCTTGAACGTCAAATTCCGAGGTCTGCTACGAACAAAGTTCGTGATCGTAGCACTGTGCTACGTCGTTGCTATATTGTTGCAATCTATTCTACGGGGAAGTTAGCGTACCAGCACGCGTAGCATGACCACGCTATGTTTACGGAAGAATAGAGATACGGACAGGAAGAATAGACAAACTGTACTGACTTGTCTATTCTTGCTGCCAGTATGTCTATTCTTCCGTAAACATAGCGTGGTCATGCTACGCGTGCTGATAATTATACTTTCCAAACAATAATAAAATAACAAAAACTAGAGTGTTCCCTCAAAAATAGGATTGCTATAGTTTAAAATACTATAGGTGTATTTAGAATCGTCAGGATTTACCCCGTTAGCACAGAATACATATACTATGACAAATACCTTCTCGTTCACGGATATCGACTGCCGTTAAATTCGGACATCATGTGGGTAGAAGATGAGTTTCGTGAAATTAAAACAAACTGAGTGTGATACACGGCGTTCAATATAATCAGCTCTTTTGAAAGGATCTTGTGAGTGCGGATTATTTATTATACAGTATTGAAGACACGGTTGCTGCAGTAGCTTTGTGATTGACTGTAGCGCTGTGAAAACGTGCTACATTCCCTACTACTTAGTCACTTCCCCATTAGAGGACTTATTGTTTCAGTCTTCAGCAATTTAGACTTTGGACTTTTCCTGTTTTAAAGGAAGTGTGTTATGAGAATGTTTGTTGCAATAAGATGGTTATATGTTAGGGGGGTTCGGTTTCTGCACTTAGTTCTTAATATGGACGTACGGGAGCCATGATCGCTGTTATTCCAGCAAACCCATCTCCTTCCAGAAGCAGATCAGTCTTTCCAGTCTTCTCAGGGCATCCGCAAGAGAGTTTGGTGTTAAACCGTAAAGGTGCAAAAAAAAAAGATAAATTATTCATTTTTATTCAAAAGGTACAACAAATAGCAACATTATAAAAAATAGGAACAATAAATAAACAAAACTTAAAGACATTAACAAAACTTATTACTGCAGCCCACAACGCTGTACACAGATTAACTAAAGGATACAATACAGTGAAAATAATCGCTTAGGTTTCAAAATACAAGCACAAGCAAAAATATCTATATTATCTATCTATAGTCCTATTGTAGTAATCGAACATTCTGCGAACAGGTGAACGCAAGCCAGAGTTGGACTTGCAATTACCCACTGAGAATCATCTGCCAGTACGCACCTTTCGCTTTTGGACTTTGTTTCTAACAATATTATTGCATCAAATTTACTTTACCAAATGTCAAAAGTAGTGCCTGTGACATAGTATTGAACAAAGAGAAGCTGGAATTCGTTGATAAAACTGTTATCTCGGGGATCACGCTCGACTCAAGGCTTCAATGGGGTCCTCATTTAACATCTCTCGCAAGACGGCTAAGTTCGGCAGCATATGCTGTCAGAAAAATATGGATACCGCGAGACTGGTCTTCTTTAGTTACTTTCATAGTATAATGTCCTACGGTATTTTACTGTGGGGACGAGCTGCAGACATCGAGTCTATTTTCATTCTGCAGAAAAGTGCCATCAGAGCCATGTACAATCTGCATATGCGCGATTCTCTAAGGGAATTGTTTAAAGAAATTAACATAATGACGGTACCTTGTCAATACGTCTATGAAAATATCATGTACGCTAGAAAATATCTGTATCTTTTTAGTAGTAGTAGTAGTAGAAGAGGTGAAAGACATAATTATAACACTAGGAATAGGGACCAAATCGTTCAACCAAGTTTCAGGCTGGCTAAAGTACATACATCTTTCATGGGGTACTGTTTAAAGTGTTACAATAAAATACCTCCCCATATTGTTCAACTAAATGAGACATACATAAGTCATACATAAAACGTACACTATGCAACCGAGCATATTATACATTGGGTGAGTACATCACTGATAAAAATTCTTGTCTGGATGCTGGTCCTGTTCCACAGCCATAATAAAGGTTCAATGCTAAATGATTTTGAGTTTGAGTTAGAATTATATAAATTTATGGCTTCTAAACAACGCAGGAATTTATATTGAACAAACTCAATCATTTCAACTTAGGTACTTTTTGGAATAGGGACTCCAGACGGACACAGCATACTCCAGTTGAGAGCGAATTAGAGACTTAAATACAAGCAAATATAAGATGAAGGCTTTTTAAAATCGACTGTTGAGCGCATTACAATCCATATAATTGGTACCTACGCTTTATTTACAATCTTTCTTATGTGTAGGTCTAAGCAAAACTTACAAACAAGGATGACACCAAGATCACGAATAAAGTCCACTTTAAATAACGAAGCATTGCAGAACGTGTACGTATAGTTTATTTTGGTTTAATTTTTTGTAAAGTTTAAGAAGTTACATTTGGGTTAACGTAATTGCAACTTATTTTTCTAGCAATAATAGGATAGTCGGTTCAAATCTTGTTGCAGCAGAAGGCAGTCATTTTATCCGAGTGTAAGTGGGATGGTTCCATCAAGGACCTATACCACCAACAGTTCTTTCCATCCGATCGTGAGTGGTTGGCCAGGACTTGACTGGAGGTGGACCACTGTGTTGCCCAATTTCTCACCGGTCATGGTAACTTTTAAAAGTAAATTATTTTATTTCAAGCTTGTTGCCTCGCCGTTGTGTCAATGTTCTACATCTGACTATGAATAAGAACAATCTGCACATCATTATCTTATGGGAGTGTATTCTTTAGCAGAAAGAACGCAATATTATGTTAGATAGTGTACAGGTTACATCCGTAGCTGTTTATTACGCAGATCGTATAGAAATAAAATATAAGTAATTATAATAATCGTTTATTTCATGAAAGTGTCAAAATTACAATAAATATTTTAGTATTTATATAGGTATGTAAGGTGTTTGTGTGAGTGTGGTAGTGTGGATGTGAATTTTTAGTGTGATTGTATCCGTAATGTTCAGAAGATCTTCAGTTTTAAGGTAATCTAGAAAAAGATGATACAAGGGCGCATTTTTACTTATTTTGTTGGAGAATAATAGGCCCATGTGACTAGCCTGCCGCCTGAGGAAAGCTTTCTTTCTTAAAGATAGAGATAAAGAAAAAGATAAATTTATTTGTCAAAAACACGTGTAAATTGAAATCAGCTGGTAAGATAACAAAAAAATATAAGTTTCAACATGTTTTGCCTGGAAAGGCGTAGAAGTACAATATTATTATACCTAGTACAAAGTGCAAAACAAAGTTTAAATGTTAAATTAATGATAATAATAATGTCAATTATATAATTCAAAAAACAAAAAAGAATAATAATCATAAGGTCAAATAAATTTAAATTGTCAATTATATAATTTAAAGCACAAAAAAACCATAATATTATGTAAAATTAATAATAATGTCTAAAATACATCCTCTAAATAATCGGCAACATTATAATAGCATTTATTTATTAAAAGTTTCTTCATACTTTTATTAAATTTATTAATGTTCAAATCTTTGTATGCCTTTGGTACCTTGTTGTATAGTTTTGGAGCCATGTAGAATACACTTTTACTCATGAGAGCTGTTTTAGCCCTAGGTAAACAAAGTCTCCGGTTATCACGCTGAATTCTTTCGGAACCGTCTGAAGACTTCGGAAATAGGTCGGGATTCGGATTTTTGACAAATAATACCGTTTCCAATATATACAAGCAAGGAAGTAAGAGAATTTGATGATTAATAAAATATGGTTTGCAGCTGTCTGTAGTTTTAAGACCAAACATAGCTCTAATACATCGTTTTTGCATTCTAAATATCTCTATGTGTAGAGTTTCCCCAGAAAATGATGCCGTATCTAAGGATCGATGCAACAAGTCCGTGATAGGCAGTAAGCAATGTATCCGTATTTACTATTGGGGCGAGTTTAAGCAATGCGTAGGAAGAACTACTAACTTTCTTACAAACTTCGATGTGATATTTCCAATCAAGTTTTTTGTCAATGGTTAGTCCAAGGAATTTGGCATTACCAACTCTGCATATGGTGTGATTTTTATAGCTCAAATTAATGTCATTTCTTATTGGTATTCTTTGACTAAAATGCAATATTTGTGTTTTATTTAAATTATTTTTTAGATTATTATTGTCTAACCAGTTAATTATAGAAGCTAAGGCATTATTAATGTCACGCTCATAGGTGTCAGTTTCCTTACATGCTATTATGATTGTGCTATCGTCTGCAAAAAGAGTCATTGGATGTTCAATAGATTTCGGAAAGTCATTTATATATATTATAAATAATAATGGTCCCAGAACGCTTCCCTGGGGTACACCGAATTTCACTATACGTTCTTGAGACATATACGTGGTTGCGTTTTTGGTGCGATCTATTTTTGAGATTGCTGTGATTTGCCTTCTATTAGATATATAGGATTTAATTAATATAAGGACATTGCCTCTAACTCCATATGTGTCAAGTTTATTAATTAAAGTATTGTGGTCAACATAGTAGAATGCTTGTGTCATATCACATAACACAGCGCAAACGGGAGTCCTTTTATCCATCCGTAATATTACCGTGTGTAGAAAATCATATACTGCCTTATTGATTGTCTTATTTTGTCTGAAATCTTTTTGCTCATTACAAAGAATATTATTTTTTTCCATGTATGCATCTAATTGTTAGTAAATCCATTTTTCAAATATTTTAGACATAATTGGTATCAGTGCTATTGGTCTATAATTTTCAATTAGTTCTCTGTTTCCTTTTTTAAATAGTGGTTTTACTATTGATGTTTTCATACCATCAGGAAAAATACCCTTACTAATACACAGATTTATGATGTGACTTAGGTGGCCGGTGGTCTTCTTCTTCTTTCTTTTCTACACATATACAAGGTGTAACGTTAAACACACAAAACCTCAGACACCCCAAATTATTTTTAATTCAATTAACCTAATTCTGAGAGAAAAAAAAAACATTAATAAAAATTTAAAGGTTTTATGTGCTGTGTTAGTTTTAGCAAGACTCGTATTTGCATTGAAATAAGAACTATTATTAGGTTTACTAATGTTTGCCATAATTTAAAATGCCATAATTTTATATGCCATAATTTTATTTGCCATAATTTCATTAGAAATAATGGTTCAGTTGCTATAATTGTTAAATTACATAAAATTATTTTCACTAATTTCATTGGTCATATCGATCAAGTGTCATAATAATGTTAATCCATAAATTTATTTACTATAATTTTTATTTTCAATAATTTCGTTTTACATTACATTTATTCACCATTGCCCATACTAGTACAACAATACTAGTTCAGTACGAGTACAACCGCCTGCAATGTTGATGTTATGATCATGAAAACAGATACATATTTTTTAATCACAAGGAAACCTAAAAATAAACCTTCTCCATCCATTTGCATAACATTTTAAGACCTAATATAAGTTAACGTACATTTGTTTCTCCTAATTATATTTTTGCAATAACATTATTTACGTATAACGTATATAAATAATGATTAAGCATAACATTCTGAAGCATACATTTATTTACGCTTATTGATATTAAAACATATTTTTACCATGCATACAAACATGTAAACAAGCAAACACCATGCATGCAGCAAGCAAGCATGCAGAATGCAAGCAAGCATGCAGCATGCAAGCAAGCATGCAGCATGCAGCATGCAAGCAAGCATGCAGCAAGCAACATGCAGCAGGCATGGTTTCTGTCACGGCTCCGGCGCTGCGGGACTCCGGCGGTCCCACGAGGGCTTATCGTCGCAGATGTGTTTTACGCTCACCACCTGCTCCTCAGCTCGCGGGCCGCCTCGCCCCTCCGCGCCTTCGCGGGCTTAGATTACACTCTAAGCGTAGGGCAGATAAGACTACGTGGAGTCGGTTTTGCAGCGATTCGTTTCTGTCACTAACTTTTGTAGCACAACTTATTGTTTTTTTTAAGACAATACTTTAGCGTGGCACAATAAATTTGCACATTATGCCTAGTAACATTATGCGAATTTAATTTATGCCAAAACAAATGTCTAAATATTATTTGCTACGCAAATGAAGACATCAGGCGCTCAGCGGCCGCTGCCGCGGCACGCTCTCTACGCTCACTCGCCTTTGCGCGCTGTGTGGTCACAACCTAACCTAATCTACCCGTTTCGATTTTTACTAACTTTTTATTGTCAATATATAGATAATAAATCATTTGGTTAGTGGGTGGTCTTAATGACATTAATTTTTGTACAAAACAATAAACGTTTCTAAATTATAATGTTGCTTATGTCAAGTAACGATTATAACATATGTTATTATGGCAACTAATTTTATGGCAATTGAAAGTTATTACTAATAAGTTGATATAACAAACGTTATTAGTATAAATGATAATAGTGCAAGTAAATATTATGACGGGGGACGATTATGGAAAACAATAATAGTACAAAAGATTTTATGGAAAACCAGACAATACCCTATTATTATCACGCGTATGAGAAAATTGAAATTGGACGACAACCATTTGTGTTTGCTTACCTATTTTGGCAGGTTTGCGCACGTGATGGCTTGACTTATTAATAAATAGACAGGGCAACATGTGATTGATGACAATGAAGATTTTTTGAAAAATGTGACCTATATAAAAAAGTGATTCAATTGATTCTGCTCGTTATTCTAATCAAACTATTTTCAGGTTTTGCGTATTTGACGTTACACCTTGTATATGTCTTAGTTAAAATTATTCAACTTAGAAATACTTAGTTCTCTATTTAATCTATTGTACAGAGGTGGACCTAGCAATGTAAAAACCCTTTCTATAAGACATGTTTTGAGGTCAAAATTAATTTACAAACTATATCGTTCCGTGTTTTGTTAGTATTGTCAGCATTGTAGGTTAGTATAGTGTGTTGTTTAAGGTGCTACCCCGACCAAAAGTGCGTTTTTCTTCGTTATTCAGGGACTATTAACTCATTATTTAAGAGAAACAAACTACATCTAAAAGCATGTTATTAGTGTTTAATATCCTATCATCACATTCCAAGTTTTTGTTAGAATAAATTGGTGACATTTTTATTTATTTATTAGCTTACCTACAATTACATTGATACATAAAAATATATAGGTACATTATGTCGATTCTGTAAAATTCAAACAACAACTATCTCACATCGCTATTCACTCTCACTTTGCATGTATTTGACACTTTGAATCGGGTTTGAGTGCGAAGTGAGCGTCGAAGTGACGGGGAAATTACCTTGCAGAATGCCACTTCTTACGTCATCTCATACTTTATGTGTCAAAATCTCCCTGTCAATTTAGTTCAACTCGCTGACACGCTCGCAAGGGTGGCGCTAGTGTAAATTCGAATTATCAACCGAGTTTTTAGAATGCCAATCAAGAAACTCACAGCGGATTCAGATTCGAAGTTAGGTTTACACGAAATGTACAATGGTATGGTATATTATGTGGTATACAAATAATAAAAAACTAAAACAGAAACGAAAATAGTACATGAATACAATCAATCAAAAAAAAAGAAGGATAATATTTTTTCTACAGATAAACAGTTAAAAGTTGAAGGTGCATAACATTAAATTAGGTTCCGCACTTTGGTGGACCTGGAGCTTGAAATTGCTGAAACGAAGTGCAACAAATGTCTATCTTTCCATCGTGTTCATATGTGTGTGTCATAAGGTGGTTTGTTCGGCACATTGTAAGCTCTGCTAAGCAAAGCCAAACGAATTGCCCATCCCTTGAATTTTCCTTACAATATCATTGGCAAAACCACCGCCGGAAATACCAATATTGTTATCAGTTCGAATGTATCCTTGTCCATCCTTGTTGACCCCTAGTGCTATGCCGCTATTCAAGTTTGCATTAAGATTGAAACCCCAACTATGGAAGTGGCCCTGTTGATCGTAGTATCCATTTATCAATGGTGCGCCTGAAATTCAACAGTTACATTATAATAAATAAGCTTTGTTATTCTGTAAAAATCTTCCCCAGTGAATTTAGGTGAAATGAAGTGGAAATAAAATAGGGGTCCTCGAGAAAATTCACGCGGACGAAGACTATAAAAACAACTATTTTACAAAAAAAAAATGTAAAGAAGCTTATTTTCGCTATTTAGTGCCTACTTATACAAATTAATTACGAAACGGTGACACACAAAAAAAAAAGTAATTTAGAGGGTTTAAAATATTTTCCAATGTGAAGAATGCATTACCAGGAGTAGATTGATATACTTAGCATATTTTTAAACCCCCGCATAATTAAAATATTACGAATAGAAAATAATACTTTTTCGTTTCATCTCGATGCCCATTTTGTGTTTATAAAAAAAAGGAAGTGACAAGCGATGTTACCGGATCTATAAAATTGGCAGACAAGTGATCTGACAGGTGTGTGGAAAAAAATAAGCATAATTTGTGATATTATTTCGCATAAAACAATGCAATTTCAATGTAAGAATTGCAAAACGCCGACTGTCAGTGTCACTGTTACTGTCAGTCGCCGTTTCGTTCTAAAATAATGAGCTTTTCGTTAAACAATTAACTTTTTTTCGGTCGGTTGATAAAAGGAGAACCTGACTGACTGACTGATGTATCAGTGCACAGCCGAAACTATTGGAACTAGGATCGTGTAACTCTACGGGGGTAAAATAGAAAGTAAAAGTTTAATAAATAGGATATCAGTGTTCCAGTGTTATTTGGACATTCCCAAAGGGAATGAAATACTGTTGTATGGAAAATCGAATCTACTGGAACTAGAAACATAAAATGTTGTACAAAGCTTCCTTTTATATTAATGGCGAGCACTAAGAGTATGGTATTCCGTATGGTGACAGACGTAAAGAATAGCACCATCCCATATCTTCCCGTGGGTGTCGTAAGAGGCGACTAAGGGGCTCACCAGAGAATGGGCAGCTGCGTTCTCTGTGCCTTTGTAACAACCATACTGCGATCGCCAACCCGCCTGCCAAGCGTGGCGATTATGGCAAAACCCCCCCTTTGGAGGAGGCCTATGTCCAGCAGTGGACGTCTTTCGGCTGAAATGATGATGAGCACTAAGAATGGATATTTGGAAATTCACCCTGTAATGAGATGTAATTGAGGAAGTGTAGGAAAAATCTTGAATCTCAAGGTTAATCAAATTTAAACTTGGCACAAATGCCAACCTAAGTTAATAATCGAGGGCCTTGAAGGGGGCCTAAGGGGTGTTTGTAGGGGAAGTCTACATAATCTACGCGGACGAAATCGTGAACGAGGTGCTAGTACATTTATATATAAATATACGTGTCTAATATTGAAGACCTCCTCCTTTTTTTGATGTCCGTAAATAAGACAAGATTGTCATTAGTTTTGCCGGTTTTCAACCTAATTGGCAACATTATCGTACGTATGTCCGTACGTCGTATCGTATAAACCCATGAGTACCCACTTATGAGTTTGGTCGAAGCCCAGGGGCACGTTATAGCACCCATTTCCCCCTACATAACTAACACTAACATTAAGTATAAGCACACCTCGGACACTTCATACAAAACTTGCAAAATAATTACTTATTACTACTACAAAACCAAATGACGTCTGTACACTTGCAAATGTGTGCGTGAATTTTAGTAGGGTTGAATCAGTTGGATGTCGTGGCGTACAAAATGGCGCGAAAAGTGCAGCGCTTTGCGTCGGGTGAACCGAACGACGACGGAACTACCCGAACGTTTCGAGCATTATTATGAAGTGATCTTGTCCGAGCGTTCAATTATTTATTTCTTAAAGAAATAAAATAAATGATATTTGATTTTGAATACTCGGATTTGTAATGACATAAAAGTAATATTATAATATTTATTATGTAAAGAGGTTTATTTATTCATCAATAATGGTAAATTAAGGTACCTACCTAATTAAAAAATATGGAATTCACGATCGCCCCGTACCATTACGCGGCAACGCAATTTTTTTTTTTCATTTATTTTGGAACCAGTCCATGTTCATACATGTTAAGTTTAAAAGTATTAAAAATAATAATTAAGAATTAATTAAAATATTACAATAATAATAATTACAATGGGGCGACGCGACAAGGTTAGTGCGTAGGGTACCACTTTTCAATTCCAAGAATGAATAGAACGTGAAAGAAAGGGACATAAGTACATAACTAAGACAATAAAGAGAGAGAGAGCAATATTAATAGCTGGTAATGTTGATGTGTTATTATTACGGAAGTTTTAATTGTATTATTATAAAACGACGAAAACTTGGAAAATAAATGAATCATCGAGATTAAAACTAATAAATAAAACTTAAAGCAAAATAAATCGCAAAATTGTGTGTTTGTGTCAGCAGTACCTACAGCGCTGCAGTTCTTACGATTTTGAGCGCCCTAGCTAAAGTGTCGGCGGTGTTAGCCCCTCCAAGTGCGGGGTGAGGGTGCGGTATCTGATATAGCGCGGGGAAGGGAGTGTCCCTTCTGTATGTAGTACTATTAAGTATTCTGTGGTATAAGGTTTTTCACGAACAAAATGGATTGTATTGTTGTCCGAAACTGAATAAATAATGTTAAGCACGACTGGCCGTATACAGGGTGGGGATGGCAATAGCACAAAAAATTATCATGGTAGGATTTGGTAATTCGGTGTAATTGTTTTTATTGAGCATTAATAATATTAAATTATGACGCCACAACTTGCCGCTTTTCTCACAAGTTAGAAAACCAATATTTCATATAGTGTTTTATTTTGGTTACATTTATATGCTCTTTAGTATATCTGAACTTTTTTTTTTAATTTCGTTTTTAGGATTTATTTGATAGTTTCAAAATATTCTTATGACATAGTATTACCAGTATTTAATTTTTTTGTCGTATCGTCATCCGCAGCCCTGTATATAATACCATACCTACTAATATATTAAAAGAGAACACAATTCAGGAGTTCGATAAAATAAGACTGAATGAGCGATACCTACTTGAGTTATCAATTCACTATCGAACAAACTGACACAGGGATGTTACGTTTTATACCATATTTGTACAGACATGTTATCATAGGTACCTACAGACATTATCACATATATTAATCTACAAGCGACCCGACCCGGCTTCGCATGCAACACAAAAATATTTTTTCAATTCGAACCCGTAGATACTGAGATTAGCGCGTTCAACCAAACAAACAAACAAACTCTCCAGCTTTATAATATTAGTATCGATTTATTTGTTTTATTTTAAAGAAAGCTTATAGACTAAACTACTACTACTATTCCGTGTACGAATACGACTGCAACTATTTATGTATACATACAGTTAAACTCATTCAACAGCACCACGATCAGGAAAACGCAAACCTGTAACAAAATAGTTCACGTCAATCGTTTATAACGTTGTTGTCGACACAGTTGGCGACTAGCGTCTGTCAGACTGTTTGTACGTCTGGCTATATCTTTTGAACCGTAATAGGTAGACATTTTGTATTTTCACAGAGTAAACGAGACCAACGCGGCGACAGAGTGTTAAAAAAATACACTTACTAAGGCTTTCATTGTTGCTGGACTCACTCGTGCGTTTGTGATAGTAACCGTTATATTATTAAATATAGACTACTGCCTTGACTACATTTACTGGTCGTTAAATACAAATTCTTATCTTAGACTGTTTACGCTGTCTAAGGGTGTTACCAGACCAATCGATCGATCGACGATCGACGGCATCGATCGATGGTAGAATGGATTAATCGACGTCGATCGATAGTTCCTACCAGACCAATCGATCGATGGTCGATCGACGATAGATCGATGGTAGAATTTATTAGTCAACGTCGATCGCTGCTTGATTATTATTACTGATGGATTATAGCTGAGGTTAATCGACCAACGTCGACCGATGCCATCGACGGGCAATCGATCGATTGGTTAGTGGAACGGTATCCGTCGATCAGCCAATGCTACCACACCAATCAATGTCGATCGATGTCGATTGATGACATCGATCGACGATCGATCGATTGGTGTAGTAACACCCTAAGAGCGAGCCCGCACAGATTTTTTTTTGGTATTGTTTTATTTTCCATAAAATCATTTGTACTATTATTGTTTTCCATAATCGTCCCCCGTCATAATATTTACTTGCACTATTATCATTTATTCTAATAACGCTTGTCATATCAACTAGTCATAACTTTTATTTGCCGTAAAATAAGGTTCCATAATAACATATGTTATAATCATTAGTTTCTATAAGTAACACATTACATAATCGTACTTGACATAAGCAACTTTTAATATAATTTATTAACGTTTATTGTTTTGTACAAAAATTAATGTCATTTATGCCACCCACTAACGAAATTATTTATTAGAGTAATCAATCTTTAGACTTCTCTTTCTTTTAATATCATTATGCGTTAATAAATTTATGCTTAAGAATGTTATGCTTAATAATTCGTAAGCTGTTACGAGTAAATAATGTTATGCGAAAATATAATTAGGAGAAACAAATGTATGCTAAGTTATATTAGCTCTTAAAATTTCATGCATATGGATAGAGAAGGTTTATTTTTAGGTTTTCTTGTAAATAAAAAATCTATAGATATCTGTTAACATGATCATAACATCAACATTGCAAGCGGTCGTACTGAACTAGCATTGCTATACTAGTATGGGCAAATGAATAATATGGTGAATAAATGTTATGGAAAAAGATATTATTAAAAATAAAAAAATATTGCAAATAAGTTTATGGATTAACATTATTATGACACGTGACCGATTATGACCAATGAAATTAGTGAAAATGATTTTATGTAATTTAACGATTATAGTAACTGAAGAATTATTTCTACTGAAATAATGGCAAATAAAATTATGGCATATGAAATTATGGCAAACATTAGTAAACCATATTTTGTTTTATCTTACGATGGCTTATTGTTGCAGAAATGTGACATAATAATATGAATTTAGGTATATGAAAGTGTATACAAAAGCGATAAAAAATTCAACAAAAATGTACTAAAAAGCGAACTTAAAATTGTGGTGTGAAAAAATTTCATCACAGTGCGTTCTAAGAGTGGAATCACACGGACATTGGCGATGCGTAGCGTCGGAGGTCCAGGATAAGCGTCGATAATACCTATGTATCACTACTAAAAGGTTAACAGTTATCACGGCGTGTTGTTGATGCGATTTTTTTTTTACGTTTTATGTACTAGCTTATACCTGAGACTTTGACTGCGTGAATGTCGGATATACGCGGGTTTCAATGTTATTACGCGTAAGTATTATTCTTTTTCTAAAGAAAAGCCTATGTTACTACCTGTTATGGATGTCCCCTCAAAATCGGGCCAGCCCTTTCGGATATTAGCCGCGACAAACAGACAAAAATTTAGTAAAGAGCAGTTATTTTCACCTAGCTTATTTATAGAAACACAATCAGATATTTCAATTTTATTTATAGATTGGACCAGTAATTCCGGAGATTCGAGCGTTTAAACAAAAACAATCTCTTCAGCTTTACAATATTATTAGTATTTGTATATACAGGGTGAAATTGAATTTATGACCAAATTTTTAAAGAGTGACCCTCGAACCTGAACAACTTTCATTATGGAGCCAACTCAATCAGCGCGAAAACAAACAACATATATTTTGGCCGAGTACCTATTGCACTTCTGTATGGAACAGCTGATTTTTTATCGCGCTGTTTGAGTTGGCCCCTTTATGAAAGTTGTACAACTTCGTGGTCTGAGTCCTTAAAAGTTTGCTCATGAATTCAATTTCACCCTGTCTATACAACCTGTAACAGATTAAACGCAATTCCTAAAAGTAGTTTGTTCAGAATCGGCTTCTGAATCCAGTTCCGTCATTAAAAATAGGTGTTAAATTTGGACTAAAACTAAAAAATCTTTTAATTAACTTAAATTGGAAGCACAGGATCATGACAAGTTAATACAATTCTTAATTCAAAGAAATTAAAACCTTAACGCAGCGCAAAAAGCCTACTTAAACGCACGACATAATTTGTAATTCACACATAGCTCGTAATACACACATGACAAGTTAATACAATTCTTAATTCAAGGAAATTGAAACCTTAACGCAGCGCAATAAAGCCTACTTAAACGCACGACATCATTTGTAATTCACACATAGCTCGTAATACACACATGACAAGTTAATACAATTCTTAATTCAAGGAAATTGAAACCTTAACGCAGCGCAATAAAGCCTACTTAAACGAACGACATAATTTGTAGTTCACACATAGCTCGTAATGCACACACAAATAATATCAACGCATTTAACTTCAAAGGTAGTGAGCATCAAAATAGGTAAATTAAAGAAATTCCAACCTTAGCTCCAATGAGTAAGGCTTATTGGAATGCACGACCAAACATAGTTCGGTCATCAGAGTTACACATAAACAATTTTTAGGCATTTTAAAATAAATACAATTATTTAATTTAAAGAAATTTAGAACTTATTTCAAAGAGATAAAGCATTTTGTCGGCTACCCCTTTGACTTTTATGCGAAATGCCGACAAACACGCCGCCGGTGCCGCCCGACTAACATGAATACCTAACATCAAAAGTTAGTCATCCGCCGGTAGCGATCTAATAATAATAATAAATCTTTATTTCAAGCCATAGGCTCATAATGGGTTAGTTACAGTATTTACTTAAAGCTATGTTAGTAGAATAAAACTAACTTACACTAATCCTAAAGCTCCCCTTATCCAGTGATTCTGGTAAGGGCAGTCGACTCATGCAGCAATCACTTTAAGGATGCTGTTGTCACTGCTACGCAAACGCTGCAGTAGGGAAGCCGATTTTTTGCGCATAATTGCTTGAAAGCCGTCAGAATGCGACTCCGCAAACATACCCGACGCACTGCAGCGCCACGGCAGCAGTAAAATGACTGGCAGAAAGCCTTAAAAAGTGTTATTTTCACTTCACTCGTGCAACGTGCAAACCTGCGAGCGAGCATATTGCCTCTTACCGCCAAAGCCCTGCGCTCCCTCTCAATATCCTCATCATCCTTTAGGTCACTAGTAACTATGTGACCCACCTGGGTCACATAGTTAAGTAAGTACCTACTTAAAACGGTCAACGACCTGCAAGGCTACTCCGTTAAGGACCACAGGTGGAACATAGGCTGGGTGGTACTTACCCGCCTTGAAAACAAGTACTTCACTCTTTTTTGAGTTGTACACTAGGCCATGCGACAATGCATATGCTTCGCACTGAGACAACAGTTTCCTCAAGCCACTGATCGAGGGGCTCAGCAGCACCATGTCGTCTGCGTAACTTATATTGTTTACACATTTATCATCTATGAAGCAGCCAACATGAGTGCTACTAAGCCGCTCAATCAGCTCATTTATATAAAGATTAAACAATAAGGGCGAGCTTAATCCCCCTTGTCTCACACCACATTCCAATGTATATTCGTCCGACAAGGTACCGGCCCATCTCACCTGATTTCTCTGATTTTGAGTACCAGTACTTAAGGAGAGAGGTACATTTCGCCGGTACACCCGCGCGTCCCAGCTTAATAATAAATAATAATAGCAAATCATAATTTACAAGTTCAAAAGCTTTTGATAGGTCCAGGAAACACGCATACACCTGACAGTATGTTTCAGGCACAATATGGCGCTCTCTGTCGACAGACCGGCTTTAAATCCGAATTGTGCATCTTGCAAGTCGACGTGCTGTATGAGATTACTATTTAACATACTGTCAAGTACCTTAGCTGTTATTGTTGCAAGTGAGATGGGTCGATAGTTGGACTTATCGGATATGTCGCCAGTCTTATTTTTAATAATAGGTACCACAATTGTACGCATAAGTGACTCAGGTAAATAAGAGTGACACAGAAACAATTTAAAAAGCATACTAAGAACTCTTGGTAAATGAATCCCAGCATATCTAAAATGTTCTATACTCAGACCGTCGTGACCTGGCGACTTGCCTCTTTGCATGTGTTTAATTATATTAGAGACTAGCTTCTGCCTGCGACTTCGTACGCGGATCCTGTTGCTTATGCCATCGACAACGGGGTCGGCAAAATTGAAGATCTGAAACGTCTGATGTCGAAATCTAAGAGCCCGGGGACGAGGAAACAACGGGATGCGCAAGACGTTTCGAGACGTTCAAAAAGTACAATTTTGAATCATACCTCCGATGGCGGAATATGTGGCGTAGTCAATCATAGGAGTATACGTAAATGCACTCCGTTCCTTATCAACCTAAGAAAGGTCGCCATGCCCTACGGCTATATCTTGAGACACATCCAATTCTTCAGATGACATCGACATTCTGTTTAGAGATTGTCGAAGTCGATCAGAATTCAAACGTTCGTTGCGCTCTTCTTCTGTCTCTTCATGCCGTACTCCAGCAATTCTATCTCGTTCACTTTCTAACTGATTATTAATATTTTGTTGTGTGCGTGTTCGGAACAATGTATGATAATCTCGATCAGCAGTTAGTCGCGCATCACGTTCATCACTCGTTTCAAAAGACCTGTTAGTAGATGTGCCAATACGCTGAGAACTCAAGCGTGATTCTGTATCGGTAAATGCATGTCGCTCACGATCAGCGAACAGTTGCGCATCACGTTCCGAACTTGTCTCTAGAGACCTAGAAGCAGATGCGTAGATACGCTGAGAACTCAAGCGCAATTCTTTATCCGTGCAGTCGTGCATCATATTCTTCACTGGTCTCTAGAGACCTGGATGTAGATGCCTAAATACGCTGAGAACGCAGGCGTTCTTCGCGATTTGAAGAGGTTTCCACGGAGCGAGTTGCAGTCTGATGTTCTCGAACAACATCAAGTCTCTCCTGACGCTCTTCGGTAGATTCTTGGGAACTTATGATTCTCAATTTTTTAGCTCCTTTGGAACATTATATAGTTTTATTGTGAAGATACCTGATCAATTAATATCTAAGTGACTGCTCCCCTGCGTTACCGGGTAGGCTACCGTGTCACGAAGATAAATTGAAAAGGAAATTAAACACTCAAATAACATAAGCCCAAAGGCATATTAATTCAATTAAATAAAAAAATAAATGGGAGTTTTGGCCAGTAGAGTCAAATGTTCAATGATATACCATCGTCATCAAAAATCAGTCCTAAACTGTTACCGCCTTCACCGCGTGGAGGTACTCCCACTTTATTATAATATACAGTGAAATTAGTGATATCTTTACAGTGAAATTTTAAAAATTACAGCTTTGATTTCCACTTCAGATGTTTCTGATCTTCGATTTTTATAAGTCAACAGGAAATGCCCATCAGACCGAATAACTTTTGCTAAGACGTCATTTATACCGACTGACTTTTTTTACCGTCTGGACAACAATATGGTGTGTTCTGTAAGTAGAATAGAATCCATATAAGCTAATATTTGTTTGCTACCATTGATTTAAAAAATGCTTCAAATATCCTTAAAATACATGAAAAAGAATACATCCTACGACGCTAGCGTAAAACTAATAATAGTCAAAATAGGAGATAGTAAACGGCGTAGGCTTCAATTTCGCATGAATGGAGCATGATAGTAGTGTGAGCGAGACGCTAGGATTTAATTCGCTAGTTTACCATCCTTGCGGCTGCGAGGAAAATACCGCTTGATCCCTACACTCTCACGCACACAATTGCGCATGTACCTACACGTTACATTGCTGTATGTAGTTGTGGTAGGCAAATAATTTGATACATTTCTGAGTGTCCGTGTCACGAAACCGTTAGGTAAGTACCTAACCAATAATAAATTACGTCTCGCAAGATCGGTAAGGCCTTTGACAGCAATGTAAACAAACCTGTAGATGATACTGTATTCTTAAAACAATCACTAAACACACACGTTTATCTGTTTTTCGAAGGTTTTAACTTGATGAGTAATGAAAAATTAATACTAAGTAGTAATTATTATTTTTATCTAAAACTATTGATACAACAGATGCTTAGTGGACTGAGGGAATTGCCTAAAAATACGGCAAGAATGGACGACTCATTTGGTGAAGAGATTGAGCGATTGGCTGCTGCGTGGAGTACCGTGGGTCCGATTCCTTAGAAATGATTTTCGAACAGATAGTTGTTTCTGTAGGTAGGTCTGACTGTTTGTGTAGGTACTCGTGTTGAGATTTGTTATTGTAAACGTCGACCGACACCTATTTATGTATAATGCCTCGTTAGGGTTATTTTGTTTTAAAGATAAGTATAACAAAGGGCTTACTTATACCTACAGTCCCTACAGAAGTACCGCTGTCGTCAACACCATAGCAATAAGATAAGTTCAAATGGCATTTCATAGTTTTTTAGTTAATAAATTAACTGGATAGTTACAACATTACACAAAATTATTATTATTTGAAAAAAAGATAAGTAGGTACTCACTTACCAACGTTTTTAGCGATATCGCAATAATTGCTCGAAGCGTCCACCGTTTCTTTCTAAACACAAAACTAGGTTTTTGTGAATTGTTTGTAAGACTTCTAAGCGTGTCTGTCACTTTTTAGAACATTAAAAGCGCCTATTAGGTACCTACTCGCTGTTTTTACTCATTTACACTACGGACTTCTTCGGTGTACACTACGCGTTTTAGTTCGGCCCACAAATAAAAGTCTAATGGAGTTAGGTCTGGTGATCTCGCCGGCCAGTTCACAGGTCCACCACGACCTATCCACTTATCACCGAATTGGCTATCCAAGTACGCGCGCACACATCGCTCGTAGTGAGCTGGACACCCGTGCTGGAAATACATGTCCTGCAGAAAGCACAGAGCCCAGAGGAATGCCATGATCAAGTAGCTGCTGATAAGTGCGGAGTATCAAATCTGTGCTGGGATTCCGGGGAGCAGGGACACCATTCCGTCTAAGGGATTGTAGGTGTTTCTCGTCGGCGTACATTTGCCTCGCACTATTAACCAGACAAGAAGTAGAACCTTATCATGTCAAGGTACTCCACGTTGGAGTATTCGTACGTCATTATGAAAACAATAACTGGGCGGGCGTTGCACTCGCGGAAACGTCAAAAACAGCGATCGACGTCACGCTATGACTAATCGCAGGTGACTGGTGGGGGTGGAAGAGTAGGGACCCGGACGCGGTAGATCTAAGGGCGCGTGTGTGTGGGATGCGCGTGCGGTGACACGTGACACGTAGACAAGTGTGTGCGTCTGCGAAAGGATATAATAGAATGAAAGAGGAAGAAGTTCCGTTAATGCCTATCGGCCGGCTTCAATCATAGGATTGAATGTCGCTACGAATTCATTGATAATTTCCGCGCGTCGAGTAGGGTGACTATAAGTAGAGTTTCTACTTTATTTGTCGATTTATTTGTTTAATTTTTTTATTTGGTTGTTTTAGGTTTTATTATGAAAAGTTTACTTCAAATAAGGGATAGTATTTATTGATATGTAAACATAAATTTTGATTTTTGAAAAAAGAAAATTGAGATTTCTGTGCCATAGGCTTCTACTCCATTCACCTATTCTACCCTGTTTTTGTCCAGACGGTAAAAAAAGTCAGCCGGTATATGTGTTATGGTGTAGCTGGGCTCTTGGAGTTCCACATCAGGTGTTCCAGATCTTCAAATTTATTCTCTCAGCAGAAAAAGCTCATCACGTGGAACAATTTTTGCTACGGTACCATTTTTGTATCTCTTATAGTTTAGCTGGTCTGTTCCGGTTCTGCATCAGGTGTTCAAGTTTCCAAGATAAATTATATGTTGCCCAGACTTAATACCTATACAACAACAAAAAAATCATTCAAATCCGTCCAGCAGTTCCGAAGATTAGCGTGTACAAACAAACAGACAAACAGACAGACTTTTTCTTTTGGATTCGTGCTCTATTACTGTTTCTAATCAACCCTCAATTATAATTTTTTTAATATATTCATTGTACAGACACAGTTTTTTTACTGTTTTATTATATGTATAGATATTCCTTGCTGAAAAATGTACACTACGCTCAGTCACAACTGCCTCCGTGCTAAGGCTAGGCGACGACAAACTCAGAGTCGACTGCACAGTAAAATATTGCCGGAACAAATTGCTCATGGACGCCTTCAACGTTCACAGGTAGGCCAGGCCTCACATCTAATGTAGTTGTTGCTTGGCTTACTTCTCCGTCATACTCTTGTTTCCGCGCGCGATGGCTTTCCGCTATACCAACATCCAGTACACGGAGATGGTGAGGACCCTGGCTCGTTCAAAGTCAAAGTCAAAGTCAAATCATTTATTTCAATTAGACCATTAAAAAGGCACTTTTGAACGTCATAATAAAAAAATATAAAGTTGATTCTAGTTGCCCATTCCAAAAGGTAGTTTCGTATGGAGAAGAATGGGCAAGAAACTCCATACTTACTCTTTTAAAAATAAATGTGTACAGTACTTTGCATTTACAGGGTACAGTTATATAACTATACGTGAATACGATGGACCTTGCATAAAATCACTATATTAAAGTATGTAAAAAAAAAGTATTACAAGATAAAGACTGACAGCTAAGTTGTATACATAGATACATAGTGTTCACATACTATTATTTACAATTATTGTAAAAGTAGACAACCACTCCATACATTTCAACAAACTATGAACCTATGAACCAGTGTGTGAACCAAAGCAAGAATTAAGTATAAATTAAGTAGTTTTGATTAGCAATCAGTTTGATTTTGTCTAGACTGTAGATTGTCCTATGGAGCCCGGACCAGCATGTTTCCAAGCATTCTTATCATGGATATAATTCTCTAAACTGTAATGTGCTTGTTTACAGAGTGTATTTTTAATTAACGTTTTAAATTTTCTTTCATTTAGTTGCAATATATCACTAGGAATTTTGTTATAACACTTAACACAGAACCCCATAAAAGATTTATGAACTTTAGACAATCTAAAATATGGTCGAGCTATTTTGTCTTTGTTTCTAGTATTAATATTATGTCTATCACTAACTTTATTAAATAAATGTAGGTTTTTTCTGACGTACATAATATTTTCATAGATAAATTGGCAAGGCACTGTCTTTATAAAAATATTTTTAAATAGTTCCCTAAGAGAATCGCGGCAACGTAGATTATAAATGGCTCTAACAGCTCTTTTTTGTAAGATAAAAATGGATTTAATGTCGGCAGCCCGACCCCACAGTAAAATACCATACGACATAATGCTGTGAAAGTAGCCAAACTAGACCAAACGCGCAGTTTCTACATCTGTCAACTGTCTTATCTTTCTAACAGCATAAGCCGCGGAGCTTAGTCGCCCCGCAATAAATGTTATGTGAGGTCCCCATTGTAATTTCTCGTCTAGTGTGATTCCTAGGAAAACCGTTTGACTATTAAATTCCAGTTTCTCTCCATTTAGAATGATGTCACAATTGCTATTCCTAACATTTAAAACGGTAAAATGAATCGAATACATTTGGTTTTTTTTTTCATTAAGTACCAAATTGTTTACCGTAAACCAATTTTGAACCTCAAAAAATCACCTGGCGTAAATCATTTATATAGACTAAGAATAGAAATGGACCTAATATTGAGCCTTGAGGAACGCCCATAGTCCTTTTAGACCCCAATGAGTTTACACCGTTAACCTGAACTTTTGCCTGTCTATCCCTCAGGTATGACCTTAGTAAATCAAGAGATACTCCACTAATCCCGTAGTGCTCCAGTTTCAGCAATAGTATCTCGTGGTCAACGCAATCGAACGCCTTTGAGAGGTCGCAAAAGATTCCAATGGCATCTTGTGATTCCTCCCAAGCGCTGAAAATGTTCTTTATTAGGGTGACACCGGCGTCAGTTGTACAACGCCCTTTGGTGAAACCGTATTGTTGTTCATGAAAGATGGAATTTTTATTAAAGTTATGTAACATTTGATTGAGCATTAACTTTTCAAACACCTTACTGAGAACTGGTAGAATCGACACAGGCCTATAATTGTTGGGGTCTTTACTCTCACCGGATTTGAACAATGGTACTACTTTACTGTGTTTCATCAGATCCGGAAAGACTCCTTGGTTTACACTGGTGTTAAATATGAGGGCTAAATAGGGCGCAATCGTATCGATAATAGATTTACAGACTTTTACAGACATTCCCCAAAGATTTTCTGTTGATTTAATTTTAAGATCTTTAAAGGCTTTTATAACAGCCTGGGGGTTTGTATGTTGAAACCTAAACTCCAAAGGGCATTTCTTAACATTCTTCCTAAGTAAGGCAGCAGAGAGAGCGGGAGAAGAATTTAAGGCTTCAGTGGTTCTAATGGGAATGTTGCCAAAAAAGGTTTCAAATTCTTGAGCTACTTCTATATCTGAATTTATGGGACCATGTGCAGTCTCTAAAATAAATTCAGTACTACGCTGCTTTTTCCTACCTGTTTTATTATTTATTATTTGCCAAGTAGTTTTTATTTTGTCATTAGCTAGTTTAATTTAATTTTTAATATAAAGAGATTTGGCTATTTTGCAGACACTTTTAAAAAGTTTCGAATATTTCGCAACATACTGATGAAAGCTTGTATTAATTATATGTTGCTTTAGGCCATAAAGCTCAAATAGTTTTTCCCTGCTTTTACGAATACCTGGAGTCGCCCAGTCGCTAAATAAGAACTTCGTGCAAATACTTTTATTCAGTGGAAAAGCTTCATTAAATTGCATGTTTAATAGTGAAAAAAAACTCGGCGTAGAACTCATTTGGGTCACCTATATTATCAAAGCACTGAACACTCAATTTCCATTTAATACTTTCCAATGAATTATCAAATTTCTCTAAGTTTTTACACGTGATTGGCCTAAACCTTATTTGAATTTTTTGTAAAGGTATGTAGGCGCAAAACGTTATTGTCTGTCCACTATGATCAGATGGCAGTTTATTTATAATTTCTTTATGAAAGTAATCACAATTACAAAATATATTATCAATACAGGTAGCAGAAGAAGCTGTCACTCGAGTGGGTTCCATGAAAACATTGGACAAATTAAATGACCTAAAAAGACTCAATAATCTGATACTATTGGAGTTGTTTTCTAACAAATTAATATTAAAGTCACCACATATAATGACAGATTTACTACTAGTCCTATTTTTTCTAACACATCTTCCATTACCGAATCAAATATAGATAAATTCTGGTAATTTGGAGGTCTGTATATGCACACTATAACATGCTTATCCAGCTCAACACAGGACAATTCAATAATGTGTTCAACTGATAATGTAACAATGTCTTTTCGTGCTTTACATTTAATAGAATTTTTAATTAAGATTAATGACCCGCCGTGTACCATATGTTTCCGGCTGAAATGGCTAATTACAAAATAATTTTCATAATTAATAGACATCACTTGATTATCTTTTAACCAATGTTCTGTTAAACATATAATATCATATTTGGTTATTTCTAAAAACATTTCTATTTCAAGTAATTTGGAAGAGCAACCTTGAATATTTTGATTAAATAACTTTAAAGTATGTTGTTTTCCTTTATTTGTTAGGTTGCCAGAAGATACCTTTTTATGATTCAGTAATAATAAATGATTATTTGAAGGGGTAACTTCTGTTGTCTTACAAACTAGTTTAAACAGTTATCCGGAGTGCCCTCCACAACCACAAGTGAAGAGTATAAACTGTCTGTATGTACTCTTCACTCTAACTTCCCAACAGGAAGAGAATACTCTAACTGACTGGTAGCGGCCTCCAAGGATGTTGGTGTTGTAGGTGGACCCTCCTTCGTACAATATGAGGATTCACAAAAATCAATCACTATGTTGTTAGTGTGACTAGACAACATAGATTCGTCAATTATACTACAGTTCATTATATTAGCTATAACATTGTTAATATTATATGCTATCAACATAGCAATTAAATGTCTACATTCTCCAGACAGAGATAAAGTTCCCTGAGTTAACTTAAAACCACTAACAAAGTTATTAGTGTCAAAATAAAATAATTTGTCACTATGACAACATGTCAACATATGAATAGTACTATTCAATTTGTAAATATGATTGTTCTCTTCATCTGATAAAGTATCAGAATAAGGAAAGACACACAGCATTAGCCTTCCTATGTTTAACTTTAATAAGGCGTCCACACCATCCACTATGTCCTTTTGGTTAATACCAATACTATTGCCGAAAAGTAATACCATTGTAGAGTAATGGTCTAGGTTTGTGTTTTTAATTCTCTTAATTATTTGTTTAAAACTTATGTTATGGTAACTATGATTAGTAAAACTATGGCTAAGGTAATTGTGTAGTATTTTCCCAAACCCTGAACCTAACTCATCAGAAAATAAAATAATTGTATTACTTTTCTGTGTATTAACGCAGGTGTTTGCTGGAAGAGCCAACACCGGTGAAGGAAAGTCAAGCTGAGGCTGAGGAGATGGTGGTTGGTTGGCACTGCTGCATGAAAGATTAATAATCAAAGTTAGAGTAGTTCCCCAGCCTCAAACAAGCGTTCACTTAGCTGTTGTTGTGACAACTCATACTTTTCAAAAATATCCTTTAGGAAGTACTCCTTATATAGCAAATCATTATGGAGTAGTTGAATATCTGTGTCATATTTTTCCCTATATTTATCTAATTCCATAGAACAATTATTCAGGTTTTTTGAAAGGGTGACACGTTGCTTTCTAAGGGAAAGATTTAATTTTAAAAGATTTGGTTTTTTAATAGATCTTTGTGACCGTTTAATAAATTTCTTGACTTTAATGTATTTTTTAAGTTTGTTGTGGCTCATTACAACAGGACATAATGGCAAGGTATCGTCACCAGTCAAATCTATTGCTACCCCTGGTTCACACACTGATTTTGACCTACTGCCTACCAACTCCTTAAACAAGTTATTGGTGTTTGCAACCTGTTCGCTGACTTTTACTATCTCTGAGTGAGATAAGGCCTTATGGGCATCACACAATTCCTGTTCTGAAATTCTGTTTGAAGCCAGTTCATGGATGTCACTGCACTCTTGAAATGATGACACCATACTGAGTAGTTGAGAATGTTGGTCAGTTAAGTCCATATGTTGAATATGCAGCTCGGCCAGCTTATTTTTGAGAAAGGTGTTCTTGACGACTATGTTCTTCACCTCCACCTCACTGTCATCTCTTTCCTGGAGCAGCTGTTTACATAGGGCTTTGGAAGCCCCGAGGTCCTTTAATGTTGCTCTAAGTTTTGCTTCCATCTCCTTAATTGTAGCACTGCGGGTGATCATTTTGTTCAAAATATCAGCCACCTGGAATATGTGTAATTGTGCAGCTAAATAATAGTGCAAGAGATGTTCTTTTATTTATAGTAAAAGAAGGTAGGTAGTAGGGAAAATAAATAAAATGAAAATTAAGTAAGGAGTTGCTGATAGATATATAATACAACAAGATATGGTTAAGTACAATTAGAAGGGAATGTTAAACATAAGTAAAATAGCATGAATAGTAAAGTACAGGTACACTACTTTAGTAACAGTTCACTATTTTAAACTTGAACACATTACACTAATTTATCGCGAATTAAGGACTTTTAAACATTTTACAAATTATTTTAATGAAGAGGTCGTTTTTTGACGACCGGCTACCAGTGTGGCCAGGAAAAAAAAAAATATCGTTGTCTGGATAATGTTGCGTTAGCTTGTCGGGAGTTCAATAGCCGTTATGGCTGCAGTGTGAGTGCCAGGACGATGCTTGCTGCAACTCAGCGACTGAGGGACTTCGGGACTTTCTTTCCAAATACGGCGGACTACTCGTCTGCAAGAGCATATTCTCGATCATTTCGATGAACATCCAGAGGACAGCACGAGAAAAGCAGCACCCCAGTTCGACTGCAGTCACATGTACGTGTGGCGAACGTTGCGTACTGATGGTGAACACCCATTCCATCTTCGACGGTGTCAAGACCTAACGCCGGCCGACAACTTGCCACGGCTGGAATTCAGTAGGTGGTTGCTGGAGAACTGGCAACAGAACATTCTTTGGACGGACGAGAGTACTATCACGCGTGTTGGCATGTACAATCAGCACAATCAGCATTTGTGGCGTCATGAGAATCTGTGTGTGGGCAGGTATACTCGGGACGTGCATACTCGGCCCCATTTTCCTTCCACGGCTGACCGGAGATACCTACCTACGGTTCCTGCAGGAGACTTTGGCAGACTTACTAAATGACGTCCGTGCCGGTCTTTTACGTGACATGTTTTACCAACAAGACGGTGCTCCCGCGCATTTCACGTGGACCGTTCGACGGCATCTGGATGCGGAGTATGGCAGTCGTTGGATAGGTCGCGGAGGACCTGTACCGTGGCATCCCAGATCGCCTGACTTAACGCCACTAGACTTTTATTTGTGGGGTCGCATAAAATCGCTCGTGTACGTCAGTCAATGTACAAGTGTCGACGAACTTAAATCGAAAATTGAAGAAGCATTTGTGACAGTGAAAGGTGACACTGAAGTGCTTGCAAATTTAAAACACAATTTAAGAAAGCGTGCATATAAGTGGATAGACCAAGGCGGTGGTCATTTTGAAAGTATAATGAAAGTGGATCGCCGAAATAGTGTAAATTAATTAAGTGTAAAGTGTAAATAGTTCAGTCACGTAAGTAGTTCTTCCTATCAATACGATTGTATTCTAATCACTGTAAATGAAAATGGTTCAAATCTTTTAAACACGCCGTCTTTGAATAGTTTTGTAGTAGGTACAAGCAATAAACTGTACCTAAACACAACTTGTCAGGGGTTCGCGCCGCGCGGGAGTGACATATCTAAGGATAGATACCTAGGTAGATACTCATAAAAACGACACGCGACGAACGAAATGGCGGCCGCGCGTAGAGCGTAGGGACAATTCAAATCCGGTCTAACGCCTGTGAAAGTGTGATAGAAAGATTGAATTTTACACGGTGATATCGCATAGGTAGCCTACCATATCTAGCTAAGTAATGTTTGGTCGTTGAATTCGTACGGTCATTACGGTCAATAGTCATAGGTACCTAATGGGAGCGGAGCGTATTTTACCAACCACACGCTCCGTGTTCCGTGTACAAACCGGCCTGTGCAGGCAAAACTGTGGTGAAGCTTGTGCGTGTGGTAAGCGCTTTATGCAGTAATGCTTACACCTACCTACAGTTCAAGCTGGTGATGCCGCCTTGCCGTGTGTGCACGCGCCGCTAACATTGAACAAACATAAGTACCTACTTCAATGCTAAACCTAATTTTAAGGTCCGTAAAACACACGTGCACATAAATAATATCAAAGCATTTTACATTTGAAGTAGAGCGCGTTTAATAAAACAGTTGATGTAAGAGAATTTAATCCTTCCGTCCCAACAACAAGGCTTATTTAAATTTAAGGCTTATTTTTATTTTTTATTTTTTGTGTGAAAATGTCCCCACATATTATTATTATTTTTTTATTATTAAATGCACGACCGATTTGTATTCCGCATGTCTCATTAATTTGTTGAGAAATTACGTTACGTTACGAAGGGGGTTCTCAATCAACTGTATGTTTGTTACGCGATTTCTGCGACAAATTTAAATTGATTTTGAAAATTCTTTTCTTAATTCATAGGGTATGCCTCAATCTTTGGAGTACTTTCAATCTCTGTTTTAACGTGTCTTAATGGATTTCGATAAGAAGGAGGTACTAAAAAGTGGAAAATAAAAAGCTTTTTAACAAAAAAGACATCCGCCTTCAAAAACTTAAAAGTGAAAAATAACTTTAGCACAGAACACACATGACTTTAGTATCGGAAGTCGGTGGCTTTGTTCCGTTTGATGTTTTGTATTGCTTCTCTTTTTTATAAAAAAGCTTTGTTTTACCGTTCAAGCCGGCAATCCGTTTGTACTTCACATCGTTAACGGGTAAAAAACCGCTGTTTTAAATGCGTCCCCTTCACAAAGCTTAAAATTTTAGATTCGTGTTGAACTTGAATCAATCGTAAAAGTAAACAAAATTATTTGAAGCCGCCAAGTCCAAAGCCTATGCACGTGTGATAGAAAGATGGAATCACAATGTTACTTGCTAGAAAACTATCAATAATTACACGGTAAACTCAATTATCAAAAGTTATTCTTATCGGTCTGTGACATGTTGGATACGTAAAATTCGTTCATTGAAGTAACGCATATCTTATGCCTACTGCACTGGTCAGCTGGCGGGCGCTCGAGTGTGTGTGCATCGACCGCTAGCATTGCATGAGTGTGTGCGTAGGGATGTTGTAGGACGCACATACGTTTTGCGTTTAGTAAGGATAACTATTTTATAAAAAAAGACTGGGTTTGGTTTACATTTATTAAATTACGGATGTTGTTTTAAACTTATAATTTAATATTCTAATTGGGGTGTCTGAGGTATAGCGTTTAATCTGATACACGTTGTATATAAATGTAAATGAATGTTTATTTGTTTTGTACTTCATGCTTCCAAATCATTGAAATTTTGGTAAGTTTGCTGTCCCTGCTGTTCTGAGTTGGATAAATATAGTTTGTTCGAACCAGCATGTGGGTACCGCATACAAAAGTTAGTTACGAATAATTATAGTTGCATTAAAAAAAATAGTTTTATAGATGCATAAAAACTTTTCATTAGAAATACTTTGCAATTTATGTTTTTCTTCCTATACAACTCTAGCTACTACCCGCGACTACGTCCGCGTAGAAGTCTAGTATGTGATAAAACATTATCTGTAATATTTGGCAATAGTATAGCTTTTGCTCAGGGAAAGATTTTTTGAAATCGGATAAGTAGTTTCGTAGATTACGTCCTACATCCAAACTTACAAATTTTACCTTTTTATAATATTAGTGTAGACATGTAGGTACTTATTTTTAATAGTTATTACTATTGTAAATAATAGGTGACTGGATCTGCGGGCTGCCAATGCCTGTCAAACGACGCACATGCAAATAAAATTCATGACTCTCTGTATGTGTTGGTGGCTACTGTTAGTGCAGAGAGTAATTAAAATAATAAATAAATAAATAAATAATAAATAAATAAATAAATGAGCCGTGAGTCACACGTAAATTAGTTCGTATATGGCGCCGCAGGCCAACCGCATTGACCGGTCGAGAAACTGGATGAGTAGCACTATCAGGTACCTACGTAAACAGGGCAATTCAACGAAGATGCGTACTCATTTTCCTGTCTAAAAGAAAACAAGTGCAAGTCGGACTCGCCCAACGACGGTTCCGTATATATTTGTAGGTACATATCCATACTTATATACTAATCCATACCTACTACCCATACTTTAATCTACTTAATATTATAAATGCGTTTTTTGCGACATAAACGGCCGTATCTTTTTTTCACGTTAACATAGAGGGTTGATTTTTTTACAGCATCAAGGGACCGTAGACTTGAGTATATAGTTTTAATTTCAACTCGAAACCTCCACGCGTTCCTGAGATAAAGGGTCTTGACAGACAGACAGACAGACAGACAGACAGACGGACAACAAAGTGATCCTATAAGGGTTCCGTTTTTTTCCTTTTGAGGTACGGAACCCTAAAAAGAAAGAAAGAAAAACCATTTCATCACGCGAAAGCGACGCACTTAAGGGCGCGTATTCGATTTAGCGCAACTCAAAATCTAAATGATTGCTAGAATGGCGTAGCAGCATTGACACACACTAGTACAACACAATGGTCGGTCTGTGTGCATCAGAAAAAGCAATACGCACGAAATAAGCACGAATCATTGAAATTGATCGGCAAACGACAGCGCGCGATGTTTTACAGGGCTTCTTAAAATAATTGTCTAAAGTAAATGAGTTCGAATAACGGACTAAAAAATATTTCGTATATTAAGCATAACATTTATTTTCATAAAATAACTATATCAGTTATGTTTTTATTCAAAAACTGGTGAAAAAAAATTGACAAAGTGAACCGATTTTGTACTTTTTCAACATGGTTTTTTAATACATAATAGTAACATTTTCGTAATTTTGGCTCTGTGTCTGACTTTAAGACTGTATATCCTGTTGAAAAAACGCATAAAACATAATATTTTGGCGTACTGTAATGGTTGTATTCGTCCTGAAAGTTAACTCTGTCGTCTATTTTCGTAAAACGTTATGAAAGGATTGTCTTCGCTTTAAAAAACCATAATTAAAAATTATACTTTTACTCTGTAGCTGTCTAAATCAAGACTTAATCTTTCTTAAAACTGTAATATAGTCTTTAAATAATCTGCTCACATCATTACGATATTGCTCTGGGCAAAACGCAAAAACATGATGTTTTCGTCACGAATCGAATACACGCTCTTAATGCATGACAATATCAAGCTCAAAAATAAAAAAGTAAATTCAAAAAAAGTAAAAAAAAAGTTTTTTTTTTTAGATTCTTTATTGATTTACAAGGGATTTTTGTGCATAAAATGACGATGACAATTCCATCGTACCTTATCCTAAAGCTTCCTAATCTAATAATTTACTTCTAACATTAAACCCTAATTCAATTCAAATGAGTATAGCATTTTAGCTGCATCTGAATTTAGTTCAGCTAGAATGCTATGAAAGGCACCAACATCCATATAATTTAAATTAAATTGTCTAACCATTTGCTCTCTTTTATTTGCATTACGGACACATTCCATTAATAGGTGTTGAACATCGTCAGTTTTCCCACACATCTCACAATTAGGTGAATTCACTTAATTAATTAAGAAGGCAAAATTTTTTTTAGGAATGTGTCCGGAGCGCAGCCGACATGCGTTCACGATTTGATGTCTGCTTAAATGAGCACTTGACAAAAAAAAAAGTTTAGTTGACCAGAACACTGAACCGACCAAGAAATTATCGTTAGTCAATCAATAGTCTAATTATTGCTACGCCGTAGTAAGCCTCTACGAAAGTCATTTTGGTGCTACGACGTAGCACAGGATCTTTGGAAAGGTGTAGTTACCATACTAGACTGACGAACTCTTACATATTTTATCGTTTTTTTTTTTGTTTTTTTTTTTTGTATTTGAGCTGAACCCAGTGGTTAAAGAGCTCACCTTTTATACATAAGGTTGTAGGTACGATACTGGACAATGCACGTGACTTTTTCAATTCATATGTACCTTCTCAATTTCAGTTGCATGGACGAACCGACTTGTCTAAGTAAAAACCGTACGGATCGATCACTCAGGGTTAAGCTACTTTCGATTCGTGGATGACCATACATTTCATACCAAGACCTTTACGTGCCTCTCATCCTCGAAAAACACGTAAAGCAACAGCTTTACGTCGCGGTTTAGGTCGCGGCTGTCACTCGTAGATCTTTAACACTTTAACCTCTCTCAGAAGTCGGAGTTTATTGTCAATTCACCTTTATCAAGCAGAAGCAGAGCATCAGCCCCTTCCAGGAACCAAATAGTTAATCAAGAATTTGATGAGGCACCTTCATCAGTACCACCACAAAATGTAAACAGCAAGAAGTCTGTAAACTCTTCTATGAACAAGGATTCATTAAATAAAAAACAAATATTAATTGATGAAATGCCTATTTTATTTCCAAAGATAGATTTTGAGGCATTGCTATTAGAAAAATTACAGAGTGAAAATAATGTCCCTAAACCAAAAAGCAATAACTCTATTAAAGCTCATAAGAAAAAACTAAACTAAACTGTCGATCTGTAACTAGTCTTACCAAGGGGTGCTACCCCAGGGTTGTGGAGGTCAGAGAGGCCGTCGCTCTATGTAAAGCGCTAGTATTCTAGTTAGCAACTGCAAGATAGTTTATCTTAGACAGCACTAGCATCGATAAGGAAACTTAGAGACCTACACAAGCTCTTAACGCGATCCAAACGCGATTCATTTTAGGACCTTCTGTATTTTGTTTCTGTCAATTTTGGTCCTAAAATGGATCGCGTTAAGAGCTTGTGGTAGGTCTCCTGGACTTATCTAATACTAGCTGACCCGACAGACGTTGTCCTATCAAGTTATTTTTCAATTTTCTTCAAAACCTTCCCTGGACTTCCACAAATATTTCAAGACCAAAATTAGCCAAATCGGTCCAACCGTTCTCAAGTTTTAGCGAGACTAACGAACAACGATTCATTTGTTGGGTTCCGTAACTCAAAAGGAAAAAGCGGAACCCTTATAGGATCACTTTGTTGTCCGTCTGTCTGTCTGTCTGTCAAGACCCTTTCTCTCGGGAACGCGTGGAGGTATCGAGTTGAAATTAAAACCATATACTCAAGTCTACGGTCCCTTGATGCTATAAAAAAAATCAACCCTCTATGTTAACGTGAAAAAAAGAAACGGCCGTTTATGTCGCAAAAAACGCATTTATAATATTAAGTTGATTAAAGTATGGATAGTAGGTATGAATTAGAATAGAAGTAGGTATGGATATAATTAATAACATATTTTTTTTCTCTTTTTGGTGTCGAACTCTTTCGAAACGGCTTGACTGATTTTTATGTTTTTTTTGTGTAAATTTGGCAAATCTGCGAATAGGAGAATAGATCGTAGGCTATTGTTTTGTAATTATTTTTTATGGCAGAGAACGTTTGCCAGGTCAGTTAGCAATAAATATAAATATAACATAATATGGATATTTAAATCTAAAAAAAATATTTGAATTAGAATAAATCTGTAATCAATGCTCGGCGTGTCTTCTCTGTATGTGAAAATGAAGATACCTCCTGCACTACAGTGGGAGAGTAACAGCCTGATAGGTATTATTTAATTAATATATATTTAAAGTAGGCAATTGCAGAATCTTCGGAGTGTTTTACCCTATCAACCAAGAAATGGAAATCCCAAACATATAAAAATATTTAAAACTATAAACAAGCGATAGCGACTATCATTAACCACAATAATTATTCGCACTGACCTGAGGACGGTCAACGGCAGGTCAGTGATAAGACTCGAGCTGGAAAAACCGCGCTTACTGCGACGACATAAAGACATTATCAACATCAGATTGACTATAGCCGTGTGCTTGACTGTATATCGGGATTCCCGACACATTAAAAAAGCTTGAAAAACAGATAACCAGTTTATCCATCTAACTATGAACACAAAACGTAGTCTAGTTATGTTTAATTCGTGCAATTTCCTTAACGTCATATTTATTTGTTTGAGATTTTCATAAAAAATACAAACATAATTTAAAAAAAAAAGTGATAAAAAAACAGCTAAATCGATCGAGCCAATCATAAGTGGATTTTTTAATTTATATATTTTGTTTTTAATGAGCCTTTGATTTCCCACTGCTGGGCAAAGGCCTCCCCCGAGGCTTTCCGGGTATGCTTTTCGAAACAGTCATCACGGTGCGCGTATAGGTCATCTCGCCACCTCCTCCTTCGCCGAGATATACCTAAAATATATTTGTTCACTTTACAGCAGGTGAAATCTAAACTAACATAACAAAGAGGAAATATTTGTTTTTTTTTTAATTATTTTCTATAAAAAGAAAACCGCCTTCAAAAACTTAATACTGATAAATAACTTTAGCACAGAACACACTTACTTTACTTTCGTAGCAAAGCAAAGTCGGTGGCAATACAAACATCAAACACAGAGCCACCGCCACTTCTGTGCTAAACTTATTTATCAGTTTTTAGTTTTTGAAGGCGGTACTCTTATTTATGAAAAAACTTTTTATTTTACGCTATTTAGTATTGCCTTAACATCCAAATCCATTTTGAAACGGCGACACACTTAAAAGAGATTGTAAGTCCTCCAAAGATTGAAGAAACTAAAACGTCATCTAAGAATTCTTTTTGGGATTTTGTTGATTTTCTCTAAAACGACTGGATCAATTTTGGTAAAATTTATATGGGACATTTCGGAAGAAACCCCATTCGAACAAAAAAAGAGTTTTACATCCGTTCATACATGACAGAGTTATGCCCGAACATACATAAAAAAATATAAACATCCGAATTGATAACCTCCTTCTTTTTGAAGTCGGTTAAAAACTACTGGTCCGATTTCAAAAATTCTTTCATCAATCGAAAGCTACATTATCCCTGAGTAACATAGGCTATATTTATCAGTTGAAAAATTAGGAATCCTTGATAAAATTCGAACGGACGAAGTCGCGGGCAAAGTGCTAATAATTTAATAAAAATAAATCAGATAAATAAAAAGCCCGACTGCGTAAATAATTCACTTTAAATAAAAGCTTAAAAGAAATAAACAAGTCCGGTAGTCCAGAATTATGTTTAGTAATATTGAATAACCATAGTCGGGACCCCATCTAGACCGGCTCCAATTTTCCCAATAATGGGTCCCGACTGTTCAAATCGTGGCGTGGTTTCCACATTCCTGACAGTCGGGTAAAAACCCACCAAGACAGACATTAGAACCTATGGAACTGGAACCCTCTGCTTTTTTTTATTTTTGTTGCTTATTATTTATTATTTTTGTCCAATTTTGTTTTTGTTGTAAAAACAACAACAAAAACAAAATGAAGTGGTCTCCAGTATCGTGGTTGCATTTACCAAAAATAATACAAAATACTAAACAAAAAAAACTAACAAACAAACATTTGTTCATGCGCAGATCGAACTCACGACACGCAGCGCAGCAGTCAATCACACAGGCACTGCGCCAAGCGTGTCATCCATAAATTGTTATTGTCACTTTAAAGATAACAGGAGTATTTAAAGCTTTGTGTAGTCTTTTTTTCGTTAGTGTAATTAAGTGCTCTTAAAGACACGCCAACAATGAAGTTACTTGTGAGTGTTTATTTATTTAATGATTCTTATTTTTAAAGTAGTATGTAATGCACTAGACACAACAGTTTGTGAAACATGTTTTGAAAACCTATTCGTTCGTTCGGGCATCTCAGACAGTGAGAATTTTCTCAAGGATCCCTAATTTTTTCAATTGATAAAGATGAGCTATGTTACTCAAAAATAATTTAGCTTTCGATTGGTGAAAGAATTTTTGAAATCGAACCAGTAGTTTTTGAGTTAAAACGTTACAAACAAATCTTACCTCTTTATAATATTAGTATAGATATAGATTACAATCTAATATAATTATCAAATTCTCGTGTCACAGTGTTTGCAACAAAACTCCTCCGGAACGGCTTGACCGTTTCTTATGAAATTTTGTGTGTATACTCAGTAAGTCTGAGAATAGGTCGTAGGGTATTTTTTTTGGTTTAGGGTAGGGTAATGTAGATAGGGTAGGTAGGTAGGTAGGTAGGTAGGTAGGTAGGTAGGTAGGTAGGTAGGGTAGGTAGGGTAGGTAGGGTAAGTAGGGTAGGTAGGGTAGGTCAGATAGGTAAAATAGGTAGGGTAGGTCGGATACGTAGGGTAGGTAGGTAGGTAGGTAGGGTAGGGTAGGTATAAAGGCAGTTTGACATGGTAGATAAATAGGGACAGGACAACGTCTGTCGGGTCAAGTAGTCTAAATAAAAATTTCGTGTTTGTTATCCAACTTTATGCCCGATTTTTATGAAATTGTTTGTGTATATTTGGTAGCTCTGAGAATAGGTCGGTTATTTCTTTTATTTATATGGCAAAGCAATGTTTGCCGGGTCAGCTAATAATATTATAATTTATTAGATCCACACAGTCAAGAGTCAAGAAAAATTCTTCTCCGGTCTCTCAATTCCGTTGAACTGACTGTCATTACTGTCAAGCCTCTTTATTTAAATAAAGAACAGTCTTTATCTCATGTAGAATACGGTTAAACATCACTGAAATCGAATGAAGGGAAACATCGATAGGAAACCTGGACTTATAATTAATGTAAGTCTGAAATCGCCAAAGCACCTTGAACAAGCGTGGTGATCAATGATCGTGCCTTCTCTTCATGAGCAGAGGCCTGTCCGTACAATGGAAACAGTTAGAGACTAGTTTTGTTATTAGAACTCTGTGAAACTTTTGCTTTAACCTAAAATTTTTTTTTCAGATTTCCGTTTTCCTAACCGTAGCGTTTTATGATGAAATCTACTGTAGTGAGTATATGAAATTACTTTTTATTATTCAGTTGTGCCCAAAACGAACCAACCAACGTAGCGATTTTCGCTATTTCATTTATTTGTTCAGATATTGTATCAAGATTTATAATTGTTGTTTTTCTGGGAATCACTCTATTGTTTTGGGGTCAACCTGTAAGATAGTGTGTGTAAGTTAAATAAATAAATAATAAATCTTAAGCGTTCGTAATCTTAATGGAAAAAATAATATAGATAGCCCTAACTAATATTATATCTATTTAAAGCATAACGTTTGGATACTATTGAACTGTTTTTATATATTTAACATAGTATTTAATTTTACTGTAGAGACATTGTGGGTTGACTCGTTTTAACATAACTAACCTCAATGAAAATCTGCAGAGTAATGTGTGCGTGCAATCCAAGTTAACAAATAAATTTAAAATATTGAATCAGTTGTGCAAAAATGTCGGGATCGCCCAATGGTTGGCTCCCGCCATGCATGAGGTTGTGGGTTCACAAGCAAGCACCAATGCGACTTTTCAGCTTCATAATGTACTTTCTAAGTTTATTTTGGACATCACTGACCGATGACAGTGAGTTTTAGTCTTCCTAACGATGTTTTCCTTCACTGATATGAAGGAAACCATGGCGAAGAAGCCTGGGCCTACAAGTACGTCTGAAATCACCAATCCTCCTTGAGCAAGGGTGGTAATCAATACTCGTGCCTTCTCTGCATGAGAAGAGGCCTTTGCCCTGCAGTGGACAATAATAGGCGCCCAGGGTAAATATTTGTGTGATGAGCACTTTTGCCTTGTGTCTGGGTGTTGTTTATCTATATATGTATGTTTTAAGTGTATTTGTGTATGTATATCAGCTATCTGACATCCATAGTACAGGGTCTCCCTAGTTTAGGGTCAGATGACCATGTGTGAAATGTCCCCACATATTATCATTATTATTATGCATCAGTTAGCGCGATTTGTTTTATCTTTAGTTTCGCGCATGCTCATGTTGGCTGCCAGCTATTAAACACACTTCTATGAGATAATGTAATGTTTTAATGTTAATTTCAGGGGAAATTAAACTACTTCTAGACCCGTCAGTTTATAAAGATAAAACAGCAAATTATACAGAGGGTCACGGTTATTACGTAACCGGTCAAACCAAAACTCATACACTTAACCATACCAACAAATTGGGATTTGACGGAGGGATAAGCTGGGATAGTGATGAAGTAGATAGCAATGACGTTAAAAATTACAACGAATCCGATCATGTTGATTTTGCCCGAGTAGCAGTGACGCCATCTCCCGCACTGCAGGCTCCAAAGGGCGCGATGGGATACCCCACAAATCCATGGAGCATGCCCAGCAATTCATATGGCATGCCACCAAGTTATGGTGGACCATACGGAATGACAAGCTACCCTTCACCATATGGCTCACCATATGGCTCACCATATGGCTCACCATATGGCATGCAGAACTACTCTCCAAATGGCGCACCAAACGGTTCACCATATGGCATGCAGAACTACCCTCCAAATGGCGCACCGAACGGCTCACCAAACGGCATGCCAAACAGCCCTTCAAATGGCGGACCAAACGGTTCGCCATATGGCATGCAGAACTACCCTCCAAATGGCGCACCGAACGGCTCACCAAACGGCATGCCGAACAGCCCTTCAAATGGCGCACCAAACGGCTCACCATATGGCATGCAGAACTACCCTCCAAATGGCGCACCGAATGGCTCACCAAACGGCATGCCGAACAGCCCTTCAAATGGCGCACTAAACGGTTCACCATATGGCATGCAGAACTACCCTCCAAATGGCGCACCGAACGGCTCACCAAACGGCATGCCGAACAGCCCTTCAAATGGCGCACCAAACGGCTCACCATATGGCATGCAGAACTACCCTCCAAATGGCGCACCATACGGCTCCCCATATGGCATGCAGAACTACCCTCCAAACGGCGCACAGAACCGCTTATGAAACAGTATGCCAAACAACCCTTTATAAGGTATTTGTACATCGAACGTTATGGAAATACGTTATTTTGAACACAGTGTTATATACGCAGTAACTGTAACAGCTTACATTGAACCGTTCGTTTGTTTTATAATAATAAAAAGTCATTGTATAAGTAATGTATGTTTTTCCTTAAATCGCTACTTTTTATTACTTTTTATTTTATTATTTTATCCATACTTCCATACTATATATATAATTATATATACACTCGGCGTCACAAAAATCGCACCTCTTTAAGAATTCCCTTCAAAGTCATTTTAACCCTATTAATCAATGGTATACATATGACTTTAAGGTATAATTGGAAAGGCAATTTATTTAAATTTCAGAATAAATCAATGGATTTGGTTTTTTGTTTACCAGGGAATAATAAAAAGCAAGCTAATGCAAATGATTAAAAAGTTAAATTTTATTTTATCAGCAAAAATTACAACAAAGTCCTTAAAACTAACTTAAAACCTAGTGTTACCCCCCCTAGCCCTGATGACTGCTTCCATGCGTTCTCTCATGGACCTTATTAATGTGACAACAGTCTCTTGTGGAATGTTGTCCCATTCTGCAACGACGGCATCTTGAAGGTCTTGGAGAGTGGTAGGGGCAGGATTTCGTGCCCGTACTCGCCGTTTCAGTTCATCCCAAAGGTGCTCAATAGGGTTCAGGTCTGGACTTCGCGCCGGCCAGCGCATAACAGGGATGCCAACTTCTTGCAGGTAGTCTCTTACAATTAAAGCGGTGTGACAACGGGCGTTATCGTGCATTAACGTGAACCCACTGCCAACAAAACCCGCATAAGGGACAACCTGCTCCTCTAAGATCTCTGTTATGTACCGAGCAGCAGTCAGCGACCCTTGCCCGCGAGCACTTCCAGTCCGAGAAACACACACAAGGTTCGTTTTACCGTCGATTGACATGCCGCCCCAGAACATGCACGAGCCACCCCCGTATTCCACTGTCTCTTGAATACAGGCTTGTGCGAATCGTTCCCCTTGCCTCCTATACACTCTTCGACGCCTGTCGTTGCAGAAAAGACACACCCTAGTCTCATCCGAGAAGAGCACAGCCCTCCATTGGTCTATTGTCCAATCCACATGGTCACGGGCAAATTGCAACCGGTCTCTCCTATGCTGTGCAGTCAATTTGGGCCCTGTAGCAGCCCTATGAGCTGCAATTTTCTTCTCCCGCATTCTTCTTCTAATCGTGGAGACGCTTACAGAAGTTCTGCGAGCTGATCGCAGTTGTTGTTGCAGCTCAACAGCATTGGAGAACCGATTACGTAAAGACGTCGAAACAATGAAGCGATCGTCTCTTTCGGATGTGCACCGTTGTCTTCCAGATCCACGTCTTCGGATATAGCCACCAGTCTCTTGGAAACGTTGGAACACTCGTCGAACGGCAAAACGACTCAAGTTCAGTTGCCGAGCAACATCACATTGCCGCATCCCTGATTGCAGTAGTGCAATGACTTGAGCGGCTTCATCTGCAGTGGTATCCATCTTCTGGGGTATTTTTCTTGCTGTAGCTGTTCACGTGTGTTCACTTCAAAGGTTGAATAGCGAATGACCCACATTTTTTTTTTTTTTTTTTTTTTTTTTTTTTTTCTGTATGGCATCTCGCAGTTCAACCTGAGGGTTGGTTACTGCTTAACCGGACAATCCTGTGGTGCCTTAAAAGTGACTTTTAGGGCCTCCAGCCAGGGCAAAAACTTATAAACTAAGTGACTACGCTAAGGGCACCCCCTGTGGGGTACGAGCCTCGGCTTAGGTCGCCACTGAGAGAGGGCAGCAAAGGGACAGGCTGGATCGGGTCTCCATTAATTAGGGGCTATTTTAAAGCTAAGGGCTCAGCGACGCGGGCTGGCGCTAGCAAGGGTCGGGGGGGGACCCACATTTAACCCGGGTCGCCCGTTTTATACCCTTGTAGGGAGGTGCAATTAGTGGCCGTTGTAATGCGTATTTTGACAACATTTTTTTTAACGTTACGTGCTAATGAGATCTGTTGTGTTTAGGAATTCTAACTGTTGTTAATTTAAAGGTCGTTAAACATACTTTTAATTGATACCAATATTAATTGGGTTTAATGTATTCGTTACTGGCGGGACATGTTTTAAACTTATTTTCGAAAAGGTGCGATTTTTGTGACGCCGAGTGTATAATATTATAAATGCGAAAGTAACTCTGTCTGTTACGCTTTCACGAAGAAACTGCTGAACCAATATTGATGAAATTTGATATGAAGATATCTTGAACCATCGTGAAGGACATAGGCTACTTTTTAATCCGCGACTACTTCTGCATCTGCGAGAACCGACATTCACGCGGACGAAGTAGCGGGAAAAACTAGTATTAAACAAGGTAATTTTTAATTCATAAACAAATAGACGTGCTTAAGTTTCGATTTTGAGAAATTAATGTATGTTAAAACCACATTTTTTTTTTTTATTATTTAAAACCATTAAGGAGCTTTTGATGCTATTTTACAGGTTACGTATCATACGAGATAACTAAAGTCGTTTTAACTATTTTCGATATAACTACGATCTAAAGACCTACTGTTTATAAAATACCTTTATTAGACGACGACTTGCCTTTGTATTCCTAATGGCTGAATAGAATTTAATATTTACGACATTATGGTTAATAAATTCTTACTTTAAATTTAAAAATAATTCTTGACATTGTATTTAACTATTCTTGACATTGTATTTAATAATTCTTGACATTGTATTTAATAATTCTTGACATTGTATTTAATAATTCTTGACATTGTATTTAATAATTCTTGACATCAGATTCAATAACCCTTGACATTGTATTTGATAGTTGTTAGCGTTTTCCTTTTCCTTGACGTTGTATGATTTAAACAACAAATTTTGATATATTCTCTGATTCATATATACGTACCTAATTCAATTTTTATTCCCTATTTGAAATATTTGTACGCTGGAAACAGCAGAATATTATGGACGTCATATTATATGTAACACCTTGTAACAACAATATTCTAACAAATAAATACATTATTATTATTATTATTACCTAAAGGTCGTTTCACATATTTTTGGTATAACAAATGGACGAAATCAAACTCGAAGCTCGCCTACGGTTAATTCACCTACGGTTAACTCACCTATGGTTAATTCACCTACAATTAATGAGCTAAGGTTGATTGAACTAACGGATGACCCACCTACTGTTGGTTTGTGAACAAACACCTGCTTTTGTCTGTTTTTGTGCTTTTGAACCAGAAGACGACGACGGTCGACGTCAGGGGCAAAATATTACGAAAATTAATATTTTATTTCAGCTAATTTTATGAAAATGAAACATAATAGATCAATTCGCTAAAAACCAATAAATAAGGATGATAATGACATGAATGACATATAAGTAGTATGGTTACTATACCTAACGTAGCCGTTTCGATTTTTTTACTAACTGTTTATTGTCTAAATATTGTTTGCTGTAATAAATCAACTGTTATTTTTATCATTTGATAGGCATACGTTTGACCACTATCTCACCTGATGGGAAGCGATGATGCGGTCTAAGATGGAGCACGCTTGCCTAGAAGTAACCTATTTACTCTTGACTTAAAGACTCCTAAGACCTTACTTCATAGGATCATTTCTATAGTAAGCTCTTCTCGAGACTTAAAGACTCCCAGGTTGTAGCTATCAGGAAGCACAGACTCAGGCAGGGAATTCCACTCCTTAGCAGTACGCACAATGAATGTGTTCCCAAAACGTTTTGTGCGTGTGGGTGGGATGTCCACCATGTACCGGTGGCGCATCGCCGTACGTCTTGATTACAGATCAAATGTCATAATGACATTATTTTTTGTATAAAACAATAAACGTACCCGTGACCCGTAAGTCATCACACAATCATCAACACATAAACAACAACCCAACAACTACCTACCCACCACTTTAAAAATAAAACGAGCGCGCAGTACCTATTAATAAACTACAGGCGAGTCGTCCATTAGGTATTTCATACATAGTTCATCCAATCATAATTAGTGTCTAATATCTTAAAAAACATTAGATTAATGGTTCGTTAGCGCAATTGATTTTAGTTTAATCAAAATTATGTCAATTTACCAGTTAGTTTAGTCGACCAATATGTGTTATAAACATGTGAATCAACCGTAGTTATATCAAAAGTAGTTAAAACCACTTTTGTTATGATACGTAACCATTTTACAATACTTATGTATATGTTTGTAATGCCTATCTTTAGTTTTAAAAAAACATACAAATCAGTAGTGTTTCTTGCTATTGTAATCTGTATCTGTACATTTTTCCTCAGACAAACATAGGTAGTTAAAATAAAAAAATAAAGAAAATATAAAAATTAAAGAACGTATGTATTATAATATTGTATTCCGTATATTTCCTTTGGGAGGCCTATGTCCAGCAGTGGACGTCTTTCGGCTGAAATGATGATTTGATGATGATGATGTATTATAATTATGTATCTAATCTATTGTAGCTACGAAATATACAAACATTATTTGTAATATACACACTTCATACAGATTCGTAGAGCTCCTTGAGATCTTAACTGAAACATTTTAGGAAGCGTGCCTGAGATTTTATGTACAGGCTTATGCTCTGGCTTGTCTCTAGGCGTCGGTAAGTCAACGGTCATGTCTACAGTGTCTACAGGGTTCTCAAACTTGTCTACGGTTCTGTCTGAAATATACTCTACGGTCTAGTCTATAGACTGGTTTGCAGGTTGTAGCGGCGCGTATATCTACTTGGGTGACTGAGGGTGTAATAACTTCAAGTCTTCGGGAAAATTATAGTGGTTTACATGATAAATTAAAAAAAATGTGCTTCTTTCTTCATATGACATAAAAGTGTAAAAAATATGACGACTAGATGCAAGCACTTGTTTTTCCACTAGTATTCCGTTATTGGTTCGCCGACTGTCGCGTCACCTCAGCGCAACCAATCGCAGCGGCCGACCAGTGTTGTGGCATTGTAGGATATATTTACTTAAATCTATCTATCAAACTAATCAGTTAGGTACGAACTAAATGGATTCGTAAGTTTGATACGCGGCAACATGCTCCCGGCTTTGGCAGGATCAGGTTCCAATTCAAAGTAGGAGGGAACACCGCAGGTCTTTAGCTTGGTCATTAATTATCAGTCAGAGGGATCGGACAAATCTTAGAGAATGCCAGTCTAAATATGCCGTCTGCCTTGCGTATATCAGCAACACGTGATACGCCATCCTTTCCTGGATAAGTTTTGATTCTGCCTAAGCTCCACTTCAATGGTGGCAAGTTATCGCCTTTGATGAGAACTATCGTGTTTTCCTTGAGGTCATCCTTATGCTCATGCCACTTACTCCTGATCTGCAATTCTGACACGTACTCCTTAGCCCAGCGTCTCCAGAAATGCTGGCGTATCTGTTCCACCCTTTAGCATCACGTTAGTCGGTTCTTCGCAATATCGTGAATATCAGCGGATACTGGTGCAGTCAGCGGACGACCAACCAAAAAATGGGCTGGAGTAAGGGGAAGGAAGTCAAATGGATCAATAGACATAGAGGGGGAGTCAAAGGTCGGGAGTTCAAGACTGTTTCAACTTGCACTAATAGAGTAGTATACTCCTCAAAAGTGAGATGTGTATTACCGATTACACGCCGGAGATGATGCATACAGCTCTATACCCCAGCCTCCCACAAACCCCCAAAATGACTAACGTAAAATGGAATAATTTTAAATTTTATCTTTTGTGACGTTGCATATTCTTTAATATCGTCAGAACAACCTTCCAAAAATTTTGTGAATTCATTCATCAGAACGACGAATTTTTTTCCGTTTTCGGAGAATATCTCAATCGGTTTACCGCGACGAGAAATAAAACGCTTGAGAGCAAAAGATAAGCTTCTGATGAGAGGTCGCTAAGAGGAGGTCCGCCTTTGTACGTTGGTGCATGAAGTATTCATTAATAAATAAATTCCTGAACAGCACGTGAAACAAAGCATACGAATATACAAATGTATGATTTCTCACGGCTCCTTTACGGTTCAATGTGAACACTGGACCCGCGTAGTCCACGCCACAACGCAGGAAGGGAAACCCTGGGTCTAGCCGTTCTGACGGCAGGTTGCCAATTATTGGGTTAACCGTGGTAGCGCGCAGTCGTGCACACTTAACGCAGGCGTGGACAACCTTTTTTGCGGGGTTGCGACCACCGATCGGCCACCACGACTCCCTGATACTGAATAAAAGCAGTTGTGGCGCTGCATGCATTGTACGGTCGTGCTCGTGACGAAATAACACCGCAAACCAATGTGTAGCAGATATCAATACTGGATGTTTCTTATCAAAACCAAAGTTATGAGAATTCTATATGCGTCCACCGACTCGAATTAAATTATTGTTATCAATAAATAAATTAAGTTTCACTAATTAAGCGTTTTTCTTTATACTCCTTTTGTTTTTAATTGAATCGTAGACATCAGTAAATGTTTCTTGTTGACTCAACCTTGCTAATGTTAATGTAGCAGATTCAAGTTCCTCTACGGTCAATAAACCCGTTCGGCGGTTATCGCTATTTCGCATATTGTATATGACCGAAGTATGCTGAGAAAACTTCGAAATCGGAAACAGCATATCGTCATCCGCTGGATGTACTACGTGTCCCCTAAAGTTTGGCCCAATATCAGGCAAATCATGAGGTTTTAAATTATTATTTAAAACCTCATGACCTTTACCCACTAACTAGATTAAGAAACATGCCTGTGGCCTGTGCTATATCCACTTTGTCATAAATCTGGTCTAAGTTGAACAATAAATCATTATTATTATTATATTATATTATATATACTTTATGTATCTCGGGACCCAAAGGACCCGGGCCTTTGTAAGGCGTACGAGGAGCCAAAGCCAACTCGCAGAGGCCCCTTAGGTAGCTTTGTATGAAATAAGACACCAACCGACGATTATCCCTGTATGCACTATGCAAGTGCACCCAAGGACAACCCCCGGTTGGTGCAGGACTATTACAGGACATGGAAACTAACAGTACTGGACTATGGGTATAGGTTGCTAAAGTGACTTGGTTACCTGAAACTATGAAGTGACTATGGCCCCTGCCGAATCAATGTTTGTATACATGGATAAAATAGCAGGGGGTGACTTGCACACTCACTAAATGGGCCCCCTGAAACAGTCGCTAGCACGAAGTGACGTAGCGACAAGGGGGCAACATATCTTGAGGTGCTAGAGGAGTGGAGAGGTATTCCACGGCTATCAGGACAATCCCGGAAGTACGGTCAAGATCCCTACCAGCGTCTTACTGGAATACTTCCTTACCCCGAGCACGAATGCTCTCACGAGTTTCCACTCTAACCGGCCAATTAAGGCAAGATAGAGGTGGCAGCTCCGTTCCTCATCCCTGGCTTGCACTTATTGAAAGGTAAGCCAGAGATGAGGAACAAGACTTCTCCCGGGAGATCAGGTCCGTGGGGTCGCTACTGCCCAACAGCTCGCCACAAGCTGCCCTGCGGGGTTATTATTATTATTTATATTATATTATATTATTCGCTAAATTATGGACATCAAAATTGGCATCGTGTAAGAATTGTGGGCCTTCCCACCATAGAGATGAAGTGTCAAGTTTTTCTAGAAGTTGGATTATCCTTGCCAGAGACGTGCCGCCATGGATACTCCTTGGTTATGTCATGAATTTCTGCGGTTCTACTCTGGACGTATGTTTTGAGCAGATTAGGTTGCATACGTCCGAGTAAGTTGCATACGTTAGAGTCCGCCGCGACCAGCCCAAAACAATGGTGGAATCAGTTCAGAATACGACCTTGTTTATTTTAGAACGCAAAGAATTAATCACCTTACAATCGAGCGCCTAAAACAGCGCCGCACAACTCTAATCTAGGTATAGTTCTATGTTCTATGTTAGGGGGGTTTGGTTTTCGCACTTAGTCCTAAATGGGCCATTGTACGTGAGCCATGGCGGCCGGTTACTCCAATCAGCTGTAACAAATCTACTTAATCCTATTAAATGAAAGGCTAAGTAGACTTGCACATGTAAAATTTAATAAGTTAAAGAATAATTAGTTGGGTAAAAATACAGAATAATATAAAAGACTAACCTAAACGCACTGAAGTAAGGTACGCAATGGTAGGAAGGTAGATAGCGTAGGCTGCTCCAGCCCGAACAGCAATCAGGACAAGACCGAAGAAAGACTGGCGCGCAGTCAGCTCCAAGCTCGGGAAAGGAGGTCCCAGGCGGACCTTTCAGTAGAATCCGCCCTGGGAGGTGCAGACACGCGTCAGCTCGACGGCTCTCACGAAGACTGTTCCCGATTCCTTTATAGACAGGTGGACTTCAGTAGACTTTGAAGTTATTTGATGATACTAGTTAGAATCCAAATCTCGACTGACTCATCTCTGTCAGCGCGCCTTTATACAGGGTAATTGAAAAAATACCCAAAACCACTTAATCCTCACTTCGTATCATCACCCTGAACAACATTTTGTTCTACGACTTTTCAAAATTCAAAACATTTTTTTTTCATACAAAAAATATAAACACACTTTAAATTTTGCATAATATATTTTATTTTGACACTGCCGACGAAAGGCCTGCAATCAGCTGTGCCTGTACAATTAGCCTACCCACTACCTACATTATATTGGCTATCATATGGCTGCGCGCGCGCGCGTAGTAGGTATACGTAAATTTTACAGACTTCAAATAAACGAAAACAAATTGTTTTTGGCTACGTTATTTAGTGTAATAAAAAAATTAAAAGGGTCTATTTTTATTTATCTAACTAACAAACTATGTGTGTGATTCTAAAGTTGAGAAGTTAGGGAGCTCAAAATTAAACAAAAATAACTAAAAGGAATAAGGTTCGGGCGCCAGAGCTCACTAGGTAATTTAAAACAAAGGGGATCCGGAATAGCTAAAAGGTAAAGGATATGGCTTCTAATCTTAGGTCGGAGATTTCTGAAATTAAGCTGCAAATTCTTTAACAATAGCTCATTTATTTCTATCGCAGGCAGTATGGCGAACACAATATTAGAAAGCCCCTTTCTTTTGAAGGGCAAGTTGTTTTATAACTATTAAATTCTATAACTAAAGTTTATGTTTAAGTTGTCAGTATTGCACGTTTTTTAAGTTGAATCTACTAAAAGAAAACCAAGAGACATACCACAAGCTTCGATAAATCTATTTATAATAAACCTGAAGGGTTGATTGGAGACTCGAGGGGAAACGCGTCAGCTCATCCATGATGAATTTAAGTTTCAAGGATGAAAATCCAAAATATAAGTAAGAACGCCTTTGGGGCTGAAAACAAAACGATTTCTTTTGTAAGTTGAATTCACACGTCGAGCAAAATGGCGACGAGGTAGTAAATCGGGAATTTTAAGTTACTCACCGTTCTTAACAAAAACAAAACATGCCAATCACTCGTGCAATGGGCACACTCAATACGCGATGGCGATATAGGTGCTGAAACAATGGAAAATCGACGAGGATTAGGACACACGACCCCAAGTTTATTGTCAGCATATGGCGATGAAGATTCAACCATCCAAATACTCACGATTTCAAAAATACTAGAGAAGCACTGCCGCTAACATTGCATCAAAGCGGATCCTATCAGAGGTGGACCCTGGAAATATTCCAATCTAATGATTGGCACGGAATAGAATTTTATTCGTGCTTCATCTTAGTGACTTCGGTCGGAAAGTGAATCCTACTTCTCCCAAACCGGAAACGTCAGAATAATCTGACAGCCGGGGAAATAAAATCCAACTGTCAAACTGATGGTCTATGGTTTTATCGATTACTCTACTAAATCCTTGCCAATCTATCAAATATCTAAAGTGTGTCCACTGCATTACCGAAAACTTCGAAAAAGTGGCGAGAGAGGTCGACACTATGTAGCGAGTAAAAATTACTCGTTACATTACATCCCTCCCCGAAAGAAAGAAACAACGAAAAACGAAGTGAACAAAAAATTCAAAAACAAAGAAAACTATCATAGGTCAGTTAGGCGTCATGGCCACTGACTAAAACGTCGGTACTACACCGATCAGCAAAGCCAAACAACAAACAAATCCAAACTCAGTTAGGCACGAGAGCCGCTGACTAAAACTTTAACAAAACTACTAAATATTAAACACTAACTTTGAGTACAGTTAAGCGCTATGGCTACTGACTAACTTTACACTAATTTACTAAACTATCCTACACCTCTTAAGTTCAGTTAAGCACTATCGCCACTGACTAACTTCAGCCAACCTACTAATCTAAACCACTCTACTTAAGTTCAGTTAAGCACTATCGCCACTGACTAACTCTACACATCTCTACCAACTAATCTGGAGTGCAGGTAGGCACTATCGCCGCTGACTATCCTCAACTAACCTACAGTTCAGCTTTGAGTACAGTTAGGCACCATAGCCTCTGTCTATCTCAGCAACAACCAATTAAAAATAACAATACCTAAACAAAAATTCTAGATAGAGTTGAAGGACTCTACCTAAAAGTATAGATTCCGATCAATAAAGTCAGACAGAGTTGAAGGGCTCTATCCAAAAATATTGATTCCTAACAAAAAGGTTAGATAGAGTTGAAGGGCTCTAACTAAAAAGGTTGGATAGAGTTAAAGGGCTCTATCCAAAAATATTGTCACAGCAATAACCTGTAACAAACAAAAACCATATTGTGATCGGCGCTACACCACCGAACTTCCGAGCACAATAGTAAAAAGGTATGACGAAAGTCAAAATTCCACCTTGTGACTGGCACAACAATGACCAACACAAGGGCAAAAGGGCAAATGTAAGCTGTGATTGGCTCTACTCTACCAACCTTCCAAGCACAGACAAACAAACAAAATATATTGGATTACCGAAGGGGAAAATCACAATACCTAAAGGCGAAAGCCAAGATGAAATCGAGGTCAAAAATTACACCAAGATCCAAGAACAAAGTACATTCTTTAACAAAAGTTTCAGAATGACCGCAAAAACAAGGTAGGACGTTCTATAACAAAAGTTACAGAATGACCTCAAAAGCAAAATCCGGTATGAACGCGTTACTAACAAAGTCAAATCCAAGTCTAGTATCGAAGAAATATCTAGACAAAAAACAACACTGTCAACAATCAGTAAAAAAATAGAATTAAAATCAATAACTATTTAAAACTATGAGAGAAATAGAATGATTTTAATCTACAGAAAAAGAAGATTACAAAAAACTTGAAATGAAATTTAAGTTTTAAAATCTTTTTAGGTAATAAAAAACCCAAAGTGTAAGGTTGTATAGGATCTCTCTTTTTCAAAAAAATGTAAACAAGTAAAGGATTACCTTTAAAAAAAAGAAAGAAAGAAAAGATATAAGATCCCACACAAGCTCAACAAACAAACAAAACAAACAAGATAAGATCCTTTGATGTGTAAAATGTATAGTGTAAAGAGTAGGTATTTCTAAATTAACCAAAATGACCTAAGTTTATTCTAGAAAGAATTGAATTGGAATCTAATAATTTGTAATGAGGTTGCCTAACATAATAATAACCTTCAGACCACTATTTCCTTTCATTCATCATTCTAACAGTAGTGGATCCTCACACAAAAATACTCAATACCAATACCAATACCAAACCTATGAATTCCCCAAAATTTTAAAATTTAATAATATCCTTTACATGATAACGACCCACGGAACCCTTATTTAAATCTTTCAAAACATAAACGTTATCAGAAACTTTTTCTGTTATTTCACACTTTAAAAACTTAGGTGCAAGCTTCGCCGAAAAATAAGCAGGTGCATGAGATTGAACAAAACTTCTTCTCCACACAACATCACCCACATCAAAAGAAATGACTTTCCGACCCTTATTATAATAAGCGGCATTTCGCTTATACCCCTTTAACAAATAAGTTTGAACTTGAACAAAAATATCACTAAGTGAATTAAGAGAAACTGCATAAGAGTTTCTATTTGAAACCTCTAGTTGAGATAAATTATCAACAGAGTTACTAAAATGATGTAAGGAAGCATCTAAAACAAGTTCCCTACCAAACATAAGAAAATTAGGTGTAAATTCTGTAGCAAGATTTACACTATTATTTAAAGCTAATTGAACATTGGGCAAAAAACTTGACCAAGTCCTATGATCGTCTTTAACAAAACACGATATGCAAGTTTCGACTGTTTTATTATATCTCTCAACAGGATTATTTTGAGGTGTATACAATGTGTTATAAAATATTTTAGTTATATTAAAACCTTTCAAGAATTCTACAAAATGTTTTGAAGTAAATTGAGTTCCATTGTCACAAACTACTATTTTTGGACAACCAAATTTAAGAAATATTTCTTTTTCAAAATGTTTACAAATTACTCTAGTGGTTGCATTAATCATTGGAAAGAACCAGCAATATTTAGTAAAAACATCTACAACTGAAAGTATGTATTTATGACCAGAATAAGTTTTAGGTAAAATACCTATTATATCTACTGAAAGCATAAGCATGGGGCGATCAACCTTTTTAGGATTAATCATAGTACCAAAAGGAGGAGAAGTAGTATGTTTGTAAGCTTTACAAGTATCACAAGACAAAATGTATTGGTGAACATCACCAAACATACCTTTCCAAAAATAATGTTGTTTTAATTTCTTTAAAGTTTTATGAATACCTAAATGACCTGAATTTACATCATCATGATTTGACCTAATAGTATCTAAGATATTCTCTTTAGGAATAACTATCTTCCAGTCTAAAAGACTATGAGGGTTAAATTTATTTTTACAATATTTACACAAAGTGTTATTTTCGACTCTAAAATTCTTATACTTTCTAGGAGATTTCTGACATTGAATAAATATTTTTCTATACCAGGGATCAATAATTTCCTCATCAGGGGAGACTAAATTATCCTGAGTGGTTATAGCAGTGACTTCTATACGAGATAAAGCATCTGGAACTAAATGTAATGAACCTTTTTTATGAATAATATCAAAAGTAAATTGAGAAATTCTAGCAGCCCAACGAGCTAAGCGTCCACTAGGATTATTGAGACCTAGGAGCCATTTCAAACAAGCGTGGTCAATAATAACAGTAAACTTCATTCCTTCAATATAAGGTCTAAAATGTTCTATGGAATCTAAAATAGCTAATAATTCGCGTTCTGTGGTACTATAATTTCTTTCACATTTATTAAGTGATCTAGAATAAAAAGCAATGGGATGTTGATCTCCATTATCATCTTCTTGACTCAAAACACTACCTATGCCCACAGAGCTGGCATCACAATGCAAAAAGAAAGGTTTTTCAAAATTAGGACATTGCAAAACAGGAGAAGTTATTAAAGAATGTTTTAATTCTTGAAATGCATTTTCAGCTTCGTCATTCCAAGTAAGTGACTTTTTAGAATTTTTACTACCTGCTGTCAATTTAGTTAAAGGAGAAGCAATATCAGCAAATTTACAAATGAATCTACGATAATAAGAACATAAACCAAGGAAACTGCGAAGTTGTTTTACCGTTTCTGGGCGTGGAAAATTTTCTATTGTCTCTAATTTAGAAGGATCAGTATGTAAACCATTACTGTCAACAATGAAACCAAGATAGCGAAGTCTGTCCTTGCAAAAATTACACTTTTTTAAATTTACAGTTAAACCTGCCTCTTTTAATATACTATGAATTTTATGCAACTGTGCTATATGGCTATTAAAATCAGAATTAATACAAATTAAGTCATCTAAATAACAGAATACAGAATTATCATACTCTGGACCAAAAAGTTTATCTACTAGTCTCTGCAACTCAGCTGGTGCATTTGTGAGACCAAATGGCATGCGAACAAATTCGTACAGACCTTTTCCAGGTACTACAAAAGCAGTTTTTTCGCGGGAGGATTTTTCAAGTGCAATTTGCAAAAATGCTTTAGAAAGATCTATAGTACTAATATATCTAGCACCTCTAAGGTTGTCTAATATTCTAGAAGTATAAGGAAGGGGATAAGAATCTTTAATAGTAACAGAATTTAAACGTCTTGAATCTAAACACAATCTAGTACCTCCATCTTTCTTCTCCTAATAAAACTTCTACTTCATCAAAAAGTTCCTTTTGTTTAGCAGGACTCAGAGTCCAATATCTCTGTTTCAAAGGTTCACTAGTAACGTTAATTTTATGTTCAACTAAATGAGTAAGACCTAAACCTCTTTTCTCATAAGAAATATCTTCAAACAAAGCAATAATATTATCTAATTTTTGTTTCTCAGAAGGAGAAAGTTCAGAAATAGAGGTAATTGAACAAACTTGTTTATTATTTTCTGGAACAAGTATAATGTTCTTCCACAATTCTTCAGCTAAATGAAATTTAATCCAAAAGTCAAAACCTAAAATAGTTAATGGATCAAAAGAAGGAATAATTAAAAACTCTACGGATTTAGTTATATTATCACAAGTTACTGGCAAATCCATGGCACCAATAATTCTCCGGGCGGAGCCATCCGCAGTGCAAGCAGCGCCACTAATAGGTCTAATTTTATAACCCAACTGTAAAAATCGTTCATGTGTATTTGAGCCTAAAATGCATTTATCGGAACCACTGTCCAACAAACCTGAAAAAATTTGATTACCAACAAAAAAAGTTAAAAATGGTCTAGCATCATTCTGTTTTGTAAATAGAATAGGAGCCGAACGATAAATATTAAAAAAGGTTTTTAAATAATCTAACCAGTTGGAAAATTCTTTGTCACGGGCAACATCATCAGGCTTGTGACTTCTAACAATTTTTTCACCCATCGAGACGCTCGAAGTTTTATCAAAAACGTGGGCTCGATGCTGCCTAATCAGTTTTTTGACTCTTGCGACTTTTTAGTATCTAAATTACAAACGTCACAAGTCTTAGAAGTGACCCCAGCTTTATGACACTTAAAACAAATAACACCTGGAATAGACTTGCAATTTTTATATAAATGTCCAGGTTTTTTGCATTTTAAACAAACTAAATCATTAGAAACGGCATTAGATTTAACAGAAGGTTTAAGGGATTCTTTAAAAGGTTTTCTATTGACAACAACTTCTAAATCTTTTGCAAGTTCTAGAAATTGTTCGATTGAATCTATTTGTCTACGAAACAAAAAGGGTGTGTAAATTGGTAATATATTTTGTTGTATCACGTTAACTAAAGTGTAGTCAAATAAAGGTACTGAAAGACGACTAGCCATGTCATCTGTCTCCATCTCACTCAGACTGTTTCTGTTTCCTTGTGCGGAGCTCATTTTCTAAAAAGTGATCAAAATTAGGTGTATCAAGGCGTTTCAAAAGCGCAAGCTTAAGCTCATGCCAGGAAGAAATACGAATTCGAACAGATCTAAACCATTTGAGTGCAGTACCATCAAGCAAATCTGTAAAAGAACCAACCAGCAAATTTTCGTTGTAATTTCTATAAAGAAAATATTCTTCAACTTGTGTAATAAAATCGCGAACACAAGTTCTACCATCATAAATTATTTTGCTCTTTTTCAAATCAGGCAGTTTAGTAAGAGGAGGAAAGTTTTTTCGAATGTTTTCGTTAACAAGCGCATTCAAGGAATTGAACGAAGGCAAAGCTCGAGCTGTAAAATCCGAAGACGAATGTGCGATTCCAGATTCAAAAGGATTGCCAACATCGGTGGCATTAGCCATCTCGTGACCTTTCTCAACAACATTAGCATCAGCAGCAGTAGAAGCTTCGACCTCAACCGAATCCTGAGGCGGTGGAAACTGAACTCCCTTGTCCTCCATGACTAACGAGTAACAAGGCAAATAGCAACGAAAAGCAAGGACTAAACTTCAAAGAATTACAAAATAAATCAAAGTTTGAAAAATAAAATTAAAGTTTGAGGTTAAGTATGAAAATCAATGTGGTAATTCCATGAAAAATTGCTAAGTTATTTAACATTAAAAAGTGCAATAATAACTCACAAAACGGCTTAAAATTAAATAAACTAGGTGCACAATAATGTACTTAATGTTTAAATTTAATTATTAACATAAAAAGTTAACTTAGATATGAATTATATCACTGTATGAGATTTAACAATAACACGGTCTACACTTAACAATTGTTGGTTTTGCTAAGGAAAAAACATGTTAAAAACACAAGAAAATAAACAAATTATCCAATGTAAAACTAAAACATTGTTTGCAAAATACAATACCAAACTAAGTTACAACTTATGAGTCTAATTATTCAAAGTTTATAAACTAGATCAATTACAATGTAAAAACAATATGAAATACAATATGAAAACTAAATATTGTAAACAATAGACTCATTAGTTAAAATATAAATGAATTTAGTGTGCAATACTGACTGTACTCACCGTACCAACCTGCTTCAGTCCCTGTTCTAGTGCGACAATTGTAATAAAAAAATTAAAAGGGTCTATTTTTATTTATCTAACTAACAAACTATGTGTGTGATTCTAAAGTTGAGAAGTTAGGGAGCTCAAAATTAAACAAAAATAACTAAAAGGAATAAGGTTCGGGCGCCAGAGCTCACTAGGTAATTTAAAACAAAGGGGATCCGGAATAGCTAAAAGGTAAAGGATATGGCTTCTAATCTTAGGTCGGAGATTTCTGAAATTAAGCTGCAAATTCTTTAACAATAGCTCATTTATTTCTATCGCAGGCAGTATGGCGAACACAATATTAGAAAGCCCCTTTCTTTTGAAGGGCAAGTTGTTTTATAACTATTAAATTATATAACTAAAGTTTATGTTTAAGTTGTCAGTATTGCACGTTTTTTAAGTTGAATCTACTAAAAGAAAACCAAGAGACATTCCACAAGCTTCGATAAATCTATTTATAATAAACCTGAAGGGTTGATTGGAGACTCGAGGGGAAACGCGTCAGCTCATCCATGATGAATTTAAGTTTCAAGGATGAAAATCCAAAATATAAGTAAGAACGCCTTTGGGGCTGAAAACAAAACGATTTCTTTTGTAAGTTGAATTCACACGTCGAGCAAAATGGCGACGAGGTAGTAAATCGGGAATTTTAAGTTACTCACCGTTCTTAACAAAAACAAAACATGCCAATCACTCGTGCAATGGGCACACTCAATACGCGATGGCGATATAGGTGCTGAAACAATGGAAAATCGACGAGGATTAGGACACACGACCCCAAGTTTATTGTCAGCATATGGCGATGAAGATTCAACCATCCAAATACTCACGATTTCAAAAATACTAGAGAAGCACTGCCGCTAACATTGCATCAAAGCGGATCCTATCAGAGGTGGACCCTGGAAATATTCCAATCTAATGATTGGCACGGAATAGAATTTTATTCGTGCTTCATCTTAGTGACTTCGGTCGGAAAGTGAATCCTACTTCTCCCAAACCGGAAACGTCAGAATAATCTGACAGCCGGGGAAATAAAATCCAACTGTCAAACTGATGGTCTATGGTTTTATCGATTACTCTACTAAATCCTTGCCAATCTATCAAATATCTAAAGTGTGTCCACTGCATTACCGAAAACTTCGAAAAAGTGGCGAGAGAGGTCGACACTATGTAGCGAGTAAAAATTACTCGTTACATTAGTTAAGGTCAAAGTCGTAGAATAAATGTTGTTCAGGGTGATGATACGACGTCCAAATTAAGAGGTTTTGAGTATTTTTTCAATTACCCTGTATAAAGTCCGCTTCTTCCGAATTTTCATATTTCTAAATATGGTTTTTCTTCTTTAACGTCATATAATCATTCCATCTGACTGACAAGTAAAACCAACCACGCTTAAATGTAGCCTGCCAGTTATATCAGACCTTCAAAAAAGCACGAGTGCGTAAAGAATTTTATAAATATAGTTTAGTTATTTAGTAACAATCGTAATTACATATAAATACAATTAAATATTAATGAAAATAATTTAAGTTTTATAAGCCAAAAGCCCAGAAGCCGAGTATCAGTGATACCTAACGTGTGAAAGTGTTTATTCAGTGAGCAGTGTCCGGTGATTGCCCCCGACACCTATCTCTCCAGGTGCAGAATTAGCTACTAGCTATATAGTAGCTGTTTAGAAGTAGACGTTTAAATAAACGTCTACAGAACCATATGGTTACATTTAATTAAAGTAAACCCATTCTATACCGTTAATTCGTTTTGTAATTGTAAAATTCAATGTAAAAGCAATTCAAAATAATGATGTGAAATGTTTTGTTTTTAGTACCAACATGCATTTTAGATTGTGGAAACAATAGAAAAAGGGAAAGCTGCTGTTATCCATCGTGTCAAGTAGCTGAGAAAAAAAGGGTTTGTTACGATGGTCTGCAAAAAAATGTACCACAAGTCGTAGTTAACTTGAGATGGACGAAAATTCAAACCCGAAATTCGAAATCGAGACTGGTTGGTTAACCATAAGGTGGACGGTAAAAAGACTTTATTTATTGCTGATAACTAAACATTAGTCTTAGTAGCTGTAGAACTTGCGGTTTCCGTTTAAATCTATAAAGAATAATGACATTGATTATAGGTTAAATTGTATTTTAGGTAAAATAGAGTTTGTATTTTTTGGGAAGGTATTTCGTAATCCGCAAGTTCTAAAGAAAAACAATTTAGTATAGAATGGTTTTCATTAATTTACTTTTCTGTACATGGGTTACTTTATCTGTACATGGGTGGGGCAGGATCTGGCATTGTCATTTGATTACAAAAAAGAAGAAATTAAACTTTAAAAAAGGACACGCCAGTCTTCTATGTAACCGCTAGTGACGTGACATACGATTGATAATATCGATAAATCCTTACTAAATTAATGTGAAAGTAACTTTAAATTAATGTGATTTTTTTTTTGTATCCATTGGTACATGGATAAACCAATTAGAAGATTTAGTCTTAAAACTGTGTTTCATTCATTATAAATTAATATTATCATACTAGATGTTTATGTTACTAGAACCCTAATTCAGACATTATATAAAGATACTGCTACATCCCTAAATCAGATGCGAGGAAATCATATTTTATAATGGCTGGCCGCCCACATCATTGTCACAATATCAAGTCAGCAGATCGAGAATAGTGCTGTACCATAATGTAATTATTATTTCTTTTTTTGGTTTACTAATGTCTGCTTTTATAATAAAAAGTCTGTAAATTTCGTGTGATAATTACCTACTGTAGTGGGAATTAGTGTGAGGTTAAATAAAATTTCAATGTCATGAGTAGAGTTAAACTTTTCTAAGTACGATCTCTTTTTTGGTCACTGTCCACATTGTCTAATTCTATACTGAACCCTGTTTATTTGTTAACAATGCAATATTCCTACTTTTGACAAGTTTAATGGCACGGAACCCTCGTGGCCTGATGACAATACTGACATTTGGTTACTACAGCTTGGCTGACTTTGTACAGAAAACTGTTACAGATTAAACTGTTATGCAGTTGATAACGTTGTATAAATCTCTTGTAAAGGTCATTGCTGTTTAAGGGTTTCCTAGAAGACCATTGATCAGCTATTATCAAGCCTATAATATGGTTTTAAAATAGAGTTACAGGGGTTTTCTTTTGTTATTGAAATAATTTCATAACTTTTGAGAATTTAGAATGAAAGTTGTAATTCGTTACCAGTGTACGTACACATTAGTTGCACTTGTTTATTTTATTTTTTAATCCTTTTAGTTGTTGCCATTTGTAACAACATCTTATTACGTAGGACAACAACCATAACGTTGCTCTTCAAGCTATATTTGTAACAGTCGGAGTATTTAACTTCACTGCCTACAGCTTTCAACATTTACCCATTATTTAATTTTTCTTTTTATATTTCCTACATTTTTTTATTTTTTACAAAACGTCACGGTATATCGTTATGGCTTATCCATACATATATCTCAACTACTGTTCAAGAAATTTGAAAACATTTCTGAGCACAATCGGAAAAATAGGCTTTTGGCACATATAATACTTTAATTTGGTTAGTCGTTTTAAAATAAAATCAAACAATAATTCAAACTTAATAATAAATTACTAAATAGTTAATGAATTGTTTATAAATTATGAATTTAATATTAAAATAAAACTTGATTAATGTTTGGTCATACCACCAGTAGTCTTTAATTATTATTTTTCTTTTGATTTCGGCTTAAAGCTATTTTATTTATATTATTACAGTTGGTTTCATTATTGAACATAACATTTTTGCTCAATAAATATTTTAAACATAGAGGTTCGGATTTAGTTAATTAAGACGTGGGTTCGATTACTGAATTGGTTTATTTTCAAAGTATCTACATTTTTGCATAAAACTTCTACTTTGAACCAAGTTTTTTTTCCTTAAAAAAAGCATTTTACCAAAAAGACAACCGCCTTCAAAAACTAAAAAGTGAAAAATAACTTTAGCACAGAACACACATTGACTTTAGATTCGAAATTCAGTGGCTTTGTTCTGTTTGTTGTTTTATATTGCCACCGACTTCCGAAACTAAAGTCAATGTGTGTTTTGTGCTAAAGTTATTTTTCACTTTTAAGGTTTTGAAGGCGGTTATCTTTTTTGTAAAAAGCTTTTTATTTTCCGCTTTTTAGTACCTCCTTCTCATCCAAATCTATTAAGAAGAGATTGAAAGTTAAGTACTACAAAGATTGATGAAACTAAAACGTCGTCTATGTAAAATTTTTGGGTATTTGTTGATTTTTCAAAAAGTGCTGAATCAATTTCGATAAAATTTGTATGGGACTACCCCTGAAGCATACCCTATGTATAAAAAAGTATAAAGAATTTTCAAAATCGGTTTACGTTTGTCGGAGAAATCGCGTAACAAATCGCGCACATACTTAATGCAAATATAAGACTTATACGGTTTTCTCATGGATGCCATTGTCAGAACTGGATCAAATTAATATGGGACCACACGGGAAGTACTAGCTATCAAATAAAGAATTATCAAAATCGGTTCACCCAGTCCAAAGAAATCAGGTAACAAACATAAAAAAAAATACAGACGAATTGATAACCTCTTCCTTTTTTGAAGTCGGTTGAAAACTTGGTTCAAAGTAGGTATTGGTCTTTTTATCAATAGACATTATTTATTTTACTATCTGAGCGGTTTGCAACTCATTAAATAAGCCATTGCAGGGGCGGTATAGTTACTCCATTAACCAAAGCCAAAACTAGAAAAAACTTTACTTCTTGATTTTATTTATTTATTTATATTTGAGCGGATCGCAGCTCATTCAATAAGCCTATGCAGGAGCGGTTGGATACTCCAAAAATAAGCCTACATCCAAAACAATATTTATTTATACTCTGTAGTGACTTCAATATTTATATACATGGTTCATAGTAGTAAGTAGCCACTAGCTCAGTCTGACTTGCGCGAGTGTTTAGTCAACTTTGGACAATCTACTCTCACATACTTGCTAGATTGCGGACGCACCTCCTTATTAGGTGGTCTGCTGGGATATTAGGTGAACGAATGCAAGAAATGGATGGAGGATGTATGAATGAAGATGTAAGGAAGGGTCGTATTTCAAGTGGTGGCTAGTGCAACACCACAACCTCCTCGTCCTACCCAAGCGGGGGGTATTGTAACGTTGTATCGTTACTTTTCTGAAAATAATTAAAATCACAACCAAATATCAACAATAAATTAACCTCACAATAACAAATAAATGTCAAATCAAGCCGTATTAAATTAGGGACGCCTTAGGTTACTATTAGCTATGGTACTAGTGAAGCCCGCCCAATTCCGGTATTTGAACGAGTGAAACGAACAATATTGTCTATGCTAATTACCGTATTTAAGCCTCGACGACGGCCATGACAGCCCTTTTTTCGAATTCCGGCACCAGCGAAGACAAACAGAACTTCACAGAACGTTCATCTGACATCTGCTATCCAGAGTCGTATTAAGTGTTCTTCGCCATTTTTATTTTCTTGCCAGCCAGTATCTATGGGGCTATTAAACGACTTTTACAGATTTTAAACTGACAATCACGTCAAAATGTGCAGTGTAAATGATTTGAAAAAAATATATGTTAAACTAGAACATTCTCTTAATCACGTAGTAAGTGAATATTTTTAATTATATTCATATTATAAAGTTTAATTAATACGTGAAGTTGTGTCTGACGCGGACAAAACATTGACAATCACACAAAATCTACCAGGTATAATTAAACGAAACTTACACCATCTTACAGACAATTTTATTATCTATCTTTTAGTATACGCCTTTTTTTTAATTTTGAAAGAATACTACTTTTATTTAATTTTTTCGACTAAACTTTGAGAGTTTTGGACGCAAAACTGATGCAGAACGGACGCAGTCTGCGTCCAAAACTTTCAAAATTTAGTCGAAAAAATTAAATAAACGTAGTATTCTTTCAAAATTAAAAAAAAGGCGTATACTAAAAGATAGATAATTCAAATTCAAATTCAAAATCATTTATTTCAACCACTTCTAGGTCATAAAATACAATTTCAAATAAAATTTCATTACAATAAAAATAATAAATAAAATAACATAAATAAAATTTAAAATTATTATCATCATTAAAATTAAACCATTAAAATCAAATTCAAATCATAAATATTAAATTAAAATCATAAAATTAAATTAAAATCATAAAATCAAATCAAAATCATAAAATTAAAATAACAATAATAAAATTAAATTAACCCGACTAAAAATACGCCTGCCTCTGAGTCATTTGTTTGTTTGTCATTACATTAACCATGTAACAATGGTTGATGTACTGACAATCAAACTTGTTCGCAAATACGCTCAGGATGGTGTTGAAGATGGCTCGGAGCCTGCGCCCCAGAGATGTGCACCGCTTTCGCATCGTCGCGCGTCGTGTAGAAACAGTCGACACGGGCGTCGGCGAACATCCCCGACGCACTGCAGTGCCGGGGGAGCCCAAACAACACCCTGAACGCATTATTATATTGAACACGGAGAGCGTTGTACTGCTTCTGGGTGTATGACACCCACAGACTGGCTGTGTACAGGGGCGTACAAAACGCTCTGAATAGAGTTATTTTGACGGCCCCCGAGCAACGAACAAACCTGCGCGCGATCATATTCGCCCTCACAGACAACGCTCTCCGCTCCCTATCGATGTCCGCATCGTCCCTCACACCCCCCCCTTTTCAACTCCACACCGCTCAATCTAATAGGTGGAACAGAATCCGGACCGCTCCGACCACTGGCCTGAAAGACCATGCATTCACTCTTCTTTGCGTTATAGAGCAAACCGTGACTCTGCGCATAACGCTCACATATGCCCAGCAACCTAGACAGACCACACACTGAGGCGCTCAGCAGCACCATGTCGTCTGCGTAGCTAATATTGTTGACATTAACACCGTCAATATGGCAGCTGACACGGGTGCTGCTAAGCTCCTCTATCAGTGCGTTCACGTACAGGTTGAAGAGCTTCAGCGAGGTCAACCCTCCCTGTCTCACCCCGCACTACAACCTGTACGGTTCCGACAAAGCACTCGACCATCGAATGACGTTGACCTGGTTAAGATACCAGTACTTGAAAATGTCTATCAGTTCGAGAGGCATTGATATGTTATTCAATTTCTGCCATAGGATGTCATAGCTAACCAGCACGCGTAGCATGACCACCGCTATGTCTACGGAAGAATAGACATACTGACAGGAAGAATAGACAAAATGCCGGTTGTAGAAAGATTTCTTTCGTTGCGAGTATGGCGATGAAGAGAAGAAATGTTTCTACTCTACAGTAGACAAAAGTCTACAATGCCGAGCATGACGACCATTTTTTTCTCTACTTTTGACATTTGGGTGTAGAAACATTTCTTCCAACAAGTGTCAAATAGTCTACATCACAATTGACCTAGACAAGTTTATTTTTAATTCTATGTAGACAAGGATCTATATTGATTTTAAAACTCAATTTGTTGTTATTGAACAATCACCTTCATTTAATGGCCAATCTTGATAAGTACCTAGGTGATATTGGCAAAATTGTGGCGACTCTTCCACAAAAGCCGACTTGAAGTTGATTTTGAAAACATGTTGGAGACACATCTTCTCAGTTTTTTTGCAAAGAAGAATGCATTAAACCGGGGCTCTCGTTCTTCCCGAAAACGAGGTTTTGGAAAATTATGAAGTTAGTAAAGAGATTGCAGAATCTGTGCCGGGAGCTGAGCAAGGATCTGTCTCCTAGAAAATCTCAGGAACTGTTAAAGTAAGTTCAATCTGTTTGAAGATTAGGAACCCACGCCTTCCAACTGCTTCTAATACAAATAGGTCAGAAATATTACCTAGGTACCGCGGATCCAACAATGTCTAATCATTTGCTAGTTCTTTGATTGCTGAAGTGAGTAGCCGTTTAGTATAGGATAGATTTCTTACTGTACCTAGGTACTTACCAAATAAAAAAAAAGTATATTGCACATAATAGGGTTGTACTTATTTTTGAAACTGGACTTCCAAACTAAGTACTATACTAAACTTGTACTATGGAAGTCAAGGCGCTCTCTTATATTTAGAACAAGAATATAATAAAAGGCAAAGGAAGCATGCAAGGCCAGAGTGCTTGGCAAACAAGTAAAAAAAGTAGAAAATATTCATATAAGAGACTATATACTAGGTATATTGTATTTAATTTATTTGTCTGAAACCGGACAGATTAATAATTTGAAGTAATAAAAAGTCAATAGGTGTATAGTTTTATTTATTAATATAATTATTGTATGTACAACTAGGTAATTCATTTTTGGGCCTCATATATGTTTCACCATTCGGGAACTATGTTATCTGTAATAACAAAACACAAAATTAATTATTTATTATTGATTTTCAGGAGGTTAGGGCTAAACTTTGGAACCGGCTCATGACTTGAATGCTTATCATGGTACACCCTGAAGCACAGAGGCACAGAGGTAGCCCTTTACGGAGGCACATAGGTAGAGGTTCTACAAGTCGCAACTCATGGAAGAACTGACATTACTCATATAAGAAATTTATTTTATGTGAATAAAAATTGTACCTTTGTAAATGGCTTTGTCTTATTTTCCTTTCAGTTAGTTTGTTTTAAATAAACTTATTGTCACAGATTAACTAATAGTTCCTTTGGAAATTGTAGTCCACCAACAACATCTCAATCTGTGGGTTGGTACTTCGCATGCTGCAAATAAATAAATAAATCAGTTTTAGTATGTGAATGAGGTAAGAACACTGACGATAAGTAATAAAGAAAAAAAAAAGCATGACCAAGGTACCTATCATATCATAGCAAGGAGATAAAAGTGAAGAATTTGCCTTTGTAAATCAAGAATTTTTATCAGACGATGCGACAATCTTCTTTTAATCCTCAAATGCGATTTTCAACTAATCGAGGACTACATTCTCAATTAATCACACACAATACACCAATGCACAATCATTGAGTTATATGTACTCACAATGCTAATTATTTAGTAATTTCATTCACTTACTTATATTTACTCGTACTGTTTATTTTCCAAAACCGAAACATTTGGACAATTAAATTTTTAATATTGTTTTTAGACACATAGATCTATACCTACAATATTTAATATTTTGATAAAAAGTTACTATATTACTTTGCTTGCAAATCCGAATTGATCCGACACGACCGACACTCCGACAGCCGTCACCCGTCACAATAAAAATAACGTTTCGTTGTTGCTTTGAATAAAATTACAATGTGCGTATAAGTAGTGTACATAATATTTATTTGTTACCTTTATTCTTAAGTTCTAACCTATGTGTACTTATTAATATACTGTTTGTTGTCTCTAAGTAAATATATAATTGTTCAAAAGGTGATAAATCGTAACGATTGACACATTTTTGTCGACAACGAAACGCAATTTTATCGTAAAAATTTTAACGTCTAGCTACAACACAACACCCCGCCGTTGCTATGGAAAGAAAAGATATGTCTTACTCTACGTAGAAACGCGAGTCTACCGATCGGCTCATGCTCGGTTATGTAGAGATGTCAAGTAGAATAGAAAGAACTATGTCTATTCTACGTAGAGTAGAGATAGAATTGTCATGCTACGCCTGCTGGTCGAACGCCCTCGAGAGGTCGAGAAAGCAGGCATAAATAGGTATGCTCCTATCGGAGTAGTACTTGACAGTTTGCTTCAGACACAAGATAGCGGACTCAGTAGACAGTCCCGGCTTAAAACCAAATTGGTTGTCATGAATGTCTACATACCGGTCAAGCTGTGTATTAAGCAAACTGTCAAGAACCTTAGCAAGCACTGTGGCTAGTGAAATGGGCCTGTAGTTGTTTGTGTCACTCAGGTCTCCAGTTTTACTCTTCACAATTGGTACCACCACAGTCCTCATCATCTCTGATGGTAAGTACGCATGTCCTATACAAAATGTATATAACATGGCAAGAACTCGGGGCAGGTGAACGCCGGCATGCTTCAGATGCTCAATGCTAAGGCTGTCATGGTCATGGTTTCGGATAATTATACCTGGTAGATTTTGTGTGATTGTCCATGTTTTGTCCGCGTCAGACACAACTTCACGAGTTAATTAAACTATTTAATATGAACTTAATCAAAAATATTCACTTTCTATATGATTAAGACAATGTTCTAGTTTAACATATATTTTTTCAAATCATTTACACTGCACATTTTGACGTGATTGTAAGTTTAAAATCTGTAAAAGTCGTTTAATAGCCCCTTAATTGACTAATATTAGTCAAAAGTATTAAACTCTGTGAATTCGTAAACCCTTATTGGGTAAGTGTTGAACAGCATATTAGATTGTGCATTTCGTGTTCCTACCTTATAGGTTATGTTAGGGCGTGCACCTAAGTAATCGTTTAGTTTCATTTTATTGCAGCTTAATACGACTTATGCGATATTTCTAATGCTGATGCAACCTATTTACCAAACCTGTTACATGATGACCTAGCTACGATATAATGTTAAACAATTGTAAACTGGCAATAAATATTATTATTATTATTATTATTATTATTTGCTCCTAGCTCAGTGCATTTTGATACGTAGGTACCTATTTACCACGCAGTTCAAATATGCAAATCATGCCTTGTTTTTTTGTGTAAACTCAAGTCATCATCCATTTTTATTGTAAACTCCGTACTGATCGTGACAACCACACACACCTTCATCCAAACAGGCATCGAGAGTAGACGTGTGTCTCGCTGTTGCTCAATATTATTTAGACACCTCATACGATAACAGTTCATATTCTTATATATCCAAAGTGATTATCGTGGCGTACAATAATTAACCGAGAGGAGGTGCGCCCCCTTTCTCCCGCGCGACGCGTGTGAAAGAAACAGGCGACATAATTGCCGTCCTGCTCCTGCACAGTCACCGAAGATCTGCTACGAGTTGCCGTCGTCGCCCGTCACACATTACGTAGCGGTTCGTAGTACCTACTCTGCTACAAATACTGGTTTCCGCTATGAACAAGCTACTGTGCACTGTTTCAACAACTCGGGCTACGCCGGCGCCGAATATAGTAAAGTACGTCAATACCGCCAGTTTTTGAAGATGAATAAATCTGCCTCTGAGTCGGAGATCAACCTCATGGGAACCGATGATAATAAGACACCACCTAATTACGTATTTCAGAGAGCTAAGAGAAGTCGGGAAGAAATATAAATTGGTGAGCACTTCGAGGAATTTAAAAAAGAAATAAAAGAAATGATGGACCGCTTCTTAGCTAAACAAATAAATGAGACTCAGCAGGTCTCCACAGCACTAAAAGAGATACAGCAATCTAACATCAGTATAGAAAATACGATTAAACACCTTCTGTCACAGATCAAGATCTCGAAAAGAAAATATCCCAATTGGAGAATCAGGCGACCGAGGATAAGAAGTATATTTTATTCTTTTGGAAAATAAAATCGAGGATTTGGACACGGGAAGTCGTAAAACTAACTTTGTCATAAAAAATGTTCCAAAAATTGCCAATGAGTCTAAGCAAGATCTATTAGATATGGTGATGAGTCTTTCTGAAAACATAAACTGTTCCGTGGACAAGTACGACATTAAGGATGTTTACAGAGTGTGTGGATAAATAAAGAAAACTAAAACATGCCGATTGTCGTAGAAAAATGAAATATTTTAAATGAAAAAATCCTTTAATATTAATAACAAGTCCAAGTTATGCTGCAAGCATCTTGGCTTCAAGACACGGTAAGATACACCTATGTTCCTATCGGAGCACCTAACCCCTAAGGGATCTCGCCTGCACTTTCTTGCTCGAGATCTAACAAAATCAGGAGCGTATAAATACTGCTGGACTGCTTATGTCAAGGTCTATGTAAAGAAGAATGACCAAGCGCAAACAATCATCATTAGAAACGAAGAACAAATTCATCAATTAATTGAAAAAAATTGACTCCTTGCTGTTTACTCTTGTTTTAAGTGTGTAACCTCAATTACGTCATTACTATCTGCAAACATAATAGTGTGTGTGCAGTTGTGCTCATCGGTTTTTACGTTACATCGTCTCACGCTATGCATTTATAATACTATGGTTATAGTAATGAGGTAAAATTTTTTTTTTTGTAAACTTAGAACCTTTTTTACACACTCACACACACAATTTCTACATTGACCCAATAATTCAGTTTTACACCGCAAAACAACGACGAACTTATTATGCTTTCACTCTTGTTGACAAACCTTACTTGCCTAATATGAATATGAAACTTTTTACACATAAATCACACAATCACCCGCAGAAAAAAACTCCGATACACATCATTAAACACACATACAACTATCAAAACACTTACTCAATGTATAGGCATATAAACACCCACTTAAGTATATCACTTAACACTCGTACAATACAAATAATCACAAATACAGAAACACTAAACTACCAACTACCCAGCATGCTATTTATAAAAATTAAATTATTTCATTTATTTCTTACATCTGTCAGTGATATTTACGACTACTCTGCTGTGACGAATAATTCTATTACAAAACAAATATTATGAGTGACACATTACAAACAGTTAATGAAATAGACCAACTTGAAATTGCGAGATCAATTGAATGCGACTGTTCGAATCTCACTGAATATTTTTGTATTAAGAGAAATTACTTGACAATTCTTTCGCAGAATATAAGGAGTATATACTGTCACTTCGATGCGTTGGTTGTTATGTTATCAAGTTTAAAGTTCGAACCAGATATAATAATATTGACGGAATGCAGATTGAATATAAATAAACCAGTACCACAACTCACTAATTATCACGCTTACATAACTACACAGCAGGTTAACCAAAATGATGGAGTAGTCATCTAAGTAAAAAACACTCTAAAACCATAGCTTCAAGAAATAAAACTATCTCAAGCATGTTGTCTCCAGGTGGACATACTAAATAGCACTGTATTGGGGTTACCGATCCCTGTCAAACACCAACGCGGATATTTTTATCGATTCACTCAGTAAACACTTAGATCCATTAGTTCAACAGAAAAAAAATAGTAATAACGGGTGATACTCGTATTAACATAAACATTAGACTAAAAGACACTGAAGCGTCACACGCACAAAAAAACCGAAATAACTATCTCAATATGTTGTTGAATTATGGTGTGACCTGGGCACACACTACCTACCAGAGAGAAAAGTTGCCTAGACCACATCATGCTGCGAATTAATAAAAAGAAGACATCTGCATTCATTGCCGTTTTACAAACCACTATTAGTGATCATTACACCACATTTCTTTCCCTTCCTAAAATAAAAAATAAAGAGGTTGTTAATAAAACGACTACCAGTATAAGTTTTGAATAAGCACTAAAATATTTACAGAAAAAAAACCTTGCCGAGTCGCTTTTTTGTAATGACCCAAATTTACAAACGGATCTAGTCATACAGAAATTGACTGACACTATTAAAAACAATACTACAACAGTAAGCATTCCAAGCAGCAAGCGTATAATCAAACCGTGGATTACATCGGGTTCACTGCGCTGTATTAAAATTCGCAATAGGCTACATAAAAACTTGCGGTCAGACCCACATAATGTTGTCTTAAAAATCACGTACTGTCGATACAGAAATTATTGCAATAATCTAATTAAAAAAATAAAAAGAAAATACGAAAGGGAATTACTGACTGAATCAATCAATGAACACACTTCGGAAAAATATAAAAACAATTACTTATTCAAATAACCTTAAAAATCAAAGCATTGATTTACTAAACATCAGGCCGTCCCCAACCGAATCAATAAACTTTGTAAATGATTATTTTCTAAATATTGGAAAAAAATTAGCTCAACAAGTATTTGTTGAGCTAATTCGTTTCTTTAAGTTATATACCTTAGGAGTAATATTATTAATCCACCTAATGACCTTACTGATCTACCCAAGACCCCAACTACTCTAATTCATTCTTTTGTGCTCTTAGACACTGACCCCGACGAAGTAGAAAGAGTTTGATGGGTTTGAAGTCAGAAAGTGCCTCAGGGTGAGACAACATATCAACTAGCTTCTTGAAGTACGCTAATCATGTACGAAACACGAATAATAGACTGTTAGACCTTGCTTATTCAAATAGCTCCCTGGACATTTGCGTTTGGGGACTGAGTCGCCCTCGTCCGTGGGAGTACACCCTTATCCCGAATCCCCACACGTGGTCCCTGGGTGGTGCAAACCAGGCGACAACATACTGGTGGTAGGCTTCGGCCGTGGCTAGTGACCACCCACTGGATAAAGCCGCCCCGCCAAACGGCCTTGCCGTGTTTCGGTGCGATGTCCAGTGACGCCGTCTGAGTAGGGTGGGTCGGAATAGCTGCTTCACTAGCTGTTAGACCGTATTTGACACGCATAACTGTAGCTGCATCGGGTACCTAGTCCTGGAGGGTAGCGGGATCCGAGGCACGGTGTACCGCTGGCCGACCGCAGTTAGTAGGGGGCCCGATCGGAGCTAGCCACTCTCGGTAGGCTGCCCCGCCAACTCGCGAAAAATCCCGGGATGCGCCATCGTGCCGGTTAGCGACCGGACGATAGGGCCCGATGGACATCCCCGGGGGGGCTCGGGCGTCCCCGCAGTCTACAGATTAGTTACCCACTAATGTCGTTGCGTTGTGTGTGTCTGCTGGTCAGCAGCGTGAAGCCTCATTCTACTTCCACCCTACTCACCGTAATTCATTCCATAATGCCCAAAAGAAGCAAGAGACATAAGATAGTACAGCGGTTGCACTCCCTGTCACTGAAAGTGCACCTCACCAATATTAGAGGGTTGCACTCAAATATCGTGCCGGTCCACTTCCATCTTGAGACCGAAAAGCCAGCTCTCTTGTTTCTAACGGAGACGCAAATCAGATGTCCGACTGACACGACGTACCTATCGTACCCAGGGTACTCCCTGGAACACAATTTTAAGGCTCGGGCCGGAGTGTGCTTGTACGCCCGGGACGACATCTGTTTTCGCCGTCTCCGTAACCTTGAAGACCGAAGGTTTTCTGTACTTTGGGTTCTGGTGGATACTGGTATGGAGAAAATTCTCTATGTCTGTGTCTACCGTTCGCACAGCGGAGACCAGGAGACGACCAGACTCACAGATTATCTCAGTGAGGCGGCCGATGCGGCTCAGCAAAAGTACCCTACTGCCCAATTAGTGTTACTGGGGGATTTCAATGCCCACCACAAGGAGTGGTTGTTCCCAAACCGGGACACCGACCATGCTGGGAGAGAGATGCGAAAGCTTGCCTTAGCGGTAAATCTCACCCAACTGGTCCAAGGGGCTACTAGGGTTCCTGATGTTGAGACGCACACAGCCTATTGCTTGGACCTTCTGCTCACTACTGATCCAGACCTCTACTCTGTGTCGGTTTCTTCACCACTGGGTAGCTTCGACCACTGTCTGGTGAAATCTGTATCCGTCTACTCTCCATCCATTCCTAGCCCAAGTGGCTACCGGCGGATGTGGCGGTACAAGTCAGCAGACTGGGATGAGATGCGCTGTTTTTTCGCGTCTTACCCTTGGCAGCCTGTCTGTTTTTCTTCTGGTGACCCCTCTATCTGCGCGGATGCCGTGACGGAAGTGTTGCGTCAAGGTATGGAGTTTTTTATACCTTATTCCGACGTATCTCTGTCTGGCAAAGCTCGCCCATGGTTTAGTTCCCAATGCAGACGCGCAGAAGCGCAGAAGCATGAGGCCTACCTAACCTGGGTTGATGCTCGTCACCGTAAAGCAAGAGACTTACGCCGGAAGAAGACAGCCTTTAATAGAGCTGCCAAGTCTTGCAAGAAGGTTTTACAGAAGGCTCGACATGACCACATTAGTCGAATAGGAAACAAACTGGCCTCGTACCTTGCGGGTTGCAAAGCGTTTTGGCCCCTAGCTAAATCGGTCGAGTCGAACTTCTGTCGCCCCTCACTTCCTCCATTGCTGAAGCCTGATGGTACTCTGGCTCACACTGCAGAAGAGAAAGCAAACCTATTTGCCTCTCTTTTTGCAGAATCTTCGCATCTTGATGCAGGAGACGCGCCTCCTCCGACTTTGCCTGGCAGCACGACATCGATGTCTGATTTCCGCATTCGCCAAAAGGAGGTTCGAAAAGCGTTATGCAATCTTGATGTGAATAAGGCCAGTGGACCCGATGGTATTCCTGCTATAGTTCTGAGGACCTGTGCACCTGAATTGTCTCCTGTGCTGACACGCCTCTTTCGGCTCTCTCTCGAGTCTGGATTAGTGCCGAAGTCATGGAAGCTTGCCAACGTGCAGCCCGTGCCCAAAAAAGGTAGTCATGCCGATCCTACCAACTACAGGCCTATCTCGGTCACGTCCATTGTCTGCAAGACAATGGAACGTGTCCTTAATAACAGGCTCCTGGCGTACCTTGAAGCTAATGACCTCCTCAGTGATCGTCAATATGGCTTTCGCCGAAATCGGTCCACTGGGGATCTTCTCGCGTACGCCTCTCACATCTGGAGTGAGGCCATCGAGAAATATGGGGAAGCGCTTGCCGTCTCCCTGGACATCTCGAAGGCCTTTGATAGGGTATGGCATGATGGCCTAATTAGCAAGCTTCCATCTTTTGGCTTGCCCGCTGGTTTCTGTGTATGGATATCGGATTTCCTGAGAGATCGTTCAATACGAGTAGTCATTGATGGCTGCTCGTCTGTTCAAATGGCTATAAATGCCGGGGTCCCTCAGGGCTCGGTACTCTCTGCAACCCTTTTTCTGCTGCATATTAACGATTTGCTGAAACCCGGTACCATTGGATACGCAGATGACAGCACAGTTGTAGAGAGTTACATATCCAGCGCACGTGCCAGTGCGGCTGAAATCCGAACTCACAGGGAGTCCATGGTCGAGCGCTTAAACTTGTCCCTCAAGGCTGTCTCTGATTGGGGCGATGCCAATCTCGTCGAGTTTAATGCAGCCAAGACCCAGGCGTGTCTCTTCTCTGCCAAGAAGAGGCCTTTCAATCTGGCCCCTGCTTTCCGAAATGTATCCGTTCCGATCACCGACCATCTTGAGCTTCTTGGCGTTACTTTGACGTCGAGTCTCAATTTTGGGTCATATGCCCAACTAGCTGCCAAAAAGCTAGGAGTCCTCACAAAGGTGCGAAAGTACTTCACGTCGGAACAGATGCTGAACCTATACCAAGCACAAGTTCGATCGTGCATGGAGTACTGTTCGCACCTCTGGGATGGATCTGCCAAGTACTAGCTGGAGGCGTTGGAAGTTATTGAAAGACGTGCCAAGAGGCTCATAGACAACGACTTCCTGGTTAAGGCTAAGCTCCAAAGCCTTGAACACCGCCGCGCCGTTGCCAGCCTATCGGTCTTTTATCGGGTACATTTCGGAGAGTGTGCTTTGGAATTGCACAACTTAATTCCCCCATCCCCATTCCATCACCGGACGAGCAGGGATACGATGAAGCGTCACCGCTATACGGTTGAAGTTCCACGGTCTCGAACCAAGCGCTTTGACTCCACATTTATTGTGCGAACTGCCAGACTGTGGAATTCACTGCCCGTCTCTCTATTCCCCGATACATATAATCTGGGTATCTTCAAGGCACGAGTGAACCGGTTTATTCTAGGCAAGCGTGCTCCACCTTAGGCCGCATCATCACTTAAGATCAGGTGAGTTGCGGTCAAACGCAAGCCTATAACAATATAAAAAAATAAAAAAAAAACATACAGGAATGTCTTGACCCATTAGCGGAACCCATTGACATGCACCACAAACAGTTCACTGTTCAAGTAGATTTTGTTCAAATACACACACTAATAGAAAAAAGAAATACTAAGTATCAGTTTTATAAAGGAGACTACGCTGCTATCATGTCCGCTCTTAATAACGTTGATTGGGACGAATTGCTGGGTACCAAGTCACTAGACATTGCTGTTAGTCTTCTTTATAACAAGCTGTATGATGTTAGAGATCAATACATTCCAAGAAAATCTGTTAAAAATTCTTCACACCCTCCCTGGTATAACTCTGCTTTAATTAAGATTTGAAATTAAAATTTAAATATCACCGGAAATTTAAAACGTATGGTAATACGTTGACGACACGGTTGGCGCAGTGGCTGAGCGATCGACTGCTGCGCAGCGTGTTGCGGGTTCGATTCCCGCCCAGGGTAAACATTTGTGTGATGAGCATTTGTGTTTGCCTTGTGTCTGGGTGTTGTTTATCTATATATGTATGTATTTACAAAAAAAAAATGTATTTGTGTATGTATATCAGCTGTCTGACACCCATAGTACCGGGTCTCCCTAGTTTGGGGTCAGATAGCCGTGTGTGAAAATGTCCCGTCATAAAAAAAAAAAAAAGAAAATACGTCAGACTACCAAACTTTTTCTTTATTACGATGTAGAGCTGCAGAAGTCGAAAAAGCTTGTTACCGTACGTATATGGATAAAATAGAATCATCAATCGTTAAAAATCCTAAAACCTTCTGGTCCTATATTAAGAGCAAAAGAAGTAATAGTAACTTCCCTAATTTACTCAAATATCAAGATACAACCGCAGACACTGGAGAAGAAATTAGTAACTTATTTGCAACGTACTTTCAGTCAACGTTTCAAGAACCAGACATTAATGACCAGGAATCGGAAATCACAACACCATCCACTAGCACAGCTAGCATTAGCTCCATTGAGGTATGCCATGATAAAATACTAAAAATACTTGAAGTGCTCGATCTTTCTAAGTCTGGTGGCCCTGACCTAATACCACCAATATTTATTGTCAAATGTGCTAAAAGCCTTGCCAGACCTATTTGTGTAATATTTAAACGGTCCCTAACAGAAGGTATTGTGCCTGAAATTTGGAAGTCAGCATTCGTAACACCAGTTTTTAAAAAAAGCGACAAGTCATTTGTTAATAACTATCGTCCTATTTCGAAACTATGTCTATTCTCAAAGTTCTCGAGCGTGTTGTTTAGTCAGCAGTTTATTCAGCGTTAAAATGTGACTTTGGTGATGAGCAGCATGGTTTTCTTCGTAAACGATCCACTACCACTAACCTTATTCTTTCCAATGAGTTTATTTCTGAAGGTATGGAGTAACGTGCACAAGTTGATGTAATTTACACAGATTACAGCAAGTGTTTTGACCGCATTGACCATAGGATACTTCTACATAAACTTTTTATAGCCGGAATACGTGGCGACCTATAACGGTGGTTCTCCTCTTACATCAAAAATAGATCACAAGCTGTTGTCCTACAGGGTTTCACATCCTGTTGGAATCCAATACCATCCAGTGTTCCTCGAGGATCCATCTTAGGGCCTTTATTATTGTTTAATTTATTTATAGCAGATATTAAGAAATGCTTTAAAAACTCTTACATTTTATTATATGCCGATGACATGAAGATACTTAAAGTAGTACGTAGTTTATCTGACACATCTCAACTCCAAGGTGATCTCAATAGGTTTGTGGATTATTGTACATTAAACAAACTTCAATTAAACGTATCAAAATGTTTCCATATGACCTTTACACGGCGGTACATTTTAAACGACCAAACAATCACCAAGGTGGACGATATCAGGGACTTAGGCGTTATCCAGGACAGCAAACTTATATTTGAAATGCACATAAATGAAATTGTAAAGAAAGCCTCTAAATCCCTAGGTTTTATAATAAGATCGTCTACATGCTTCAGCTCATTAAAACCACTTAAAGTACTTTACTGTTCATACTGCTTCGGACTGCTGTGCACGTCGAGTGCTCAAGGGGATCGAGCCTCGCCAAATAGCGCAATGACTTTTTCTAAGTATGTCATAATTTTTAAATATTCTCACCTACTGACCGATGAGCAAGATGGCGCAATACAGGATTAATGATGGCGTCGGTCGTTTATGGTCACTTCCACAAGATAATAAGAGAGCTACCGAGTTCTAATGCAAAAAAAGCTTTTTACAAAAAAGACAACCGCCTTCAAAAAGTGAAAAATAACTTTAGCACAGAACACACATTGACTTTAGTTTCGAAATTCAGTGGCTTTGTTCTGTTTGTTGTTTTGCATTGCCACCGACTTCCGAAACTAAAGTTAATGTGTGTTCTGTGCTAAAGTTATTTTTCACTTTTTGAAGGCGGTTGTCTTTTTTGTAAAAAGCTTTTTATTTTCCGCTTTTTAGTACCTCCTTCTCATTCAAATCAATTAAGAAGAGATTGAAAGTTAACCACTACAAAGATTAATTAAACTAAAACGTCGTCTATGTAAAATTTTTGGGTATTTGTTGATTTTTCAAAAAGTGCTGAATCAATTTCGATAAAATTTATATGGGACCACCCCTGAAGCATCCATGAAAAAAATAATTTTTCGGTTAACGTTTGCCGGAGAAATCGCGTAACAAATCGCGCACATACTTAATGCAAATTTAAGACTTAGGTTACGGTCCAAAATAAAATGGGACCACACGGGAAGCACTAGCTTTCAAAGAAAAAAGAATCATTAAAATCGGTTCACCCAGTCCCAAGAAATCAGGTAACAAACATTAAAAAAAAAAAGACGAATTGATAACCTCCTCCTTTTTTGAAGTCGGTTGAAAAATGAAACTACTATAGAGAATTAAAATTAGGAAAAATTAAGTAAAAACGTAAATAAGAACTATGTACTTACGTGCACTCGCGACAAACTCCGCAATGCTATGAAATTTTAATAAAATTAGATAGCGACTATCGTTGACCACCATTGTTAGCAGTGACCTGGGGACGGCCGAGACTTGAGCTGGAAAAACCGCGCTTACTCAGCATCAGATAGCCGTGTGCTTGAATGTATATCGGGATTCCCAACACGTCAAAAAAACTTGAAAAACAGATAAGTAATTTATCCGTCTAACTGCAAACGTAGTCTAGTTATGTTTTCTTATTGTACACTAGCGACCCGCCCCGGCTTTTCACGGATTCAATTTTCTTAACTTAATAATAATTATTTTAAGATTTTCGTATAAAAATACTAACATGATTTCCTAAAATGTTCATAAAAAACAGCTTAATCGGTCGAGCCGATCTCAAGTAGATTTTTATTTATATATTTGGTTTTTAATGAGCCTGTGATGTCCCACTGCTGGGCAAAGGCCTCCCCTGAGGCTTTCCAGGTATGCTTCTCAAACCAGCCCTCACGGTGGGCGTCTAGGTCATCTCGCCACCTGCTCCTGGGCTGAGATATACCAGCAGGTGAAATCTAAAATAATTGTAGTGTATGTAGATATCAATATAAAAATTTAAAAGTTCTTTCACCAATCTAAAGCTACATTATCCCTGAGTAACATAGGTTATATTCATCAATTGAAAAATTTGGAATCCTTGATAAAATTCGAGCGGACGAAGTCGCGAGCAAAGTGCTAGTAACATAATAAAAATAAATCAGATAAATAAAAAACCCAACTGCGTAAATAATTAACTTTAAATACAAACTGAAAAGAAATAAACAAGTCCTGTAGTCTAGAATTTTGTTAAGTAATGTTGAATAACCATACCATTGGAATAAAAACCACTCCAATAGCGATTAGAACAGTCGGGACCCATTAATATCTAGGCCGGCTCAAATCTGCCCAATAATGGGCCCCAACTGTTCAAATTGCTATTGGCGTGGTTTTTCCATTCCTGGCAGTCGGGTAAAACAAACCACCAAGATAGGAATATAGAACCTATGGAACCCTCGGTTTTGTTTTATGTCTGATTATGTTTTAGTTATAAAAACTAGGTCTCCCAGTATCGTGGTTGCATTTAGCAATAAAAACAAAAAAAAATTGAAATGCAAAATACAAAAAAAAATACATATTTTGTTCATGCGCAGATCGAACCCACGACACGTAGCGAAGCAGCCAATCACACAGTCACTGCGCCAAGCGTATCGTCCATAAATGATTATTACCACTTTAAAGATAACAGGAGTATTTAAACCTTTGTGTAGTCTTTTTTTCGTTAGTGTAATTAAGTGCTCTTAAAGACACGCCAACAATGAAGTTACTTGTGAGTGTTTTTTATTTTATTTTTCTTATTTTTAAAGTAGTATACGTAATGCACTAGATACAACAGTTTGTGAAACATGTTTTGAAAACATTTGCTTTCACGTGTTTCAAAATATGATTCCCGTATAACGTTCGGGCGGGAACCGATCACTTTTATGAATTATTTTTGTCCGAATTTCATTTTACCGAAAACTATTGACCGACGTCTTTTTTGCTATATGCATTATTTGACATATTTTTAGATCATCGAAGTATGTGTGTGGTATTATTTTCCGGACTATGTTTCTCCGATTTACAAAATAACTTTTTCCTATTGGCCGAAGTCCCTTTTGAACTATTTTCATTTGCCAAATGATTTATTTGCCATATTTTCACACCGTCAAAATAACATTTCGGAATATTATTTGATCACAAATATATAGCCGGTTACTTGGTGGCATTTTCAAAATTAAATTTAAATAGTGTCATAAAAAGTCAATACGTTACAAAATTTAGTGACAGAAATGAATCGCTGCAAAACCGACTTCACGCAGTCTTGTCTACCCTACCCCTAAAGTGTAATTTAAGAACGCGTAGGTGCGGAGGGGTGCGGTGGTGAGCGTTAAAACCATCTGCGACGATGAGCTCGCGTAGGGCCGCCCAGACCCCGCATCGCCATAGCCGTGACAGAAACAACGCTTGTGCATGTCACATGCCTGCTTGCATGTTTCATGCTTGTTGGCACGCTGCATGCTTGCTTGCATGCTGCATGCCTGCTTGCATGCTGTATGCCTGCTTGCATGCTGCATGCCTGCTTGCATGCTGTATGCCTGCTTGCATGCTGCATGCTTGAAGCAAGAATCTTTGTTTGCAAGCTTCTTACTGGGACTACCTGTTTTATTAAGTGCCATTCATTACGTTTAAATAATTAATGAAACAAAATAGTAGGAAACTAATCTGAAATTAGCTCTATAACGCCACTGTAATAAAGACATTAGATTTGAAAGCTCTTTCAAATATTTAATTTCACTCAAATTGTCTTTAATTTTCAAAAGTTTTTGATTTTTCGTTTCTTTAACGACGTATTTTTTTTCTGGTGGAGTACCGGTTATCATTGACTCAATATCAGACATATTTACTTCTAGGCGTTTGGTGAAATATGGTAATTAAAACAGTGGTATAACGAATGTTTGAACAAATGTTATTTCGGCTACGTGTAAGTTCGGTAAAAACTTTTTCGACCAAATGAAACGTCGGAGCAACGAAAAAAGCGAATTGATAATAGGTCAACTGATACAGTGGCAGACGTGACATCGATGAAGTAAGAAAATACGAAACGAGAAAAGTTAAAAAGTTTTAGGTGAAATGAAATTCGGTCAAATATTTTTCGACCTTATGATAAGTAACCCGTTAGGGTATCTCAGACAGTGAGAATTTTCTCAAGGATCCTTAATTTTTTCAATTGATAAATATAATCTATTTTACTCAGAAATAATATAACTTTCGATTGGTGAAAGAATTTTTGAAATCAGACCTGTAGTTTTTGTGCTAAAACGTTACGAACAAAAATTTCCTCTTTGTAACTAAATCTATACTATATAATATATTATAATATAAACATATATATTAATATTAAAGTGTGAATGAAGGGAAACATCGATAGGAAATTTGGACTTATAATTAATGTAAGTCTGAAATCGCCAAAGCACCTTGAACAAGCGTGGTGATCAATGATCGTGAGCTCTTCATGAGCAGAGGCCTGTCCGTACAATGGGAACAGTTAGAGACTAGTTTTGTTATTAGAACTCTGTGAAACTTTTGGTCTAACCTAAAATATTTTTTTCAGATTTCCGTTTTCCTAACCGTAGCGTTTTATGATGAAATCTACTGCAGTGAGTATTTGAAATTATTTTTTATTATTCAGTTGTGCCCAAAACGAACCAACCAACGTAACAATTTTCGATATTTTATTTATTTGTTCACTTAATGTATCAAGTTATAATTGTGGTTTTTCTGGGAACCACTCTATTGTTTTAGGGTCAACCTGTAAGATAGTGAGTGTAAGTCAAATAAATAAATAATAAATCTTAAGCGTTTGTAATCTTTATGGAAAAAATAATTTAGGTAGCCTTAATATGCTACCTATAGAGACATTGTGGGTTGACTCGTTTTAACATAACTAACCTTAATTAAAGTCTGCAGTGCAATGTGTGCTTGCAAGTTGTTTAAAAATGTGGAGATCGCCTAATGGTTGGCTCCCGCCATGCATAAGGTTGTGGGTTCACAACCGGGCACTAGCAAGTACTCGTACCAATGCAATGCAATGCAATTTTCAGTTGCATATGTACTCTCTATGTTCATTTTTGACATCATTGACATTGGTGAAAGAAACCATGGTGAGGAAGCCTGGGCCTATGAATACGTCTAAAATCGCCAATCCGCCTTGAGCAAGGGTGGTGATCAATACTAGTGCGTTCTCTGCAGGAGAAGAGGCCTTTGCCCTGCAGTGGACAATAATAGGCGCCCAGGGTAAATATTTGTGTGATGAGCACTTTTGCCTTGTGTCTTGGTGTTGTTTATCTATATATGTATGTTTAAAGTGTATTTGTGTACGAGTATGTATATCAGCTGTCTGACACCCATAGTACAGTCTCCCTAGTTTGGGGTCAGGTGGCCATGTGTGAAATGTCCCCTCATATTATTATTATTATTATGCATCAGTTCAGAAATCGACCCCGCGATCCGTTTTATTTTTAGTTTCGCGCATGCTCATGTTGGCTGCCAGCTAACATGAGCATGCGCATAAATAATGTAATGTTTTAATGTTAATTTCAGACTTGGAACTAAGTCAAGACCCGTCATTTTATCAAGCAAAAACAGGAACTTTTGTAGAGGATCACGGTCATTACGTAACCGGTCAAACCAAAACTCATACACTCGACCATAACAACAAATTGGAATTTGGCGGCGGAATAGGCTGGAAAAGTAACGAAATAGAAGGCAATGACGTTCAAAATTACAACGAATCCGATCATGTTGGTTTTACCCGAGTAGCACAGGCGCCACCTCCAGCATTGCAATCTCCAAAGCCCCCAAAGGGATACCCCACAAGTTCATGGAGCATGCCCAGCAATACATATGGTATGCCACCATATTCTGGTGGAGCATACGGAATGCCAACCTACTCTCCATATGATGCACCGAACATGTCACCATACGGCATACAGAACTACCCTCCAAATGTTGCACCAAACGGCTCACCATACGGCATACAGAACTACCCTCCAAATGTTGCACCAAACGGCTCACCATATGGCATGCAGAACTACCCTCCAAATGTTGCACCAAACGGCTCACCATATGGCATGCAGAACTACCCTCCAAATGTTGCACCAAACGGCTCACCATATGGCATGCAGAACTACCCTCCAAATGTTGCACCAAACGGCTCACCATATGGCATGCAGAACTACCCTCCAAATGTTGCACCAAACGGCTCACCATATGGCATGCAGAACTACCCTCCAAATGGCGCACCATACGGCTAACCATATGATACCATGCAGAACTAGCCTCCAAACGGCGGCGCACAGATCAATTCATGATAGAGTATGCCAAACCATCCTTTATAAGGTATTTGTACATCGAACGTTACGGAAATATGTTATTTAATTTGAACACAGTGTTTTATACGCAGTAGCTGTAACAGCTTACATTGAACAGTTCGTTTGTTTTATAATAATAAAAGTCATTGTTTATGTAATGTATGTTTTTCCTTAAATCCACACTTTTTAATACATTTTAATTTATTTTTTTATTTAATAATGTAAATGCGAAAGTAACTCTGTATGTCACGCTTTCATGAAGAAACGGCTGAATCAATATTGATGAAATTTGATATGAAGATAGCTTGAACCATCGTGAAGGACATAGGTTACTTTTTAATCCGCGACTACTTCTGCATCCGTGATAACCGACAGTCATGCGAACGAAGTCGCGCGCAAAAGCTAGTATTAAATAAGGTAACTTCATTGGTAAATAAATATGACGTGCTTAGGTTTCGATTTCGAGAATTGTATGTTAAAACCACCAAGCAGCTAATGATGCTATTTTACAGTAGGTGTATGTATGTAATGCCTATCTATCATTTTAAAAAAACCATACAAACAAATCAGACAGCACGCGTGGCATGACCACCGCTATGTCTACGGAGTACGGAAGAATAGACATAATGACATGACAGGAAGAATAGAAAAACTGACAGTTGTAGAAAGATTTCTTTCGTTGCGAGCATGGCGATGAAAAGAAGAAATGTTTCTACTCTACAGTAGACATGAGTCTACAGTGCCGAGCATGACGACCATTTTTTTCTCTACTTTTGACATTTGGGTGTAGAAACATTTCTTCCAACAAGTGTCAAATAGCCTAATATATATTGTACTCTTTGGTCTACATCACAATTGACCTAGTCATATTGATTTTAAAACTCAATTCAACATTTTTTACCGTCCCAATTTGTTGTTATTGAACAATCTTCTTCATTTGATGGCCTATCATGATAAGTACCTACGTGATATTGGCAAAATTGAGAATTGAAGAATGCATTAAACCGGGGATCTCGATCTTCCCGAAAACGAAGTTTTAGAAAATTATGAAGTTAGTAAAGAGATTGCAGAATCTGTGCCGGGAGCTGAGCAAGGATCTGTCTTCTAGAAAATCTCAGGGTCTGCCTGTTCTTGTTAAAGTAAGTTCAATCTGTTTAATGGTCAGAATTATTATTTAACGTGGATCCCACAATGCCTAATCATTTGCTTCTATGGCTGATTCTTTGATTGCTGAAACTACTGCTCACAGTAGCTGTTCAGTTCAATAGATTTTTTACCCCTCGTTTACACCAAGGTATAATACATGTTTTATTATTATTTATTTATGTATTCTACAAGTTTTATGCAATGTCTGTAATATTGTTGACACTCAAATACAAGTATAAAGTTTTTTTAGACAAAACTTGTATTATACCTGTTGTGCAAATACTTATTTTTAATCCGGTCTGAACAAAAGATAAAACAAAACATGTATAATACATGTTTACAAGTACCTATTGGACATGTTTTATACAAGTTGTGTATATAACATGCATCGTACTTGTTTTTTGGTGTAAACGAGGGGTTACTGTACCTACATTGTATTTAATTTATTGCAGGCTGTAACCCGACAGATTCATAATTTAAAATAATAAACAATCAATAGGCGTATAGTTTTATTTATTAAATAAACATAATTGTTATATGAACATTAAGTACATAACTATGGTACTTATGTACAACTAGGAAATCTATTTTTGGGCCTCGTATATGTTTCACCATTCGGGAACTATGTTATCTGTAACAAAACACAATAGTTATTTGTTATACAAGAGTGCAAAGTTGTTTTTTAACCGCGTGTTCAATTTTGATGACCGAGCAAGCGAAGGATTCTAAAATTGAATCACGAGCGCAGCGAGTGATTCAAAATTAGAATCCTGAGCGTTAGCGAGGGAATCAAAAGAGCACGAGGTGAAAAATCTTTGCACTCGAGTGCAACACGTAACTTTTCATTCCACCTCAGCGAGGAAATGACTAAATGCAAAAAAAAAACGTTTACAATCACAAGATAGGTACACTTTTATTTCAGTTTAGGTATTAATTACTACATTATGACAGGTAAGTATTACAGAATAATCTTTAAATTATAACAAAATAATACTAAGGTATAATTAAGAAAATTTTAAAGTAACGTTGCTACAGTTATTTAAATTGAGTGTAATATTTTTGTTTGGTACTGCAATATTGGTGTTAGTCACTTGTGTACTGTTTTTCGGTAAACTATCTGTCATACTTAATAGTTGTACCGATTCATCGGATTCCCTTGGCGTGAATGTTGGAGAGAGAGGGAGATGGTTAGGTGTTTCATAACGGCTTATTTTTGATGTAGAAGGGCCAGTCCAAGGATCCGATTGAGGCTCTTTCAGTGTAATGGCTCCTACGATGCCTTCACATATTTTAGATTTATTTTGGATGGAATCCTCTATGTATCCCTCTACAACTGCATTGGACTTCCAGCCTCCGTGGCGCTTAAGGGACAGGAGATCAGCTCCGGAATCAGCCAAAAGTGTGGCTGAAGTTCGTCGGAAACAATGACCCGTGTACAACAGGGGTTCTGGAAGTTCAAGAAATGTTGCTATTTCTCGTGGGATACTGCCAATTTTATTAGTACCCATAGGCTGTCTAACACACTTTCCATTGCGATACTGTAGAAAAAATCGATTGATTGGAGTGTTAGGCGGGCGTAAGGCTTGATATTTCTCAACAATCGTTACGTATTCCTTGCGAATGACGAAGTTGCGGTCTCTTTTTGTCTTTGTATTAGGTAAATTAATTAATAGTAAGTCATCTGAATGTTTCTCAATGTTTTTGACATTAAGTTGTGTTAGTTCATTAGTTCGACATGCTCCGTTTATTCCAATAATAAGAACAACCTGTAACGTAAAGAGTATTGTAGTAGATAAATGAATAAAATTAATATGAACGCATAATTATGCCTATCAACATCTACTAAGTATACTATTTAATTGAGATTAATATACTTAAGTAGATACTGAATGTGCAACTGACTTACTTTTGCCGCCAAATATACGGAATAGATACAGATACTGTGAAAACCTTCGATTTTTTTGGTTGATGACCAGATGAGGCTCTTTTTAAAAATGCCACTAATTTAGGATAGGTATCGATATGTTTGTCTTTTTTCATCTTTATTGTTGCTTTTAGCATCGAATACGTACTGCATAGAGTGCTTGCTTTCTTGTTCTCGGATAATTCTATAAAATATGCCAGCAATACGTTTTCTGAGAAAGTTTTGGCTCCTTTTGCTAGTCGCCACGTGTTGAACATATCGTACTGTTTTAAATACTTCTCGCGTGATTGTTGAGGGAGAAAGCTCATTTGCGCATTATTAACAGTTTCAGTCAATTCTGTTGGCGTCAAGCAAACTTCCTCGTCGCTAGAATCACTCATTTTAGTTTTTTCACTTGTTTTCAAGTTTCTTGTTTTTAATAGGTTTAACAATGACGTGAAAAAATGCCGCGTAAAGAACCGCGTACAAAGCAAATTGAAAAAAGAACACCAAGAAGGTTCCGAGTCTGAGTTTTTAACAAATTAAAAAAAAGTTGTATGATATATTCAGCACCATACAGGTAGCAGTAAATAGGTTTAATGTTTTTTTTTTAATTCACAAACTTAGTGCACACGATGTTCTAAATTCAATTTACTTTATCCTCTAGAGAATAAAAACGGCTTTTCCACTCAGATATTGAAGATTAAAAATACTCTTTCCGAGATGGTGGGATGAAAAAGTAATTATTTATCATTGATTTTCAGGGGATTCAGGCTAAACTTTGGAACCGGCTCATGACCTGTAGGTCGATTCTGTAAAATTCAAACAACAACTCGCATCTCACATCGCTATTCACTCTCACTTCGCATAAGGTTCAAAATGACCTTGATATATTTAACACGTTGAATCGGGTTCGAGTGCGAAATGAGCGTCGAAGTGACGAGGAAATCACTTTACAGAATGCCACTTCTTACGTCATCTCATACTTTATGCGTCAAAATTTTCCTGTCAATTTAGTTCAATTGGCTGACACGCTCGCAAGGGTGGCGCTAGTGTAAATTCGAATTATCAACCGTGTTTTAAGAATGCCAATCAAGAAACTCACAGCGGATTCAGATTCGAAGTTTAGAATGAGGTCTTACAGAATCACACCCCTGCATGCTTATCATGGTACGCCCTGAAGCACGGAGGCACAGAGGGAGCCTTTCATGGAGGCACGTAGGTAGAGGTTCTACAAGTAGCAACTCATGAAGAGCTGACATTATAAGAAATTAATTTTATGTAAATAAAAATTGTACCTTTGTAAATGTCTTTTTTCATTTTCCTTTCAGTTAGTTGATTTTAAATAAATATATTATCACAGATTCACTGATAGTTCCTTTGGAAATTGTAGTCCACCAACAACATCTCAATCTGTGATATAGCAAAGCAATCAGTTTCGGGCATCTTTGAATGTTGTGCTGTAGGAATAATAGCTTATAAGATTATTATTATTTGTATTTATAGAATCCCAAAATATAATTACGAAGTATTTTATGATAAATTAGATTATGTGTTAAATAAAGTTTGACTTTCTTCAAAAAAGAAGTTCGTCTTGTGTGGAGATTTTAACATCAATGTTTTGAAAAGAAACAAAACTACATTAGACCTTGAATATTTTCTTATGAAATACAATCTTAAACTAGCGCTCTATACTCCCACTAGATTAAAAAGTCAATCCTGTATAGACAACTTTGCTCACAATTATCGGAAAAAATGTAAAGCTGAAGTTGTAGATTTGGTCCTTTCTGATCATACATATCAAATACTTAAAGTACCTATAAACAAAACTTGCAAACTAAAATATTGGAAAACAAAAAAACAGGACGTATGCATGGAAAATTTAACTACTTTCAAAAAACATCTCAGTTCTCTATCGTTTATGCTGGTCATAATTCTAAGGACGGGAACGAAGCTTTCGATCTTTTCACGGATGATTTCACCCTCATATATCGATTATGTTTCCCCGAAAAAATTATAACCATTCCAACTAGTAAGAAATCGAAATGCATATCTAACGGAATAAAAATATGTAGTAAAAAGCAAAGGCGGTTACTTTGGGAGTATCGATTAAATTCAGACTCAAAAAATAAATTAGTGCTTAAAAACTACACCAAACTTTATAGAAAAATTATAAACTTAACACAAAAAGCACAAAACAATCACTTCATAAATACTGCCCAAAATAAATCAAAAGCTACCTGGCAAGTAATAAATAAATCCAATTATAGTTTGCCGCTTGAGCCTATAGTGTGCGTGAATAGAGATAATTTGACATTTACAGACCCCATGGACATTGCAAACGAGTTTAACGATTACTTTATTGATACAATTGAGAATAATATTAAATCACATCAAATAATACACATTTAATTAATAAACCATTAAATTCCCTATTCATGCAACCCGTTACAGCTGATTAAAAATAATTTGCAACCATAAAATCACAAATACTGTTGGATACGATGGAGTTTCCACAAAAGTATTAAATTTTACCAAAGAGTTGATAGCACCGCCATTAGCCCATGAAATTAACCTGTGCATAGCATATTTGATGATGATGGCATATTTCCGGAAAAGCTCAAAAAAGTTATTATAAAACCCCTTTACAAAAAAGGTGACAAAACGGATTTAAAAAATTACAGACCTATTGCAAAAATTCCAATTATTAAAAAAAAAATTGAGAAAGTTATCTATAACTCTTTATATACCTATATCGAAAAGTACAAACTATTTTGCAAAGAACAAAAGGGTTTCCATAAGAACACTACGATTAAAATGGCACTATTTGACCTAGCTAATGTCATGTCATCTGTGGATGGGAGAAATCCAGTTTGTGCCATTTACACTGACATGACTAAGGCTTTTGACTATGTGGACCATGAAATATTGTTGCACAAATTACATAGCTACGGTATAAGAGGGAACATCTTAAAAACTAATCGAATCATACCTAAGTAATAGAATTCAATGCACGGAAGTTACTAGGATATGTCCAAAAACCAAATTAGAAACCAAATATGTATCAAAACCCAGACGCGTAAAATATGGCGTCCCGTAGGGTGTCGTATTGGGTCTACCATTTTTCCTGATTTACATTAATGATCTCCCGAAAGCAACAACCAACCAAATGGTTCTGTTTGCAGATGATAGTACAGCTATAGTGAAATGTACTGATCCAAATAATTATAAGAATGACATCAATACTTGTTTAAATGACATCATAAATTGGTTAACTAATAATAATTTAGTTATAAACTTAACTAAAACAAAAGTCATGCACTTATATCAACGATGCAAAAACCCACACGTTAACATTTCTTACAATGGCTGCAGTGATATTGAAGAAGTTAGTAAAGCTAAGATCTTAGGCATAATAATTGACAACCAACATACATGGAAGCCTCATGTTGAAGAATTGTGTAAAAAACTTAGCAAATCCGCATATGCCCTATTTCAACTCTCAAAGAAAGTTGACAGTCAGGCTCTTTTAACGGCTTACCATGGACTGGTTGCCTCTGTATTGAGGTATGGCATTATTTTCTGGGGGCAGTCTACGGATAGGGAGCTGGTGATTGCAGAAGCGATGCATCAGGTCCATGTGTGGTCTTAAGACAACTGATAGCTGTGTTCCATATTTTAAATCATTGACAATTTTAACTTTACCTTGTTTAAATATATTGGAAACGGCTTTATTTGTGAAATGTAATCGACATCTATTTCAAAAATCATTAGAGGTCAGAAAAAATCCTTTACGAACTCAATACGTCAATAAGCTATGTCAAGTAAATTGTAAAACCGCGCAAATGCAAAAAAGCTTTTTTGGTATGGCTCCTCGCATATACAATAGAATGTTAATGCTAATGCTATAAAAAATATGACTATATTCAAGTTTAAAAAGGCGCTAAATGACATTTTGATAATGAAAAGCTATTACTTAATTGACGATACAAATAAAACATTACTCAAAATAAAAAACTCATTTTTGCGCGACATCCGTATAAGGGGTTGTCGTATATCAAAATGATCGGAATTTCAAAACGGTTTAACTACCATGCACTAGTAATAGAAAGTAAGATCTAAAAGCAAAAGAAATAAAGTCCAAAATGGAAAATATCTAGTGGTGTAAAATCGCACCCGAGAGCGGTTTACGTAAAATGCTTTTGGGTTAAAATCGCAACAAGGAGCAATTAAGAAGCGAAATAAACATTTAGAGCTTTTCAAAGTAAAGGTCTCTTAATGATGTACTCTATATTGCTTATGCTGTTAACAAATTTAAAAAATAAATAAACTTTACACATTTGTGACTGACTATACCTATGACATATAGTTTAAAACTACTTGCTGGCATAAAATGATAAAAATTACACAAATAAAACAGATCAATACTTTTATTTCTAGTCATTAATCTATTAATGCAATTTATTCTCATAAATTATGTTAAGTACAACATAATAAAATTAAATTCTGTGTAAACAATTGGCCGCCTACAGTTACATTGAAAAAATCTCAAAAATAAGTAATTATCTTTATCAGTCTCATCATCGTTGGTGTCAATGAGTTGACTCATTGACACCAACGATAGTTATTTTCTTATTAAGAAGATTCAAATATTCATTGTGAAACCTATAACATCATACTAAAAGCTCGCCTAGGACAACTGGCGAAACAGGACCCTCCCGCCCTAGCGTTAGACATAGTATCGGGGAGTGGGAAGTCGGAAAGTCCGATATCTAGGTAAAGTCTCCGGCAAAGCCTCCGACAAACCCAAAGACTGGCGCCGCACCACCCACTTAAAAAAAAAAACTTAGAAAAACTTATCTCCCAAAAATTGTCCCGTACGTTGGTAGGTAAAAATAGCATGGCCCTCACAGAAGCCTGAGGCCAAGTATCCCAATCTCACAGCGGAGGCGAGAGCTTGCCTAGGCAAAGCTTCATTTTGGCAACCCTTGCAACCTTAAAACTGTAATTAAAACGGAGGTACTCGGGTCTATAAACAGGCTCTATGAAATTGTTAAGGAGTCAAAAAGAGCCAGAAATAGAGGACAATTAAGAGCCCTCTGTCTTAACATCAAGTGATCCGATGACGGCCGATGGGCTCCAAGTCAGATATGACCTGACACAGGCGCAGACCACAGCGTGTTGCCTGATGACAGACCTTAAACAGCACAAGCAGGCTCTGCAGGAATGCAAACAGTACACGCAAGCCCTTTCGCACCATTTGGCGCTGACCACCCCTTATGTCGCAGGCCAAAAGCCATCCTACACGGAAATGGTGGCTGAACCAAATCAGCGAGTACAAGAGCCTCTTCACTCGGTGGTCGTGTCATCTACTGACAACCAGGACATCGGTAAACAGGTGATTGAAAAACTCAGAACGGAGGTCGACGCCAAAAATTTGGGCACCAGGATCGAACGTCTGCGGAAAGCAAAGGACCAAAAGGTTCAAACCTAAGGACGAGTTGCCGATAGTGAGGGAGACAATTAAATGGTCTGGGAAACTTCTGGTAGAGGAAGTTAAAAATAAAGATCCCCTTATAATTGTAAAAGATGCTGATCCTGTCTTGCCACTCGGATGTGGAAATTATACAGACCCTGCAACGCCAGAACACCCACCTGCTGGGGAACATGGCCGAGAAAGACCTGCGGCTGGGAGCGTAATACCGCCGCAGGACTAGAAACCCACACTCGTGCCACATCATCGTGCAGGTATACCCGGCAATATGGCAGAGACTGACGGTGGTGGGTCGAGAGCACATAGACCTCCAGCGAGATCGTGTGCTGGACCAGTCCTCACTGGAGCAATGCATTCGTTGTTTGCGCTATGGTCACACCCGTAAACTGTGCACGGAACCCGGCGACCTATGCAATATGCGAACACAGCTGCAGGGACCCACATACAGACCAACTGCCCTTCACGCCTGGCAGCGGACGTGCTGACCTGTCACAACTTTCTACTATAGTCGGATTGTAAATTTGGTAACATTTCAATGTACTTTTTTGCAGCAAGTTTAGTGGCTTCGTCGTATTTATCTGGGGCTGACCGTTTGCGACCATCTGGACGAAATAAACCATTAATTGTATACAAAATGAATATTTGACTTATCTCTAAGGTTTTCAGTACATATTGTTGGCATGCCTGCCTTTACCTACATTTATAAGTATTCATAAGTGACTGATCTTCTACTTTTTTTACGTTCTATATTCGCAGGTTCAAATCCTCTAGATAGCAATATCCAATCTCGTTTCTTTTTATTACTTATTTCAAAATATTGTACGAATCATGCAGTCCAGTGTGACGTAAAGGACAGGTCAATTTATTTACGATGCTGACAAATTAACGTAAGGGTCAATAATGATTATGATCATTTGAGTCACAATTTAATGTAAGGGACATGGTATTTGTACATTCTCAGGTAACACTAATGTATAAGACAATACTAAAACATCTCAAGTCTTTGGATACCTAACTTATGTGACTTGTTGTAAAATATATTTGTGAGTAAAGAGACTTACACAAGTTTTTGTAAAGATATTAATTTTAAATGTCTTATACAGCCAATTTCTTGAGAAAATATGGTCTAGGCCTACGGAAAATGTATGTACATCATAACTTTTCCGTAGGCCTAGACCATATTTTCTATGGAAAATGTATGATGTAAGGGACATTTTTTTCAAGATATCGAGATTTTAAATATACCAATCGATAGAGCAAAAAATTCTGAATTCAACGATATATATAACTCATTTTAGACAAAATGTCCCTTACGTTATTTCATATTTCCAGTATCGATATATATATTTTTAAGTTCTTCTGCCATAACCCATAATAATAGTTTATTTGATTGAATTAATTGACAGTGTTATTTTTTACATTATTCAAAAGGAGAAGGAGCGAGCATAAATTATTATTTGTATACTTTTTGTATTAGTACGGTGATAAAAGTTCTTTTTTCACATTTATACGCTCACTGATGGAATAAAGAAATAAGTAACTGTTGTATTTTTTTTTTCCACTGAATCACTGGTTGCACTGGCACCGCACTTGATACTTTTATTGTTTAGCTACTGATTCTGGAGGGTGAGCCGGGCACTCCGAGCGATGTTGTCGACGATGTTCACATTCGTAGCAAACTTAGGCGTCCCTTGGGTTCGGTCTTCGAAATGAGCGCATCAGACTTTGGGCCAAAAACTCGTTCCTAATCCATCCCTGATGACATTTTCTGTACAACATGTAAACTGCGTACTATGCTAATATTTGAAAGATGATATTCCTGCATCGACGCCGAATTTGATTGTCCATTTTGCGTAATGAAGACATCTTCTTTTTCAACTTTTGAATTGCACATTTTATACAGTTATGTTCCCCGTAATTTTTTGATTAATGTTCTATCATTGTTATTTCAGCGACAAATACATATATCACATAACGCGCGACCGAACTCCGGCAGACCGCCTTAAATGGCAGGGTCACCACAAGGTGGTAGGTTCGGAGAGATGACAGAAACACACGTATGGCTCAGGATACACTTTATTACTGACTCAAATACATATGATTGATCATTATAATAGATACGATGAGTACCTACAGATATAGTTACCTATCAATACACCCACTACAACACTATGACATGTGTCATAGTGAAACAAAATTTTGTAAAAACTGTTATATCGGTATGGATAAAATAAACTTGTACGATTTTATTATATAATATGCTCGGTGTGTATTAAAATCTGTATTAAAATCTAGGATTGAGGCGTGCATCTCGTATTTTTCGTAAACAAGTAATACAATTAACAAGGTGACATATAGTGTTGCCAGCGTATCATAACGCTGGCAACACTATATGTCACCTTGTTAATTATTATAATGCACTAGAACGTGTTACGGTACTACACCGCAACACGGTGACAGTACAATGGATTAAAGGACACAGCGGATCACTAGGTAACGATGCGGCTGACGAACTCACTAGGAGGGGTTCCAGCACAAAAACTTTCGAACCCGAACCCATTGTGCTCATTGACACCCTGGGACTTAACTGGTTAAACGGAATGCCGTTTAGTCAGTTACCTATCAGTTAAGATGCTGGTTAAAAGACTACATACAAACACTAACAGAGAAATGGTGGACCTTAGAATAATAACGCGTAGAAACCTAGTACGAACACCAAAAGTGAGCTACTCAAACTGGACCATTAAAGCACAAAGTACGTAAGGCTGCGGCGCGCCCATTTTGTGATAAAATTTTTATTTTGCGCAGCGAGCCGTCAGTGCTCAACTTGAACACAGCTCGCAAAAAATATTACAATTACAAGAATTATTGCGTAAAAAGATACTATAGCACAACCGGAAAACATAAAAAAGTGATAAAATTACATCTTACATGTAAATAATAACATTAAATCCATTATTTTGACGTAAATCGATCTCAGAATTAAAATTTTCATAACCTAATCTATTACAATGAAGTGATGCTAGTGCTGTAAAAAAAAATACCCCTAATACAGTAGACACTAATACTGTTGGAGTCTACTTACTGTCTTATGAACAACTAGCTGTTGTCCGCGACTTCGTCCGCGTGGATATGAAGATACGAAGTTTAATGATGTTGAACGCAAACTATTTTTATATTTCAGTTCAACAGAAAATGCCTGTTTTAAGGCACTAATTTGTAAAAAAATAGAAGTAAGGATATATTCCCCTGAACTGGCCCTGTCGTAAAATCTGTTTCTACTTGACATGACTTAACTATATTCTATCTCTCTACCAATTTACAGGTACAAAAAGCAAAGGATTTATATATAAAAACTTGCGAGAGCAAGTCCAGGCTGTCACAAAATTGTTTCTTAGCAAATGTCTCCTACTCATAAACTCTAAACTCGCAAAATTTTTGCTCGGTAGTTCAAAAATGAATCAAAGTTTCATACAAACTTAAGAGAGCCATATAGACCTGTTTAATTCGGCCCTATCACAAAATTCGTTGTTAGCGGGCTACTACTATTTTTTACCTACCTCTCTGCCGAATTTCAAGTTTGTAGTGCAAAAAATGAAGACCCATTAGACCTCCTTAATCCGGCCCTGTCGCAAAATCCGTTCTTAGCGGACGTCTATTAACTATGTACTACCTCCCTGCCAAATTTCATCCTAATATGTCAAGCGGTTTTCGATATTTCGTGATGAGTGAGTGAATGACCTTTCGCTTTTATATATATAGATTATGATGCCCATGTTATTGTATTCTATACTAAAAAGTTATTATAATTTGCCAATGTTTGTCGCGTATACATTTAAACTAGTTTAAATAGATTCGCGACATGGACTCGCCAATGAATAATTATTCTAAGTACCTACTTATAATTAAGAGTTACGTTTAAAAAACCACAATTAAAACTTTTACAACATTGTATAACCCTAAGTTGTTTTGACTGTAAGTATTTTAATTAATATAAAAAACTACATTTACAACTTACATTACGTACGTAACATTTTTTATAAGCAATCGTTATATGGCCCAAATACATTAATTTTTTCCCCGATTTTAGGGAAAATGATATTTCCAAGCCACATATTTTACGTGTGTGTACGTGTAAGTGGCCGTAATTACATGCCGCTCACTCACACATAACTACAAATGTTGCTTCATTTTTTTGTAGGAAGCATGTATGACACTGTCCTTCTATGCGATATTATTCTAAGTGGTAGACCTTGACACCAGGGTGCAGGCAGTTTCGTATCCATGGACGGCATAGCGTCCTTGGATACGAAACTGCCCAAGCGCCTTCTGCACCTGGACAGCGATAGCTTACGAATGGTGGCGGGGACCATCACCGGACACTGCTCACTGAACAAGCACTTTCATGCCTTAGGCATCACTGACAGTCCTCTGTGTAGAGCGTGCATAAAGGCGGGGGAAACGATGGCGTATGCAGGTACGACTTCAGTGCACCGGCGTCACCCAGATACGCAGAAAAACTCTTGTAACACCAAATTCCTTTGCGGATGCCCTGAGAAGACTGGGAAGACTGATCTGCTTCTGGAGGGAGGTGGGCTGGTTGGAATAACGGCCGCCATGGCTCACGTACAGTGGTCCATTTTGAGGACTAAGTGCGGAAATCTAACCCCCCTGACACAGAAGAACTGGAAACTCCAAAAAAATAAAAAATATTCTAAACTATAAACAAGCGATAGCGACTATCGTTGACCACGATTGTTAGCAGTGACCTGGGGACAGCCGAGAGTTGAGCTGGAAAAACCGCGCTTACTCAGCATCAGATAGCCGTGTGCTTGAATGTATATCGGGATTCCCAACACGTCAAAAAAGCTTGAAAAACAGATAAGTAATTTATCCGTCTAACTGCAAACGTAGTCTATGTTTACTTATTGTACACTAGCGACCCGCCCCGGCTTTTTACGGATGCAATTTTCTAAACTTAATATTAATTATTTTAAGATTTTCGTATAAAAATACTAACATGATTTCCTAAAATGTTCATAAAAACCCGCTTAATCGGTCGAGCCGATCTCAAGTAGATTTTTATTTATATATTTGGGTTTTAATACACCTGTAATGTTCCACTGCTGGGCAAAGGCCTCCCCTGAAGCTTTCCAGGTATGCTTCTCGAACCAGCCCTCACGGTGGCCGGCTAGGTCATCTCGCCACCTCCTCCTGGGCTGAGATATACTCGCAGGTGAAATCTAAACTAATAATATAGGTAAAGTGGAAAGATTTATTTGTTAATTTGTTACGAATTAACTCAGAAACTACTTTGAAATCGGACCTTTTAAAAATTCTTTTACCAATCTAGAGCTACATTATCTCTGAGTAACTAGGTTATATTCATCAATTGAAAAATTTGGAATCTATACTAATATTATAAAGCTGAAGAGTTTGTTTGTTTGTTTGTTTGGTTGATCGCGCTAATCTCTGGATGTACTGGTTCGAATTGAAAAATTATTTTTGTGTTGGATAGTCCATTTACCGAGGAAGGCTATAGGCCCATGCGAACCCGGGTCGGGTCGCTAGTCCTTGATAAAATTCGAGCAGACGAAGTCGCGGGCAAGGTGCTAGTAATATAATAAAAATAAATCAGAAAAAATAAACCCGACTGCGTAAATAATTAACTTTAAATACAAACTGAAAACAAATAAACTGTTTAGTAATGTTGAATAACCATACCATTGGAATAAAAACCACTCCAATAGCGATTAGAACAGTCGGGACCCATTAATATCTAGGCCCGCTCAAATCTTCCCAATAATGGGTCCCGATTGTTCAAATTGCTATTGGCGTGGTTTTCCCATTCCTGGCAGTCGGTTGAAACAAACCACCAAGATAGGCATATAGAACCTATGAGACCCACGGTATTTTTATGTCTGATTATGTTTTTGTTATAAAAGCTAGGTCTCCATAGTGGTTGCATTTAACAATAAAAAAAAAATTGAAATGCAAAATACTAATAAAAAAACATACACATTTTGTTCATGCGCAGATCGAACCCACGACACGCAGCGAAGCAGGTAATCACACAGTCACTGCGCCAAGCGTGTCGTCCATTAATTATTATTACCACTTTAAAGATAACAGGAGTATTTAAACCTTTGTGTAGTCTTTTTTCGTTAGTGTAATTAAGTGCTCTTAAAGAGACGCCAACAATGAAGTTACTTGTGAGTGTTTTTTATTTTATTTTTCTTATTTTTAAAGTACTACTTAAGTAATGCACTAGATACAACAGTTTGTAAAACATGTTTTGAAAACATTTGCTTTCACGTGTTTCAAAATATGATTCCCGTTTAACGTTCGGGCGGGAACCGATCACTTTTCCGAATTATTTTTTGTCCGAATTTCATTTTACCGACGTCTTTTTTGCTATATGCATTATTTGACATATTTTTAGATCATCGAAGTATCATGTGTGTGGTATTATTTTCCGAACTATGTTTCTCCGATTTACAAAATAACTTTTTCCTATTGGCCGAAGTCCCTTTTGAACTATTTTCATTTGCCAAATGATTTATTTGTCATATTTTCACACCGTCAAAATTTCGGAATATTATTTGATCACAAATATATAGCCGGTTACTTGGTGGCATTTTCAAAATTAAATTAAAATAGTGTCATAAAAAGTCAATACGTTACAAAATTTAGTGACAGAAATGAATCGCTGCAAAACCGATTTCACGCAGTCTTGTCTACCCTACCCCTAAAGTGTAATTTAAGAACGCGTAGGCGCGGAGTGGTGCGGTGGTGAGCGTTTAAACCATCTGCGGCGATAAGCTCGCGTGGGGCCGCCCAGAACCCGCAGCGCCGTAGCCGTGACAGAAACAATGCTTGTGCATGTTTCATGCTTGTTGGCACGCTGCATGCTTGAAGCAAGAATCTTTGTTTGCAAGCTTATTACTTGGACTACCTGTTTTATTAAGTGCCATTCATTACGTTTAAATAATTAATGAAACAAAATAGTAGGAAACTAATCTGAAATTAGCTCTCTACAACGCTACTGTAATAAAGACATTAGTTTTGAAAGCTCTTTCAAATATTTAATTTCTCTCGAATTGTCTTTAATTTTCAAAAGTTTTTGATTTTTCCTTTCTTTAACGACGTATTTTTTATTTCTGGTGGAGTACCGGTTATCTTTGACTCAATATCAGACATATTTACTTCTAGGCGTTTGGTGAAATATGGGAATTAAAACAGTGGTATAACGAATGTTTGAACAAATGTTATTTCGGGTACCTAAGTGTAACTTCGGTAAAACTTTGTCGACCAAATAAAACGTCGGAGCAACGAAAAAAAGTCAATTGATAATAGGTCAACTGATACAGTGGCAGACGTGACATCGATGAAGATGAAGTAAGAAAATACGAAAAGAGAAAAGTTAAAAAGTTTTAAGTGAAATGAAATTCGGTCAAATATTTTTCGACCTAATGATAAGTAACCCGTTCGGGCATCTCAGACAGTGAGAATTTTCTCAAGGATCCTTAATTTTTTCAATTGATAATATAATCTATGTTACTCAGAAATAATGAAGCTTTCGATTGGTGAAAGAATTTTTGAAATCGGACCTGTAGTTTTTGTGCTAAAACGTTACGAACAAAAATTTCCTCTTTGTAACTAAATCTATACTATATAATATATTATAATATGTAATACTAATATATTTAATATATAATATTATAAAGTATATATATTTATATATTAATATTAAAAATGTTTTGAGTTTGTTTGTTTGTTTGGTTGAACGCGCTAATCTCAGGACTCGAATTGAAAAATTGTTTTTGTGTTGGATAGTCCATTTACCGAGGAAGGCTATAGGCCTATGCGAAGTCGGGCCTCTAGCGAAGCCGGGTCGGGTCGCTAGTCTAATATATGTAGAAAAACCTCGTGTCATAGTGTTTGTTATCGAACTCCTCCGAAACGGCTTGACCGATTTTTATGATTTTTTTTGTGTATATTTGGTAGGTCTGAGAATAGTTCGTAGATTTTTTTTTTATTTATATGGCATAGCAACGTTTGCCGGGTCAGCTAATAATTTATTAGATCCACACAAAGAACAATTCTCCTCCCGTCTCTCAATTCCGTTGAGCTGACTGTCATTACTGTCAAGCCTCTTTGTAAAAAGCAGTATGTATCTCATGAACTGTTAGAATAAAGTTAAACATCACTGAAATCGAATGAAGGGAAACATCGATAGGAAACCTGGACTTATAATTGAGGAGGTGAAGAACAAAACCTCACTTTTCCACTTTTTCTAATTTTGGAGAAAACAGTAAAATGTAAATAACTAAGAGACTAACTTTAGAGTATAAAGTGTGGTTTTGTTCGAAACTCTCTATTATTATTATTATATTTATTTATTCAGACAGTTACAGTCCACATTAATTGTTAGTATAGTGCTTAATACCTATGTTAGTACCTACATCAATTACTTAACATTAACATGTCTTAGTTTGGGGTCAGATGGCCGTGTGTGAAATGCTGAATTATTATTTCAATAAATTACAATTATATTTAATTCGCTACCTACAATAAGAATAAAATTGAATTAAAAACAACAAATTATAATCAATTCTATAGATCAAAAATGTCAAAAAATCAAATTATAAATGTCAGTAAGTCAAATTATAAACAATAAAATCAAGACATGAAAATTCATATAAGAAAAGTGGTGTTTTTGATAAGGTTTTACTTATTTGTTTTAATAAATTTAACATTTTTTTGCACATAGACTAAATAAAAACATTTAAAAGAAAAATGTAAAAGTGAGGTTTTGTTCTTCACCTCCTCAATTAATGTAAGTCTGAAATCGCCAAAGCACCTTGAACAAGCGTGGTGATCAATGATCGTGCCTTCTCTTCATGAGCAGAGGCCTGTATGGGAACAGTTAGAGATTAGTTTTGTTATTAGAACTCTGTGAAACTTTTGGCTTAACCTAAAATATTTTTTTCAGATTTCCGTTTTCCTAACCGTAGTGTTATATGATGAAATCTACTGTGGTGAGTATATGAAATAACTTTTTATTATTCAGTTGTGCCCAAAACGAACCAACCAACGTAACAATTTTCGATATTTTATTTATTTGTTCAGTTAATGTATCAAGTTATAATTGTGGTTTTTCTGGGAACCACTCTATTGTTTTAGGGTCCACCTGTAAGATGGTGTGTAAGTAAATAAATAAAATAAATAATAAATCTTAAGCGTCCGTAATCTTTATGGAAAAAATAATTTAGGTAGCCTTAATAATTATACTATAGAGACATTGTGGGTTGACTCGTTTTAACATAACTAACCTTAAGGCCCGGTAGGCTAAGCAAAATAGGCATTTAACGCTATAACTCTTACGCGAAGCGAGCCGTGCGCACACGTCGCCCGGCGTGAACTTACATGAACCTAAAGCTAAGCGAAGTATCACAGTACAGGTAAGCGTGTCGTGTAGGCAGTAGGTCGACTTATTTTATTAATTTGTCTGCTTGTTTTATTATAATACTTTATTATACTTTACTAATAGTTTAAACGAATACTTTATTATAATAAGTAGGTATAGTATTAATATTTACTTTTCGTTTATAATCGCCAGGCTGAGATATCGATATATGTAGACAAAATATGATTTATCAAAAATCTTAGCGTTCTCCAGTAGTACTGATATTTTTATACAGTGGCTTGCCTCTAGCCAGGCAGAGGCATAGAATGAACCAAAAGACAAAATATGAACTATCAAAAATCGTAGCGATCTTCGGTACTGATATTCTTATACTATAATAATAATAATATTATTATTATATACTTTATGTATCTCGGGACCCAGAGGTCCCGGGCCTTTGTAAGGCGTACGAGGAGCCGAAGCCAACTCGCAGAGGCCCCTTAGGTAGCTTTATATGAAATAAGACATCAACCGACGATTATCCCTGTATGCACTATGCAAGTGCACCCAAGGACAACCCCCGGTTGGTGCAGGACTATTACAGGACATGGAAACTAACAGTACTGGACTATGGGTATGGGTTGCTAAAGTGACTTGGTTACCTGGATCTATGAAGTGACTATGGCCCCTGCCGAATCAATGTTTGTATACATGGATAAAATAGCAGGGGGTGACTTGCACACTCACTAAATGGGCCCCCTGAAACAGTCGCTAGCACGAAGTGACGTAGCGACAAGGGGGCAACATATCTTGAGGTGCTAGAGGAGTGGAGAGGTATTCCACGGCTATCAGGACAATCCCGGAAGTACGGTCAAGATCCCTACCAGCGTCTTACTGGAATACTTCCTTACCCCGAGCACGAATGCTCTCGCGAATTTCCACTCTAACCGGCCAATTAAGGCAAGATAGAGGTGGGAGCTCCGTTCCTCATCTCTGGCTTGCCCTTATTGAAAGGCAAGCCAGAGATGAAGAACAAGACTTCTCCCGGGAGATCAGGTCCGTGGGGTCGCTACTGCCCAACAGCTCGCCACAAGCTGCCCTGCGGGTATATTATTATTATTATTATACTATGGTACGATGATCGTAAGTTTGAGACATGTATCTTGCTTTACACGACTTTTTTCGCTGGCGTTGTTTATTGGCCATTATATCTTGCAATAATTATAATAAATTCGTCAAAAACAGATAGTATGGTGCGGAAAATCGTCGCGGAAAAAACTGACACAGGTCCATCGTCCGTAAGCGCCAGCGCGCTACTGATGAATAGGGACACGACAAAAGTATCGATACTTTGTAGTATCGAGTACATCACCTTTCGATACCGATATTTTTGTACTCGATACTTTACATTCGATACTTTTACTCATTCGAGTACTTTTTTACAGGTATCGTATCGAAACAGTTTTAGGACATTTCCTTAAACTGTTTCGATACGATACCTGTAAAGCAGGCCATTGTCAGCCAGCATTGCCCATTGCGGCCAATAGACAATTAACTACATACACTTGATACACTTAAAACTTGACTTTACGGCTCATGCTCATATTATTCGCCCTTCACATGGCGTATTTTGTGCAAATATTCGCCTTATTTGAATAATACAAAATATACTCTATTGTTATTGCAATTAAGTCGACTTTGTATTATCCAAATAAGGCGTAATATTGCGTGGGGTTTATTGTTAATATTGTACTTGACTATAATTGTTATTCAAGAGAAATCTAAAATGCCGCCAAGTAAAAGTGAACTTTGGCAGTATTTTATCAAGATGAGTGCCAAGGAAGTTAAATGAAAGATTTGTTTTAAAATCATAAAAACCTCAGGGAATACCGAATACGTAAATCTAACCTAAATTAGGTACTTAAATATTACTATAGTCTTTACTTTATTAGAGTGTAGGATGGATAAGTTCTGCTGCGATAGATAGAATGTCAAACTGTACCTAACTAGGACTGAGTGATAATTTGGGGTGCTCATTTAATTTGATGTTAAATAAACAATTGCTCAAATTAGTGTAATCGATCTTGATACCTTTATTTGATTATTATTAAAAGTTATGAGTAAATGATTTTTTACGCCACGTTTTTTAAGCTAGATTTATGATTGATGGTTATGAATGTGGCGTGATTCGGATGACAGCTATCGCAAAACTCATCCTGTAATAAAAAAAAACTATAATATGATATCGGAATGTTTATACCATTTTCTCATGTATTAGTTCTATTGAAACTAAACTGACGTGTAGTTTTGCACGGAAAAGTAGTTTAGGCTCTAAAAAAGTATTGATACTTTGAAGTATCGATACTTTTGTTTCGATACTTTTACGAGTACGATACTTTTTTTTCAATACTACTCATGAGTACAGTATCGATACTTTCTGTTCGATACCGTGTCCCTACTGATGAACTGATCGGGCCTATCCGAGCCGTCGCGGTCGCTTTCAACTCATATTTAAACATAGTAATTAAGAAAATCATTTTATCAAGTCAAACCTTGCGAATTTGTCTATAACTAATTAGTTTCTTTAATTTAGTACAAAAACTAAATGTAAAATGTCAGTAATATAGTCATAATATTGAAAGAACGTACAAAAAAAGGGGTAACTTTGCGATTTTTTTCTATCGAGTGAAGTTCATCAGGTCTTGCAACTGAATGCGATTTTGACTAGACAAGATCCTTATCTTATATTTTTTTTAATTTTAAACACTATATATATTCTTTGTCTCAGATGGTTTTTCAAAAAATTAAATGCGCGCCCACCTACCCTTAATTAAAGTCTGCAGTGCAATGTGTGCTTGCAAGTTGTTTAAAAATGTAGAGATCGCCCAATGGTTGGCTCCCGCCATGCATGAGGTTGTGGGTTCACAACCGGGCACTAGCAAGTACTCGTACCAATGCGACATTTTCAGTTGCATATGTACTCTCTAAGTTCATCTTGGACATCACTGACATTGGTGAAAGAAACCATGGTGAGAAAGCCTGGGCCTACAAATACGTCTGAAATCGCCAATCCGCCTTGAGCAAGGGTGGTGATCAATACTCGTGCCTTCTCTGCATGAGAAGAGGCCTTTGCCCTGCAGTGGACAATAATAGGCGCCCAGGGTAAATATTTGTGTGATGAGCACTTTTGCCTTTTGTCTGGGTGTTGTTTATCTATATATGTATGTTTTAAGTGTATTTATGTATGTATATGAGCTATCTTATACCCATAGTACAGGGACTCCCTAGTTTGGGGTCAGGTGGCCATGTGTGAAATATCCCCACATATTATTATTATGCATCAGTTATAGCGATTCGTTTTATCTTTAGTTTCGCGCATGCTCATGTTGGCTGCCAGCTATTAAACACACTTCTATAAGATAATGTAATGTTTTTATGTTAATTTCAGGAAAAATTAATCTAATTCTAGACCCGAAGGATTATACAGATGAAAAAGCAAATTATACAGAGCATCACAGTCATTACGTAACCGGTACAACCAAAACTCATACACTCGACCATACCGACAAATTTAACAGCAGCATAAGCTTGACAAGTAATGAAATAGATGGCAATGACGTTAAAAATTACAACGAAACCGATCATGTTGATTTTACCCGAGTAGCACAGACGCCACCTCCAGCACCGCAGGCTCCAAAAGGTGCGATGGAATACCCCACAAATTTATGGAGCATGCCCAGCAATACATATGTCATGCCACCATATTCTGGTGGAGCATACGGAATGCCATATGTTGCACCGAACATGTCACCATACGGCATGCAGAACTACCCTCAAAATGGTGCACCATACGGCACACCATATGTCATGCAGAACTACCCTCCAAATGGCGCATCAAACAGCTCACCATATGTCATGCAGAACTACCCTCCAAATGGCGCATCATACAGCTCACCATATGGCATGCAGAACTATCCTCCAAATGGCGCACCATACGGCTATCCATATGGCATGCAGAACTAGTCTCCAAACAGCGGCGCACAGATCAGTTCATGAAAGAGTATGCCAAACCATCCTTTTTAAGGTATTTGTACATCGAATGTTACGCAAATATGCTATTTAATTTGAACACAGTGTTTTATACGCAGTAGCTGTAACAGCTTACATTGAACCGTTCGTTTGTTTTATAATAATAAAAGTCATTGTTTATGTAATATATGTTTTTCCTTAAATCCACACTTTTTAATAGTTTTTATTTTATTTTTTTATTTAATAATATTATAAATGCGAAAGTAACTCTGCCTGTTACGCTTTCACGAAGAAACGGCTGAATCAATATTGATGAAATTTGATATAAAGATAGCTTGAACCATCGTGAAGGACATAGGTTACTACTTCTGCGTCTTCGATAACCGACATTCACGCGGACGAAGTCGCGGGCAAAAGCTAGTATAGTAAAACATTGAATAAATTTGAGCCGTTCAAACGCCACCATTTAGCGCGCCATTTTGATGACGTCATTGGTTGTGTCCTGTGTTTGTTTACTATGGCAATTCACTTACTTTATACTTATTTTCAGTTTTAATTACTATACAAATCATGGAAGAAGTTAAAAAACCTTGTTACAAGTATTTTATGGTACCGAAGTGCAAAAACACTATTATTTGTAAAAAAAAATAAAAAGAAAAAGTGTTTTTTCGTATTCCACGGAATGCGAAAGTACGAAAAAAATGGTGTAAGTTGATCAGAAGGGATAATGTATCTCCAATATCGGTTGTATTTTGTTGTGAAGATCATTTTAACGTAATTATGCTATACTAGCTTCTGCCCGCGACTTCGTACGCGGATCCTGTTGCTTGAATCGAAGATCTGAAACGTCTGATGTCGAATTCTAAGAGCCTGGGGACGGGACCACAACAGGAAGTGCAAGACGATTCGAGACGTTCAAAAAGTACAATTTTGAATCATACCTCCGATGGCGGAATATGTGGCGTAGTCAATCATAGGAGTATACGTAAATGCACTCCGTTCCTTATCAACCCAAGAAAGGTCGCCATGCCCTACGGCTATATCTTGAGACACATTCGATTCTTCAGATGACATCGACATTCTGTTCAGAGAATGTCGAAGTCGATCAGAATTCAAACGTTCGTTGCGCTCTTCTTCTGTCTCTTCATGCCGTACTCCAGCAATTTTTTTTCTTTCACTTTCTAACTGATTATGAATATTTTGGTGTGTGCGTGTTCGGAACAATGTATGATAATCTCGATTAGCAGCTAGTCGCGCATCACGTTCCGCACTTGTCTCTAGAGACCTAGAAGCAGATGAGTAGATACGCTGAGAACTCAAGCGCAATTCTTTATACGTGCAGTCGTGCACCATATTCTTCACTGGTCTCTAGAGACCTGGATGTAGATGCCTAAATACGCTGAGAACGCAGGCGTTCTTCGCGATTTGAAGAGGTTTCCACGGAGCGAGTTGCAGTCTGATGTTCTCGAACAACATCGAGTCTCTCCTGACGCTCTTCAGTAGATTCTTGGGAACATTATGATCCTCAATCTTTTAGCTCCTTTGGAACATTGGGAAAGATTTGACCTCTTTCTAGGCATAGTTATAGTTTTATTGTGAAGATACCTGATCAATTAAAATCTAAGTGACTGCTCCCCTGCGTTACCTGGTAGGCTACCGTGTCACGAAGATAAATGGTAAAGGAAATTAAACACTCTAATAACATAAGCCCAAAGGCATATTTATTCAATAAAATAAATAAATAAATGGGAGTTTTGGCCAGTAGAGTCAAATTTTCGATGATATACCATCGTCATCAAAAATCAGTCCTGAACTGTTACCGCCTTCACAGCGTGGAGGTACTCCCACCTTATTATAATATACAGTGAAATTAGTGATAGCTTTACAGTGAAATTTTAAAAATTACAGCTTTGATTTCCTCATCAGATGTTTTTGATCTTCGATTTTTATAAGTCAACAGGAAATGCTCATCAGACCGAACAACTTTTGCTAAGACGTCATTAATATATGTGTTATGGTGTAGCTGGGCTCTTGGAGTTCCACATCAGGTGTTCTAGATCTTCAAATTTATTCTCTCAGCAGAAAATGCTCATCACGTGGAACAATTTTTGCTACGGTACCATTTTTGTATCTCATGTAGTTTAGCTGGTCTGTTGAGGTTCTGCATCAGGTGTTAAAGTTTCCAAGATTAATTATAGCCCATATGTTGCCCAGACTTAATACCTATAAAACAACCAAAAAATCATTCAAATCCGTCCAGCAGTTCCGAAAATTAGCGTGTACAAACAAACAGACAAACAGACAGACTTTTTTTTTGGATTCGTGCTCTATTACTGTTTCTAAACCCCCCATCAATAATTATTTTTTTAATATATTCAATGTGCAGACACAGTTTTTTTACTGTTTTATTATATGTATAGATTTATGTACAGCTTAGTGTGAATTAGCTATTAATTCGGTCTAAAACTAACCTAACCCGGATTACGAAAATCATTAAAAAAATCTCTAAAGAGCTTGCTTATTCCTATTGCCGTTTTACGAAATTTTCATGATTTATTGAAATAAATCATGAAAATTTCGTAAAACGGCATAATTTAACGGCGGGTTTAACGGCTTAATTTAGTATATTGAATACAATGTCTTATTATGTGTATCATATTAATTATGTTATTTATACATATACAAAATTTCATCAAAATCGGTTCAGCCGCTTCAACGTAAAAGCGTAACAGGCAGAGTTACTTTCGCATTTTATAATATTAGTATGGAAGTATGGATTAATCATGCAGGACCCAGCACTTTCCGTATTGAAGTATGTGCTGATCATCAAACAGAGCCCTGCATTTCTTATATAGAAGCTAAATTACAGAGTGACAAAGCTGTGCAATTAAACCGAAGGAAAAGTGTCAATGTAAATATACCTACTGAAAAGAAAGATAAAGGACTGTCACCATTAGGTTCCTCTTTCATCTCACAATACGGGAACTTCACCAAAAAGACTATCTGTTTTAAAAAGAAAATTGTTCGCTAATAACCCGGTTGATAGTACTTCTATATCATCATATTCTTCTTTTACATCCGCTAATTATGCACCTAGTTGATCATCTGAGTTAAGTTCAGTGCAAGATGATTCAGAGGACAAGAAACATTTTGAAAACGTAATGTGTAGTAGCATGGTTTACTAATGTTTGCCATAATTTAAAATGCCATAATTTTATTTGCCATAATTTCATTAGAAATAATGCTTCAGTTGCTATAATCGTTAAATTACATAAAATCATTTTCACTAATTTCATTGGTCATAATCGATCAAGTGTCATAATAATGTTAATCCATAAATTTATTTACTATAATTTTTATTTTCAATAATTTCGTTTTCCATAACATTTATTCACCATTGCCCATACTAGTACAAAAATACTAGTTCAGTACGAGTACAACCGCCTGCAATGTTGATGTTATGATCATGAAAACAGATACAGATTTTTTAATCACAAGGAAACCTAAAAATAAACCTTCTCTATCCATTTGCATAAAATTTTAAGACCTAATATAACTTAACGTACATTTGTTTCTCCTAATTATATTTTTGCAATAACATTATTTACGTATAACGTATATAAATAATGATTAAGCATAACATTCTGAAGCATACATTTATTTACGCTTATTGATATTAAAACATATTTTTACCATGCATGCAGTAACCACACAAACATGTAAACAAGCATACACCATGCATGCAGCAAGCAAGCTGCAGAATGCAAGCAAGCATGCAGCATGCAAGCAAGCATGCAGCATGCAGCATGCAACATGCAGCAGGCATGGTTTCTGTCACGGCTCCGGCGCTGCGGGCTTAGATTACACTCTAGGGGTAGGGCAGATAAGACTACGTGGAGTCGGTTTTGCAGCGATTCGTTTCTGTCACTAACTTTTGTAGCACAACTTATTGTTTTTTTTAAGACAATACTTTAGCGTGGCACAATAAATTTGTACATTATGCCTAGTAACATTATGCGAATTTAATTTATGCCAAAACAAATGTCTAAATATTATTTGCTACGCAAGTGAGGACATCAGGCGCTCGGCGGCCGCTGCCGCGGCACGCTCGCTACGCTCACTCGCCTTCGAGCGTTGTGACAACCTAACCTAATCTGCCCGTTTCGATTTTTACTAACTTTTTATTGTCTAAAGTTTGCAGATTACTGTAATAAATCATTTGGTTAGTGGATGGCCTTAATGACATAAATTTTTGTACAAAACAATAAACGTTTCTAAATTATATTAAATGTTGCTTATGTCAAGTAACGATTATAACATATGTTATTATGGCAACTAATTTTATGGCAAATGAAAGTTATGACTAATAAGTTGATATGACAAACGTTATTAGTATAAACGATAATAGTGCAAGTAAATATTATGACGGGGGACGATTATGGAAAACAATAATAGTACAAATGATTTTATGGAAAACAAGACAATACCGTAGTAGCATGCTAACTGCTATTGAAAAGAGCCAACAATGTTGCTAGGATTACCTAAACAACTATATCATCATAAAACTTTTAAGTGATAATATCCTACTTCTGACTATACATATACTACTAATAATCCTCAAGAAAGTTAAATTAAATGAGTCCTTTAGCATAATATTGGCTTTACGAATTGGAGATTCACAAAGTAATATTACTAGAGTCTTCTCTAAAAGTATACCTCTTATACATTTAAACATTTTTTATAACATCATAAGTGCATCTATTTTCGGTAGATTATCCAATTGTACTTTGACAAAACCAGTTTCTGTCATCGTCCTAGATTAACTACAAATATATATTTACAAGTAATCACATACGAATACAGTTTTGAACATTTTTTTTCACAAACACTAACACAGTATGAATATCGACACCTATACATCCAACGACCGACTGACGTGACCAATGACGTCACATTTCGTTTCGACCAATGGTGACGCGTTTTGTAAGTTTGATTTTGCCTACTTTATTTTTCACTTTTTATATAATATTTTCTGGGTTTAACTATTATCTAAATAAACAAAATACCTTTTAAATATAATGTAAAGACAATAACGGCTCATAAAAAATATTTTTGAGACAAATTTAAACTATATGCATAATCCCTATTGTATGTTAAAACCACCAAGCAGCTAATGATGCTATTTTACAGTAGGTATATGTATGTAATGCCTATGTTTCATTAAAAAAAACATACAAATCAGTCAGGTCAGTGTCTCTTGCTACTGTAATCTGTATCTGTACACTTTTTCTTAGATAGACATTAGTTAAAATAAAAGAAGAAAAAATAAGAGTACGTAAGTATTTTAGGTACCTAGCTAATATTTGTAGCTACAAAATATACAAACATTATAATAAACACAATTCAAAAAGCGTTCGACAAGGTCTCTCTCTTCTCCTATTCTTAAAAGTAGACTAGAAAACATCGGAATCTTAGGAATGGTTACTGGTTAATGTTCATATGGTGTCCCCCAAGGAAGTACTATTTCTCCAACAACATTTTCCTTGACTAAATCAACGAGCCGTGTGATATAAAAATTAGCCAAGCCGATGTTATGATGTTTGCTAACGACGCAGTTTTGCTGTTCCATGAAAAGTGTTGGGAGAGCCTAGACCGTTTGTGAAGCAGGTCTTTCTCAGATAACGACTTGGCTTGAAAATAGTTTGCTATCACATAACACAACCAAGACAACATTCCTGTTTTAGCAAGACAAGAGCAGGAAGCCCTATTAATTTTAAAATAAACATACACACCTTCCCTTGCAAAAGGAATAATAATATCTTGACCTCCTGTGCATGCCCTACACTAGATAGAGTAAAGTCTATCAAATACTAGGAGTAACCATTGTCGAGAACCTTAAATGAGCACAACATATCTCAGCTAAAAAAGTGCGCAAGTTGATTCACAATTTTATAACCATGACACAGGCTGCCAGTCCCAAACTCTTGATACAAACCTACAAAAGCTCTATGCCACTGTATCCTGGGATATTTGGGGTGGGGCAGGAAAGACCTTCATGATTGAGCTGGAGAGGGCGCAGCGTGCAGTGCTTAAAGTCCTTCTCTCACTAAAGTATCGGACTCCCACTACTGTTGTATACGAAACAGCCAAAGTACTTAGAGTACGAAAAGTATTTTATCTATGAATGCCTGCGCAGATTCCATCGATACTCCGTTCCAAGCTTAGGTACCTATCTCATCTCGGAGGATTGATACGTGTCCAGTTGAAGGGGCTAAGAGCACTTTTGCCCGAAAACACTATTGCTACGTGGCCCCTCGGTTTTAGAACAAATTCTGCTAAAATAAGGGAACTAAACAACTAAAACAAGTTAAATATCTGATTCAAACAGACAATATAATACTCTGATTGGATAATTATAACTACAATTAAATAGAAATCTTAATGGATAACATGAAATGATACTTTAGAAACATGCACTGTACTACACCCCTCGCACACACACATCCGTACAGATCTAAAACATTTATATTATTATACTTTACTTTGTTCATAGCCGTAAGATATCAAGTCTCCTTTTGTCTATAATACTTCTTTAATATGAACCCTGTATATCGAGAGGTCTGGCTCTCGTGATACAGGAAGTCCTAGTACAAGAGCCAGGGCTAAACTGAAGATCGTGACTTGAAGTGCCAATAAAGAAATATTATTATTTAACAATGATGTTAACAGTACAATTTATGCAGACATTTTAAATGTCGTTTATTCTGATCAGATCTCAAGGAGCTCTACGATTCTGTTAAAGTTTTGTCCGGTTTTGACTGAAACATTTCAGAAGGCTTCCCTGAGATGTTAAGTGTAGGCTTATGCTCCGATTTCTCTTGGAGCTTTCGTACTGGCGTTTACACAGACTTGTCACTAGGCTTGTTTACTGTCATTTCAGGCTTCACTTCTGTCTTGTCTACAAGCTTGTCTACGGTTTTGTCTGGAATGTTGTCTACTGTCTTGTCTATGGTTTGATCTACGGTCTTGTCAGGTTTATCTATGGTCTTGTCTACGGTCTATTCTATAAACTTGTCTACAGGTTTACCTACGGTATTGTCTACGGCCTATTATAAACACTTTTCCACAGGTTTATCTATGGGCTTCTCTACGGTATTCTCTTGCCTTCCAGCTTGCCTTCCGGCTTCACTTCAGGCTTGTCTTCAAGCATGTATACAGGCTTGTCTACAGGCATGTTTATAGGTTTATCTACGGGCCTCTCGGTAGGTTTTCCTGAAGGCTTGTCTACAGGGCTTTTCACGGACTTCTTTATACTCTTATCTATAAAATTGTCTACGATTTTGTCCAACGGCTTGTCCACGGATTTTTCAACAGTCTTGTCCATAGTCTTGTTTACGGGTTTGTCTATACGCTTTTTATAGGCTCCTTTAACGATTATTACGTTGTTATAACAGTTAGCACGGGTCTGCTTAGTTACGTTCTGATGTACAGGCATAATGTTTGGTGTAAAATACACTATGTCATAACCGGAATCCTTCTGAGTATTGTCGTGTCGTCGACTAAACACATGACTCTTCTTTATTCGAAAGCAGCATAGACTATTATGATGTTTTGTACTTGGCCGGCATGATGTGTAAAATTGTTGTGACGTATGATGATGTGGATATCGAAGAATTGTTATATGTTGGTTCCTCGTTCTCTTGTACAGCGCACCTTAAACCAATTTAACACAACAGACATTACATAACATACTTCTTTTTGGACCCCGAAGAGCCTAACCCTTCGGGGTCCAGAGGGGAGGGGGGAAGGTTAGTTGTGATATTTCACGAACGCGCCTCAATCATTGTTTTGTATATCTTAGAATAACGACGGAAGAATTAAACCAACAGTGGCGCTATAAATAGTAAAACTTTTTCATAATGATGGCTACCCCTTCTCAGATTAATTATGAAACTGAATATTAAGATAATAAAGAGACTACTCTACTAGTCTAATCTACACTTTTGTTATATATTCCTTATGTTACTTGTTTCTGTGAAGATTAGATTAGACTTAGATATATAAAAGGATTCTGAAGAAGTCGTACTTTGTAGTAGGTAGTAGGTATACTATAAAGTATAGGAGCTGGGTGTTAGAAGACCCATCATGAAACCAAAATCTAACATTTATAAGCAAAAATATATTATTGCTACAGGCAACGTGTTTCACCGTGTGTCCTACCAGGGTTCTTTATTACTGGATTATTTTAGGTTATTTGTGTAGTAGCCGAAACAAATAGTAGTTTAACCTTAAATAATCGACTGTACAACCCGGGCGCAATAACTTGACACCTGGCTCGAAACTTTCAATGGAACTAAATTTACAATGGAAATTGTTATTTTAGATAAAATATAATAAAGCCTGAACAGAAAAATAAAAAAACCTGCTCTGGGGGCGCTACATGCATGCATATGTTTAAGTTTCATTTATGCACTCAGTACTATAAACAAACGTCATTAGAGCCAGGTGTCAAGTTATTGCGCCCGGGTTGTAGGTCTGCCACAAAGGTACAGAATTGTGATATGTAGGTACTTACAGTTGTATGCTTCCAAAATCATTACAATCAGGAACACGCAGATCTGAAAAACGGAATTAATCTGTTAGTAAAATTCACGCAATAAAAATCGATACACACAACCATAGGAAACGTAAAACTTGACTTTAACGTCCCTTTTTAGGATTCCGTACCAAAACGGTAATAAACTGGAACCCTGATACGTTGTCCTTCTGTCACAGCTACTTATTTGATAAACCAAGTACCTCCTGATACAGGTCGGTAGCATTACTAGGTTCTGATACAATCTCCCTCGGTGAACACCTAGGTGAAGTGACACTACAATCGGATGACAGCTACTTCACCTAGGTGTTCACCGAGGGAGATTGTAAAAGAATAGCACTGCTGTGGAATAGTGTTAAATACATACCAGACAACTTTATGATTGACGTTTCTGCGCGTTATCAAGATCTAAATTATAATTTGTTTACCAAAATTCACACTCCATTGTTGCATTGGTATTAAGAAAAAACCGTTTTTGAAAGTCACAAGCACAAGAAGATCATATAAACGGTACGGTTCTGTTTTTTCCTTTCTAGGTAAACTATATAAATAAAAAAACACTTACGATCAACTTCATAGTTTATAATATTAGAAAAAACGAATATACTAGCAGTTAAATGGATCTTCTAATACTGAATGTTTTCTATACACTACCTATTCTAGGCCTATCTCTATGACCTAATGTGATGATGTAATCATCTTCGACGTTGACCTGTTAAGTCATAAAAGACATAATTCAACAATGGACGTCTTTCGGCGGTTGATGATGAGTAGGAAGGAAATTGATAAATATTTTTTCCCATTCTGAATTGAGCATAGTTTTTTTTTAATTTTTCTGACTATTTGTCACAAAATCTTAGTAGCAGAACTTGTAATATTAGGTATGGCTATAATTACTTAAGAGCGCCCAACCCGTCATATTTTCCATACAAACGCTCGTACGCGATTACGTCGTTATAACAAATGGTTTTCCAAAGGTATCTTGTGGTTTAAATCTAGGTTTGTATGAAGCCAAAAATATACTTTTTTTAGAAACAAATTCAGTAAACACGTCCGAAAATCAGCGTTTTTGCACAATTTTATCTGAATTTTGGCCGGTCATAATGCACTCATACATTGAAAAAGTAAAAAAAAAATAGCTTCATAGAAACCTTGCACATGTAATGGAGATTCTAAATTACGCTCGTCTGAGGAAGTACCATTAAATATCTGCCGCTAAGTAGTATTTGCCATATTCTGATGTTGGTATAATTCATGGTACGTGAGTAATTTTTTAATCTCTAGGGTGACCCACTTGCCTCGAAACTTCTTGTGGCGATGACGTTTCTTAATAATTGGTATTGGTTTCTTAATGATGATAACCATCTAAGTGTTGGCTGGTCTCGCGTACCGAGAGTACTGTGCCATGGAAACAATTCTTCGTTTTTTTTAGGTCTCTGGTCTAAGTATATTTGAGATCAACTTTCTGTCTTCTAACTGACTTCTTTCTAACCGGGTGCGTAAGCTTATTTATGTATTTAAACAATTACGACAATCAGCAGATGCAGACGTTATGAAGATGGTCTATCAGGCGCTATGCCAATCGATTTTGACATATTGCAACACTACCTGGGGAGGTGCTGCAAAAACTAACCTAATAAAAGTTGAGCGTGCGCAAAGAGCAGTCCTAAAGGTTTGCTGTTTCAAACCCCGACTATTTCCTACAGTCCAACTCTACGAATACTGCACAGATGTTAACAGTGAGGCAATTATTTATTCTGGCTACCGTCATCAAGCAACACTCCTTAACTCAGTATACACCTGCACTTACCCGTCGTAACCACCTTGTTGCCTCATCTGTTCCGGTCAAAAAATCCTTCAGTCGTCGATTTTTTGTTTTTCTTGGTCCATATCTTTATAATAAAATACACAAGATACTATCTATACATCAGCTAAATGCATTCAACATCAAAATAATTGTTAAAAACTGGCTTCTTAAGCAGTCTTATATTGCAACAGAGAGTCTACTGGAGGTTTTGGCGTAGTTGTTAAACACACACAGACGCACCCCCCTATAAACACACACATAATATCACAAACGCATACAACCCCTCACATAACATCACAAACATACACCCCACACACCTTCACTAACTAAATTCCTACTCTAGCACACACTACAATCATACACTACACACACATTCACACTTGAATCTTTTTCTTTTTTTAATTTATGTTTACTTTTTTTGTTTGTTCTACCACATTGTAAGTGGATATTGGTATTCTTACAATATTATTGTCCAACGGTATTCGAGAGGTGGAAATCTGGTGACCTGTAATACAGGTTTTAATTACCTACCACAGGCACCAGCGATTCACAAATGTATTTGTAACTTGTCTATGCCAATAAAAATATTATTATTATTATAGTGCTTCACACCAAATTAAAGGCAACTTCTTACGATGTTAATAAGGTCAAAACTCAAAATACAGTTCACACAACTTGTAGCCGCATCAGTATGTTTTGCGATGGCCAACCAACACAATAGGGCAGTTATTTTCTGCAACGCCTAAAATTGTTACCTTAGCAACAACATGCATAAGCGTGTGTTATAATTTAAATGTGGTAACTAGGTTTAATGAATATTGTCGTTGACCATACTGACAAATACTTAGAGACTTTTAAAAACGTAGGTATTAAATACCACTAGTAGCAAAATATCACTGTATTTATGTACATGTTTTTTTTATAATCTATGGTGACCTTTTTATTATTTCTATTTATAGCAAAATGTATGGATTCTATCCCTACATGAGTGGTTTTAATGACCCAATTAAAAAGCGTTTAAATTGCTTTAGGATGTTGTTTGCTAATGTTACGTGTAAAAACTAGGTCCAGTAATTGCTTTGTAGAGCTATAATACGAAACGATTCATGCTTCATTATTGTTAGGATACCAATACTATAAGCCATCCTGCTAGCTTTAGAAATACTTTGATCATAAATAAAAATATGAGATAATCGGTGTTTGCTAACATTTATTTATAAGACAGACTTAATTGCCAATTTTTAAATATTTACATAACTTTGATCAGTCCAAAATCTTGTAAGATCTGCCGCTAACCATTTCAATGGAAGAAAACGAAATGGATGTAGATATTATCTGTTAATTGTCTAAGACAATAGGGTATCATCACTGGGTCGAATCCTGCTGTCTAGTCTCTCTAGTGGATGGCCTTTCCGGCACCGTAGCCAAGACCGCCGTAACCGTAGCCTCCCGCGTAGCCGAGGCCGCCGCCGAATCCTCCAAGGCCGAGGCCATAGCCGCCGAGCCCGCCAACAGCGACGGCGGGTCCAGCGATCACTGCGCCACCACCAACGAGTCCACCACCGCCGCCCAGCAGGAGGGCACCGTCCTGAGCTTGCCTGGCGACGGCGTCAGCGACAGCCTGCGCCTGGGCCGCACTGGTGGCCACCGCGGCAGCCTGAGCACGAGCAGCGTTAGCGATACGAGCGGCCTCTACAGCGCGAGTGTTCGCAATTGCGATAGCCTGGACGCGGGCAGCGTTGGCTAACCGTTCGGCCTCGGCAGCACGAGCCACTTCAAGTGCGCTGGCAGCACCGGCCCGTCTGGCGGCTTCAGCGGCGCGCGCGTTCTCCCAGGCGGCGGCCTGAGCTCGCTGCACGTTGGCGACGCGAGCGGCATCCAGAGCGGCGGCGTTGTTGATGGCGTGCGCCTGTCCGGCGCGGGCGGCCGCCTCGGTGACGCGCGCTCCCTGGATGGCGGCGGCTGCGTTGTTGGCGATCTGTGCGGCCTGTACGGCCTGTGCGTTCTGGATGGCACTGAGTTGAGCAGCTCCCACGGCAGCGGCGTTGTTGAGAGCTGCGCCCGAGCCAAACCCGGCGCCGCCAGCGATGACTGCGGGGCCGCCGGCGATGATGCCAGCGCCGCTAGCTAGAGCTGCGCCCGCGAGTCCGGCGCCGCCGAGCCCACCTGCGTATCCGCCATACCCGCCGTACCCGCCATACCCTCCGGCAATAACCGGGGTGATGATGCCAGACTGCTCCGCACGGGAATCTGCTACTTTACCTACCGAACAAGTGTTATTTTAATAGTTGACATACAATATGACAATAGAGCATTATGTCAAAGTGCTAGTTACTATTATAACAGATGAAGTTTACTTACCATCGGCAATGACTTCATACGCCACAGCGATAACCAAAAGAATCTGAAAACAAATATTGTTATTAGTAATTTCTTTGTACTGTTATATTAATGATACCTACCTACTAATAGTTAATTGTTACTAATATATATGCACTTAATAAAACTTTTCAGTTACTTAGAGTTTTGTACTTATTTTATTTAATAAGTAGATGCCTTATCTTACCGTTAGTCGAGACATAGTTATTATTGTTTATTGCTGCTCGCTACGATACTACCAAATTGGACTGTAAACTGTGATTGTTGTAGTTACTGCAAATTGCATGCACTTTTATACTGCACCGAAAATTATTAACATCGAATTAACAATGCTAAATAGTTGTTCGATGCCGCCCCATTTGAATATCATTAGGTACTTGAGTAAAAACTAATCGGCGAACATGCGTAGTTGGTACATGTTGTACACAATCGAAGCGGTCACAGGAGATATCAGACCATGTCGGATGCGCGCGCCGCACATCCCTTGAACTTACCAATAATATCACTAATATTATATCTCTTTTTTTTTATTTGAACAAATATATACCTACAATATTAACACATAATACGAATACAAGAAGTAATAAACAAAAACACAATGGCATCAAAAAATTCCTCCGCGTCGCCGTCAACTGAAAATTTGCCCAAGAGTCTGACGGCATTGCAACGTGGGATGGCAATGTTTTAGTCTCTAACCAAGGTGAATACCAACCCTTGGATCACGGTGTCAACCAAACAAATCAAACCATTTACTTAAAACTGAAAAAAAACTAGCGCTCAGAGCACACGCAACAATAAAATTATTTACAGTAAGTTTAAGAAAAAAATTAATATTTATAAAAGTGCATTGCATATAACCATAGAGCTACATATAGACAAGAGTCCACCTATGTCCCATTACGTCTTTATCTCGCCTAAAACAGGTCGGGGATTTTTTAAAGTTAATCCAATCATTTAAATTTCTTTTATGTGTTACAAAAAGGATAGTGAGTACAGATAATTTATTTAAAATTAAACTAAAGTAGGACGGCTAGATCTTTGAAGCTTAAAACGGTGTTATTCTCGAACACTTGTCCACTCATTGCGTTAATATACATATTCATACTATAAACAAGTTTTACTTTTGTTTGAACAGCAACTGCTGAAAGAAACGGTTGCTTCACCTCAGATACAATAGAAACTAAGGATTGCGATCACATCCTTTCCTGTGCCGAATCTATACCAATATTATAAAGCTGTAGAGTTTGGTTGTTTGTTTGAATGCACTAATCTGCGATACTACTCGTCCGATACTGAAAATTGCCTGAGTGCCATAGCCTATATTTTACTATAAAAAAATAGAGATTTGTAAAAAAACAGAGCCGGACGAAGACGCTGACAAAAGTTAGTCAGAAAATATTACAATATTGTGAAACAACTACTAACAATTTACATGAAAATCAATGTACGTATCAAAGGATTTAAACGCATCTTCAAAATACAAAACTGTGTTAATTCGTGAACATGGCATGCAAATGAAGTTCGTTTATCCTGTTGAAATAAAACTGATGTAAGATGCTTTAGTGATTGCATGATTTGGCGGCAGACATCTTGATTTTTTTTGTTACTTTTATTCCGACTGTCTTGACCTGTCGTTGGAACAGGCTGATAAGTAGTTAAAGCAACATGTTAAACTGCAAACAACTGGGATTACGTACTGGATATGAATAAAAAATCTAGTGCCTGTGAAAAAAGTCCGGCATCGCATCGCTCGCCCATCGCGTGTCATTTGTATTCTGGTTGAGTAATACGAATTTACAGAACGGTTATTTGATAAACAGCTTGAGTGAGTAATAAATCAGTATTGATTATTAAAAGATTTAGCTTTAGTATGTTCGTTTATGACTACTGACCTAGTTTTACAACAAGGAGTGGATGTGTCTAAAGTAATGAGTGCTCATACAGGTATTAAGACTATATGTTATATACTTGATTCTTCTTCTTGTGATAAGTTGTGGTTTAGTGGAAGATATCTCAGATGATTTTATTATTGACTAGCAACCCGCCCCTGCTTCGCACAGGTGCAATGTAGATCAAACTGTACGTACAAACTTCCTTTTGAATCACTCTATGTATTGCTGAAAACATGCATTAATATCCATTGCGTAGTTTAAAAGATCTAAGCGTTGGTACAGATGGTGGAAGCAACTTTGTTTTATACTATGTAACGATACCCTGATGTGAGAGAGAAAATAATGTACAGACGCCAGCACATCAAGCTACTACAATCTGTCACATTTCTTTTATCGATTTTCAACTTTATGGTTAAAGAATAAGGTTCAAGTTTGATTGGGAAAAAGTGACAGTTTCGGGTAGGTTGACCTGCTGGCGTACCTAGGTATATACGAAGATGTAATAAATTAATATTTTATGTAGATGATGATTAGTAAAAACATGGTTCTTCTATATTCTATATTCATATTATTTTTAACCGACTTCAAAAAGGAGGAGGTTATAAATTCGAACGTTTATATATATATATTTTTTTTTTTATGTATGTTTGGGCATAACTCTGTCATTTATGGACGGATTTGCAAAATTCTTTTTTTTGTTCGAAAGGAGTTTATTCCGAAAAGGACCCATATAAATTTTATCAAAATTGGTACAGCCCTTTTTGAGAAAATCAACAAATTCCCAAAAAAACTTACTTGGACGACGTTTTAGTTTCTTCAATCACTGGAGGACTTACAATCTCTTTTAAGTGTGTTGCCGTTTGTTAATGGATTTGGATGTTAAGGCAACACTAAAAAGCGAAAAATAAAAAGTTTTTTCAAAAAAAAGATAACCGCCTTCAATAAGTAAAAAGTGATAAATAACTTTAGCACAGAACACACATTACTTTACTTTCGGAAGTCGGTGGCAATACAAAACAACAAACACAAAGCCACCGCCACCGACTTCCGAAAAGGCGGTTTTCTTTTTTTTGAAAAAACTTTTTATTAAGTACCTACGTCCCAAAATTATAACTTGTAGCACTACGAATATAGTACCTAACAATATTAATTCTTTATTATCAGAAAACTAAGGTCCATGACCTCAGCTCCAACCACTCGACTCTTAAGGTGAATAGTAGCTTGGTTTAGTCATTGATACCTACCTAATGTAATGTAATAACCTGAAAACCTATACAAGTTGATTTTTAGTTATTTTAGTGGTGTTACATTAATGTATATATTTCAAACATTTTTATCATGTTTTACTGCATTATTACAGGAAACAGATGATTTATTTTTCATATTTTAAAGTTGGCACCATCGTAAAAGTTATTGAAGTTATTGGTATAGTTATTAGTTCAATTAATTGCTTAAAAGTTATTCCTAAGTCCCCTGAAACATTTGCAGTAAATTAAATAAAACTACCAATACTAATATAAATGGTGGAATAACCCTAACCACTGTAAGTGTAGGTATTGTAATTTGACAGAGATAAATCAGTGTATGACTAGAAAAAAACTGACATATTTTTTAAATTATGTTTTTATTGTATAATTAGGTCCTTGGATTATTGCACTGCGTAGATGATCATCATTTTTTTCCGAACTGAAAGGTTTCCATCAGAGGTCCATACTGCACTTGTGGAGTCTGGACAATTCTGTAAAGAAATTCAAGATCCATGTTTAAAATCAAATAATTATGAATATGCTTTCGAAGAATGGAGCCCTTTTGATTGCGATTATCATATCTTAAGACAAAGACTTGCAGAAGATACACACTTAACTAAGCCAAAATATACCTATATAATATTTGCCTCGAGTTTCCATGTAGGATTCGATATGCACTATAACTGAGCCATGCACTTCCATGCTTGTTTTCTATAAGCCGTTTATAGTCTAAAATTCAACAATACGCCAGTTGAACCATATAGTTACTATGATTTATAGTCTAAGGTACAACAGTAGAACCTCCTTAGATACCAGAAAACCCCATAGAAATTAAAAAAGAAGTGGAAAGAAATGGGCTACCAAAGGTATACTCACTCGTACACGTAGGGGGACTCAGCTGGGCCCACAACCTCAAAGGAAGGTGCAGCTTCGTCCACGGTCCAGACTGACTGGGTTAGCTGGGGTGGTGCTGGGATGTCCCAGATCTGAGGACGGACGTCCACGGACACAGTGCTGATTGGCTGCATCTGGACTGGCACTTCAATAGCCTGTGAATAGTAAAACATTATAAACATGTATTTGTAAAAGATGAGGATCTCTTTATAATAGAGTAGAGAGTGTGTGTTTGTCTTTGATTCATAGTGAATCTGTGGATTAAAATGGCGCCACCTGGCGTGGGCGTAAAGATTTTTTGTTTTTTTTTTCTGGCTTCGCACGTTTTGTGCATCTATACTAGTAGGTAGACCACAGACTAGACAATGAGTAGAAACGTTCTTCTGCCTGTTTAAAACAAACTGTGATTAGGTAATTTTTACCTTTAGGTACATACCTACCATTCATAATCTTTTTGAACAGAAATTGTAGTAAAAATTAAAATGTTCATAGCGAACAGAACGATTTCCCTCATGTAGATAAAGCGGATTCTCCCTTCCTCATACTGTGTATTAGACCTTGAAATTATTATGCAAATTATGATATAATAACAATTGAGTTGTAGGTAGGTAGTTTACTGTTGTCTAACCATTAATTTACAGACATAATACACACAGCCAATGTTATAACTGTTTGGCAAAGTGCATGTACGAGTATAATTCGTATCAGCGGTTTGGACAGTGAATTGAAAAAACACACGGCAATATATATTATGTCCTACATATTCCGATGTTCCTTCATGAGATAATGTATGATTGCAAATGCGCTGGCAATACAGGCGAATTGTTTAAGTGTAGGTACTATGAAGCACGCTGAGTAAATATTTTAAAGAACTTATGGTACCTTTGATGCCATCACCCATAAGGTCATAAGTACTTTATTGTATACCAAAGCCAAGGTTAATCAATATTGAGAAGAGAATAGGGGTAAATAGTAATTCATTTATCTTTAGATCAGCAATAGCCTATGATTCATAATCTGAAATAAATGTTTTGATTTGTTTTGAACACTCACTTGGTCGTATTCTACAACGACAGGCTCCTGCACTACAGCTTCTTCCACGATAGCATCCTGCAGCACTGGTGTTTGGAAGACGACGGAAGAAGGTTCGTACACCAGGGTTGGCTTGGCGCCAAACTTGGCTGCTACCATGTTGAGACCTGCCTTCAATATAGTAGCTCCGATGGACATTGCACCATTGATAGCCGTTTCTGCCATCGAGGCAGCCGCTGTCTTTAGGGCATTACCTTAAAATAAAGATTAAAGATTAATCGAAAATAGTCAAGCGAAATATTTTATCTTCTCTATTCGCATTATATTAACACTATTGCTCATGCTTGATTCAGATGGAACTGCTAAGAAAACAACTACAAATTGAAATGTAGTTTAATCTTTTCTCGACTTCACTGGATGGTCAACTTTATCACTGGTATTGATGGAGCTAAAAGGTGATCCGCTTCGCTAAACCAAAGTAATAAGATAAAAATACCTTAAATATTCAAACAAGCAATACCTTTAAGCACAGCTCCTTGGGCCGCTATGGAAGCGATATCAGAAGCAACTTTCACGACAGCCGCCTTTTTAGCAGCCAGTGTCTTGGCTCCTATGGCGGCAATGTCCTCTGCTGCCTTGCTAGCAACTGCCTTAGCTGCCAGAAGGTTGAGGGACACCGCTGATGGTATCAGGCAGGAGAAGCAGGCGACCTGGACGGATAGAAGTGGGTTAATTAATAGGAGATACAAAAACAAAAGTAGAATTAATTGAACTAATTTTTGGACCACCAAAGTCACAGCAAATTGGATGCTCAGTGCATTATGCATAGAAAAACAAAAGTTACTGGCGTCTTATTAAAGGTGAGTTTATAGGTTTATTTAGAACCTAAAGCAAAGTTTTATTCAGCAGTGTATTCAATTAACAATAGCTTAGAAATTGCAATTCAGTCATCTGCTGCACATACCGGTATAATATTATTTTATTATTATTATTAATAAAGTGACTCAGTGGGAATAAAATCTGGCTAAAACTATGCCAAACTTAACCTCGAAAAATTGATGGTTAAACCGAAGTTCATACTGGCGTAATCTTTATTCCACGTTTAGTAAAAAGCAAGTGGGATTACATCCCATGAACCACCTAAGTTAGTAGATGAACAGATATTATCATTGTTTACAAATACCGAACATTAAAAAGACTCCTGTTAGAGATACTTTCAACAATTTTGTAACAAAAGAAAAACTTACCGCTAAAATGACAAGTCTTAACTGCATCTTGAAGAATTTGAACTTGAACAAGTTATGAATAAATAAAGTATGAATATTCTTCGATGATGAACAGTGTTCAACTGATAACCTGATTACTTTCCATGGTGGTTTTATAGTAAAAATATTACAAAAATTAAACATATTTGTAAATGAGTCTCATTAATTAGGTTCTGGTTCGTATTGCCTAATTTAATTGTTACGTGCCTTGCAAGTATTTTAATGGTAATTCAATGACATTAGTTCAATTTCAACTCCTCATTAGTGACTTTTGTGGAAAAGACAACATAGTTTCAATTCAGTGGGATCACATTAATTAATAATTTCCGTTTAACATTCTTGTCACAATAATCACTTGGTATGTCTAACATTTGTAATTGTAGGTTTTTGGGTAGGAAATTGTAGACCTCTAGAAGTATATACCTACCCAATACTCAATCATTTATTGCATTCCACAATGTACATGGTGTGGTACGTAAAGATTTGTTGTAACAATCGTGTCGGGCACAGCAAACGAAAAATGACACAGGTGTAATTCTGCTCCTGGTGTTTATAATTTTAACAAAATGATTTATATAACTATGTAACTCTATTCAAAGTATTCACATATTCGATTAACGGTAAATAGAAATGCAAATCATTTTTTTGCTCCAATTGTACGTACACAAATACAAGTAAGGTGATTTTTTTGTAAAAAGTCGCATCCTATCGGCATGCAAAACATTCAACTTAATACTTTTATTAAGATTAATGAAGATTGCTCCAAAGCAGATCCTGGTCATCATCACAGCTGCAGGGTTTGGTAGCGATCTCTAACCAAAACAAGCGGCGATCACAATAGCTCGGGTCGCAGTGATATCACAGCCGCACAAAGCTAATAAAAAGCTGAATTGATGACCACAACATCATCGTATAATCTGTGGGTTGTCTTAGGGGCGGAGTTACAATAATAATAATCCATACTTTAAATATTATAAATGCGAAAAGAACTCTGTCTGTTACGTTTTCTCGATTGGTATGAGCATAGCTTGAACCCTGAGGAAGGACATAGGCTACTTTTTGATCCGAGACTTCGTCTGCACTGCATCCGCAATAATCAACATTCACACTTTGATTATATAATGTCTAGATGGAGCGTCGCCCTACAATCATAACAAAGAAAACGAGTCAACAATTTCAAGCATTTGTGCGTGCAGGCGTCGTTTTACACTGTGCATCTACGTCTCTGTGTGCGTAAATAATGATTATATAAGCAATTATGTATATAATTATACATAAATTAATATTATTATACATATATTAATCATTTATTATTATTATTACGCATTTGGGCTTTGATTATATAAGCACTTGTCAGCCAATAGTTGGCTGACACTTTTTGACACGTTTGCGTGCACTTGACGCTCCATCTAGACATTATATATAATCAAAGCATTCACACGCACAAAGTCGCGAGCAAAAGCTAGTAAAATAATAATTATGTATCTTAAAATCGAACAACACACAACACACAGACACACACAACACACACAACACACATACAACACACGAACACAACACTCGAATACATATCTAATACGAGCTTTTTAATGAAGTTTTTACAAAATCCTGGTTACATTATTCTTGTTGCTTCTATACATTGTGGAATGCAATAAATTATTGAGTATTGAGTATATGTGAAAACAATGTAGGTAAAGAGCAAAACATAACAGTAAAAAATTTGGTTTAACAGTTTAACATAGGTGAAGGTAATCTGTAGATAAGGTAATTAAACTATCACAAGAATAAAATAATAAACTATCTAGACATTAAAAGAAACTAAAGTGAAAATTTCCACATAGGTTCAAACACTGGATTACCACCAGATGAAAGACCTATTAAAATATCAGTAGGTATTCATAAAATAATTTACACAACCTCACCCACACACACACACTCTCACACATACACATTAAAAAAAATTAAATACCAAAAGACTATGAGTGCATCTTTCATCTATTTTTAACCGACTTCAAAAGGAAGGAGGAGTTCTATATTCGACTGTACCTATGTGTTTTTTATTTATTAACATAAGTTATGCTTTTTATCAAAATTGATTCAGAACTTTTTGAAAGTGAAACTGTCAACAACAAAAATAAAACTTCAGCAAAAGTTTTGATAAGGACTTTCAATCTCCGTTTTAACTGTATTGCCGTTTTTTAATGAATTTGGATGATACGAAGGTACTAAATATTTTACTGTTTTTTTAGGGTTGCGTACCTCAAAAGGAAAAAACGGAATCCTTATAGGATCACTTTGTGGTCTGTCTGTCTGTCAAGACCCTTTATCTCGGGAACACGTATCGTTGACATTAAAATCAAACTCAAGTCTACAGTCCCTTGAAGTTGTGAAAAAATCAAACTTTTAAGTTAACATGAAAACGGATACCGCCGATTATGCCAAAAAAAACGTATATTTCGTCGTATAACGTATACATATTTTGACACTCTCAAGGGAATCAAAATTTATAGGGTACTTCCTGTTGAACTAGAACTATGACAATGAATATATTGTAGCACATAACGCTGTCAACAGATTGACTTGACTTTTACTTGAAGCAATTTTTTTTTTTGGTTTGTTGTTTTGTATTGCCACCGACTTCCGAAAGTAAAGTAATGTGTGTTCCGTGCTGAAGTTATTTATCACTTTTTAGTTTTCGACGGCGGTGTTATTTTTTTTTTGAAAAAACTTTTTATTTTTCGCATTTTAGTAACATCCAAATTCATTGAGAAACTACCTTCTTGTTCATGTATTTTCTATCTATGAAAACTTTTTATTGGCCGTATCGTTGTCACTATTTCTATCTTATTTTTGTACCAAGCTGTAAGTTTTCCAAACGAAAATAAAATAAATACAATAACATAAATAAAAAAAATATATTTATATAAACATCCGAATTGATAACCTCCTCCTTTTTGAAGTCGGTTGAAAAGAAGACTAACCATACTAACATTATTCAATAAGTGCTTCTAATAACATTTGAAATGGAACCTAGAAATATGGAATAAATGGCTTTTTTATTTTTTATTTTATCCCCGTAGATGCCTGGTGTAAACGCAACTTAAAAGTGCCCATTATCCACGAAGTCGAATTGAAGCCGTGTAGTGCCGGTCGCGAATAGTATTTCCCATTTCTATCCGTGGGTGTACTATAGAGGAATATTGACCAGAAGATGGGCAGCAGCTTCCTTCTGAGTACCATAACACCTACTGCGATCGCCAACATTCATCGGCCAAGCATTTCAATTACGGGTATACCCCCTCCCCCCCCCCCCCACGGGGGAGACCTATGCCCGCGTCTAAAGGTTGACTGATGATGATGATGAACCACGAAGTAAATATTTATTTCGTGCCATTTACACAATAAATATAATTTATCATTTAAACATCTAACTGGTGATCTCTGTACCTATATTCAAATTCAGAGAATCGAACCCAGCACTCACATTCCGAAGTGAGAGTAATGTTTACCTTACAAATAATGTCAGCTATACTTAGTTCAGTAGTACCTAAAGCATGTCAGTATGCCAGTCATGAAACATATACATGCTAATTGGTTCAGTAAGTGACAGCGCAAAAGCAAAAAGATGTGGAGTCGCTGTTAGAACTACTTTTATAATATTTGAATTTAAAGTGACGTGAGTTAACTAAACTGTCAAATATTTTTTTTATTAAAGTAATCTGTGGAAAATGTTTTGAGTAAATATTTGTTAAGTTTAATTTTAAGACGACTGTGTATAATGTGTACATGCTTAATATACCACTGTTGGTTTTCCCAAAATGTAATAAATAAATAATAAATAAGGTTACTATATAATCTCTATTATATTTTTTGTATTCTAGTACTTTATCATTAAAAGAAACGTGAGAACATTATAAATTGAGAAAAACGGATTAACTCACTGTGTTGCCGGGTTCTTCCGACTAATTTCAAGAGCATACTGCCACCTTTCTCAAAGAAGTTCCACAGGATGACACTATAAACTAGTCGGACGAACCCGACAACACAGTGAGTTAATCCGTTTTACTCAATCTATAATTCTAGTACTTGTTTACATTAGGTATGTAAAAAAGGTACTAATGTCACGCACTCGGATAAATCCACTTATTACCAAGAAGATTATGTCCGAGTAAGCGCTCCACAAATACGTAGTCTAATTAAAAAAAAAAAAAAAATACATGGTAACTCTAAAATTCGTATTTTCTCGAGTCTTTGAATTTTCTACAGACACCAGCACATTAAGCTATCCCAATCTGTCAACAAGCGTAGGGATTATGACAACCCCCCACCCCTTGGGAGGCTTATGTCCAACAGTGGACGCCTTCCGGCTTATGATGATGATCATAATGAATCTCACTCGAACTCTTAGGCCGTAGTTGAAGTAGGAGGGGTAAATGGCCCCCTAGAGATTCCAAAAATATCACGTGCCCCCCCCCCCCCCACTTTACGCCATCAGCTGGTTACGCTCCTAAAGTAATATAATTATTTAAAAAAGAGCATTCTTGCTTTTTTTATAATCTTTACCCTCCATTTGGGCTTCGGATAGAAGCGTCACTTTCATCCCCCCAACATCAACAAATTTTGATACAGGGCCCTCCTTAGAACAAGCTAGGCTACTGTCTATGATATTGAAATACAATCCAAGACAAGCCTAGTCTGTCTATATTAGTGCCTTCATCCCATCTACAAAATTCCATCGACTTTAATTTCTTACTAACAAAAGTACTATGAGTTAACTAAGGCTAAAAAAGCTGAAAAGAACTTTATTATTACTAACTACGTTTGTATAGCGCGCTATCGATTAAGTCGTTAGTAAAAAAATCCAATCACAAAATTAAATACATACATACCTAGATTTTGTGATTGGATATTTATCATATCCAATAACTCACGACATATAAATGAAAATGTTTAAAACATCATCACCGATCTTAAGGAAAATTATCAAGAAATAACAGTAAACCAGTTACAAGTCGACAGTAATCTTTTTACAATAACTATAATGATTTTTCATAATCATTTTCATTTCTCATTCAACCGTGCTTAAGAATTAAAAATGGAATTTCTCATTAAGGATTATAGTTTAGGGAAGTCGCTGAATCCCAAATTGGCCATCACGGATGGGCAATCCACCTGGTTTAAACCCGGTGCTTTGATAAAAACCCGATAAACACCCGCAAGCACCCATAAACACCCAGAAAATTGGGTGTCTATTTCATTTAATGAAATTAAATTAGTAATGTTAAAATAAATGTTTAAAAGCGATTTTCATTCATTTCATTTCTTTGTAGGAAACATTAGTTAGATCAGGGAGGGTAAAATAAAATGGTACGAGATAAAAACGAAATTTCAAAAATCACATTTTCTATTATTTCAACTTTTGAATAGCTTATTTTATGTTGTAGTGTGTAATTAGCGTTGAAGATTTGAGCGTAAGCGTGTTAATTGTCATATTCCTCATTTGTAAGTTGATTTACATGATACCACTTAGTTTCCTGTAAATACTTTAAGATTTGTTCATAGCATTTGGTGCGCACATATGGTTTAATATACTTAAATTCCTCCGCCACTTATTTTCCGAATAGCTCATCTCTTTTGTCTTCTCCCTCTTTATATAAAGCACATTCTGAACAATTAGACTTCTTAACTGCGTTATCTTTTAATTCTTTCCTACTTTTTATACCCGTGGGGACAGAAAGAATAAATAGAGAACTTGGTCTATGTAGCTTTGTTGGTGACGGTAAATCATCTAAACATCGTGTCTCACTATCTAAAATGTTTGGCGACCGGTTCCGATAGCAAAGTCTGTTACTTTTCTCTCCTACGAATCTTCTTCTTCCTGCCCATATCCCATGTTACTTGGGGTCGGCGCAACATGTTTTCTTCTTCTATTGCGTCCTGTCCAACGTCATGCTTTCACTGACTCCCTTTTCATTCATATCATTCTTCACACAATCCACCCATCTTTTTTTTGGCCTTCCTCTCCCTCTCCATCCATCCAAATTAATATTCATAGCCCTTTTGGCCACATGCGTTTCGCCTCTTCTCTTCACATGCTCATACCAAGACAAACGATTCGCTTTCAACTTTTCTGTCACTGGCGCCACTTTCATACTTCCTCTAATATATTAATTTCTCACCTTATCCATTCTGGTAACTCCACACATCCTCATCTCCGTTACGTGCAATCTTTTTTCATCCATCTTCTTCACGGCCCAACATTCCGATCCATACAGTACGGCAGCTCTTATCACGGACTTGTAGATTTTCCTCTTTAACTTGAGAAGCATCCGTGGGTCACAAGTTGTTCCAGTGACCTGTCACCATTTCATCCATCCTGCGTTGATCCGGTGAGTTACGTCTCGGTCTCTCAAACGCCTTTCAATAACTTTCTCCCAAACTTTAGCTTTATCCCTTTATAGTTGTTGCACTCCAGCACATGACCTTTGGTTTTAAATATGGGCACCAGTGAACTGTTGCAGCATTCATCTGGTATGGCTTCTTCCATCAACAACTTATTGAAGAATAAAGCTCCACATCCAGCAGATGGGCTATAATATTTTTCTTGCAATATTTTATTTCACCTAATTATGTATAATTCAATAAAAGAATAATAATTAAAAACTAAGTGTCATTTATGTATAAAAATTATTTACACCCGAAATTTCGGTGGAAATCGGGTGTTTATCCCAAAGCACCTAAAACACCCGGTTTAAACCCACCTGGTTTAAACCCGGGTGGGTGGATTGCCCATCTATATCACGACATATTATACAGGATGAAATTGAATTCATAAGCAATTTTTAAGGAGTTACTCCGACCACGAACCTGAACAACTTTAATTATGGGGACGACACAAACAGTGCGAAAAAAAAACAGATGGTCCATACATTTTGGCCGAGCACTTGATGCACTTCTGGGGGCTGACCATGTACTTTTAGAGCAGGTAAATTTTTGACGTAAAATAACCTGTCAGGCTAGTTTGTACTATTAGCGCGACAAGTAGCAGGCGAGCCAGCGGTCACGTCAACCTAAGCCAGTGAGTGTGACTGTGACGTACACAGCATTTCAGCAGCCAATCTGCAACTAATCCGTACCATCTAGTCTTTTTTGACATGTATACATTCTTCAGTTGAACTGCCATTCTGTCATAAGTTGCAGCCGTGAAAAACTGTTTATATAACCGTAACTGTCAATTTTGTTGACCTGTTTTAATTAAATGCAAATACAAAAACGTAACTTCAAGTGAAAATATGCATAAAACATGATTCGAACGTTATGTAAAATAATTGTCATCATCATCTCACCCTCCACTGCTGAATGTATGCCTCCGCCTATAGGTTGCCAACCAACCCGGTCTTGAACAGCCCGAAAACATCCGCTGCCAGCGCCCTTTCCTTTTTTCTGATTTTTTTTCGCGCTGTTTGAGTTGGCCCCATGATAAAAGTTAATCATTTTTGTGATCTGAATCACTTCTTAAAAATTTGCTCATGAATTCAATTTTACCCTGTATATTAAAGTTGACTTTGTCTTCGTTCGACCCAACCTCCGTAACTATTGGTTCGATTAAATAAGAAGCTGCGTTATCTGAGCGCTCTCAAATAATAAAATAATATAATAATCATCAGCATCATGTCAACCTTTAGACGCCCACTGCTGGGCATAGGTCTCCCCAAGGGGGGTTCAGCCGTAATCGCCATGCTTGGCCGATGCATGTTAGCGATCGCAGTAGGTGTTATTGTACTCAGAAAGACGCTACTGCCCATCCTCTGGTCAATATCCCCCTGTCGCCTTCTACGACACCCATGGGTAGAAATGGGGTGGTGCTATTCGCGACCGGCTCCACACGGTGGAAATAATAATACCAGCCTATAATTGTCCCACTGCAGGGCAAAGGCCTCTTCTCATACAGAGAAGGCACGAGCATTGATCACCACGTGCGCTCAAGGCGGATTGACGATTTCAGACTTTATATCAATTAAGTATAAGTCCAGGTTTTCTCGCAATGTTTTCCTTCACCGATGTCAATGATGTCCAAGATAAACTTAGAAAGTACATATGAATTGAAAAAGTCACATTGGTACTTTCCCGGTTTCGAACCCACAACCTCATGCATGAGAGGCGGGCGCCTTAACCATTAGGCCATCACGACATAAAAATAGCCATATAAAAAAAACTAGTAAATTCTACGGACGACTTCGATTATAACAAGAAGTAAAAAAACGTTTGTGTAACAAAAAAAAAAACAGTATAACAATACTAGTCGACTCGGTAGTTTCTGTGTGCAGCGTGTAACCCATTTTTATGTCAATAGATATAAATAAGAAAGTCAAGTTCAAGGCATTTTCACAAGGAGTTTCTATCAGAGAGCACTTAGTGATGTACCGCTTACCGTCTTCTACGTAGAATTAAGTAAAAAAAAAGAGGTATTTCCAATTAAAAATGGAAAACCTGAGAAGTTTATTATTAAAGGTAAGTTTTCCTTATAGTTTTATTATTTTAATAAAGTAACAAGCTTGTTAAATCTGATAGAGATAAACCCGTATGAGTCATTTAATTTGTTTTTGTTTTTAAACGGTTGATCATGGAAGTATTTTTAGGAAGACAATTAAACTATTATATGTGGTTGGCCTGCACGTGTTTATTAACATTTGCACACGACGTCCTTTGACCTTCGTTTGTTTAATGAAGCGAGACTAAATATTTGATTAGGTACTAGCTTTTGCCTGAAACTTCGTCCGCGTGAATGTCGGTTATCGCGGATGCAGACGAAGTCGCGTCTTAAAAAGTAACCTATGACCTTTCCCAGGGTTCAAGCTATCTTCATACCAAAGGACAATGCCAGAAACTCTATAGAACTTTGCCCCACTCAATAAAAGTCATGTACAATATACTAGGTGATTTTTTATTCACGTTCCAAATTTCTCAGGGTGATAGTACCCATGAAATTGAATAACTTTCTCCAAAAAACATGGGTCGAAATATTAAAAAAAAAATCGGACTTCCCATACAAAATCGATCAGCTGACTATTGATTTTGTATGGGAAGTCCGATTTTTTTTTTAATATTTCGACCCATGTTTTTTGGAGAAAGATTCAATTTCATGGGTACTATCACCCTGAGAAATTTGGAACGTGAATAAAAAATCACCCAGTATAGCATCTTACTGTTTATTTATGTTTATTTATTGCTGATAACTAAACATTAGTCTTAGTGACTGTAGAACTTGCATTTTCCGTTTAAATCTAAAAACAATAATGACATTGATTATAGGTTAAATTGTATTTTAGGTAAAATGAGTTTGTATTTTGTGGGTAGGTATTTCGTAATTCGCAAGTTCTAAAGAGAAACAATTTACTTTAGAAAGGTTCTATATTCATTACAATTATTTTCATTAATTTACTTTTCTGTACATGGGTGGGGCAGGATCTGGCATTGTCATTTCATCAAAATCGGGTCAGCGATTTCGTCGTGAAAACGTAACAGACAGAGTTATTTTCACATTTATAATACAAAATATGGAAGTATGGATAGAGGGCTTATGGTGTGTGGTGTCAGAAACCCAAAAGTCGGACAACCAGTCTTACCGAAGGGTATCGTATTTCAAGTAACTGGGTTGTCTTGTGGCAGTCCTTGCTAAGCAGTTGCTCTATGGTAAATACTGGTATAGCTGTAGCCACCCGGTTAGACTGGAAACCGATCCCTATATAGTTGGGTAAAGGCTAGGTTCAACAAGGTTCTTTGTTCTGGGTACCTAAGTTGGTGTCGTATATATAGCTAGGTCACACTCACATAGTGAGGGATTTCTAGTCCCAGGTTTGGTAAACCAGGTAGGTATTTCCAGCATTAAGTTTGTGTGACCGTGGATGTTAGATATATCGACTCAATCCAATACTAATTAGGCCCTCTTGCACCAACCAATTTTACCTTTCCACTCTTAAGTTGGTTGCTAACACGGGCCCATGTTACATTTTGTAACTAATTGATGCTTGCGACTTCGCCCGCGTTATCAGGGCGGTTTTAATTTTTTTTTTGTGAAATTAAAGTACCCTTAGTTTCTCCTTAGTTACGAGACTTACACTAGTAAGTCTCATTAAAATTAAAAATTAAAAAAAACCCCCAACGCAAAACATAAAAGCGATTATGTAAAAAGTAAAAAATAATACTTTTGTTGAGCCATCAAATGTTTGTTCGTTGAAATGGCGCTATAATGTCGCGGCGGGGTACCGCTTAAGTAAGTCAGTCCCTCAATTTCATTCACTGTCTATTAATTTACCAGCATTTCCGACCAATTTGCTTCGATATTATCAAAATTTTGTTGCTAATCTAGTTGTTAATCTTGTTGCAAATCTAGTTACCATCAGTTCGCTATTTTAGATATTTAGTTATTGCTTTAAACTTAGCGGTACCCCGCCGCGACATTATAGCGCCATTTCAACGAACAAACATTTGATGGCTCAACAAAAGTATTATTTTTTACTTTTTACATAATCGCTTTTATGTTTTGCGTTGGGGGTTTTTTTTAATTTTTAATTTAATTTTTATTTTAAATTTTTTAAATGTAATTTAGTTTGGTTTTGTGTGGTCAGTGTGGTCACCTATAATAATATGTTTGAAAGCAAAGTAAACATCCGGTATGCGTCTAAGATCCCTACCGCAGCAAACAAAAGAGCTGATAACTTTAAAACTGCTGAACCGATTTTGATGAAACATGTCTAAGAACCATCGCTAGAGAATCTACTTTCAAATAAAAAAAACCGCATTCAAATCGGTTCACCCGTTAAAGAGCTACAGTGCCACAGACAGACACACAGACACACAGACACACAGACACACAGACACACAGACACGTCAAACTTATAACACCCCTCTTTTTCCTCGGGGGTTAAAAATCGATTCAGCCGTTTGAGTGATTAGCTGGAACAAACAAACAGACAGACAAAAGTTTTAAAAGTTGAGTTTTTTGATAGAAGTATATTATTAAGCATTTAGTAAAACGCTGTTATTTTAGACACTCAATTTTATTTATTTGTATAGATTTAACGTCGTGTTACCAACTAATCGGAAGTTACGTTTTTGGCGCAAGAGGGACTTTTTTGAAGACATTTTATATCGGTTTTTTTATTTCAGATTTTCATTTTCACTGTGATACTTGTCATCATTTCTGTCAACATCGTGGGCGCCAAAAAAAGTAAAAAGCACATATCGAAAACTTTAAAACATTTGGATCAACTAGAAAACTTCCACAATAAGGCAAAGCGGAGCACCTACAGCCGGAATTGGGGAAAATCTAACTACGGCAACTTCGGCCTGCCCCCGTATTTGGTTTATAACAGAAAGCTAGGGGCTTATTTTCCATATTTTAAATACCCCGAAAACAGTATCAGACGGAATATGAGGAAAACTAATTATAATACTAGAAAATATAGGTGAATACCCAGATCTAGAAAAAAACCAAAACATAATTAATATTCACGCCAAAATTCTTGGTATTTTTACAACTTTTACTTGGGACTTAAACAACAAAATGTATTTTAGACTTTAATAATATTTAAATTGTAAAAAATACTTATATTAGATATGTTATATTCTGTTCATAAAGAACAGCCTTCCTACTTACACATGCATAATGTTAACAACTAAGAAATTTAAGTTTAGATTTTAGATAACAAACATCTTGTGGTTCTCGTATTATTAGAATATTTACTCACTGAATACTAAGTAGGTACCCGCTTCCACCATTATACGGACTGTATAAAGTCCCATCTCATACCTAACCGTTATCACCGCATACTGCCTGTCTAACAAAGTTATATTGAGCATAAAATATTACTAGGAAACGATTTTTCTTTTTGTTGTATAAGATCACTCTTTTTGGTAACACACACAAAATATAGCACCTACATATTATATTGTATGGGTCCATCTAACGGTATAGATTCAGTTCAGTTTAAATAAGTCTTAAACTGAAAAGTGTCCCTACAGTAAAAAAAATTGTTACAAAAAAATGTTTTTTGACTCATATCTCCGGAACTAGAAGGATCCCAGGGCCTCAAGTCTGCTATTACGATAGTGTCAGAATGGTCTATCAAATTCAAAATTGTTGATTTTGACATGTTTGGTAATCTATACTAATATTATAAAGCTGAAGAGTTTGTTTGTTTGGTTGAACGCGCTAATCTCAGCCTCTGCTGGTTCGAATTGAAAAATTATTTTTGTGTTGGATAGTCCATTAATCGAGGAAGGCTATTGGTCCATGCGAAGCGGGGCCGGGTCGCTAGTCTACTAATATAATGGCGTCATTTTGACTTTCCAATGGTCAACCCTGTTATACTTACTTCGTGGGTCAACCTGAAAGAAATGATATAGAATGGTAATCTCGTACAAAATGACAACTGAATTTGATAATTTTGACAGTTCCTTTTATCAGTGACCTACCATTAGAACGTCATTGTACAGTCATTGCTTTTAATTCGACCGACTAATGATCGACCATTATGAATTTGTTGGAATGATGAAAATTATAAAAATAGCAGACTTGCCCACCCCCCCCCTGGTATTGTGTGTCTTTACATCAAAATGTCTTCTGCAAAAGAATTCTCGTCATCGACCAATCTACTTCCGAGCTTAATAAGCCTCTTTGGCACTTTTACAGCAACAACCCCCAGCAACAGCTAAATAATTTAGGTACAGTCAACAGCACAAGTAGATGATGAACGGCAACACATACTTTTGAATCACTTCGACGCCACAGTTCTGACGCGAACTCTTTCATTAGTATTGAATTTCTGATTTTGATCATCTAGTTTTGCTGTTGACTGTACTTAATATACTATTAAAAAACGACTCAGTATTTTATCTTGTAAATAATTCTATATAATTCAATATTTGTACTCAATATTTAGGTTCTGTATACTTAGATGATTAAAGAAAATACTAAACCAAGAACTTTTTTATTTGTCACGCAAACATTGTTTTGAAGTATGATGCGAAAGTTTTATGTTCAGTTTGAGGAAAATCGCGAGGTAAGCATATAAAGTAGATAACTAAGTACAGGAAAAAGCGAACGCAAAATATTGAATAGGTATGTAGGGACCTATCTAAAACAAGAATGAAATTCTTAGCAATCTAGACTTGGAAAGAAAAAAGGGAATTAATAGTTATTTGTTATACAAGAGTGCAAAGTTGCTTTTTAACCGCGTGTTCAATTTTGATGACCGAGCAAGCGAAGGATTCTAAAATTGAAACACGAGCGCAGCGAGTGATTCAAAATTAGAATCCTGAGCGTTAGCGAGGGAATCAAAAGAGCACGAGGTGAAAAATCTTTGCACTCGAGTGCAACACGTAACTTTTCATTCCTCCTCAGCGAGGAAATGACTAAATGCAAAAAAAAAACGTTTACAAAGTCTGAGTTTTTAACAAATTAAAAAAAAGTTGTATGATATATTCGGCACCATAGAGGTAGCAGTAAATAGGTTTAATGTTTTTTTTTAATTCACAAACTTAGTGCACACGATGTTCTAAATTCAATTTACTTTATCCTCTAGAGAATAAAAACGGCTTTTCCACTCAGATATTGAAGATAAATTTACTTTATCCTCTAGAGAATAAAAACGGCTTTTCCACTCAGATATTGAAGATTAAAAATACTCTTTCCGAGATGGTGGGATGAAATAGTTATTTGTTATACAAGAGTGCAAAGTTGCTTTTTAACCGCGTGTTCAATTTTGATGACCGAGCAAGCGAAGGATTCTAAAATTAGAATCCTGAGCGTTAGCGAGGGAATCAAAAGAGCACGAGGTGAAAAATCTTTGCACTCGAGTGCAACACGTAACTTTTCATTCCACCTCAGCGAGGAAATGACTAAATGCAAAAAAAAAACGTTTACAAAGTCTGAGTTTTTAACAAATTAAAAAAAAGTTGTATGATATATTCGGCACCATAGAGGTAGCAGTAAATAGGTTTAATGTTTTTATTTAATTCACAAACTTAGTGCACACGATGTTCTAAATTCAATTTACTTTATCCTCTAGAGAATAAAAACGGCTTTTCCACTCAGATATTGAAGATAAATTTACTTTATCCTCTAGAGAATAAAAACGGCTTTTCCACTCAGATATTGAAGATTAAAAATACTCTTTCCGAGATGGTGGGATGAAAAAACTTTTTAACAAAAAAGCCTTCAAAAAGTAAACAATAACTTTTAATTCGCAAGTCGGCGGTTTTGGTTTTGCTTGTTCTTTTGTATTGCCACCGACTTGCAAATTGAAAGTTATTTTTTACTTTTTGAAGGCGGTTGTCTTTTTTGTTAAAAAGGATTTTGTTTCGCTTTTTAGTGCTTACTTATCATACAAATCGATTACGAAACGGTGACACCAAAAAAATTCAGTCATCCCTTAATTTTCTACCCTTAGGGGTAGATATTTTCTTAAAATTTATATGGGACCAAATTTGAGGTATACACTATCAATTTTTAAAAAATCATCGATCTCTGACCACACTAAAAAAAGTTATGCGTGGTCAAACATTAAAAAAATGTTTACAAAATGTTCTAAAATGAAAACTCCCCAAGAGTTTTATGTTACATTTTTGAGGGACCAAATGGAAACTAGTTATTCCTCATTAAACTAAAGAAGAATTTTAATCACATAAATCGGATCACAAATCTCAGCATAATCGGTGTACATACATTTAAAAAAATACCAATCGAATTGAGAACCTCCTCCTTTTTGAATTCGGTTCGGGAAAAAAGAACCTATAATTATTTTACAACTTAAATCAAAATATACTTAGATAAAATTATAAATAAAATTATATCGTAGAATTCATAAAAAAGAGTGTCCTACTCATTGGACATCAAAAGATAGTACTAATACATAAACTGTGACAAAAGACTCGCGTATTGTACTCTTTGCTCGCGAGTACGCATTGCTGTCAATGGTACAAAAATGTCCAAAGGGTTGGCAGCATCGACAAGATATAACGGACACCGAGAATAACCACCGAGGATGGATACATATGGATATATACCGAGGATGTATATTGATACTAACACAAAAGTGTGTTATGCATATGCATGCGGCTACTTCGTTCAAAACGTCATTGAAAGCAAAACGATGTGATTAGGTATCAAAATGTTTGAATACATTATTATAATCCTTCATGACTCAGACGTAGTCTCTTTTGTCTAAGGCCACTGGCCAGATTGGTATGTATATTAGATATTAATAGTTCCGTTAAAAAAACATAACACGTCATATTCCTGTTTTTAGACTTACGAATTATGAAGTAAATATATATACCTCCAGCAGCTCCACCTCCCATTCATGAATAAGATCTAATGTTAAAATCATAAAACAAAATACACCAGCCATGTCTTCCCCAACCTATCGTAGAAACGTTTATATTTAGTATGGTACCTAAGTATTGCGCATTAAAAATTTTAAAACTAAATTTAAACCATAAAAAAAGAAACAGAAAATGTTTAAGTTGCATCCAGTGAGGTCACAAAGTACGTAAGGCTGCGCGGCGCGCCCGAGCAGAGAAACCACTGAGAACAAACCGTCATGTCTAGCACGTACACATTGACATTACATTTATAGGCATTCTCAAGCAGTTTCAAGCAGACTTCAGTCTCGACTGTCACGTGTTGTCTAAATTAATAAATGAGATACATTGACATTTCATGACGAACAGGAAAATTTTGTTATAAAAAATGCAAAGAGTTCCAACCAATGTCAATAAAATTTCATATTGTCACAAATAAAACCTACAGAGTCAAAACAGTAGCAGCCCTAGTGAGTTTGGCAAGTTTAGGTAAATATTTTTGAAAAATGGCGGGAGCGGACTTTCTGTAACCTCTATATATTGTGGTGAAGTTTAATAACCTTTTAAATAGGCTTGCACAGTGAACAAGTTTTACTAGTAAAAAAAATATTGTGTAACTACAAAAAAGGAGATTGCTATAGACGAGTGTGTTTTGCTTTTCTTTTTTCCCGGGTTTTACCCTTGCACAGTCCAGTCTTTTAATAAGTCTACTAGCTTTCGCCCACGTCCTCATTCGCGTAAATTTTCTTACGGGAAATATTTTTTTTTATTTTTTTTTTATTTTAGGCTTTTCAACAATGAGTACACTACAGTTACTTTATAATTTGTATATTGCAAACTTAAGTCTAGGCGCCTCGTCACTTTTAAAAAAGCACAGCATGCACTAGATTATGCGCAGAAAATTACAAAATTAAATCGTGTGAGCAAAAAAAAAATATGTAAGCCTATAGCACTAAGGGATAACGTAGCTTCCTATTAACAGGAGAATTTTCAGAATCAGGTCAGTAGTTTCAAAGATTAGTGTGTTCAAACATACAAAAAAAAACAAACAAAGAAACTCCTATAATATTAGTAGATTGACTTCGTATGTGTGTTTATATTCTCTATAAACGCTCATACGTCTCTTCGACCTTTAGGCTAGATAGCCTAGACTAGAGATCTATGCAGACGGACCACAGGAGTCACAAAAATACTGATAGGAAAACAAGTGGTCGTGTGAGAATGATCTCGCTTAGATTACCAGTTGCCTGAAGTTGCGTTCTTAACTTCTTATACACAATACGTGGTATACTTACTTGCGAACTTGCGATGATGTGACAGCACAAAGTTTTTAACCTTTTACGGCCACAGTCATGTATATGACCAAGAAGCTTATAAGCTTCTTGCATGTATATCATCATCATCATTTCAGCCGAAAGACGTCCACTGCTGGACATAGGCCTCGCAGTATGGTTGTTACAAAGGCACAGAGAACGCTGCTGCCCATTCTCTGGTAAGCCCTTAGTCGCCTCTTACGACACCCACGGGAAGATATGACGTTCTATGACGCTTCTTGCATTTGCATTTTGTGGCCGCAATGTCGTTGACCGCACGTTGGCGACAGCACTGCAAATTGTAGTAGGTTTATGACCGGCAGACGTGTCAATGACGCGTATTGGTGCCGATTCCCTTGTTTACAAACTAAACTAAAATTAGGCATTTTTCATCTCTTACTACCAGAGCTGAAGAAAAGGACGGCGACAGACGAGAACTAATTTAGAGATGTCAAATTAGTTTTTCCCTTGAACTTCGCAGACGAGTAATCAATTTATCAATACGTTCAGAAATGACAACTATAATTGTATGAACATTTTAGATCAACTTAAATTGACAGCTCTTATTAATATAAAATGTTTCTATCTTGTTTTATTGGAGAGAAAGAGATATAAATAGCTTAAAATTAGTTTAGTTCGTGCACGACAGAATTGGCACCATTGTCATACAATTTTGTCTTTGACCATTATATCCAGCGATATTTTTGTTCTGTGGTTGGGCTGAAGTTATTTATCACTTTTATGTTTTTAGTTTTTAAATCTATAAGAAACGACGATACAGTTAGAAAAAAGATTGAAAGTCTTCCAAAGATTGAAGAAGTTAAATTTTTTTGGGATTTTGTTGTTTTTTTCAAAAAGTGCTGAATCAATTTCAATAAAAATTTAAATGGGACCATTTCGGAATAAGCCCCTTTCAAACAATAAATAATTTTGCAAATCCGTCTATATAATATGATGGAGTTACACCCGAACATACATAAACATCAATAGAATATCCTAGACAAATATAAAAATCATCTGTGCGTGTGTATGAAAGTGAACTCCTAAACGGCTGGATCGATTTTGCTGAATTTGTTTGTGTGTGTTCCAGTGGATTCGAGAATGGTTTAGATTCACAATTGGACCCGGCAGGTGGCGCTATAGTCGGGTTGCAGGACAACGTCTGCTAGGCCCGCTAGTTATAACATGTAAATATACATAAAAAGAAATATATAAACATCCGAATTGATAACCTCCTCCTTTTTGAAGTCGGTTAAAAATAACTAGGTATACAATACAACGACCTGGCGCTCGCTCCACGATCTTTACAAGAGCACTAAAGTACAAGTACCGACTGCACGCTAAATACAGAACATAAGTCTACTTAGACTTATTCTACTGCATACGTGGCTAGCGTCAATCAAGGGCCAGTCTTGATTGACACTAGCCGTGATCGAAAAACGTTCGGGAGAATATTATTATAATTACTAGCTTTTGCCCGCGACTTCGTCCGCGTAAATGTCGGTTATCGCGGATGCAGACGATGTCGCGGATTAAAAAGTAGCCTATGTCCTTCCCCAGGGTTAAAGGTAAAGTATCTTCACACCAAATTTCATTAAAATCGGTTCAGCCGTTTCTTCGTGAAAGCGTAATAGACAGAGTTACTTTCTCATTTATAATATTAGTACCTAGGTACTTACTTACATGAGGATTATTATTCAGAAATATATTTGTGTGACGTAAAATGTACTAAACGTTCTACCCATACGAAAATACCTATTATTATCAGCCGGAAGATGTCCACTGTTGAACAAAGGCCTCACCCATAAGTGGGGGGGTTGCCATAATTCCCACGCTTGGCGGGCGTCTTGGGGATCACAGTGGGGTTGTTAAATACTCGGAAGCCGCTGCTGTGCGACTTCCGGATTTTCCCTTAGTCGCCTTCTACAGCACCTTTGGGATGAAATGGGCGGTGCCAAATAAATTATCAAAAGGGTACTACTGAACTTTCTTTAGGTTTTCAACGTCTTTTGTAAGTAAGAAAAAAAAAGATTTCGAGCCGAATTACACCATATTATTATCATGCATTCAACACGGTATCAATACGGTACCCCAGCCGTGGAATACTGGCTGCGAAGTTCGCGTAGTTTTGTCCACGTCAAACCAATGCGAAAAAAAGTATCAAGTTTTGTTGATTTATTTACCATAACACAGGATCATCTTCACATGGAACCTGTATTTCTACCGATATATATTTTTAAATATATGTAGGTACATTAGCATAACCTGAACCTGGTGTTACCACCATCTTATGCTGCGGTGCAATAAAAAATGTGGGAGTATTAGGAAATGTTTACACCGCGATATATTCCGTAGGCACTGACTGGTTAAGAAAATGAATTGGAAATGTGATGATGTGTGGGAAAAGTTGTGACACAGACATTTCTTAAAAGACATGAAAATGCTGATGCTTTTTCTAAAAAACGACGTCATGTACCTACTGAATTCACGGTAAAATGTTGTGTCACAGTTTCTTCCACCAAATATTTGATTGAGATCAAACATTTGCACGGTGCTCGGTGGAAGAAACTGTCGAACTGAACTGACTGAACTGTCGTGTGAACTTGTCTTTGTGAGTAAAGATAAGGTCTTAATCACTTGGCTAGAGTGCTAGACGACATCATTAGCCAATAATTCCAAGTCCGAACTCCTCTAAAAAACAAGGTTTTAAGAATTCTTGTTTGAGCAAAATTGCTTAGCTGCTGCTGTAACTAGAATATTTTGCAAATGTCCGATTTCAAAAGCATCAACAACATTTTGCTGTCCGTAAGGTAATTACGATCTATACGTACGGGTCCAGATGATCAAGCGGCTTATACATTGTTCTCATGAACCCAAAGCGAGTATAATATAAGAGATGGACCTCTCGCGAAGGACATATTAGTCGTTGGTTTAGCGTGCGTTGAGAATATTATATTGTGATAATATGGCTAAGTTTGCGGTAAGTATATTGTGTAAAATTATGCGTAATTAAGTGTTGTGGGACCATCAAATTATTCTTGGAACTTTCTTTCCATTAGTGTTTTAATCCGAAGTGAAAAATACTTTTTAATTACCGACTTCTTTTTCCGATTGTTATACTTATTTAGCCGGCTCAGTCCCTTAATCTTTTTTCTTGAATCAACAGTTGTGTATTTTACTGTCTTTTTTACCACCGTCCAATAATGATTGCCGAATAAATTATTTGACAAATTTCATAAAAATTATGCTCGATTTTTGATTACTTGGCCAAATTATTTGTGTTGATGGTAGTGAAACAGGTCTTTAGGGTATCTATCTACTTTCGACAAATTGGATTTTGCACAAAGAAAAGGCTAGCTAATAACTGTTTTGACATGACAACGTGAACTGAATTATAATAAAATATGGAACAGTGTGTGTAATACATTCTTCAAAACTTTCGAAAAGCTCTTTATCGGGTAGAATCTAAAGTAATGTTATAAAGTATAGTAACCTTTGTTTGAACGTTATTTTCGAGCCGTTTGGGGTTGAAACCCTCGGGTCGTGGGGTCCGAGTGCTCATTTTCTTTTTAAGGAAATGTCCTAAAGGTTGGTTGACACTTAAGAGCTGGTTTTACCTCGGTCAAATATTAAGCATTGCCATCCAACGTGGCAATACTGCCAGTCTCTTGCGTACATTTCCAGATGACGGCGATGTGGATGAATTCTATGAGCCTTTATTGTGTTAGGTTTTTTTAGTATTATACTTTAGGTTTTCTTTTTTATTATTCTTGTAAATATTGTTCATACTTAAAAACAATAAATAAAAGACGAAAGAATCGTTTGTTTGTTACGATTTAACTCAAAAAAAAAACTACTGTTCCGATTTCAAAAATTCTTTCACCAATCGAAAGCTACATTTTCCCTAAGTAACATAGGCTATATTGTATTATTAAAATTAGGGGTCCTTAAGAAAATTCACGCGGACCAAGTCGTTTGTCAGTTTGTTTATATCGTTACGAACACTGTAAAATAGGTTCTTAACATTTTTGATTCCATTATAAAGAAATCTGTATATATAAAATGCGACGCATAGCCCTAACCGCTGATCGTAGAGACCTGAAACTTGGAGGGTGTTCATTGTATGACGTAGGCTATTGTAGAATTTCGGAAAAATCCTTTCTTATCGGATGATAAGAAAGGATTTTTCCGAAATTCTACCCCTCAGGGGGTGAAAAACGGGTGCAAAGTTTGTATGGGACATAGTGATTCCTTGGTTCAATCTACTTCAAATTTTGAATAAACATTCTTTAACAGACGCGAACGAAGTCGCGGGCATAAGCTAGTATTCTATAATAGTTGCTGTTATACTTACTTCGTGAATAGTTGTTATACCCACTAAGTAAGTATACCTACCTACTAATTTTATAATATGTATTGCAACTTAAAGCATTAGGGAATTATTGACGTGACAACGTCTTATAAATCAACGTAACACCGGCTGCACGCACGAAAAAGTGTCTCATTCCGCCTGAGACTGAGTGTGCAAGCGAGAGCGCGGAACAAGCGATAGAGAGACACGATCGGCCCAAGCAATAAGCTCCGCCCACCTCGACGGAAGCCATTATTTGCTTATGTTATATATGTTAGCCATTATGTTTCTTTATGACGTTATCACGTAAAACTATCGTCCGTAAACCGACTTTACAGACTAATTTTTTTTTTATTATTGAGCTTTTGATACTTCATGCATCTTTCTCTTTTATCGATCTTAATGTATTATTCTCCTGTTACAGCTTATCACATTGGCGCTAGTCGCAGTCATGGCGGCTTCAGGTAATTACTACAATACTATTATTACTACACGTTTTTCTTACTAGGTTCATGAAGCTACTTCTTCAATCAAATGGGTTTAGTTTGTTTCATCGATAGGCTTCATCTAACAAACTGTCTTACAATTTGACCCATGTGTGCAATCTCTCGTGAATAAACATATTTATATTTTTCATTTTCAATGCGGAAGTAAGAACTTCTGTTTGTCTTTGAATCCACGTACACAATATCATCTGTGTCCGCAATAACCAATAAACACCTGGGTGAAGTCGTTCATAGATATAAGGTTCCCTACCTATGGTTTAGTAAACAAGATATCCAATTTTGAAACGAAAAAAAAAGATGTTTTTTATTGTAATTGAATGTTAAGAGTTTCAGATCTAAAAACAACTTTAAGGGCTTTAATATTAGGGCCTTTGCACACCGCGTTTTTAAACGTTCCTAAAACGCGCCGTCGACACGCGTTTTGAACCTATTTTCGTTAATTTATTAAAATAATAGAGATATACCTATTTAATAATAATAGCAGTAGGACAATAATAAGCTGTTATTTTTATTATAAAGTAGATAGGCTCTATTATTTTAATGAATTAACGAAGCGAGTTCCAAAACGCGTGTCGACTGCGCGTTTAAAAACGCGGTGTGCAATGACCCTAATATTAATAATTAAACTAAACATTTACAGTGTACGCCAAACCTGGCGGTTATGGCGGCTACGGTGGCGGTCACGGCGGCTACGGCGGCGGTCACGGCGGCTACGGTGGCGGCCATGGCAGCTACGGTCATCATGGACATCATCATGACTATCACGGTCACGATAAATATGATCATCACAAGGACAAAGATTCCTCTTCCAGCGAGGAGAAATTCGACCACCATAAAGACAAACATGACTCCAGCGAGGAGAAATTCGACCACCATAAAGACAAACATGACTCTAGCGAGGAGAAATTCGACCACCATAAAGATAAACATGGCTCCAGCGAGGAGAAATTCGACCACCATAAAGACAAACATGACTCCAGCGAGGAGAAATTCGACCGCCATAAAGATAAACATGATTCCAGCGAGGAGAAATTCGACCACCATAAAGACAAACATGACTCCAGCGAGGAGAAATTCGACCACCATAAAGATAAACATGACTCCAGCGAGGAGAAATTCGACCACCATAAAGATAAGCATGACTCCAGCGAGGAGAAATTCGACCACCATGTAGATAAAAATGACTCCAACGGGGCGAAATTAGACCAATATAAAAACAAACATGGCTCCAGCGAGGAGAAATACGACCACCATAAAGATAAACATGGCTCCAGCGAGGAGAAAGTCGACCAACATAAAGACAAGCATGGCTCCAGCGACGAGAAACATGACCATCATAAAGATAAACTTGACTCTAGCGAAGAGAAATTCGACCATCATAAAGATAAACATGACTCCAACGGGGAGAAACTGGTTCACCATGACAAGAACGACCACCATAAGAACAAGGACGAGGAACATAAACTAGAATGTGAATATCACAAGGAGAAACATGAGCACCACGAGAAACCAAAACCTAAACCTATAACACCTAAACCTGAATCTAGTACAGTGGCACATGAAAAAGAAGCCCTCAATGACGCAATTGCTCAAGTATTTGCAACACAAACAGAAGAACTAGCTGTTGCAGTTGATCAAACATCAGTCACGACGAGTGGTCAAATAGAAGGTCAGGTCATAACAGGTGAAGGGACTCAGGTTTACAAAAATAAGGAACACGGTGGGCATGGCCATCATGGGCACGGGTACCACCATGATCATCATTAAGGCTATTCGTAGTAGAATATACAGATACTTATGTTCACTCTTAAGAATTAAATATTTATTGTAAGTATTTTAACTGTTCCTTACCAATAAATTCAATCTCAATTATAATCCTGTCCCTACCACTCTAATAATTTCTCCTGTATCGTAGGTGCGTTTATAAATATATAAGATAGGGGATATAGTTTATTCTAATAAATAAAGTAGGTCTCATCATCCGACGCCACGAGGACCAAAGTCCATACAAAAATGTCCGATCTCCTTTAATGAAAAGTGTAATTTTGGTGGCTAGTTTTCTAGACAAAAAAGTTGATTTTTAGATAAGTTTACATGGAAGTTTCTATCTATCAAATCCATTTATGTATTTAAATCGTGTTAAACAGTAATTTAGCTTTTTATCGGTGCCAATGAATATACTTTAATTTGCTTGACAATATAATGATTGGCACAATGCCACCATCGATATATATGTTATGCCACTCACTATATTTTTTAACTTTGAGGAGTTATTCGGTAAACAAAACAACAAAAAAACCTTGGTTGACTGGTAGAGAATGCCTAAGGCATTAAGTCCGTCTTTGTACCTTTGTACATGAAGTATAAATAAATAAATAACATCTATTGATCGATTTTAAACTTTATATATGAGTTCAAATTTCTTTTATCCAAAATTGATTCTTAGCACTGTCAATCACAATACTATTTGGATAGTGCCAATGATTGTTCATTTTTAGATAAAAATGCCGAAGTTTCAGAGCAGGAAAAAAATCTCGAAAGGATATTCAGAGGCAGATCTGAAAACAAGCTTTAGAAGTTATAAAAAAATATATGGGGAAATATACCTACTGCCGCGCTTACTTACAAGTTGTATACCGCGTTTACATTCCTTGCAATTCCTTGTAATTTGATGAAAATTAGACTATTAGTAAGTTTTATAAATGATTTATAAATTATGTAATAAATCATAAACTATAAAATAAGACTTTGATTTTAGCACATCCACCGACTTACGAATTGAAAGTTATTTTTTACATTTTGAAGGCGGTTGTCTTTATTGTTAATAGCGTTTTCAAAGTTAACAGTAATCCGCTTTCAAGCATCGTGATATCTGTTTATTTTGTGCTCTGCGATGGGTCCATATAATTCGTTCATTTGAAAAAAGTTCTAAATACTTCAGAATTTTTTCATTAAGTACTCCATTTCAATGGAATGATGCAGGCGGCTCGTAATAAAATCAATTGCAACACGTTAGTCACTTTCACGCGTTCGCTTCCGACTGAACGAGAGAGCAACATATAAACACACATTGTCGCTAGCATTGCCGCGCTTTTATGTCCACAAGAAAAACCGCCAAATGGGGGATAGCCAAGCAATGTGAACGGCAACGTCAAAGGTAATGGAAATGACCTGTTTACATTCTCGTGTTTCCCAGTTTATTCCCCAAGCCCCTGCTCATCGCCGCGGCAATGGGCCGAATATAAACGCGGTATGACGTTGCCGTTCACATTGCCCGGCTCACATCCCCCATTTGGCGGTTTTGCCTTGCTGGAACCCAACGCTTATGTGATCGATGATGCGGTTGACTTGTTAAACGCAGCAGTATTCGAAAGCCTATCTGCTCGTTGGGAATGAGACTCATTGCTTCGACATAGTTCTAGTAGGAGTAGGAGTCTAATAGGACGGTAGCTTGAGGGATCAGACTTGGGTTTGTTTGGTTTTGGGATGCCAATAACTGTGGCCTCTTTCCGTGTCTCAGGAAAAATTTTGTTGCTCAGAGCGCCATTGAAGATGGCGGTCATTAGCATTATAAGAGGCGCGGGGAGGAGTTTGAACACTCTTTTGGTAATGCTGTTAGAGCCGGGGTCTTTTTGGAGTTTCAGCATCTTGAAAAAGTCTTGCAATTTGTCCGGAGCGACGGGAGACAGAAGATCATCAGGGTCTTCAACGGGTGGGAGCGAGATTCTACGTTCGACTTCAGTGCTAAGCGATTAAGCTCGTGTAGCGTTTCTATAGATTGGAAACTGAGGTTTACATTCTTGAGCAGCGCTATATCGAGGATGTCGGGAAGACGGTGGGGTCGTGAGGGAAATAAGTGGGAGTCATTGGGGCCATGACGTCGAAAAAAAATTAAATTAAAAATTTAGAAAACCCCCAACGTAAAATATAAAAGCAATTATTTAAAAAGTTAAAAATAATACCTTTTGTTGAGCCATCAAATGTTTGTTCGTTGAAATGGCGCTATAATGTCGCGGCGGGGTACCGCTAAGTTAGCAATAACTAAATAGTTAAAATAGCGAACTCATGGTAACTACATTTGCAACAAAAATTTTATCGTACCGAAGCAAGTTGGTCGGAAATGCTGGTAAATTAAGAGAAAGTCAATGAAATGAAGGATCTGACTTACTTAAGCGTTACCCCGCCGCGACATTATAGCGCCATTTCAACGAACAAACATTTGATGGCTCAACAAAAGGTATTATTTTTAACTTTTTAAATAATCGCTTTTATATTTTACGTTGGGGGTTTTTTAAATTTTTAATTTAATTTTTATTTTAAATTTTTGAAACGTAATTTAGTTTCATTCTTACACAAAACTAGCAATGTAATTAAAGGAAGACCATGCAATTAGAGCACTAAAGTTTTTTTTTTTTTAATTTGTACTGATCTATGTTACAGCTACAGTTAAAAAAGGATAAAGATAAAAAAAATGATTGATTGAATTGATTGGTTGTTCATTTGTTTGTTTTTTTTTTTTGTTAATTTGATTGATTGATTTTGAATTGATTTGATTGATTGATTGAATTAATTTTGTAATTAATCATTTTTGTAATCAATACCATTGCAAATCGGCAAACTATCAATAGTCGACTATCGATCAGCGATACTACAGCCGACCAGCGTCCGAACGCAGAGAGTCACCAAAACGCGATGCAGCATCGAAACAGTCGCTAAAACGCGCAATTCCGATACCGCTTCCGAACGCAGAGAGTCGCCAAAACGCGAAGCAGCATTGATACAGTCGTATAATCGTCGATCGCCGATGCTAAAAGTAGCGTATGTGCTTTGGCCTTTGGCCCTTAGAGTTTATAAAATTAATTTTCAAGTTTTTAGTTTTCATATCGTTGGTTAAAAATATTCCTCATTCCCTTTCAATATAGTATGCATTATGCTACTAGTCAAGCCCTTTCATTTGATACCAATATTGAGGAAGTTGTGAAAAAAAAATGTAATTCGCCATCTTGGATTTGAAATTTATCATAGTGTAAAGTATTCTACTAGTGTAGCCCTTTCATTTGATACCCATATTGAGGGAGTTGTGAAAAAATATGTGATAAGTAATTTTGTAACGGCGGCCATCTTGGGCCGATTTTCATCAAACATAGCTAAGAACACTCCCGACTAATTCACCTTTCAAACAAAAAAAAACAAAATCAAAATCGGTTCATCCGTTCGGGAGCAACGATGCCACAGACAGACACACACACACACACACACACACAGACACGTCAAACTTATAACACCCCGTCGTTTTTTCGTCGGGGGTTAATTAAGAAGAGTACAGAGGTTAAACACGATCCTACTTCTGGCAGAGACGATATTACTGTTCCAGGTGGGGTGTTTGGCATTGAAATCGCCCGCTTATAAGATTAAGTCACCCAGGCAGAAGAAGGACAGACAGGTCAGCCTTGAGGAGGATGGGATCCTCCGATGGTGAAGGAGGGACGTATGCGGATATGATTATTAACGGCTGATGACCGATCATGCCGAGCCAGCAGACAGAGACCTCGAGGCAACAATGCCTTTATATAGTATATTAGGATAACGCCCTTGTGACAACGAGACCTGTAGTTGCGAACTATAGTTGGTAATTTTCGGATCTCGATGATGGGGCTTGAGGAAGGTCTCCTGTACGAGGAGGATGTTTAGTTGATGGTCGCGGAGCTACGTAGCGATCTCATCACGCTGGTTGTTAAGGTTATTGGTGTTGAAGAAGCCTAACTTAAGGGATCGGGGTTTAGTGGTACTCGGCCTATCCTTATCTATTGGATTAATAAGGGTAGAGTTTCTTAGGGCATGCGTAATTTCCGAGTACGCCTTGAAAAAACTTTTGGTTCTGTTTTGGCAGGCGATATCCCTAGCTGTAGCTTTAGTAGCGGGGTCGCTTTGTGTAAGCGTTGAATAGCGGATACGGGGATATGTCGCAGATAAAATCGCAGAGAATCTCTTCTGGAGAGGTTTCCTTGAGGACACGGCGGATCACACTCGGGTGGATTTATTTTCTGGAAGGGAGTAACTTTCATCATGGCGGTAAGTTCCTTGTAGTCATTGAATGTGGGAATTTACACTTTAAGGCCCTGGTAGGTCGACCGAGCGTTTCTGTATTTGATCTTTCGATCATTGCACATCTTTGACACGTCGGTTAATTTAGCCTTGTCCTAGATAAACCAGCTGTTGGTTTCTACTTTGAAACAGAAGCATTAATAAGGGCAGGAATGGACGTGGGGCTAGAGGGATGGCTGCCCTCTGGAAAAGAGGCAGTTAGAACGGTTACGGCTTTTTTGGCCTTGGTGACCTGGCCTCCCAGGTCACCAAGGCCAAAAAAGCCGTTTCCCTTCTTCCTCTTACCTCTCTCGCCGACAACTTGTTAGTCGTCGTCAGAGGAGGCGGAAGCCGAGAGGAATTCCTCAAAGTCGGAGGGAGGGGCTAGAGGGGGGGCATCTACGGTGTGCACGCCTAACTCATCGGGTGGAGTGGCCTGAGCATTGTGTGACCCTACCTGCCGGGTTTAGAACTGAGTATCTATTGGTAAGCCCTAAGCTTGTAAACTCGTCACCAGTCTTATTGTGCAAACGGGGCCCTAGCCAGTCTAGTGCATAGAAGCAATTGCTATAAATGTATTTTATGTTTTATGGAGGGATTACTCGCTGTCACGTGAGAATAATCAAATTAGTCCATTGTTTCGTTTACTGTTTAACTTATTCTTATTTTATTTATATTGTTTCATGTCGTTGCATACATGCTTTTTGTTTTTTGCATTACATTATTCAATTTGTTCTTGTCAGTATCACCCTATTAGCAACTTTAGCTTTTTAAGTTACCATGTTTTACTTAAGATTTACGCTACCCACGGTGTCAGACCATATTTATATATTTTTCCAATACAGCTTATAATAATTATTCTCTTACACTACACTTTATCCATTTACCACAACAATCTTGTTTATTTGCATCTTTTATCAATCTGTGAGTTCTTTTACTTAGTTTATATTATGATATTCTTATTTATCGTTAGTAAATTATCTATTCAATGATGTCTACGACATACTTAAAGGTTGGTTTTTGGAACGCGGGTTCACTGGGCACAAAACACGACGAGTTTGTAGCAGCATTACTGGGTTTAGACGTCGACATTATGGCCATTAATGAGACGTGGCTGCGAACAGGGGAAGAAGGGCGCGCGCCCTCCGTACCCGGTTATAGGCTACGGCATATACCGCGCCCATTGTCTGTCAAGAAGGGACGTGGTGGCGGTGTTGGTTTTTATATCAAGCACGGAGTAAATGTTCGAAGTCACTCATACTCAGCTAGCCCATTGCACACCACGGTCGAACAGATGTGGATAACAATTAGTGTTCGCGGTATTAAGCTAGCAATAGGTACCGCCTACCGCCCGCCCTGGCAAGATGTTGATCTTTTCCTAGACGCTGTATCTGGTTCTTTAAACTCTCTTACGAATTGTGAGTACACGATATTGATGGGTGATTTTAACATAAACATGCTTAATGACACAGACTCAAAGACGGACAAGTTAGTCTCATTTTTGAACTGCCTAGGTCTTAAACAGTTGGTACAGTCACCCACACACTTTACAGCGACTGGCAACTCTCTGATAGACATCATCTGCACAAACATTAAACCACGAACTGTATCAGTTGATGTAATACCGGATCTAGGTGCGCACGCGTTGATTTCCGGTGAGTTCAGTTTTAAACGTCTGAAAATTCCATCGCGAACCATTACGTATCGACCGCTAAAAGACATTGTTGGGGAATTTTTTGATCAAGACCTCAACTTACTTAACTGGGAATCGTTAACCGAGCTGCACGATGTTAATACTATGGTCAATGAATTTAACTCAAATTTACTTACATTATTTGATATCCATGCACCTCTAAAAACTATTGTTATTAAGGAGTACTGTTACCCTTGGATTACTGATAATGTTAAATACATGATGCATTTGAGGAATAAAGCACATGCAGAGTATTTAAAAAACAAAAAAACAAATTCTAAAAAACTATATTACAAACAATTGAAGTCACTTGTTACTAGGTCTCTTTTTCTCGAAAAATCAGCGTACTATAAACACAAAATCAACAGTCAAATAAATGACTCCAGAGCGCTTAAGTCTACCCTGCTCCCATCAAAACACAAAGAATTACCTCTGCACTTTGACGATCCTGACAAAATTTGTGACCATTTTCTGAATGTGCCAGGTGAGGATGTAATTAGTGATTCATTGCTTGCATATTTTAAATCCACGCGAAACAATGGTTCCACGTTTAGTTTGAAACCTACAACACGCAAGGAAATCGCAAACATACTGGCTACTATCAAATCGAATGCTGAAGGTTGCGACGGTTTCACCATAAATATGATATTACTTACACTACCCGTAACTTTGGACGCCGTGACTGCTTTAGTAAACACATCGGTCACATCCTCATCTTTCCCTGGGTTATGGAAAATTGCCAAAGTACACCCATTGCCGAAGACTCCTAACGCTCTGGACTTGAAGGATCTTAGACCTATAAGTATACTGCCGGTACTTTCTAAAGTTTTAGAGAAAGTAGTATGTGCGCAATTGGTTAAATTTCTGGAGACAAATAAAATCCTCCCAGATGTTCAATCAGGGTTTAGGAAGGGCCGTAGTACAGCGACGGCTTTATTGGATGTGACAGACAACATCTTGTCAGCTCAAGATAACGGGATGTGCACTCTTTTAGTGTTGCTTGATTTTTCACGCGCGTTTGATTGTATTAACGTTCCTCTATTATTGTCAAAGATGGCTTATTATGGATTTGACGAGGACACAATTAAATGGTTTGATAGCTATCTTAGCGATCGTACGCAATTCGTTGAAATACGTCGGGCGGATGGTTCAACAGTTGTTTCTAGACATCGCTCAGTGGGAAGAGGGGTTCCACAGGGCTCGATTCTTGGGCCAGTACTGTTTATTTTGTATTGTGCCGATATAGTTAAAATTATAAATAAATGCAAATACCATATTTATGCCGATGACACGCAGATATATATATCATTTAAACCAGAAGACTATGAACAAGCATTAAATGATCTTAATACAGATCTTGAAAACATAGTACAATGGTCCAACGCCAACGCGCTTGCACTGAACCCTACAAAAACTAAGTATATGCTTTTTGGAACCGAAAACCAGTTAGCTAAAATTAAGCCCTGCGCCGGCTGCGTGACAGTTATGGGAGAGCCTATAGAGCGGGTCTACGAAGTACGTAATCTAGGTCTTATAATGGACACGGAACTTCGTTTTCACAAACACGTGTCTGAGTCTATCCGTAATTGTTATTATAGACTTAAGATTTTATACAAAGCCCGTCCCTATCTTAGTGAAGAATTGCGGGTATTGCTTGTGGAGTCTTTGGTTTTATCAAAGTTGAATTATGCGGACACGGTGTATGGCCAACGTCTACTGTCAAAAACTGTAAGGATGATCCAAAGACTTCAAAACGCCTGTGCACGCTTCTGTTTTAAAGTTCCCTTTAGGGGACATGTTACACCGTTCTTCAATGAGCACAATATTTTAAAAATGAAAGCTAGACGTAAACTCCACCTGGCGTGCCTACTCTTTGGTGTTATTAAGTCTCACTCCCCTTCTTATTTATATGAAAGACTGTCGTGGACAAGAAGACACAGTATCGGTGAGGGAAGAAAATGTTCTCAACAGCTTTCTATCCCCCGGCACAAGTCGGCGGCATTTAGAGGCAGTTTTCGGTACGCAGCTACTAAATGCTGGAATAATATCCCACCTCCCATAAAGTATAGTAAAAGCAGTTTGACTTTTAAATTAAAATTAAAAGAATTTCTCTTACAACATCAAAAAGATGCTGAAAATGTTCGAGCCGACATATCTGCCATTTGAGTAAATTTTTCTATATATATAATTATGTAGGTATATACATATATTTCTTTTTTATTCCTAATTATCTTTACATTATTTTGCATATTTCATCAATTTTTCATTGTTAATAAATTATACCAAACCGATTATTATTTTATTGATTTTGTTTTAAAGATTTATTATTTTAATCCAGCGCACGTTGGGTATTTATTTATTCTAGTACAAATGGCAACGTTTATTTAATTTTATATGAGTTTTAACATATTTATTATTATATTATTATTAAAACGTACACATACTTCCCTTTCCTATTGTTTTAATATTCTAGTGTATGGCACTCGTGGGCTGCAGCTGAAAATCAGCGTCAGGTGGCGCACTTCGTGGTGTCATCTGACATCATGCTGAGCTGAGGCCCTTTTGGCATTATATTCACCGTTTTCTATTTTTTTAGTTTTAAGGTGTATTTTATTTTAAGTATGTAATGCCAATAAACGCATTTTTCTTTCTTTTCTTTCTTTCTTTCTTAGTGTGACCCGACCGATACTAGGTGTGAAGCTGTAAATGAGTTCGACTAGGAGGCCCTCCAACGCTGAAACAGTAGCTCTCGACTCCAATTGATTGCCTCTTCCTGAAGAAGTAAGGCGGGCGTGATTGAGGTAACCCTTCGTTGGCACCGTAAGGTATCCACCGAGGACCACGAAATTGTGGTTTTTCACTGTAGCTAAGTTGGGCCAAGTAAAGATACACAACAAACGCGGATGACAAGGAATGGGCGATGCAGCCACCGCCTTGAGAAGGCAGCTTTTGATCTAATTGGTAGTCGGCTGACTATAGGAATCGTTGCAGCGGGCGCAACGTCCCCATTGTAAAAAAATATCATCTTGACAAGATCTGTCAATTGAGCTACATTTCATTGCTGTTGATGGGTGGCGACGATTCCGCCCATGGTCCTTTGATGCGTAATTTTATGTATGCCTGTGTAAACTAGTACCCGAAAAAACCACTACAAATATAACCTAAATTGTTTAAATTAGAAAAATAGTCACTTGCTAATAAGAATCGGGTTAAAGTGCCAATCATTATACTATTTACCCTACGTCTGTGATGGGCTTTATAATCAAAGTGTTTACAATTTCATACATAAAATAAAAATACGTAAAGACGTCTTTCTCTCCGACATATTATAAAAGTCACATAAACAAACAACCAGATTCAGCACTACCCGTAGGTCATTAAGTTATTTGTTCCATTTTATCCTTTTTATGGTCTTAGGGTGTTACTACACCGTCTGTCATCGATCGGCATGGCATGGCATCGATCGTCGATCGATGCCATCGATCGACATTGATCGACGTTGATTGATTGGTGTGCTGCTAGCTGCTAGCAGATCAGCCAAAGCTTTGGCTGATCGACGAATACCGTTCAACTAACGAATCGATCGATTGCCGGTCGATGGCATCGGTCGACGTTGATCAATTAACCCCGGCAATAATCCATCAGTTTCTTTCGAAAATCATCAGTTTCTTTAGAAATGTATTTACAAGAGGATGCGTTGGTCAGTTCGATGTTGCTCGTACTATTATTACGGAGACGCAAACGAGCGCGGAGCGCGGGCGGGCAGCATCGTTACACGTTACCGCGAAGAATAATTTCTACGGAGCCGCGGGCAAAAGCTTATAGTACCTAATAAACGCTTGAAAATTATAAATAAACCAATTTATAATCAGGGCAAAATTTGTTTTACTTCTTTTTATAGCTATGTAATGTATGCAATGCTATCTTAATACGTTTAAATATCCATGCCATGCCATCTTTTATATTGATTTGTTTTGTGTGCAATAAATTACATCTATCTTTGTTGGACTGAAAAGTTCGTAGTTAGGCTAGCATAGAAAAGATCTTTTTTTTGTTAGAATTTGATTTTATTATTCAATATAGTCACAAAATACCTACGTAAGGCTGCGTCGCGCCCGAGCAGAGAGACCGCTCAGAACAACCCGCCATTTTTACCACGCACACATTGACATTACGTTTATAGGCATTCTCAAGCAGTTTCAAGCAGACTTCAGACTCGACTGTCACGTGTTGTCTAAATGAATAAATAAGAGACATTGACATTTCACGACGATCGAGAAAATTTGGTTATAAAAAATTGCAAAGAGTTCCAACTAGTGTCAATAAAATTTAATATTGTCACCTCAGATTATAAAACAATAGGCAGATAGACAGCGCGAAACACTGCGAGTGAAGCCATAAAAGCAAATACAAATTCAAAAACGAATACCTACAATTCGCTTCGCGTTTTACTAACACGAGCCAGTACAGCACGAAGCGAAGCATTGTTAAAAAAAAAACAAATACTAATATAAATAAAAATTCAAAAGCGAATACAAACACGAGATTGTAGGTATTCATTATTGAATTTGCTTTCGTGGCTTCACTCGCAGTGTTCCGCACGATATATCTGCCTTTTGTTTGATAGTCTGAGGTAACAACATTAACCATATAAAAAAACAAGCGCTTTCTTAAAAAAAATAAGGAAGTCGCCAGCCTAAACCAAACAAATTAAGTCATCCCTTAATTTCACCTAAGCATAAATTTATCATGTTCCGATATTGTTCCACCATTTTTAAATCAACATCTTCTGTTTTGTTATCTGAGATTAATAAATTCCTAAAGTAGGTAACTGCATTAAATTAATACAGTCTGACTCGACAATGTATGTATAACAGCTTGTCTGCATTTTTCTGCAACACTAAATTATTTAATATATATAATGAAATATTATGGATAATTTTGTCATTATCCTGGCAACTGTAAACGCACACAGAGGCAACGTGTTTTTACAATGCTGTCACGCACACCTGTCAAAAAACCGTGCTTCCCATGTTTGTTCCGTTCCGTCTATCTGCCTATTGTTTTATAATCTGAGGTAATCTCGTACAAAATGACAACTGAATGACTGACTTAGGGCGGGTTGTTTCAAACAGTCGGTTAACGTTACATACGGACGGTTAAAAAGTTACTATTACGTGCGATGTTTAACGTACGTTAAATGTAACGGGTTGTTTCATAACACAAAAATCCGTCAGTTAAAGTTATTGCTTCAACTAACCATTACTGACCGGTAATAGTCAAAAATGGCGCTAACTATCGTCAAATCAAAAAAATGGGTTATTTCACAAAATCATACGTCAAAAAGTTACTATTACCATAACCGACCAGTCATCGTAATTTTGTGTTGTCAAACAGCTACTTCAATCATCAAAATATTATGGAATCTCTTTTTGAATAACTTTAACTGACGGATTTTTATGTCATGAAACAACCCGTTACATTTAACGTACGTTAAACATCGCACGTCATAGTAACTTTTTAACCGTCCGTATGTAACGGCAACCACCTGTTTGAAACAATCCGCCCTTAAGCGGTAATCTGCTAAAATTTTGACAGTTCCTTTGATCAGTGACCTACCATTAGAATATCATTGTGCAGTCATTGCTTTTAATTCGACTAATGATCGACCTAATCAAAGGATCGACCATTTTAAATTTAGCAGATTACGAACTTTTAGCAAAATGACGATGGGATCGTGCTGGAATGACGAAATTATAAAAATAGCAGACTTGGCCGTGGCCCCCTAATTCTTACAGTTAGACTTACTTATATATTATTAGCTCATGTATGAACTAGATGTGTGATGGAGTTTACAATTCTTATTTATGACATTAACAAAAATACTGATTATGGAATGGATATAAAAATAAGTTGTATGTGTGTGTACGAATGAGTGTCTGTAAGTAGGCGTAAGTGAGTGTGTGAATGTGAGTGAGTATGAGTTTGTTTGGGTTGGTGTAGGTATACGAGTGTTTGGGGGTATTAAAGAGGGGTGTATTTGTGAGGGTTGAGATGTGGGTTAGCGAATTGGAAATAGGCTTGCGATTGCCCGCAACTCACCTGACTTTAAGTGAGGATGACCCGGTTCACTCGAACCTTGAATATACCCAGATTAAATTTATTGGAGAACAGAGAGGCAGGCAGTGAATTCCAGTCTGCCAGTTACCACAATAAATGTGGAAGCAAAGCGCTTGGTTCGAGACCATGAAACTTCAACCGCACAGCGGTGACACAAAATATAGAGCGCAACGCAGCCTTACGTACTTTGTGGCGGTGACGCTTGGCCGTATTTCTGTTCGTCCGATAATAGAATGGGGATGGGAAGTCTTAATGACTCTTGAAGTCGTTGTCAATGAGCCTCTTGGCACGTCTATCAATTAGCTTCCAACGCCTTCAGCGTGTATTTGGCTAATCCATCCACTTTCTGCACTTCTGCTCCGTTTAATCTTCTTATATATAAAAATGAATCGCTAAATGTGTTGGTAAGCGCATAACTTGCGAGCCGCTTGACCAAATTGGATAATTCTTTTTTTATAATATTCCTTGAAGTACGAAGATGGTTCTTACGGAGAGAAAAAAAATAAAATAAAAAAAAAACTTTTGTAGGGTAGGTGTAGGGTAGGTGTAGGGTAGGTGTAGGGTAGGTGTAGGGTAGGTGTAGGGTAGGTGTAGGGTAGGTGTAGGGTAGGTGTAGGGTAGGTGTAGGGTAGGTGTAGGGTAGGTGTAGGGTAGGTGTAGGATAGGTGTAGGGTAGGTGTAGGGTAGGTGTAGGGTAGGTGCAGGGTAGGTGTAGGGTAGGTGTAGGGTAGGTGTAGGGTAGGTGTAGGGTAGGTGTAAGGTAGGTGTAGGGTAGGTGTAGGGTAGGTGTAGGGTAGGTGTAGGGTAGGTGTAGGGTAGGTGTAGGGTAGGTGTAGGGTAGGTGTAGGGTAGGTGTAGGGTAGGTGTAGGTAAATAGGCAGGTAAGTAGGTAGATCGGGACAGGACAACGTCTTTTTTTTTTTTCTGTCGGGTCAGCTAGTAAATAATAAAATAATATTTCTAAGTACAAAGGATTAGTTTCAAAGTTTTCTGTCCACGTATCTTTACTACTCGTAATATTATAAAGTTGAAGAGCTTGTTTGTATCTGAACCCTGTTAGGGCATAGAAAATACGTAGCATTTTCACAAAGTTAAAATTCATTAATAACATTAAGAAAAAAAAGCTTTTTACAAAAAAGACAACCGCCTTCAAAAAGTGAAAAATAACTTTAGCACAGAACACACATTGACTTTAGTTTCGAAATCCAGTGGCTTTGTTCTGTTTGTTGTTTTGTATTGCCACCGACTTCCGAAACTAAAGTCAATGTGTGTTCTGTGCTAAAGTTATTTTTCACTTTTTGAAGGCGGTTGTCTTTTTTGTAAAAAGCTTTTTATTTTTCGCTTTTTAGTACCTCCTCATTCAAATCTATTGAAAGTTAACTACTACTAAGATTGATAAAACTAAAACCTCGTCTATGTAAAATTTTTGGGTATTTGTTGATTTTTCAAAAAGTGCTAAATCAATTTCGTTAAAATTTATATGGGACCACCCCTGAAGCATACCCTATCTATAAAAAAAAGAATTTTCAAAATCGGTTCACGTTTGCCTGAGAAATCGCGTAACAAATCGCGCACATACTTAATGCAAATTTAAGACTTATACGGTTTTCTCATGGATGCCATGGTCAGAACTGGACCAAATTAAAATGGGACCACACGGGAAGCGCTAGCTTCCAAATAAAAAAAGAATCATCAAAATCGGTTCACCCAGTCCCGAGAAATCAGGAAACAAACATAAAAAAAAAAAAAAAAAAAAAAAAAAAAATACAGACGAATTGATAACCTCCTCCTTTTTTGAAGTCGGTTGAAAACAATTCTTATTAGGTTTACAAACTACCTATACTACCTCCACATAATATATAAAACAATGTCGATCTTTCAAACTACGCAACGGATTTTAATGCGGTTATCATGAATAGATAGAGAGATTCAAGCGGAAGGTTTTGAAGTACATTGATATTGTTTTTGTTTATTTGTTGAAATATGACGATATTATTCAAAGTAAAAGTATTTTTTGAAGAGTTGACTGCCTATCGCTGGGACATTCAACTTTTGTGAGAATCCACTCAGTGGATTCGAGAATGGTTTAGATTCACAATTGGACCGGCAGGTGGTGCTATAGTCGGGTTACAGGGGACAACGTTTGCCAGGCCCGCTACTCGCTAGTTTTTATATATAATATAATCAACTAACTATACTCACAAAAGTTGAATGTCCCAGCGATAGGCAGTCAACTCTTCAAAAATTGCTTGCGCATTATTTATCCCTTTTTATATCATGTCATATCTCATTTTAACCCTTTCTCGCCGCGTCGTTTATATCGAACACGATGTAACGAAACCATAGCTCGATTCAGGATTTTGTACTTAACTGAACAGCGCCATCTAACGGTCGGCCGCGAAAACTGTGATCATTGTAATTTTTTGCTTTCTTTTTTATATACCTACTAATAATATTGCAATATTGCATTGTCACGCGATATACATATCGATACCTTTAGGCTCAAAGGGCGTATCCATCAAAACACGACTTTTCAGTAGAACAAAAAAACAAAAAAAAATAAAAAGTTTTTTAACATAACTTTTATGTGCTTATAACTATAGAAAAATAATGTATTGCAAAAGGTCTTAGAATTTTGAGATAAAGAATGTCGTAGAATAATATTTAAAGTAAATCTAATAAAATAAGGTTCCTATACACCCAAATAAATAAAACATGTCGGTTACGCTAAAAAAAATGCTCCTAGACAAACAACTAAGGTTGTAATGGTATTGTGTACTACATCAACTAATAATTTGTGATGTAAGTCACAATCATATTTGTATTTACGAATGTGTGTGTGATGTAAGAGAAATATTTCTAACCAATATTAGGTGTAAGTATTGGTTGTAGTATTTCTTACTAATGATTTTGAACCGACTTCAATAAAAGGAGGAGGTTCTCAATGTTCCTGTTTTTTTAGGTTTGATGTAAATGTTTAATGTTTGATGATCACTTCCCATATTAATTTTATGATATTTATTAGGGGTATATAAGGGTGCAACATTAAGGATCACTTAATTTTTTGGTGTTACCGTTTCTTCATTAATTTGGATGTAACGAAGTAGATACCAATAAGCGAAAAAAAACATAAATACAAAAAAGACACCCGCCTTCAAAAACTTGAAAGTTAAAAATAACTAATTTCGGAAATCAGTATCAACCCAGAACTACAGACAGAACCAAAGCCGACTTGCGAAGTTAAAGATATATTTTTTTAATGTTTTTGTAGGCAGTGGTCTGTTTTTAAATTGTAAACTAAGGTAGGTACTTAGGTATGCAGTGCAATATGTTTATTGTCTTATGAAATAAATATTTATTATTATTATTATTAGATGCGGTTAAATTTTTTACAATTTCCATGCAACTATGTATTGTAGTATATCAAAAAAAAATGTGTTGTAAAATTGGTCATCAGCTTCACGTCACTGGGAACATGAAGCTAAAAAGAAATGGAAACCACCCCTAAAGAAGTCGGTCAAGTCGTCATCCTAATCCAGCAAGGGGTATCTCAGCGTACCTACTATCGCTTGACAGCTTAATCTGAGGCAGTCTCGTGTCTCGAAGGTATACAAGAGGCTCAGGGAAACTGGTAACTTAGTCCGGAGACCAGGATCTGGACGACAGTGATGTACTTAGGTGAGATATGACTGATTTATTGTCACCTCTTCTCTACGAAATCGGCACCTGACTGGCTTGAACATCCAGCACCAGCTCAGAGAAGTCCGAGTGAGGGCTGTCAGTGAGTGGACAGTGAGGCAAAAACTTAAAGAAGGGAACTTGATCCCAAAAAGACCAGCCACAGGACCAAAATTGTCTTCAACCCACCGACATGCCCGGCTTCAGTTTGCTTGCGATCACTTAGGCTGGCCATACACAGACTAATCGAGCAGTTAGGCATTGATCAACATACACGGACCGCTCGAGCAGTCATAGTCAACCGCCTGAAGCTGCCATTGATAACTGCTCAACAAGCAAAACAAAAATCGTGCAAGCGGGAGGTGCGCGTGACGTGGAATGAAGAGCGCGGGTGGGGAGACTGCGAGAGCAGTCGACAGCTCGAGCAGTTAGTGTATGTCTGGCGTCTACTTAACCGCAGGATGAAATTTCACCATGCGACTGACCGCCCGAAGCAGTCGCGACTGCTCGAATGATTCCGTGTGTGTACGTAGAAGACTATAGTTCACCATGCAGTCGCAGCTTGAAGCAGTCGATCCTGACTGCTCCAAGCTGCCCGTGTATGGCCGATCTTAGATTGCGAAATGGAGCAATGAAGCTGAGTGCTGTTCTCAGACGATACCAGCATGTGCCTGAATGGTAGCGACCGTCGACAAAAAGTCTATAGGAGACCCGGGGAGCGATTCGCGCAATGCTGTTTTCCGGAAACAGTGTCATACGGGGGTAGATCCTGTATGATGCGGGCGAGGAATTTTAATATAATTTAGGTCGTAACCACCAAACCACCAAACACCACCACCAAACTTGATAAAATCTCGGGTTGTATAAGGCAAGTAAAAACCAAATTTTAAAAAAGGCTAAAGACGTAAACGCCAAATTTGATAGATCACGGGACATACAACCAGATCTTTAACTTTATTTTCCTATTACGACCTTTGCTGTAACAAGAAATTTAATATTGTTCATTTACGGCACAATTTACAATAAAAATATGTTTAGCGATCCAAAAATTGTGGGTTGTATCCACCATATTTTTGCGAATTTCGGGACTTTAAATAGACCAATCGAAAGAGGACGAAAAACTAAGTATGACTGCATTATTAACTCATTTTGGCCAAAATGGTGGTTACGCCCTTTGAGCCTAAAGGCGAAAAGGCGAAGGCGAAGGCGAGGCGGGGGGAGGTCGATATGCGTGCGAAATTTAAGCTCAATCGAAAACTGGGGAAGTGTGTCAAATTTATCTTGCAAGATTCCATTACAGACAACGGGACAGGTGAAACTAAATAATAAAATAATAATAATAAATTCATTATTCAATCACAAATGTTGCAGGTACGTACAGGTAGGTACTTAGACTAATTCAAGTATGAAACATTCGTGAGAGACTGGAGCCCGAAGAAGGTATTGAATACCTGTGTTACGGGTCACCAGGGCCTCAAGTCTGCTATTACAATAGTGTCAGAATGGTATAGAATTGATTTCATAATTGTTGATTTTGACAAGTTTAGTAATCTACTAATATAATGGCGTCATTATGACTTTCCAATGGTCAACTACTGACACGCCATTGAAAGAAATGACAAAGAATGGTAATCTCTGAGATTGAGCTTGAAAATCTGAGATTGTCACAAATAAAACCTACAGAGTCAATACAGTAGCAGCCCTAGTGAGTTTGGCAAGTTTAGGTAATTATTTTTGAAAATGGCGGGAGCGGACTTTCTGTAACCTCTATATTTTGTGATATAGTTGCCATCGAGGGCGATACAACGAATATAGCGGTCTTACAATTTTTCGATACCATTTTTATAGCACGATTTGCCTACAGCCTCAAAATAGGCTTCGGAAAGGCTTCTTAGGGAAAAAAAACTAAGTGCATCAGATTTGCTTTGCCAAATGTTAAAAATAGTGAGTGTGACGTAGTATTGAATAAAGAGAAACTGGAATTTGTCGATAAAACCGTTTTTCTGGGAATGACGCTCGACTCAAGGCTACAATGGGGTCCTCATTTAACATCTCTCGCAGGACGGCTAAATTCGGCAGCATATGCTGTCAGAAAGATCCGGCAATTTACTGATGTGGATACCGCGAGACTGGTCTATTTTAGTTACTTTCATAGTATTATGTCTTACGGTATTTTATTGTGGGGACGAGCTGCAGACATCGATTCTATTTTTATTCTGCAGAAAAGAGCCATCAGAGCCATTTACAATCTGCGTATGCGCGATTTTCTAAGGGAACTGTTTAAGGAAATTAACATAATGACGGTGCCTTGTCAATACATCTATGAAAACATCATGTACGCTAGAAAAAATCTGCATCTTTTTGATAAAAGAGGTGACAGACATAATTATAATACTAGAAATAGGGACCAACTAGTTCAACTAGGTTTCAGACTGGCTAAAGTAGATTCGTCTTTCATGGGGTACTGTTTAAAGTGTTACAATAAAATACCTCCCCACATTGTTCAACTAAATGAGATAAAATTTAAGTCTTGTATTAAACGCACACTATGCAACCGAGCATATTATAAATTGAGTGATTACATCACTGATAAAAATGCTTGGCTGGATGCTGGTCTAGCTCCACAGCCATAAGGGTTCATAGATTGATTGATTAGCATTTATAACAATTTTTGGAGCTGCTGAAGATGTAGATCTAAATTATCTTTGCATTGTATAAACTCAATGTGTTAGTATTATATAATTTTTCGTAGCACATACATGTGAGCACTATGTTCTTTAAAGCTACCATTTACGAGGTATACCTCTCATTGACTTGAATATGCCCTGGCGGTTGGGAGAGTCATGCTCACTTGAATGTCTCGCTGCCGGTGGCGCACGTGTTGGATCATTCAGTTCCCTTCAAAATGGTTGAGCTAAATGGTGCCGATCCATGCGTCATGTTCGTGAACGGACGCCGTCGGTTGGGACTGGTCATCTCTTAGCTGCCTCGGTTATTTTAAATTTTGGTTTGAATTGTTATTATAACTATATTTGTCTCTAGACCTCTTTTAACATGCAAGGCATGTTACATTGTTCTCACATTGTACCCTTAGATTCAACATGAATGATGTAGTAACCTAAATTTGTAAAATTTATCTGATTTTAAAAGAGTATTCATGGAGTTTCTTGCTCGTTCTTCTCCATAGAAACCTACTGTTTGGAACGAGCAACTAGCTTCAACTTTATGACTGACTGACTCTGACAATTCAAAAGTACCTGTAAATGGTTTAATTGAAATAAATGATTTTGAGTTTGAGGTTTGAGTTTGCTTCAGTTTCGGCGCTTACCTTTTCAACGACGCAACATTTTTGTCCAGCAAGCATCCTCTTGAGGTCTGAGAACAGGAAAAAGTCGCTGGCGGTCAGATCTGGAGAATATGGTGGATGCAGAAGCAAATCGAAGCCCAATTCATAAAATTTTGCCATCGTTTTCATTGATTTGTGACACGGTGCATTGTCTTGATGAAACAGCACTTTCTTCTTCTTCAAATGGGGCCATTTTTCCGCAATTTCGTCCTTTAAACGCTCCAATAGCGCTACGTAATAGTCGCTGTTTATGGTTTTTAACTTTTTAAGATAGTCGATGAGTATTATACAATTCGCATCCCAAAATACTGATGTCATAACCTTGCCAACCGACTTTTACGTCTTTCCACGCTTTGGAGTCGGTTCATCACGTGCAGTCCACTCGGCTGACTGCCGATTGTAGGTACTCCGGTGTGAAATGTTGGAGCCATATTACATCCATTGTCAAAAATTCGGGTTTATTACGATTGAACAGCTCCAAACACTGCTCAGAATCATCAATTCGTTATTTTGTGCGTTGACATTCCGTATTCTACTCACTTTGCAGACAAACAATTTTTTTATATCTAAGGGAAGGCAACTGCCCCCTCTCCGCCCCATCTCCCTTAGCGACGCCCTTGAATAATTGGTGTACAAAGTAGCCAAGTAGTTCCTTCTGCTCCTCCTCCTTCAGTCGTTTACTCACTATGCTGAGCGTCATATTCGTGATGAGCCCAACTAAACTTTTTGCCAAGATAAGATTTGAAATAGGTCTCTATACAATTCCTCATTGATCTTGTAGGCATAACCTACGGAATGCCCGTATCCTGAAAGATATTAGTAAGGATTTTTTGGACGTCTTTCGAACATATTTTAGGTATTACCTACCTCTGGTATTTATCTCAAAGCTAGCAAATAGTATATCTAGATTTAGGACACCCTTAGGGTCAATTCACACCGGAATGGCAGCAGTCGGCAGCGGCCCGGCGATCAGCCACGCGCCTTCGCTTATACGCGGCGGTAATCGGCTCGCGGAGACGCGCGGCGTCACGAGCTGCCGCTTACTCTTGCAAATCTTTAAGCTATACTATTTCTAGTTCTAGAAATAAAGTTGAAAATGATTTGTCAGCCAAATTGCCTGCCACTGCGCTGCCGACCGCTGCCATTCCGGTGTGAAATGACCCTAAGGGCCTTACAGAGGTACCAACTTAATTATCTGTGAAATGGCACTTTGTAAAAGACATCATACCTACAGTCGTCTTTTGCTTGAACTATTAAGTTTGTTCACGAACAGCGCCACCACTCATTTTACAGATAACTTAGACTGTATACCTAACCATATTGTTTAGCGTTACACCTCTTTTGTAAAAAGAACTGAACATGTGATGCTGTTAATTAATTTGGAAAAATAAACTGATTTCTTTTCTTCGATTCTATATTCAAAGTTTATAAAAAGAAATCAATCCAAACAACGGCGTATTTTTGTCATTATAATTTTAAAACTCATCATAAAATCATCTACTAAAAACGATAAAAATTAATAAATTATTTTCTTAAACCTTTCAGAACCACATTCAACTTATCTCAAAATTATAGGCAATAGCTTTATTTTAGTATTTTAATATAATAACAATTTATATTATATCAGGATGTTCGGAGGAGGATTCGGAGGTAAGTTGCATTTTATTTTCAATTTGTGTCCTCTTTGCAGTAACAGAATTTCCAAGCATTCCCGGCAGGCGGGAAGACCTGCCGCAAGAGGAATAAAACCTAGCGGGAACCATACTTTGCATGGATACGGGGTATGTGAGACGGGTACGTGACCGTACCTCTACCTAAGTTTGACTGGCGGCTACCTAATTGGTATGTATCTAGGACCGTACCTACGTTTGAATGGCGGCTACCAAATTGGTATGTATCTAGGACCGTATCTTAAGTTTGACTGGCGGCTACCAAATTGGTATGTATCTAGGACCGTACCTACGTTTGACTGGCGGCTACCAAATTGGTAGGTATCTAGTATCTATTTTAGGTGGGTGGTCTTCGTCAAAATCATTTCATTCCCTGACATTTTTTCCATTACATAAAATACCGATGCCTTATAAAATTCAATTCCACAGGTTGCGGCGGATTCGGTGCATCCCAGGGCTACAGTGGTCCTCAGGGCTATGGCGCCGGCTTCGGGCAGAACTTTGGACAAGGATTCGGAGGAATGGGCGGAATGCAAGGCCAAAGCGGATTCAGGCCCGGTTCTATGAGTAGCCAAGGCGGATTTGGAGGACAATCCTATAATAGTAGCCAAGGAGGATACAGCAGCGGTCAAGGCGGATACGGCGGGAGTATGCAGAACGGCATGCAAGCGTCAAGTCAGGGCCAAGGCCAGAGCGGATACAGTAGTCAGCAAGGAGGCTACGGAGGCCAAGCCGGTTACGGCGGAGGGAGCTACCAAAGCGGATACGGGCAATAGTTCTGTTCTAGTTCTGTCGAATGTGCAATATAGTTTACCTATAAGTGTAACCAGTTGTGACTAAAAGTCAGCGTTAACGTCATGTGTTAATAAAATGTGTTTTAGTTGAGTTACGAATGTTTTTGATTACACATTTATGTCGTCGAACACCACTACCTGAATAACATACAACATACTACTACAGTCCTGGTAACAAATACATGACCGGCTTCCTTACACTGACTGGTAGGAATAGTGGGTGTGGCACTCATTACATATAGCATTGCTATTATTTCCTCTCATACTGGTAGGGAACAGAGGGTGTGGCATATTTTTTTATTATTTCCTCGTACTGGTAGGAAAAGAGGGAGTGGCACTCTTTATTACACATACCATCGCTGTTATTTCCCCTTACACTGGTAGGAATAGTGGGTGTCACTATTACACAGCATTGCTATTATTTCCTCTCATACTGGTAGGGAATAGAGGGTGTGGCACTCTGTATTACACACAGCATATTTTTTTTATTATTATTTCCTCGTACTGGTAGGAAAAGAGGGAGTGGCACTCTTTTATTACACATAGCAATGCTATTATTTCCTCTCATACGGGTAGGAATAAGGGCCGGCGCTCACTGCCGGCATGGCACTGCACGGAATGGCACGGCGTGCTTCGGCAGCTCGAAGGACGCTTTGGCATGCCGCGTCACGTCGTGGCGTCCAGCAGCAAGCTCTGCCACTTCTCCCTTGCCCCCCGCACCCCACTCAGACTGCGCGCATTTGCCAAAGACACCGCCGCACCTATTTCAAACCTTATTTCAATTAGTTTAGCTGTCATAATCCTATGACTTGTGAGACTCGGCGGCCTGCCACGGCACGTTGCGGCATGCCACAGCACGTCGTGGCGTGCCGCAGGGCGCCGCGGTATGCCACGACGTGCCGCGGTATGGTTGTATCGAAATAAAGCAATATTAGTTCTAAACTCGATGAAATAAGATTCAAAATAACTTGATTAGTAATAGAATCCTTTGCCATGACACGCCGTGCCGTGCCGGCAGTGAGCGCCGGCCCTAAGGGTCTATTCACACAGACCAGCTCGGAGAGCATCGGCCGGCGGCGCTCTTTTCATAGAGCCTCGCGCTTCCGCGCGAGCGCAGAAAAGTATGTCATCAGAGGCAGCCGGTCGGCGCCTCTTATTATTTCACACAAAGCGCGTTTGGTTTGCTTTCAAGCATTCTCAATAATAATATTCAAAACTGATTGATTCAAAACTCTGTTTTAAACGTGATAAAAAACTGCTCTCCTCTCCGAGCTGGTCTGTGTGAACGGACCCTAAAGAGGGCGTGGCACTGGCACTATTTATTACACACAGCATTGTTATTTTTTCTCCTCACACTGGAAGGAATAAAGAGGGTTTCAAACAACACATTACAAGGACTCCTTACTAGGCTTACTACGACCATTTCCCGCCAACAAAATGTATGCAGTTTACGCGCGTCCGTGCTGGTCGGGACCAAATTGATTGCGCAACCAAGCGGACACCTTAATTATTGTAGAGATATATAACGTTTGTGACTTGGTTAGGCCTACAGGTGAGATACTCTCTATAGAGTGGCATTCATTTTGCTGGTGGCGGCGACTGGTTGCGCCGCCATGGTGTGCCGGTGAAATGTAGCCCTAAAGCTTAAGGTACATACAATGCAAAGCCCTAAAGGCTGTAATAAAATTGTGCTAGTGTTCTTTAATTAAATAAATAGTGCACCTTACTTGAGAATGTCACATCTATCACATAATGTAACTACAGACATGATGACATGACATCTACATAATGAAACAACAAATTCATAAAACAATAGTATTTATTTTTCATTGTATTACATCTCGTCCACCTGCATTTGTCATAATTTTCGACATAACGTGTCGCGTCTCATTCGATCAACTAAAGGCAACGGAAAATCAAGCACAATGTTTCTTTATATAAATCTATCACGTATGAGAAAATCTACCTTCTGTTTATTATAGAAAAATACACGTCCCCAGTGCTTTAACCACCTAATCTATGACGAACGCACCATCTACCTGAAAGAAAGGCGTAAGTGCAAACAATACTCTATTCTCTATAAATACCACGCCCAATTTATGTAGGCTACAAACTATAATGATTAAATTTCAGCATTTGCAGTTACAACTTTCTTCAAGGTGCTGGTATAATTTATACTTTTTTTATCGGTACACTGTGCATATTAATTAGACTGTGATCATAAAATTACATTATTTTACTTTATAACAAACGCACCCTCATAATGATGTTATAATTTCCCATATTAGTAGTCACTATGATTTAAATCTTACATCTGTCCAAAATAAATAAAAATTCAAACATCTAAATAAATATATTTAAGTTCTACTATTTACATCTCTAACAATTATATACACAGATCAATAATTTATATTATATGTAATAATAAAACGAAAAAGCGTTTTTTTTATCTATATCTCAACTAACATTAAAGCATTATAGAAGGCGAATAAACGAACACTATATTATTATAATCATAATTATTATAACTTCGAGATAATCTTACCACCGCACATCGAATTCAAACATAACCAATGGTCGAATCTACACCTCGCACTCTTTACCCTGTCGTTAAGCGATATCAAGAAAATAATTTAGTAACACCTACGTCACATACAGTTTTTATATTAATAACTTGTATTAGATACATCTGTTAGTTAAATTATGATTATGAGCAATAATAATTACAATTAAAACTATTTTAACGGCCATGAAACAAGCGGTTCTAGTCGCCCAGGAAGTCATTCAGCCAGTAACCTGTTTCAGCCAACAAAATGGCTGGTTTATTCACTAATTCACTAATTATTGCTATCAAAATTTCGTTTAACACCTTACAACAATTTATTTTCTTTGTAACATCATGTGTCCAAAGGCAATACAATAAAAAAATGCAAACTCTGAGACTTTAGTACACTTATAATATCAGTGCATCCAATGTAAATAAATGAGACAGTATAAGCACCGCTCAAACTGTCTTTGTAATCGCTTATTTCATGGCCCCACATCCACCTATTGCTTTATCTCAGTTCAAATAAGGTGATAAACAATCGTTTTAAATGATTATAAAACTGTTATTGGCAACATCATTAATCTCATAATATAATGCAATATGGTAATATATCTAACGCGCATGTTGTAACATTCGTATATCTGATATAATAACCAATTATAAGGAACCCTTAGGATTTGTAAATATACCGATATGAATAATTTTATGCTCGAATAAATTTCTTCAATAGCTGCGCAATGACACATTCATAATGTGTGTAAACTGCCATGTACATGAAATTTTTTTTAAATATATATATATGTACTGCAAACAGCAGCTAGCTGCAAATAATACTAATAATTATAAAAAAGAAAACTTGTGCAATCATAATAAGTATAACATGTCAATTAAAATAATACTAAATAATGATTAGATGTAAGTTGGCAACCCGAAAGTTTCGATGACGTCATAAGACTGGTCTATATGTAGGTGGGGCAATGTTCTAGACTAGTGCCGCACGCGTCGCATATCTTTGCGTCTCGCTCGTTGACGAGAGTGCAAGCGGGACACTCGCGCCCTCCCGAACGCAGCGGCTGTATTTCAGGCCCTCTCTTCGACTTTCCGCACATTTCACAGGCTTGCATACTCCCTCTATTCAAGTACGTACAAGTTCCGCATTCCCATTTGTCTCTTTTCACCTCACTAGGTCCGCTATCTGGCCTCTCCCTCTCGCTATTCTGTTGGCTCGGTGTCCTGCTGACGGGTCGTTCTCGTTCGCCATTTTGTTGAGAATGTTTCGGCGGGGATCGACGAACATGGTCCGTTTCGTCGAGTGTTACTATTAGTTGTGCTTTTAGGTCGTAGTTCGATGGATGTGCGTTTGTGACTGAAAATGACGTAATAGAATGCAATTACATTCAGTTGAAAAAAAAAATGGTAAAATGATTGAAGTCGTTTTTTGGAAGTTTAGGTTCACTAGATTTTTTCCGCGACTTCGTCCGCGTGAATTTTGACAATATAATATAGGGATGACATAGCTTCCTATAAGTGAAATAATTTCAGAACCGCACCAGCGTACAGAGATTCAAAAAAAAAAAGCGTGCCAGCCTAGGTCAGACAGTGTTATTGGATTTTTCACTAGAAATATCGCAGTAACAGCCGCGGAGTCTGGATTCGTGCTTAGTAAATGACAATTGGCTTGCCCTCTATGACATGTAACTTTAAAAATAACTGGCGTTATGTGGACGTACTCTACAGGCTAGCTTTTAATTTATTGGTCATCTTTCAGGGGGTCCAAAGTCAGAAATATGCTCAATTTTTGTTCTAGGACCAACTGTGAAATATGAACTTTAATACGTTAACTGCCGGGTCAAAAACGTTAAAGGTAAAACCTCCACTAGCGTCGGACACACGGTGTCCCCCATGGCGCTTAAAGTGTTAAAATATCGTAATAATGAGTACTTTTCCTCCTCAAAGCTGGCCAGTATATTAAATGTTAAAATACACGAGTAACGCGGTGCTTTAAGATATATTACGCAAGATCACTCACCTGGATTACTTTTAGAACTGTGCGCCGTACTATGAACTCCATTTTCTACCGCCTTACTCTTCGGTTTGTCTGCCTCAATAGCCACTAGTTTCGCGGGCTTCTTCACTTTCTTAACTTCAGCCGTGTTAGGCCCCGAACCGTTTACTGTGGCCTTTATAACTTCCTTCCTATCTTTAATATCTTTCTTGGACAATAGCTTCACCTTGTCTGGCTGAATTTTTGGGGTTATCAACGCGTCGGCCTTGGGGTTTCCAACTGGTTCTGGAACTTGTCTCCTCACCTTCAACTCGGACTGTTTTTTTGCCAGCTGCCTTGCTCTCTTCAGTTCTTGTTCCTGTTTCATCCTCATTAAGTTCTCGACCTTCGCCGTTCGATATACCTCCTCGTCGTATGACCGGTCGAGATTCAGGGCTTGCAAACCGTCTTCTAGGTCAAGAGTAGTCGGCTGGTACTTAGCTCTCCTCTCCTCTCTGTCTAACCTATCGAGTGTCCTTGAATCCCTATCGAGTGACGGTGAGAATCGACTTCGTCCTTCTGTTTCTTGATCTTTGCTCGATAAATTCCTAAATACGTAATCCCAGCTCTCATAAGTCCCCATACCGTCCTCTCTCGCCTTACTAAGAGCTGGTTGCGTGTCGGATCGCGGTAAACTCGGCAACGACACATCACTGAGCCCAGATTTAGACGTGCTATTTCTCCGAGAAGTTTCTGGATGTCTCTTCTTGTGGCTTCTTTCTTCGTCTTTGTATCTGTCGAATTTACCGTTCTCGTAAACTGAAGGGGTGTCTAATTCGATAAGTTGCGCGGTTGGTACAGCGGGGTACCTGTACTGTGCCATCGGTGGGTATCCGTTGACAGGGACTGTGGCTGCATGTTTTATTGGGGCGTATACTGGTGTAGGGAGCATGTAGGGTGACTGTACAGGGTAATAGTAGGGGACACCGTAGGGACTCATCATCGGGATGGTGTTGCACTGCGGGAGGGTGACGGGCACGTCGGAGTGCATGTGTTGGGGGAGGGGGTACATCATGTGCGGGAGCATAGAGGGCACCATGTAGGGGGCACATTGTATCGCTGGCTGTAGTTCCTGCTCCGTATCCTCACAAATATGGTTGCAGTGCTGCGTGCCGAGGTACCGGTCGTCGACAAGTCGGTTTCGGTAAGCGTCGGAAGCAATCGTTGTTGGTATGTTCGAGTATATGTCTGAACCTGGAAATAAGACGTTGTATTGGAACTTTGGTTCTTTACTGATGTATCTGTATATTGTGACGTGTGTGACTTAGATTATAGATAGGTCTCCGTGCGCTACGACTAGATACCGATGACGTACTTGTCAATTGGGGCAACAAATACCTAGCGAAAATTCACTAACACGAGCCTGTCTCCTAGCAACCAATGTGACAGGTGGAGGGTACAGAGTATTTTTCACCCACAATTTTTTACGCACAATAGCCTCCTTGCAATTTATTTTACACACACACGGACTAGAAAAAAGAAGGACTCCGCGCCACGCATATCGAAAGTGAAACACCCTAAGTAAGCCAGACCATTGTACAAACATGCCTCACGCACACATTTACATCATAGTCACGGACTAGAAAAAAAAGGATTTCGCGCCGAAAGTATTGACTACACAGACCGTACCGATCTGTGTGTGCGTCTCGGTCCGGCGTACTTTAGGTGCTTCACTTTTGATATGCGTGGCGTGGAGTCCTTTATTTTTTTCTAGTCCGTGTATACACACTACAATATTTAGTTACCTCATTCACGGAGCTATTGTTTATTTATTTATTTATACTTCATGCACAAAGATACAAAGGCGGACTTAATGCCTTAGGCATTCTCTACCAGTCAACCAAGGGTGGTGAAGAGATAACATGGCAGGTGCATTACAAAAAGTAATACTTAAAAAGTAAAAAACAAAAAAAAAGATACATAACCTACACATACATAATTATATACTGGAATATATAAACACCGAAATAAATATATACATACCCATATACAACCCATAGGTATCTATCTAGTCGTAACCCGCGGAGACCTATCAATGATCTAAGGTGAATATTAATGTCATTACTCACTGTCGCTGTACACACACTTGTTGTTCCGCTCTGGGTGCGGGGGTGTGGCGAGACGCGCGGCGGCGGTGTGTGGGGGGGCGGCGTATTGAACTCTCTCGTGCCACACGTCGCGCCACGACACGCGGCTACCGCGGGACCACGATTCCTCCCAGATGTGTGACATTATCTGAACATTAGCATTACGAATTAGTTTAAACAAATTGCAGGTATTTCCATCTCACTTCATTTCAGCCTAAAGACGTCTACTACTGACATAGGCCTCCCCAAGGGGGGATTTTGCCATAATCGCCACGTTTGGCAGGCGGATTGGCGATCGCAGTATGGTTGTTACAAAGGCACAGAGAACGCTGCTGCCCATTCTCTGGTAAGTCCCTTAGTCGCCTCTTACGACACCCACGGGAAGATATGGGATGGTGCTATTCTTTACGTCCGACACCACACGGACCATCCATCCACCTCACTTGCAAATCAATAAATCTAAGATTTTTCTATCACCAGGCCATTTTTGTCCATTTGAAGTAGATTTTGTTCTGTTTGTTGTTTCGTATTGCCGCATATAGTTTTTGAAGGCGGTTGTCTTTATGGAAAAGATTTAATAATACAATCTGTTTAAAAACCTTAAAGATTTTTTTTCTTGTGCTCTTTTTTTTACGCTGTACATCCGAGTCACAATCACGTTTAAAAAAAACACTATAAAAATAAAACTCTCTAAAACATTTCAAACGATATCAATTGCTTTAACTCATTACTTCTTAATTTTATTATATTAAAAAAAAACACAAAATTATCCACACACGTCAACGACTAAAGCACTACTTTCAAATAACAATTAAAATTATTTCATAATATCTAGCGTAATAGGAATTTCAAATAACGTCAATTTAACAATAGTATGTATTTTGAAAAACATTCAATTGTCTGTAATATCTCAGCCAATACTATTCGCCACAATATTTACCTAAAAGAATTTAATATTATAATATAATAACATGATTCAGAATCGTATATAAACGATATTATTTATTTATTTATACTTCATGCACAAAGGTACAAAGGCGGACTTAATGCCTTAGGCATTCTCTACCAGTCAACCAAGGGTGATGAAGAGATAATATGGCGGGTGCATATCAAAAAGTAATAATAAAAAAGTTAAAAAGATGTAAACTCATATACATAATTATATATCTGGATACCATATACCTATATAAACATATACATACATACATACCTATACATATATATATAATATGTAAAAGAAAAGGGGGTTTTGAGATGACTCTGCTTACTTGTTCTGAAAATAAATTCGCAATTTCCGCTTAAATGCATACCGACTGGTGGCCATCCTGATATCGAGAGGAAGTGCATTCCAGAGAAAGAATGGCTTGAATATGAAAGGAAGAATGAATGAAATCAGAAGTATGAGAAGGGCAAAGTAAAAGAAGATTGTTAGAAGACCGCAAATTCCTAGTGTGCAAAGAACATAGATATTGAAAGTGGGATATTAAATAAGAAGGAGGAGAGAGAGAGAGTTGAGCAGGGAGAATAAAGTTGTCAAGGCACGCAAACTTCTTCTTTGGCGAATGGGCAACCATTCATTATTCATAATCCAAAAATGTACATGGTTTGTATTTTGTAAAGAATAGCTTTCATTATCATCATCATGTCAACCTGTAGACGCCCACTGTTGGGCATAAGTCTCCCTAAGGGGGGGTTCAGCCGTAATCGCCATGCTGGCCGATGCATGTTGGCGATCGCAGTAGGTGTATGGTACTCCAAAGGACGCTGCTGCCCACTTTCTGGTCAATATACCTCTGTCGCGTTATACGACACCCACGGGCAGGAATGGGGTGGCTATTCGCGGACGACACCACACGGCCTTATTACTACAAACATATTTATTTGTTGTTTAGGCTACACAGACTAAGGATCGGCGCTGTGTTTTCATTGAATAATTGATAATGCAATGAAATAGAGTTTAAAATTTTACACTGGGTTGGTCTTGAAGGTCAGATAGGCAGTCCCCTGACAACTGCATCCGGTTAGACAGCACGCCCAAATAACTATGGAGGTATGGGTAGAGGTTAAAGAGCACTATCTCATATGGGAGGAAAGTTGAAAAAGTGTCCAGTTCTAAGCAGCAAGTAACAGTTCCAAAACCCGCCAAGATAGCGCTAGCGGGGACAAGAGTATGGTATTGGATGTAGCCGTGCCCGTAGATCTGTAAATGTAGCAGTTGTTGACGGATTGAAGTATGCCGAGTTAAGGTCGCTGCCATACTTAACGTGTTTTAGAACGAGGACGGGACGGGGACGGAACGTGGTTAGTAAACACTGACGGGGATTTTTAGGCTAAGAATTCAGGATGCGGTTTTCGCCCGCGCCCGCCGTTTTTGTCCGTGTCCGCGGCGAACATTTTGAATACGAATAATAAATGATTTTACTTAAAATTTACTTTTAAATAATTTGCTTAAAAAATTTAATGTTCTCCCTCAATTTGGTTTGTAAGTCATAATTTCAATAATTGGATAGCTATCCGCGTAGTTGATACCTCGAAAGAAAGAACAATAACCAGACATGTTTTTAAAAATGTTTGAACAAAAAAAGCACCATCCGTGATTCTTTTTTATGCCGTCTAAAAACAGATTTCTGAAATATTTAAAAATGTCTTTGACTTTGAATGTCTGTAAAAAAATTGTCTTATCACACAGATCCCCTAATTATGTTTTATTAGATTGTTTACGCATTATGTTAAACAAATAAAATAAAAAATAAATGACTTATCTTTCAAATTGGCCATTATTTGCAACTAACTGCAATATTTTGGGTATTGTCATCTAAAATCATTAAAATTATGCTAAAAAAAAATTAGTCACACTTCGGCTAAGACAAGTTCGGTTCAAATGGTTGCAAATAGTAGAAATAACAAGAAGCTGTGACGACGATAATCTAACTAGAGAATAGGAATGTACCACTAGTCAATTGACATTCTTTTTATGTCAAAACGTGATTGTCCTATAGATTTTGTATGATCATTTGTGGTTATGACGTGAGATATTTCCTAACTCGATTGACCTAATTTTATTCATTTTAAAACAACTAAAAATCGAATTTTACAGTTAATTAAAAATTAATCGGGTTTTCAGAGATAAAATAGTGTTTTTTTTAGAGAAGTTGTGCCTTGGAATTGGTCGATGGTTTCTACTATCCGATTGACATACTTTTTATGAGCTGTCAACACCTATTCGCCCATAGCTTTTATATGGCAATAAGCATAAATAAGTGGAAAGACTCGGGGGAGGCCTTTGCCCAGCAGTGGGACGCAACAGGCTACTAAAAAAAAAAAAAAAAAAAAAAGCAGCTGTGACGTCAATTATTTGCCAACTCAACTGACTGACTGATTATTTATTGACAAAGCAACTGAAGTATTAATCTTACAGTTAATTGAAAATGTATCAGATTTTCAGGACTAAAATAAGTGTTTTTTTTTTTAATTTATTTTATTTGTTTATGAGTGTTTTGTGTATTGGACGTATCGGTTAAAAGTGTCCGTATCCCGGTCTGCAATGAAGATAAAACGTACCTGACATTCACACTGCGCGATAAGAGCATCCCTAGACACAGCGGCGACCATGTCTGGACAGATGGGCGCGTCCAGTTCGAACCGACCAGCCCCCGAAGACTTGTAGCCCATTGCTTGCAGCAGGGTCTCTGCCCCTACCATGTTGGCTTCCACTTCATGCTTGAAGTAGCCGCAGTATAGCTGTAAAATAAACGGGTAGGTCAGATATCAGCTAATGTTTGACTTTGTGAAAATATTGTAGGATTCCAAAACATCCTTTAAAATTCCCGGCCGGAATATCGTCAGCGCGAGCATGATTGAAAAATTATTTGTCATCCAACGCAATGTTCTAAAACAAACGAGTGACAGAAATTTGGCGAGTGGTGTTTTCACAAAATTTGTTGCAGGAAATAGATATGTGTTTTTGAAAAAGCCTTGCAAGCTTTTGCTAAAATCCTATCCTACTTCCTACTATAATATTATAAATGTGAAAGTCTGTGAAGATGTTTGGATGTTTGTTACTCAATCACGCGTAAACCGTTGAACAGATTTGCATGAAAATTAGCACACAGGTAGACCATTTCCTGGATTAACACATAGGATACTTTTTATCCCGATAATGTGTTCCCTTGGGATAATCGTTCTTTTTTACGCGTGCGAAGCCGCGGGCAGAAGCTAGTCATTTATAATTTAAAGTCTCCTACTCACCCGTATAACTTTATACTCCTTTCTCCAGGGCTGGGCCAGCAAGTTGGCCGCATACCTGGCCAGCGCCGCCCAGCCCAACCCAGCTCGATAAGCACTGAACTCTGGCAATTCGTTTATCGTCTTTTGAAACACTTTTCCTGTTTCCGCGAGCCCGAATTTGCATTCATGAGGCACTAACGATAGGTATTCTATTATGTAGTCTGAAAGAAGAAAAAATACCTTTTAAAGGGAGCATTTCAGCGTAGGTATATTGCAGGGATGTTTACTAAAGATAACTTTGTTTTCAGATGAAGACTTTACAATAGTGTAAAAGAAGTAATTAAAACTACTTCTTGCCGATCTATTCAGTAGAAATCCCCCTCGGTGAAGTGAGTTCGAGTTGAGCGATGTACAGCTCACCTGCCTGAATCTAGCTATTCTTACAGAATAACACAGCTGAACCTAATAAAAACATCAGTGCTATACCTGGCTACATGTACAAGTAATCTAGCCATGGAGACAATGCATAAGAACAGTGACTGTAAATTAACAATGAACAATAGCAGCTATACCCTATTCACAATAAGATTAGACATAAACACAAACCTTTTTTACAGTCCCTTCAACCGATTTTGACTTCTAGTCCGTAGGCAAAAAATGTGGTTACAAAACTGTTTACTGTAGTTGCCATTTGTCATGCTACCAACGCAATAGAAGTCAAAATCGGTTGAACGGACTGTAAAAAAGGTTTTAGTAAATGTGTAATCTTATTGTGAACAGGGCATAGTTATGCTTCATGTATTAGCTAACATATTGGTAATATGATATACATGAACTATCGCTCTTTAGCTCTTCATGGAGCCCGTTCAGCAGTTTTTGCTTTTTTGTTGGATGCTTTGAAATTTGAACAAAAGTTAAAGTTATTGTAATGTACCTTTTTTAAGATTCCATACGTCGAAAAACGGAACCCTTACAGGATCTCTCATATGTCTGTCCGTCCGTTTGTCACAGTCAATTTTGTGTGTTGTAGTTCAGTATGCATGAATTTTTGTGACTCAAACACGGATGCATAACGTAAATAAATGAATTTTGAACATGGTGGTTGTTTTTGGGGGGCATATTAGGAAATTGAAAACAAGTTTTGCTAACTGTACCATGTGACATATCAAATGGCCTTGTTATAAGGGTTTCAAATAAATTATTTTATAATTTCAAATGAAATAAGACTATTTAAGAATAAGTAGACACTTATTTACGAAAATAGATCATAAATAATGATAAATAATTGACCATTCCTATTGATTATCTCCGAAACTACTGAGCCTAAAATTTTGTTACCACAGAAGCGTAAGTGAAAGTGAAACGATCGTTAGCGCCTACAAACCTAGCCTAGCGCCTAGTAAAGTTTTTGGAAATCTCAGAAAAATTAAATAATTCTGTCTGTTTCTCTGTGTGTTAGCTCATTTCAAAATCACTGAACCGAACGGCGAAGATACTATAATATTATCGCTCATTATACATTTTGGCTTAAGATGAAATATTATAGTATCTTAGCCGTTTGTGATACTTCATACAAACTGTATAGTGAGCGATATTTAATCTTTACGCACCCCCAAAGAGGTTGCTTGGGCACGCGCAGTTACGGGCAAAAGCTATGATTGAATATTGACTACTAGCACTTTGTTGAATTCGTCTTACGAATTACGAAACCCTAATTATTTGGTAATATAAATAAAACATTACGTCTTCATATTAGAGAAATAATTTTTAAAATCTGTAAATATTTTTTAAGGACGTCCATTACTAACATCAATCATACAAAATACCAAATCTTTTCTCTTTACGATATTACTCAGTTTAGAGCCTTTGCACACCACGTTTTTAAAATGCGCAGTAGACGCGCGTTTTAGGAACTCGCTTTGTTAATTAATTAAAATAATAGAGATGTATGTACCTACTTTATAATAATAATATCAGCCTAATATTGTCCTACTGCTATTATTATTATTAAATAGGTATATCTCCATTATTTTAATAAACTAACGAATTTTTTAAAAACGCGTGTACAGCGCGTTTAAAAACGGTGTTTAAGGCCCTTAGATTAAGTGAAATGCTCTCTCTCACCTTCAAGCTTCTTCTTCTGATCAAGCTTCTCGGGGCTGTCATCCGTCTCGAGGTAGCTATAGTGAGCGTCTTCGATGCGGCGCCACAAGGTCGGCAACCGCTCACGAAGCACCGTGTCGCCCATCCCCGAGCACGTCATCACCATCACAGAGGTACCGGTCAGGGGTCAACTAGGCAACGAAAGGGGGAACATTTAATGCAGTAATTAAATAAACACTGGAAACCTGCAATACAGGTTTTTAAAATCTACTTCAGGCACCAGCTATCACAATGCGAATGTAAAGTGCGTCATAACCATTGTAAGAGCAAATGTTTTAATTTATTTATCATTATTAATTCGCAAGTCTGTTTAGTGTTCTAGACCATAGGTTAATTATAAAGTCAAATTATGTGAAGAATAACGTCGGATTTAAAACACATGCGTCAGATTCGATTTTCGTCAGAATACATTATAGGCTGTTTTTTTCTGACTAATACGGAGTTTTGGTCAAATTCCGCTTTCATCAGAATAATAACAAAAAGATTAACGAGTCGAAAACAAATAGTAAGAAGCTACATTAGAGGAAAAATAACAATTTACGACTGCCTGCAATGGTTACTGAAATTGGCACAAACGGTCGACGTCAGGCATTTCAGTCTGCAGGGTTTAAAGGAACCTACTCAAACCGAACCTCGGGGTGCCCTTGACGTCGACCTTAATTACCTAACCTACATTTTTTCTGTCCAAAGAGGAATTCCTTTTTCGTAAGAAAAAACAGCCTATAATTTATTCTGACGAAAAAGGAATCTGACGAATGTGTCTTAGGCCTCTAATGTCGTGATGGCCCACTGGTTGAGGCGTCCACCTCGCTTGAATGAGGTTGCGTGTTCTATACCGGGCCAATGTGACATTTTCCAATTTCGTGTGCACTTTCTTGGGCATCGATGTGGGAAAAACATCATGAAGAAACCTTGACTTATAACAATATAGGTCTGCAATCTCCAATACGCGTTGAGCAAGCGCGGAGATCAATGTTCATAATTTCCCTGTATGACAAGAGACCTTTGCAAGCTTAGCCTTGCGTTGCAGTGTGTGTAAAAAAAATCTGCTATGGCTTTTTGGGCGAGATATGCAGACTTGAGTTGTCCTATCCCGTGTCCCGACCGAGTCGGTTGGTGCACATTTCATAGAGTAAATTCACGATGGCTGAATCTCATTGGAATAGAATCCGTGTTTAAGTTAGAAGGTGGTAACGCAAGGTCACGTGCTTCTGTGCACAGCGAGGCTTGGGGGAGACCCAATTATAGTCTTCCAAGGGTAGTGCCTTAACAGGCGCTGCACAAGGAGGATTTTGGTGCGGTCTCGTATGAAGTCCCTTCCCCATCGGTCTAACCTCAACGCGAGCGTGATTGATTTTTTTTTTGTTTTATCCAACGACATTTTGAATACAAACGAGTGAGTGAGAACGCGATAACATCGCATGCAAATTGGCGCACGGAGATTTCACCAAACTTGTTCCAGGAAATACGTGTTTTTGAAAAAGCCTTAGGGTGTTACTACACCAATCGACCGATCGACGTTGATCGATTGGTGTGGGAGCTTTGGCTGATCGACAGATACCGTTCGACTAATCAATCGATCGATTGCCGGTCGATGGCATCGGTCGACGATAATTCATCAGTAATAATATTAATCAAGCAGCTCGATCGACGTCGACTAATCCATTCGACCATCGATCGATGCCGTCGATCGACAATCGATCCATTAGTCTGGTAGAAACTGTCGATCGACGTCGACAAAATCCTTTCTACCATCGATCGATGCCGTCAATCGACGATCGAGCGATTGGTCTGGTAACACCCTTACAAGTTTTTGGTAAAAGTGTTTGTAATTTAGAACCTCCATTTTACAAGGTTTCTATGAACCTGTTTTTTTTATTTTTTCAATGTATGGATGCATTATGAATGGCCAAAATTCAGATATAAATTGTCCAAAAAAGCTGATTTTCGGACATGTTTACTGAATTGGTTTTTAAAAAAAGTTGTTTTTTCGTTACATAGGAACCGAGATATTAACCACAAATACCCGTCTGGTAAAAACATTTGAAGGAAAATTTGTTATAACGCCGTAATCACATACGAGCGCATTTTTATCAGACCCACGCTTGGCAGGCATCTTGGGGATCGCAGTGAAGTTGTTGAGTACCTACACGGAACCCGCTGCTGCCAGACTACCGAAATTTCCCTTAGTCGCGTTCCACTTCCACGGCACCCTCGGGATTAAATGGGTGGGTGCAATTCTAGCCCGGACACCCCACGAGGCTGAACTAAATTGACAATACAAAATACGGGAGTCAAACCTAAAAATACACAACCACTGAGTTCACTCGGAAGTCTTCGAAATGGACGGAACTCTAGTAATCTTGGTTACAATTTTAGCAATGGTTTTGTTGGTGATATTATCGATTAGCATGGTTTAAATAGTTTTATTTATAGACGTAAGTAGGAACCTAATTAAGGAACGGTGTTTTAACGCTCGCAGCAATTATGAGCAATTACTGTCTCTCAAAACAATATTAAAACTACACTACATACTTAAATACTCTAAAAATAGGCACTACCTATGATAAGCTTACTTTATTAGGCAACCGCTACATCTGTTTGAAAATAATCCAGACCATCTGGAACCGATTCAAGTCCGAAACAACTAATCGTTCAACAAACACAGCCACATCATTGTAACCACAATACTATTTAGATACTGTTGATAAACAATAAGTAAGTCAATAACAATATAAAGTAATTAAAATCACGCTCAACTCGTGTTATCAGAAAAACAGAATCGACTGGTATCCATGACAACAAACATTGTTATCAAACAAAGAACGCAATCGTAGTGGACGTAACTCGAATGCAGAGATTAAAAACTCCTTGGCGTACTTATCCTACAACACTGCAGTGGAATTTTATAGCATATCATACTTTATACAGTAACCTATAAAGTTTAAATTTTATTGCGATGTAATACTAAGGTCTGGAAGTCTCAGGGTCAAGGCACAATGCGACAGTAGGTACGTCTCGCGTCATTGTGGCAATATTTCCTTTTTGTCTTTCTTACTGCATTAATCGCAGTCTGGGCTGGACTTGAAATTACATTCCCAAAAAGGAAGATTATCTTTTTTATGTAAATACACAACTCGCAAAGCATACAGCAAAGTTTTATAGCAGCATAAATACTCATCAGTACCTACCTATGTTAAACCTCAATAAAACACAAATTGCGAATCCTTTGTCTTGAAAAAGTACATAGCCATGCCGTGCTCTGGTAAATACAAAGCATTATGGGAAGGGGTAGGCAGCCAATCAACCATTGAAGTTCGGATCGCGTAATACGCGAGTGAGTCATGCAAGTATTGTTCAACAAATACATCGATGGTTCATTCATTGATGACAATGCGTGAATAATGTTGCTCGATGGATCGTGCCTAGGGTTGCTACCTGTACTATAATTTATAGTCATCATCTGCTTAGTCTAATCCCAACTATCTTGGGGTTGGCTTCCAGACTAACCAGATGCAGCTGAATAAGTGTTTTACATGAAGGAACTGTCTGACCTCTCGACTCAGTGACTGGTTAACACGATACCGCTGCGTATCATGCTTCATTTTAGTAGAAGAATTAATTAGTATGAAAAATACTATATTTTCATTGCTAATTTAAAGTCATTTAAAAAATTTTATTTTCTGCAATAAAAATTAAAATATGGAAAATTATAGTGGATTTTGAAATATTTTTCCCAAAATAAAGCAAAAATATAAAATACCCTTTAAATAGGATATATGAGTGACTTGAATGTAGGTACTATTTTATTCAGAATCCTCCAAAAACACTATATTTTTTGAAAAATATATAATCTTTCCTCTTTTACAAAAAAAGTGGCATCCCTAATCGTACCATGTGTGTTTCAGTGTGTTGGTTTCGTATTTCCAATGATATGTAAACTTACACATCACATTTGTCCTTGTTTGAACTTTGAACAGATGTTTATTATTGTATGTGCTCATGACAGTTTAAGGGGTCAAAGTTAGAAGACAATAAAATTATCTCCCAGACAAGTTAACCTTAACTAGAACTTATAAGAAGGTGGTGGGGGACCTCAACAAAACAGGCTATTAATAATGTTGATGACAAATTCATAAGTTTTAATAAGACAACATAATCAAAAGACTTTTATAACTAAGTACCTACTTTAGTAGTATGAATAGTATTATAAACCTAATGCAATTTTTTATTTGACCTTGACAAACACTCATTAATTATTATTTTCATCTATTTTTTTTTACCTATTTACCATGTACCACAATTGTTAACCACAGATTATAATATATTCTTTTTATAACCTTTGCCACAACTCATATATATTATGTCAATTTTCTTACAGATCCTTTAATCCATACTTCCATTCTAATATTATAAATGTGAAAGTAACTCTGTCTGTTACGCTTTCACAATGAAATGGCTCAATCGATTTTGATGAAATTTGCTAAGAATGTAGTTTGAATCCGGGGGAAGCACATAGGCTACTTTTTAATCCGTGATTTCGTCTGCATCCGCGTTAACCGACATTCACGCGGACGAAGTCGCGGGTAAAAGCTAGCTGAAAATAAAATATAGTCTAAAGCACTCAGGGATAATATAGCTTCCAGACAGCGAAATAATTTTAAAAATGGAACCATAAAACAAACTCTTGATCCCTATAGGAGTAGTATAAATTATTTCATCATTTTTAATCACAGTGCCAGAGACATTTAAGCCATGGATAAATGAAGGCGCTAAGTCCGCCTTTGTTTTTTGGAACGAAGTTCTCTCGAAGTTATCGCGCGTTGTGAAAGGGGGCTAGACGGAAAAAATTCTTACGAAAAGTTGTCACGACACTTTTGTATATTTGATTTAAGAGCCATCTATTAACGTTATTGGCGCAACTGCGCTCTTCGAGATCGAATTACGAACGGCCAATAGATGGCGCAGAAATAATTTATTGGTCTTTCTATCTAAATAACTACGCATTGTACTAACATGTTAGAAAATGTTAATCTTTAAAATTACTTACTTACAATGTAAGCAGCCATAATAACTTTTCATTCCTCGCTATTTTTTTGCCCTGGTTTAAAGCCACTTAAATTCACTTTAACGCATCACATTAATTAGTGAAGGAATTGTAATAAAATTTTATTACAATTCCTTCACTAATTAATCGAAAGGAACTTCGTTCCATCCGGGTGTCCCTTGACACCTCTCAAGTTTTTTTGTTCATGAAGTATAAAAAAGAAAAAAAATATCAATGAGAGCAGAATAGATATGACACCTGCATTAATATCAACAAAATAAGAGACAATATATACCGTGCTATAACAATTCAAACTTTAAGTTTGAATAAATATAATTTATTTTATTTGGATGTCATGAAATTGTAATCAGTCAATGAGCCGATAATGGCTCCGCCTTGATAATAAATGAAGAAGTCAATTTGTTAGGAACATGTAATTGTATGATAAGATAAAACATATTTATGGATGTGTTTATCATGTTTGATATGTATGACTCATACATATCACACTTATACTACCTTACTGAGTTGTACTTAGTTTACTCAAGTACTTTGTTCCAACTGAAAAATATAAAATAGGTACATTTGTTTTCTGAATTCAAATAAACTAATAGAATTATCATGTGTTTGATTGATTTAGCATAAATGAAGTTTTTAAGTTTACTATAAATAATTCTATTGAAATCATAATAATTGATTTCATTATCTGTGAGACCATGAAAAAATACCATACTTTGTCAGATGAGCCCAATGTAAATAATAAAAATATAATAAAAACATAAGTACCACTAAGTACCAAGCTTGCTTAGCAGTTACAAATGATTTAGGTATACAACATATGATATTATAATTCAAAGATCTGAAGTCAGAGGAAAATAGGATTGAAGTTGATTATTCAATACTTCACATAAATAATACGTAACGTAAATAATTTGATAATTATTTAAAAGATATCATTTAAAATATTTACATCTTTACACAGCAATTAGACAGGAAATATACTGTGTAAATTAGAGAAGATAGGAGCAGTAATTGTCGCAATGTAACAATCCAAGAAAGCGACGTCGCAGCAAAAAATATGCTAATGATCATACTCCCACGCGACACACCAACAAATGTGTGGTTCACGCCAGATTTAACCTAATTCTAGCCCACAGCTGTTATCTATAATGTTAATACTAGGGTCTAACGAACTTACTGTACAGGAAGATCATTCTTTTCCTGGATGTCAAAATATATTCCAATGCACCGAAACTAGAGCGGACAAAAATAGTTCACCCAAAATAAAAGCGACCGCTGGGAACTGTTTTCCAATTATCACAAACAAATAATATTATTCACATGACATAATCACAGCCTATATAAAATTATAATAAAAGCGATAAATCCCCATTAAATGCCAAAGAAATACAAAAAATAGTAGAACAAAATTTTGGGATTTTGTTTTGACGTTTATTACTACCTTACACCTGGCACAGATTAACAATTACATTACATACGACTTTGACGTAAAAAATGACGTTTCATTACACGTTGTCTATAGTTTCCACAGAAAACTGTATTCTCTGTTTCTATTGGGGCCCACAGACGATCATACTGGGCCTCAAGTCTGCTGTTACAATAGTGTCAGAATGGTATATAATTAATTTCATAATTGTTAATTTTGACAAGTTTGGTAATCTACTAATATAATGGCGTCATTATGAAAATCAATGATAGACCATTCTGACACTATTGTAATAGCAGACTTGAGGCCCTGATATGATAGATGAAATAAAAACAAGTGGAAGTGCCACGCAGCCATCGAAGGTGTGGCACAATTTAGTGGAAATGATCAACAATTCAACATTGGTTCAGTCGCGATCAACTACTTGCTGCGACGTGACATATCGCACAATATCGCACGTAAGGAAAAAAAATACAACCATGCCTGTGCAATTTTTACATGCAAAAATGATAGCAGGTCAAAGAATGTTTCTTGCAGAGGTATATCGTATCACCAAAAAGTATAAAACTTTCATATATTTCAATATAATCGATTTTTATTGACAATACTATATTTTTGCTTTGATGCGAATTAAAAACTACGTTATTCTTAAAGTCTAAATTAGCTTGCTCGCTGTATTGACTGTAATCGTTTTACGTGGCATAAATTCTAGACACTTCGACGCTACTGGTTTGGGGATGGGACACATTAATGCAAATTGTTCGTGTCGATAAAACAATAACGTGTATGTTTTTAAAGTACCTAACTTTTTTTTTAAGAAATAAAAGTACGAGTTTGAAAGAATGAGTTAAAACCTTATACCTATATTCTGGCAAATAGTCATTCATTTGAGGTTAAACGTAGGCCTATAAATATTCTATATACATGTATATAGTATAAACTATATACAAACATTCAGATGTCAATTATGGTTTAAAAGACTGTCACGTATTTAAAAAGGATGTCATGTCTAAAATAATGCGTCATTTCATTGGGACGTCAATCAATTTCCTACATACAATCATATTACGGACTCAATGAAAGGTATCGCTAAGGTAAAAATATTAACTTAAACACTGTAATTATATTTCTCACATTGTACAAATTATCGATAACTTGACCACATCTCTCATTGAATAGAAAAATAGATAACAGTTGCATGCGAAAATGACATCTATTTATAGTAACAATAGATGTCATGTTAAGTAATTTAGTAACAGCGCTCTCTAGCGTCGAATAGCTGAATTCGTTGGACATTGCTCGAATAGGATTGTTAGATGGAAAAAATCTCTTTAGTGATTTTGACATGTAAAATAAACAATAAATAAGCTTTTCGCCAAAGTTGTGTTTATATTTTGTAGCCAATTATATCATCGTTTTCTGTGTATTGTAAGTACATTTTAATTTGCAAATGTGTGAGTTTGGCGACATTAGATCCAGTATTAAGTAAGACTAATGGACCTTACTCACTTTATTTAGATAGATTCCTATATCTAGATTTTTCCATCTAACAATCCAATTCGAGCAATGTCCAACGAGTTCATCTATTCGACGCTAGAGAGCGCTGTTACTAAATTACTTAACATGACATCTATTGTAACTATAAATAGATGTCATTTTCGCATGCAACTGTTATGTATTTTTCTATTCAATGAGAGATGTAGTCAAGTTATCGATAATTTGTACAATGTAAGAAATATAATTACAGTGTTTAAATTAATATTTTTAATGTACGTAATGGATCAAAAATGTTGATTAATTAATGATGTATTGACATATTTTTCTGCGATACCTTTCATAGAGTCCGTAATATGATTGTGTGTAGGAAATTGATAGACATCCCAATAAAATGATGCATTATTTTAGACATGACAATATCTTTTTTAAATACGTGACAGTCTTTTAAAAACATAATTGACATCTGAATTTTTGTGTAATTATGAAGATCTACTATCTATCTATCTATCTACGTCTAACCGCGAATGAATGACTATTTGCCAGAATGTAGGTATAAGGTTTTTAAAACTCATTCTTTCAAACTCGTACTTTTATTTATTTAAAAAAAAGTTAGGTACTTTAAACACATACGTGTTATTGTTTTATCGACACGAAGTACATGAATTAATGTGTCCCATCCCTAAACGAGTAGCGTTGAAGTTTCTAGAATTTATGCCACGTAAAACGATTACAGTCAATACAGCGAGCAAGCTAATTTAGACTTTAACGAATGGACATAAGGTAGTTTTTAGATCGCATCAAAGTAAAAATATGGTATTGTCAATAAAAATCGATTATATTGAAATATACGAAAGTTTTATACTTTTTGGTGATACAATATACCTCTGCAAGAAACATTCTTTGACCTGCTATCATTTTTGCATGTAAAAATTGCACAATAAGGCATGGTTGTATTTTTTTTCCTTACGTGCGATATTGTGCGATATGTCAAGTCGCAGCAAGTAGTTGATTGCGACTGAACCAATGTTGATCATTTCCACATAATTGTGCCACACGTTCGATGGCTGCGGCTGCGTGGCACTTCCACTTGTTTTTATTATTCCGTGGTCGCTCCTGCAACAGCCGCCCCAGCAGAACGATCGTACTAGGAAGATGGGAGGGCGCGGACCGTGAGTTTGTGGGGCCATGGGCTTATAGGTACCTACTACTTGAGGCCCCGCTTATTGAATCAACGAATTGCCATTTTGTAAAAAAAAACTATTTTCGATAATGATATTTACGATAGTTTTCGTTTTTATATTCAAAATATTGTCCATTGATTTCAATAGGGGCTGGGGGCCCTATATACTCATGGGGCCCTAGGCTGCAGCCCAAAAAGCCCTTATATATAGATCCGTCTTTGGATGGCGCAAGGTTCTCGACACAAGTTGTATCCCACATCAAAGGCATTATGGTCATCCCACTTGGTTTCTTCCAATCGTCACGCCAATACATTAGATTCAACGAGGCAACCGCACGGCAGATGATGTCATTAATGCTGCTATCCTGCCTGCGCTTCTACTGCAAGAAAGGCCATGGTTTCCAAGGCAGTCGACCGCTTCACGGCATTGACAGCGGTGCGGGGCCCCGCTAGGAGCACCCAGACGTAGCGTAGACATGTAGCGATCATCAAATCACATATAATTTGATTGGCTCGAGAGATTAGCGACATTTTGACTGGATTGAAGTGATGCCAGATTGGACGTCTAAGGTTAAACAACAATGATGCCTACGATGCCTAGCCTATTTAAGTATCCACCAAACCAGTAAGAAAAATATACAATAATATGCATCAGAAAAGTACCTAAACATGCAAAAGATCACATCATGATTGCAGTTAAGTAGGTAGGTATATGCTTATGATAGTCATAATCATATTAGGTACAGACAGCGTCATCAACTGCTTACCCCCTACCCGAAGAAATTTTAACGCGGGGGGGTAAGAAGTTGATGACGCTGTCTGTACTAGCACTTTGCCCGCGACTTCGTCGCGTCGGCGTGAATTTTCTCAAGGATACCTAATTCTTCCCATTGATAAATACATAGTTAGTTAGTTACTCAGGGATAATGTAGAGTTTGAAATGGGACCAGTACTTTGTGAGTTAAATCGTAACAAACAAATAAACAAATCTTTCCTCTTTATAATATTCGTTTAAATATTTCGTATTAAATCGTTCGTTTAATAATCATCATCGATATATATGTACTACGCACATTTCTATGCTAATCATGATTTGTTTTATTCCGTCTACAAGGTACATAATAAACACATTGAGTGTCTGTAGTATACTAGCTGACCCGACAGACGACAGACCCGAAAATTATTATTTTCTCACCGTTTATGTAAACCTTCCCTGGACTTCCACAAATATTTCAAGACCAAAATTAGCAAAATCGGTCCTGCCGTTCTTGAGTTTTTGCGAGACTAACGAACAACGATTCATTTTTATTATATAGGTAGAAGAAGATAGATAGATAAGTAACTACCATTTCTACGGTAGTTGAGTTCCAGCCAAAGAGTACAGTACCCTAAGTATAGATGGTTCCAGCACAAAATACTGGGGCGCGCCGCAACCTTAGGTACTTTGTGGTTCCAGTCAAAGCTCATTTGTTTTTAAAATTTTGACGTTCTTGAGGACACAATAATAGTATTTATGGACAGTGCAACAAAATTTTATTAATCATGGTTATTTATGTTTTGTTTTCTGATCCTTTACGACAAGAGGAAATAAATACATTTTACACGGTTTGTAAATTAAATGCGTTAAAATACATACCCTACGTCAGTGGTTCCTAACCTTTTCGAACTTGTCATCCCTATGACTTAGCTAGGGAAACTGATTTACCCCCCCCCCCTCCCCCTCTCATATTACCAATGAATATAGTACTTAGAAAGATAAACAGTTAATGATATACCTATACACAGCTAGGGTATCAAATGCACTGGCGAGCTAGATTCGATGTTATTGGTCTAATTTTCGTCATACATAATTATGTACATTACCAGCTCATTACCCCCACAGAATACAAGTTTTACCCACTCAGGGGGTAATAACCCCCTCTAATAACCCCCAGGTTAGGAACCGTGGCCCTACGTAAATGACATTTTATGAATGTTATCTCATATTTAATTTATTTTATGCACTATTCCTTTTTCTTCCGCAGGCTTGTCAGATGCAACGTAACTATTACAAAGGATATCCTGAGTGCTATCACCCGTTACAGTTATTCAGAGAGCGTGATTATATGTGGCATTGTCCGTCAGAGATGTCAGAGTAAGTGCACTAGCATTATACTTAATATGTTTACTAGCTTCTGCCCGCGACTTCGAAGTAGATATATCATAAAATATAGCTTATGGCACTTGACGATAAAGTAGCTTTGCGGTAATAATATTTTTTGTAATTACAAACAAACAATATAAAACAAATAAACTTTACCTCTAATATATATAGATCAGTGTATAGTACCTATATATCAGTGTCGGTGCCGGGGCCGATGTTGCCGACATTCCAGCTGATATTCATATCCATAATCCATTCTATTTTACAGTGTGTACCTCAGATATCCCTCGTTCCATGTGAAGTACAAGCAACCTGTATCATTGCCACTAACTCTGGGATGCACTTCTGAAATACCCACACTCCCTGAGAGATCGTTAGCTGGGCGATACGATAAAGGTCCTTGTAAAAGGTTTATCAGATAAACTGAAGAAAATAAAAGATCCTTTCTCAGAAAACGTAGGTAATATGGTTTCCCTGCCCTAAGCCCTTGAATATATTTTTTTTTGTTATGCTAAATAAACTTTATTGTTTAATACCAACTTTTGTCTTAAATCATTATTTTTGTTTTGTCAACTAGAGTCCCTCCCCGTTCGCGCGGGTGCAATCTACTAAGTCTAGATGGCGACATGTCAAATCGCCCAGTTTTTTGTGGCGTCTTTAGTTAAATAGGTACATACTTAAATAGGTACCTATCTACCAAATGTTATACTTGCACACACGAAGCTCATAGTCTTACCACATTCAAACCTTCCAACACAGTATTAATATTAGTACTACCGTACAGTAGCGACACACCCCGCCTCCCTCTGAAACACTGTTCCTCAGATTCCTCACTTCTTCCCGCGTCGAACGTGCTCTCGAAACTGCTTTTAGTTCTCGCGGCGCGTAGACATTTAGACCACAGTATAAGTATGTCCTAGAAACACACACGTATTTGTACAGTCTGTTATTTCAGTAGCAGTGTAGGTAATTAAATCGTTTCGTTTATAAGGAGTGTCGTAGGCCTGTGTGCTTCCGGTACCTATCAATAGACAATATTATGTCTCTGTTATACTTACTTCGTGGTCTAGGCTAGTACAAGTTAATGCGCAAGTTTTACCATTTCTATGGTGATTTGTGAAGAACAAGCAAACATAAGAATAACAGCTATTGTCATTGGTGGCATGGCCAATGGCAAATGGCAAGTGACATTGACATAGGCACTTAACCTCAGATTTTGGCAATCTAAAGAACCACTGATAAAATATGATAAACTTTTTATAACTGGCGCGTAATCCAAATTACCTATCAATTCTGTTTTTACATTATAGCAAAACTGAAGTAGGTACCTACCTACTTTTAGGAAATGGAAAACATATTGTTTGTAGACAATGCAAGACAGGATGAAATCGAAATGTTTTACGAAGTATGTACTGTTGTAAATATAAAAATACAGTACAAAATCTGTCTTCATTGCTTAGTTTCTTATTTTAGTTTACTAGTTTGGGTTAGTAAAAACGGGTTCGTTACAACTTACAGGCCGCACAACGCCATAGGGACTTTTACAGAGGATATCCTAATGCTTATCATCCTTTGATTTTCTTCAAGAATCCAGAATATATGTGGCAATGTCCTGAAGAAATGACTCCGTAAGTACTATATGCTACATTGAGTCATAAAGTCCTCCACTAACCACTTGGTAGGTAGGGTAATAGTCGTCCATGTCGTCTTCAGCGTGATTGTCATTTGTGCACCTATCGATGACGCCACTGACACTATTAAGTAGGTAAATACATAGTAGGTATCAGTCGAAAAACCCCAGCTGAATATATGAACTTCTCCAAGCATCATCATCATTTTCCTGCCCTTGGCCCATGTGCCTTGCGGTCGGCGCAACACGCTTTCTTTTTCCATTCTGTCCTGTCAACCGGCTTGATAGTCTGACAAGCGAATCGTGTCTCATGAAATAGACGGCAAATTTAAAAATTCGTGACAAGGTATCCCAGATCATACATAGGTACTGTCAATTTATCACAAAGAAAAATATTTCACATACTTAGATAGTCTTAATTACACAAAAAAATTATAATGAGTAGTATCAAGACTGATTTTTCACAGTATGATCTGGGATCTGCCACGAATTTTTAAATTTGCTGCCTATTTTATGGGACACGACTATTACTGACTCCCATAGAAATATAATTAATAACAACTCTTCTTTCATACATCTATGCTGACTCCCTTGTATTTCATATAATTTTTCACACAATCAATCCATCCATCTTTTCTTCAAACATTGCCACGAAACAGTTATTTTATTATAAATCGTGTTGTCTGTTAACTTGCTATTATCTTTCCCCAGTGTATATCTCTCGTTCCCGATGTATCACGTGAAGTACAAGCAGCCAGCTATGCTGCCTAGCAACTTAGGCCGAACCTCTGAGGTGCCATCATTGCCGAGCCGCACTCTCGCGGGACGCTTCAATAAGGCCGCCTGCAAACTCTTCGTTAGATAAGCTGCAATGGTAGGTATAGGTACATACCTAACATTTGATTTCCCCGTTGGTGCAAGCGCGGCTGCTGACCTTCTTGGGTACGAGTTCTAGGTCGGGCGTTGTTATTGGGTTTTTTCATTGGGAATTTCTCAGCAGCAGCCCCGAATTGGTTGAAGGTGTGAAACTCCCGTGCTTTGGAAAGCCCGTAAAACCGTTGGTACTGCGTCTAATTTCTCCCGTGTCGTATCAGCCGTCCCATCGGACTGTAAGTGGGGGAAGAGAGAATGCACCTCTGTTTACGCACACACTTGTTTACCCGAAATCTCGTTGTGGCCCACACTTTGAATATTAATATATTCAAAATGAAATGGGTATTTAAATGTTATTGAGTATTGTTGAGGTACTATAGGGCTCAAGCTCTAGATGTGCTATCAAAGCAAATACTGATATGAAGGTATATTATGCGGGATGACGCGACGCCGACGTGACTCACATTACAAGAGACCGCATAACGACATTGCTAGGATTTTTTACAATAAAACTAGATAGGTGTCTGGGTATCTTTCTAGACCTTTCTAAGGCATTTGGCACAGAGGCACAGTTTCTATTCCCATCCTCATTTCTAAACTGGACCTATTCCATTTATCTATAAATATAATAAAACGGTAAAAAAGCTGTCTCTACATTGAAAATATTAAAAAAAAAAAAATTGAGGGGGCTTTAGAAACAGTAATCTATTACTGTTTCTAAACCCCCCTCAATTATTAAAATTCTGTCTGTTTGTTTGTACACGCTAATCTTCGGAACTGCTGGACGGATTTGAATGATTTTTGTTGTATAGGTATTAAGGCTGGGCAACATATAGGCTATATTATTTGTCTTAGAAACTTGAACACGTGATGCAGAATCGCAACAGACCAGCTAAACTATAAGAGATTCAAAAATGGTACCATTGCAAAAATTGTTCCACGTGATGAGCATTTTCTGCTGAGAGAATAAATTTGAAGATCTGGAACACCTGATGTGGAACTCCAAGAGCCCAGCTACACCATAACACATAATATCGGAATGACGTCTTAGCAAAAGTTGTTCGGTCTGATGAGCATTTCCTGTTGACTTATAAAAATCGAAGATCAGAAACATCTGATGTGGAAATCAAAGCTATCACTAATTTTACTGTAAAGCTATCACTAATTTCACTGTATATTATAAAATAACATAAGCTGGGAGTACCTCCACGCGGTGAAGGCGGTAACAGTTTAGGACTGAATTTTGATGACGCTGGTATATCATTGAAAATTTGACTCTACTGGTCAAAAGTCCCATTTATTTTTTTTATTTTATCGAATAAATATGACTTCGTGCTTATGTTATTTGAGTGTTTAATCCTTTACACGGTAGCCTACCCGGTAACGCAGGGGAGCAGTCGCTTAGATTTTAATTGATCAGGTATCTCTTCACAATAAAACTATAACCATGCCTAGAAAGAGGTCAAATCTTTCCCAATGTTCCAAAGGAGCTAAAAGATTGAGGATCATAAGATCCCCAGAATCTACCGAAGAGCGTCAGGAGAAACTTGATGCTGTTCGAGAACATCAGGCTGCAAATCGCTCCGTGGAAACCTCTTCAGATCGCGATGCACGTCTGCGTTCTCAGCGTATTTACGCATCTACATCCAGGTCTCTAGAGACAAGTGGGGAACGACTAACCGCTGATCGTGAACGTCACGCATTGTCTCGCGAGTCGGAGACGTTCACGGATAGAGAATTGCGCTTAAGTTCCAAGCGTATCTACGCATCTACTTCTAGGTCTCTAAAGACAAGTGGGGAACGTGATGCGCGACTGACCGCTGATCGTGAACGTCACGCACTGTCTCGCAAGTAGGAGACGTTCACGGATAGAGAATTGAGCTTGAGTTCTCAGCGTATCTACGCAACTGCTTCTAGGTTTCTAGAGACAAGTGCGGAACGTGATGCGCGACTGTCCGCTGATAGTGAGCGACATGCATTGTCTCGCGAATCGGAAACGTTTACCGATACAGAATCACGCTTGAGTTCTCAGCGTATTCGCACATCTACTAACAGGTCTTTTGAAACGAGTGATGAACGTGATGCACGACTAACTGCTGATCGAGATTATCATACATTGTCCCGAACACGCACACAACAAAATATTCATAATCAGTTAGAAAGTGAGAGAGAAAGAATTGCTGGAGTACGGCATGAAGAGACAGAAGAAGAGCGCAACGAACGTTTGAATTCTGATCGACATCGACATTCTCTGAACAGAATATCGATATCATCTGAAGAATCGGATGTGTCTCAGATATAGCCGTAGGGAATGGCGACCTTCCTTGGGTTGATAAGGAACGGATTGCATTTACGTATACTCCTAAGATTGACTACGCCACGTGATCCGCCATCGGAGGTATGATTCAAAATTGTACTTTTTGAACGTCTCGAATCGTCTCTCGCATCCCGTTGGTTTCCCGTCCCCGGGCTCTTACAATTCGACATCAGACGTTTCAGATCTTCGATTTTGCCGACCCCGTTGTCGCTGGCATAAGCAACAGAATCCGCGTACGAAGTCGCGGGCAGAAGCTAGTTCTCTAATAAGGAGTCTATTATTTATTTAGAGCTAGGGAGAGCTAAGGAGAGCTATACCTTTGTATAGCTCTCCAAATCTTCAAGATTATCTCAGTAATCGTACCGTAAATTGATAAGAAATTTAGTAACGAAGAAATTGTGTCTTATAACGTTCCACAAGGAAGCATTCGGGGTCTCATATTATTCCAAATCTATGTTAACGACTAATTCAAAATTACCCTCCATTACGCCAAAACTTTTGCATATGCGGATGACATCGTGATTGTGGTTGACGGTCCAACATGGGACAGTATCTAAACTAAAGTATCTTGTACACATAGATACAATGGTTACGATGGGATGCCGACATTAACGCCCTATGTAGAACTATAAAACTGATACATAATAGGTACCTATGTCTTCAAGTCTTTTAGAGAATCCGCCAACGTCAGAAACTCTGAAAAATCCAATCTGTTGTCGAGTACTGTATCACAGTTTGGTATGGCGAAAATAACACCAGCCTACTCAGAGTTTAAGGGCGCTTATTCGATTTAGCGCAACTCACACACACTGGTACAACACAATGGTCTGTTTGTGTGCATCAGATAAAAAAATACGCACGAAATAAGCACGAATCATTGAAATTGATCGGCGTACGACAGCGCGCGATGTTTTAGTGTTTCTTAAAATAATTGTCTAAAATAAAAGAGTTCGTATAACGGACTGAAAAATATTCTGTAAATTAAGCGTAACCTTTATTTTCATAAAATAAATATATCAGTTATGTTTTTATTTAAATACTGGTGAAAAAAAATGGACAAAGTGAACCGATTTTGTACTTTTTCAACATTGTTTTTTAATACATAATAGTCATATTTTCGTAATTTTGGCTCTGTCTCTGACTTTAGGACTGTATATCCTGTTGGAAAAACGCATAAAACATAATATTTTGGCATACTGTAATGGTTGTATTCATCCTGAAATTTAACTCTAACGTCTATTTTCGTAAAACGCTATGAAAGGATTGTCTTCGCTTTAAAAAACCGTAATTAAAAATTATACTTTTACTCTGTAGCTGTCTAAATCAAGACTTAATCTTTCTAAAACTGTAAATTGTCTTTAAATAATCTGCTCACATAATTACGATATTGCTCTGGGCAAAACGCAAAAACATGAAGTTTTCGTCACGAATCGAATACGCGCTCTTAAAGAGCACAAATAGCTATTCTGAAAGTGATGTTATTAAAGCCCTTTTGGTATTCCACAACGCAACTACTTATACTCGGACTGCCAAGTACTAACAGTCTGTCATCTCTTCGTGCCACAATCTGTTCTAAGCAGACACACTGCCATACCTAATTACCTATTCCCCATCTGATCCTAAAAAACGTACTTATAATCAATCCCCTCAGCACAAAATCAGTTTTGCCAGACACCAATATTAACTTTATGCACACATTATTATCTACAAAAGAACTCACAAACAACTCGAAAAACCCAACCCTAAACAAATAAACACTAAAATCGAAATTGACAAATTGGCTACTTCAGCAGGACTATTTAACCACGGAGTTCTTATATACATTGCCTAATAAAACCAATATTTAATACTAGCATTTGCCCGCGACCGCACCCGCGTAAAAACAACAAAAAACGTTAAAAATATTCAATGTGCGTACTACTAAGATATATGTATTAAAAGTATCCTATGTCCAGAACACAGTCTTCTTTTCTTTTTGATATGGGGACATTTCACACACGGCCATCTGACCCCAAACTAGGGAGACCCTGTACTATGGGTGTCAGACAGCTGATATACATACACGAAACCATTTTAAATACATACATGTATAGAGAAACAACATCCTTACTCAAGGCAAACACAAGTGCTCATCACACAAATATTTACCCTGGGCGGGAATCGAACCCGCAACACGCTGCGCAGCAGTCGATCGCTCAGCCACTGCGCCAACCGTGTCGTCTTTCAGTACCTATGTCAAACTTTGTCCAAATCTGTTCAGCCACGGCGAGGTTGAGTAACAAACATCAAAATTCATAAACATCTATTTAATATGCATAGGCGAATAATTAAGCAATATTATATTTGTCGACGCTCAAACACAAACCTATGTATTGACGTACGTGTTATTATTAACCGATTGCATATAATAGTAAAAGACATATTTTCACAATCTGAAATAAAAAGACGTTGAGAACTCAGGTAGTCTAGCCATAATGAGTTTGAATTCGTTCAGTCCAATGCCTCCACTCTTGTCTAAATTAATTTCATCTAATATCTGCGAATAAAATAAAACACATTATTATTGATCATATTGATTATTATAATAAAACATATTGATTATGATATACGATCTCAGGCGTCTGCGACGTGTTATCAGCCTGTGTGTAAAGAACCTTCAAAAACAAAAAAAAAACATAATTTCGAAGCATATCGAAAGCCCAGTTGTGTATATGGAGCAACAATAGTATGAACTACTAGTCTAAATCACAAGTGAACATGTTCTAAATAAAGAAGAACAGCTGCAATGAAACCCCATTATGCAATACGAAATTGCTTAGCGATGTATCTGCTTACAGAAATATTGCTCTCTACACTCTGTTTTGTGTTATTATGAGGTATAAAAAGACACATCACATAGCCGCTAATCACGCATAATGCCCATCAAACTAAGCAACAATGCGCAAACATTATTACTAGAAAACTTTTATTTTCGCGGTGTGGAAAAGCAAAACGACAACAAGCACGAGCAAGGGTCGGGGAGGGGACGTACGGGGTCGTCGCGGTGGACCTCGGCGGCCAGGACGGAATGCCGGCGGTCCATGTATTTGTGTTATCGTAATATGCTAGTGGCCCTATTGCTCTCCTGGAGGAGAGTTATAGCGTTGTCAGGATCAGTCAGATTACCTATGTCTTGGTCGTCGGGTCCTACTTACTAATGCGGGAGGGAGTGTACCGGGCGGCCATACGAACAACGGGTTGGGGTGCTTTTCAGCAGAGTCAAAGATAACTTGTCACCGCTGGCTGCCCGCTATTTAAATGAGTTTAAGTTTCTAGTTAGTTCCAGGACATGTTCGAGAACATTCTAGCATGTGGATGTGAAAGGGTTCCGAATGTTCCAAAATATCTGTAGGTTTGCTACTCGATAATAGATGGTGCTAGCGTGGCGTTTTCGGTCGTACCGACCTACCTCTCGTTACCATACAATGAAATACTAGAGCTGCAAATTGCAAAAAAACGCACTTAATAAATGTTGAGTTTCGGGGGCCACCTTTGCGCATCTTTTTACTCCTGTTATCATGCATCCTTCGGAGCAGTGGCGTGCCTAGGGAGTCCAGTTTAGAGCAAGCCCGATAGACATTCTACGATTAAGAATAAATCAGCTATTAATTAGCTCATGTTATGCTTATTATAGTGCAAGCCCGGCTTTGCGGCTTGTATGAAGGTCCCGCCACTGCTTCGAAGCAATAATAGAGTTCCTACCAATGTCTGAACCCCGCCCGCTATTCAGAGCAAGAGTTCGCTACTATCCAATAAGTAGATACGTACCAACTTATTGAATTTACCCACATACTTCGTGGATAGACCCCAAGAATTGTTTGTACATCACGAACCTAAGGTGCACCGGACATCTTGAAGAATCGCCACTCGTGGTGGTTATTTTCACACAGTAGATTGAGTACTTACAACTTTAGCAATTTTAAGCTTGGAGTCTCGATCAATGTGGTTATTCGCGACTGAAATACGGTTATCCTTAACAGTCCAAGTCAAGCGGTCCACAATCTGGCTGATGTCATTTGCGGTTATCTGACCATCATCATCTAAATCTGAAAATTTTTTTTTAGAAAATGATAGTGCAAATTCAACATTGTGGTCCGGATGGCAAATTCAACTTTTTGCAAATTCAACATTTTGGGATTCAACATTCTGGCAATTTAACATTTTGCGAATTCAACATTGTAGTCCTGAAGGTAAATTATTTGTCCCGAACCCCAAACTCGTAACAGTTCGTTGATAAGTAAAAATACACATTACAATAGAATTATCTCGATACAAGGTAGTTTACAAATTAAACATTTTGCGAATTCAACATTTTGCAAATTCAACATTATGGTCCGGATGGCAAATTCAACTTTTTGCAAATTCTACATTTTGGGAATTCAACATTTTGCGAATTCAACATTTTGCAAATTCAACATTGTAGTCCTGAAGGTTCGGAACGACCCTATTACCGGCTAACACATCGATATTCATCGTGATAGCCTAATGGTTAGCGCCCGCCTCTCATGCATGAGGTTGTGGGTTCGAAACCGGGCAAGTACCTACCAATATGACATTTTCAATTCATAATGTACTTTCTAAATTTATCTTGGACATCATTGACATCGGCGAAGGAAAAACATCGTGAGGAAACCTGGCCCCTTATTCACAATCATTCGATTCGATTCCGTACCGAATCGAAAGTCAAAAGATATCGAAGATGTCCCTCAAACGCAATTCACAAATCCGAAACCGAATAATTTTGACAGTTCAAATTCGATACGTTGACTGAGGTCGGAAATGAGATTGTCGAATACAGTTCCTTACCGACACGGAAACGTATCGAATGGTTGTGAATAAGGGGCCTGGACTTATAATTAATATAAGTCTAAAATCGCGAACCCGCGTCGAGCAAGCGTTGTGATCAATGCTCGTGCCTTTTGGGTTTAAAGAACTTTATTTCTCATAAGAACTTAAATAACAGTTCGCTTAAAATGAGATACATATGTGCTTATAATTATTAATATTAGTTACCTCTAGGGTGTTGGAAACATTGTATTAGCATAAGTACTTATTCTGTTTTATGTTATTTCAAGTGTTGTGATGTATTGCCTTAATCTATGTTTAAATGTGTTTACATTGTCACTTTTTTTTATATCTTCCGGCAAACTATTGAACAGCCGTACTCCTTCAACCAAAATCGTTTTTTTGCCATAATTAGTGCGCGCTTGCGCCGGTTTCAACTGGATTTTGTTTTTATTCCTTAAGTTGTATGTTATGTTTTTCTTATGTAGTTGTATGTTTGATTGAACAGACTTGGTGATGATTTTTTTAATAAGGACGCAAGTGCAGTATGTGTATATGTGCTTTATATTGAATAGTTTGGTTTTTTTGTATAGTATTCTTGTCGGAGTTAAATAATGATAGTGAAATAGTGTTTTTATGATTTTGCTTTGCCCTGCAGTGGGACAATTATAGGCTGGTATTATTTATTTTTATATTATTACTTCGGTATTAGCCGGCAATAGGGTCGCTAGACACGATGCGGGTCGTATTAGAATGCCGTACCGAACCAATATGCTAGGCAACCCTTACAGTCTTACTAAAGGTCCAAGCATTAGGTTTACGGCGCACGGCACCTCATCTATACTTTGAGGTTCGAAATTAATGAACTGATTTTATTTAAACTTGATACATAGGTACGGTCAGCAACGAAAGTCGATTAACACTTAAGATTTTTAAATCATATTTCTTGAGCACAAGGAAATACGGACAGGATAGAAAATCAAGATAAAATAAACCTTCAATAAAATAAAAACTATGACCTGAAATACTGTAAAGTATTACTTACATCGTATTGGTTTTGTGTCTTTTTAGAGGATATGAAAAGGTAATAGGTAATCTACTTTTGTTGCTGACTGTAGGTACTATAGGTACAGACGCTAGCACATCAACCCATAACAAACTGTAATTTTTTTCCAATTGAATATGAACCTTACACTTTTGTTATAAAGTTGAAAACCTATCAAAGAAATTTAACAGATTGTTGTAGCTTGATGTGCTGGCCTCTGTGCCTGCGGATAGGTAATATCTACATAAGTAACATTTTTGAAATAGGGACCTACCTTAATATTGTCTAAGTACTCATTCGGCAGTAATTTGCCACACATATTTTTCTTATCAACGCCATTATCCTAACAAGTTATTACTGTAGTAGTAAAATAAGATATTAGATAGGGCGATAACTGACCGATTTTTGATCTCTGATTAAACTGTCGACAGACGTTATGATTCTAGAAAAAAATCTTGATGTGCGTTTAAACAGAAGCTAGTATAATTATGTAGGTACTAGTTTTTTCCCGCAACTTCGTCCGCGTGAGGGAAGTATTAAAAACTAGGTACTTCTTGGGTTTAAGCTTACCAAATTTCGTCAAAATCAGTTTAGTAAGTTAGCCGTGAAAACGTAACAAACAAACTGACCACATTTATAATATTAAATTGTAGTTGTTAAATTTTGAAGTCGTTTTACGCATTATGATTAATTAATATTATTATGCTTTTAGGTGTGAAATTTAACTTCAAGCCACGCCCTGTGTCATCATATAAAGCAGTAATACGTCATCGTCTATGGTACGCCAAACATAAAATAACAATACCAAAAATACGGAACGCCCAAGCTGCTTTGACTTCAGCAGGACAGCCCGCGCTCATGGCTGAACACAAGTCCACCAGATCTTCAAACGAAAAGCAATCATCTTCCTTTGAGGAAAACACACTGAATATCCTGTCTTGAAACGGATTGTTCTGAAAATTAACGTGTTTTGAAATTTAGGGAAAACCGGTCGGGACAAAGTTACAATTCAATTTTCATATTTCTATTTTCGATAGAGGAATTCAAGAGGCTATTTTTATATTGAAAAATTAATATACATGGGCTAGGGCCAAACAAACCAAGCTATTCTACCGTATTAGGGATATTTAACATAGCTTAAATTTTTTGGATAATGTCTGGAAAATTGTTTCTTAGAAGTATAGTTTCTTAGATCCCTCAAAATCTACAGCAAATTAATTGATATTCTGGGGGTTAATATAATGTTGTACATAAACATTAACAAATCTTACCTGTAGCACACTGAACTTGCGTACAATATCAACTTTTCTAAATCTGTGATGGTAGTTATTTTTAATCTTTTCTGGATCAATGGAATAAAACTTTTTCATCAAGCTGAAAAAATATTTTATTTGCTTAGATTTGTGCAACTTAAATGAAATCGCCTAAAAGTAGAATGTTAAACAAAAACAACTTACTATAATATTTCTCCCTTATTCAAATAAGTCAGGGCTGCATAGTCTTCAAGAACATCCTGCGTAAGTCCTGGATACGATTGTGCACTGCCCATAATTTTGTTTGTTTATTTCGATGTAATCTCTATAACTCACTACTTTGATCAGAAATCCTATTGTATACTAACAAAAACTTAATGGCTCTATAAAAATTATCTTATCAGTATAATAACAATTAAAAACAAAGATTATATCGATTATAAGGTTATTCCAATAATACTTTGTGACGTGTCCGCGTCGGCAGATGCAGACTGTTCAAATAAAACTGCGAATTATATTAAGGAAAAATAATTTATTGTTTAATAATAACACCCGAGATCATACACAACAATAGTAACACACATACACGAAAAGTCAATGCAATACAATAAACTATAGCAATATAATATACTCCGCCTACAATTTGCTAATTTACTTATCCAGTATAATGTCGTATCATGGGCTACTATTTGCTAGAAAGTCATGCACAACGAAATAAATATATGAGACAAAACAATATTACTGTTAACTTTCACTAAAGGAAGCGTCTAAAGATATAAGAATTACTAGTAGAAGTCGGTTCAAAAATTACCAAAAAGCTTTCCTATTTAATTAAGAAATTCAGGTCATAAGAATAATAATATATCGTTTTCACTAAAGTTTTATATAACACTTGCACTTATGATTGTCACTAATATTTACATGTGTTCGTGTAGTTTGTCATTAGACTTGAAAAGTTGACGCGTGGCGGCTGCACTTCACCTTTTAGGAAAGTCAACATTGTCAAAACTTATTTGCCGTCGCGCTCTCATTTTAGCAGCTTCTTCGAACGAAGGCATCGAGTTGGACTTGAAGAGGCCCAGGCTGGACTTGTCTAGCATGCTGAGTCCGCTGCTGCTATTCGAATTACTATCTATATTCACTAATTTGTCTTGAAGGATATTTTTGGAGCCACTTTTCGATTGTTCCTGTTTGATTCCAATACTGTGTGTGTTCTCTTTGATCTGAGAGGTGAATGTGCTTGGTATATTCTGCCGGGCCCTCATCTGCTGCTGGTAGGCATTGGCTGAAATGTAGCCCGATACCCTGTTGTTGGTTTCGTTTGCGATTTTCATCTGTTCCTCGTGGAAACACTCGTCGACCGTGCGACCTTGTATAATCGCGAATACGTACTGGCGCGCTAGCCTGAGGAAGAAGTTATATCGTGTAAATACAAATGGAAAACTGTTAATACTGAAGTTTACCTATAACCAGAGCCAAAATTGACTAGTATAAAGATTCTTGCAGTGTGGTGCCGGCCACGAATATCACCACCCCATTTCTGCCCGTGGGTGTCGTAGAAGGCGACAGGGATATCGAACAGAGGATGGGCAATTTACTGATGTGGATACCGCGAGACTGGTCTATTTTAGTTACTTTCATAGTATTATGTCTTACGGTATTTTACTTTGGGGGCGAGCTGCAGACATCGAGTGTATCTTTATTCTGCAGAAAAGAGCAATCAGAGCCATTTACAATCTACGTATGCGCGATTCTCTAAGGGTACTGTTTAAGGAAATTAACATAATGACGGTAACTTGTCAATACATATATGAAAACATTATGTACGCTAGAAAAAATCTGCATCTTTTTGGTAAAAGAAGTGATAGAAATAACTATAGTACTAGAAATAGGGACCAACTAGTTCAACCAGGTTTCAGGCTGGCTTTCAAGGGGTTCTGTCTAAAGTGTTACAATAAAATACCTCCCCACATTGTTCAACTTAATGAGACAAAATTTAAGTCCTATATTAAACGCACACTATGCAGCCGAGCATATTATAAATTGGATGATTACATCACTGATAAAAATGCTTGGCTGGATGCTGGTCTAGCTCCACAGCCATAAGGGTTCATAGATTTATTGATTAGCATTGGTGACTATTTTTTGGAGCTGCTGAAGATGTAGAACTATATTAGGTATCTTTGCATTGTATAAACTCAAACTATTAGTATTATATAATTTGGATAGCACATACATGTGAGCACTATGTATTTTAAAGCCACCATTTACGAGATGTCTTTCGTTGACTTGAATTTGTCATGCTCACTTGAATGTCTCGCTGATGGTGGCGCATGTGTGGGATCATTTGGTTCCCTTCGAAATGGTGCCGATCCGTGCGTCATGATCGTGAACGGGCGCCGTCAGTTGAGACTGGTCATCTCTTAGCTGCCTCGGTTATTTTAAATTTATTTTGAATTGTCTAATTTCATTGCCACTAGACCTCTTTTAACGGGCACAACTTGTTACATTGTTCTCACATTGTACCCCTAGATTCAACATGAATGATGTAACCTAAATTTGTAATATTCTATTGATTTTAAAAGAGTGTTCATGGAGTTTCTTGCTCGTCCTTCTCCATAGAAACCTACTGTTTGGAACGAGCAACTAGCTGCAACTTTTTGACTGACTGACTCCTTGACAATTCAAAAGTGCCTGTAAATGGTTTATTTGAAATAAATCATTTTAGTTTGAGTTGGCTCTTTCAGGAACGCAAGGAAACTTGTCTAGTACTCACTTAAGCATAATTTCCGAAGTAGATAGCTTAGGTGCTGCCAATTTAGCAGCATGCGGTGGCAACGCTAACAAGCGGCGCGTGAGCCGCGCGAGAGACGACGCTTTCTCACGAAACCCGGGCGATGACATGCGCCAGCCATGGACGCGCAGAGCTTCTGATACCGCCCATAACAGTTTCTGCAAAAGCGACACATGTAAAGAAAAAATGTAGAATAAAACTGCTTTCACTACCTACCTGGGGGCCAAGTCTGTTTTTATAATTTCGTCCTTCCAACACGAAACGTTTACGAACTTTTAGCAAAATGACAGTGGGATCACTGTCATTTTGCGTCAAGTTCGTAATCTGCTAAATTCATAATGGTCGATCATTGGTCGGTCGAATTAAAAGCAATGACTGCACAATGACTTTCTAGTGGTAGGTCATTGATCAAAGGAACTGTCAAAATGTTCGCAGATTACCGCCTAAAGTCAATCATTCAGTTGTCATTTTGTACGAGATTACCATTCTATATCATTTCTTTCAATGGCGTGTCAGTGGTTGACCATTGGAAAGTCCTAATGACGCCATTATATTAGTATATTACCAAACTTGTCAAAATCAACAATTATTATGAAATCAATGATAGACCATTCTGACACTATTGTAATAGCAGACTTGAGGCCCTGGTCTAGTGCCCGCAAAAGCGACAGCTGAGAGTGGGATTATGGATACAATCTCCTAGCAAAGCCTTTTTGGATTCTTTAAATTAGGTATGTTTCAAAAGCAGCCTGAAGTCTGGACGAGCCTGACCTAATCGGTAAACACTCATCTCCTATGCTATGTAGTATGCAAGTACAACACTGCCTACCTTTTTGAAGAATATAGGCGTTATGTAACTTTCGTTATGTTGATAATGTATGCTTAAAGAGAATAAACGATTACTTAATTAGCAGATAAGAGCAGGTCTATTTGATAATAAAAAAAAAAGGTATTATATGCCTGAGTAACTGAGCTTTACCTTCTCTATTAGTATGTATATAATTTTAGCTTTGGCGGTTTATTGTTGCGGTTTTATTTTGCTCTAAAGATATCTTTTATTTTGTGATTGTGTAATATTTACACTAATACTAAGAAAGAAAAACCTACATCAATTAAATTTAAAAAGGAATGCAATGGGCAACAAAAAATCAAATTTATTTTGGTTGACAGTACTAAGCTGTTTACAGATATATTTTATTACGATTATCTAAATAGAAGACTTATAAAATTGGCTGTCATTTTCAACTTTTCTGGCAGTAAATTAATTTATTAGATACTAACCTTCTTATGAGTCTCATTCAGATCACTAGAAGTTCTCGTCCCAAATGCTTCAGACGCGCGACGTGCGAATGCTGGTTGAGAATGCGAACTTCCTATAGTATCACCTCCGAACGACAAACTCTTTGCTATTTTACTCCTTCCATTATCTGAATCATCGTCAAAAGGATCCCGTTTTCTTTTCAGGAAATGGTCACTTTGCGTGCCATCCATGCTTTTGGTTTCAGCTGTACGGTCAGGCGACCCAAATAAAGCGCGTTTGGACTTCATAGCCTGAGCGGGTACCGATGTGGATGAAGCTTGAGGCATTGGTCTTCGATTTTCAGGGCTAAAAAGGGCTCTTTTCAAAGTTTCCCGAGCAGGCTGTGACCTTGTCAGATGGTCAGAGTCCATGAGCAATCTTCTCATGGCCTTTTTCTTGCTGGAGCCGCCACTTCGCGTCTTGGGTGTTCTAGCTGGCGTCTTTTTTCCCGGAGTCTTGCGAATCGGCGTTTTCTTGCCTGGAGTGCGTTTAATGCGGGGACTCTTTCTCTCAGATGAGTTGACCAGCTTTCTATGTGGGAAGAAACTTCAAAAGATTTTGATATCAGTACAGAGATAGATAATTTGATACAGAAGATACAAAATGATAGTATGAAGTGATATTATGAAATGTTAAGAAAATAACAATATTCTAACAGAAAAACTTTTCTATTCTACTAACTTATAGTTTCTCATTTCTGAGTAAAAGTTACCCTCTCCCTAATTTGTCAAAAGTATTTACTTGTGCAATAAAAAAAATATTCAAAAGTCGCAGAGCGAGATTATTATGATTCAAATCACTGACTTATTCTGTTTTAAGTAAGCGCCAATGCAGGGATAACCTATGCACGAAATAATTATATAATGTAATGTATACGATTTACACGATTACAACAATATTTTTTTAAATAAATTATGTGATACATAGTATTCTTACTTCTTATCAATGAGCACCATCTTGGCAGTGGAAGCTTGAGCCTTTTCGTTGATGGTGGCTGCGCTGGCAAACGCTTGTCGCCGACGAGCCAAGTGCGATAAACGACGTCCAGGGGACTTGGCTTGAGCCATTCTGTAGATAAGTTACAAAGAAATACTTTAACTACAAGTGCATACATAAAAGGTGTGGGGATGTGTTTTCGTACCTATGTGGAACTTTGTTTTTTTTTTTTATCTATTGATAGGCATACGTTTGACCACTATCTCACCTGATGGGAAGCGATGATGCGGTCTAAGATAGAGCACGCTTGCCTAGAAGTAACCTAGTAAGTAAGTAAGTAACTGTCCCAGTTCTAGCTAGACACCCAGTATGAGTGTGGTGCCTTTGACTAAATGATGGCCTATTTACAAGTGCACAAATTGTCTCTACACCTACACTTTAGATGGCATTAAAAACTATAAACGTAAACGGTCACCTACTAAAAGTGGCCAAAGTACTCTAAAACAAATTAAAAATTAACTACATTGCAATTGGTGCCAATTCTGTTGTGCACGAACTAAATTAATTTTAAGTTATTTATTTATATCTCTTTCTCTCCAATAAAACAAGAAAGAGACATATATTAATAAGAGCTGTCAACTTAAGTTGATCTAAAATATTCATACAATTATAGTTGTCATTTCAGAATGTATTGATTAAAAACACTGCAAAGTTCAAGGGAAAAACTAATTTGACATCTCTAACTTAGTCCTTGTCTGTCGCCGTCCTTTTCTTCAGCTGCCTGGTAGTAAGAGATGCCAAATGCCTAATTTTAGTTTAGTTTGTGAACAAGGGAATCGACACCATTGTCTACATTATATCCGAAAAGAAGCAGTTTATGATCAAAGGTACAAATGAAAGGAAGGGTGTTTAACCTTTTGACTTCCACGTCAAAAAAGCAAAAACGGGCCCTCAGCGACAAGCTACGAATTAATTACGTATATAAATCTGTCATGTAGTCGTGACCGTGGCTTGATTTTGGTTTGTCACCTATACCTGACTGAGGCAGTCAAAAAGATAACAATTTACAAAACGAGACAAAAAATAAACATTACATCCCATCATGACAAATAAAAAAACTTATAAATTGGAATGACCACACAATTATAAAAACATTTATTGTTTTTAAGTATGTACAGTCACAAGCAAAAACATGTAAACAGTTGGTCTCATTCTAAACTGATTTTCTCCTAAACAATTGATTGAAATGTTTTGGAGTTACGAATAGGGTATTTTTGGTTCCAAACTACTATAACATAGGCTTTATCTATAAGTAGAAATAGTTAATTCACGAGAAAATTGCTTTTGAATTTTGCAATCTGTATACATATGTATGCTCGTGACTGTACAATATTTACAAGAATAATAAAGAAGGAGATCTAAAGTATTAAACTAAAAAAACTAACTCATAAAATTCGTCTACATCGCCGTCATCTGCCTGTCATCACAATTTGTGTAATAATACTACTACTACTTCCTAGATTACAAACGCAAATTCATGATTTTTTATGCCCACTATAAAAGCAATATTGCAATAAATACTTACTTAATGGGGGCATTAGGTTAATGCTGACAAGTTTATAAATAGAACAATATTTTCTTAATCAGCTTTTATTAGAGCAGGTATTGGTTCAGCATAAATTCAATTTCAAGCTAAGAGATTAGTTAAAAAATATTTCACATTTTCACATTGAATTTCCTTAGCTTATTCATTTCATTTCATTCAAAAGGTTATTTATTTTAATTTCTTCATAAGCTACACTACTACACTGTACAAACACTTAGTGTGATTAGAACCAAAAAAACATAGAAACTATGGTACACATACTTGAGCCGTAATGCTTTTCGCTTGTTAGCACTGTTAGGAGACTGTAGGCCTCCAGAGTAAATGTTCACACTTGTATCCGTCTCCGCGCCAACGTATCGCTCTCCATACCGTAACACAAGTAATTCTAGTTTCTCTGACTGCTTTGTCACATTGTAACTGGAAGAAAGATTAGAATAAATTAAGTAAATCATTAAAATAATGCGGTACGGTTGGCGCAATGGCTGAGCGATTGGCTGCTGCGCTGCGTCTCGCGGGTTTGATTCCCGAACAAATATTTGTATGGCCTACAGGTAATTGTTGCGGGTCTGGCTGTTTGTGTATGTGAGTTTATATGTATGGAAACGCACCCATGATACAGGAGAAATTCCTAGTGTGCGGCAACATTAAAAAAAAAGAAAAAGAATATGACACAATGTCAGTCTATTCGTATTTGTACAAGGCGAAACTAGTAAACGTGATTTGATAATGGTTTTCACCATATTTCAATTTCTTGAGGAGCTTCAGAACTACAATACATTGATTAGATTTTTGAGACGGCATGCTTTGGTATAGTTGGCTATAAGCATAGACTTTTAAAGAACTGTTAGTTTTGATAGTATGGTATCAAAAATAATAGAAAGTTTTGTTATATGGACCATTTTCTCAAACATGGTTTGAATTGTTGAAGAAATGTTTGTAGAATAATTTTCACCTTTGTAGAATAATAATAAATACAAAGCTATACAACACGAAAAATTATAAAAGATACTCACTACATGTCATGATATCTGCACTTTAGTACATCTGGCCATGCTGTCTCAACTGCCTCTATTTCAGTACACATCTTCAAATGTATGCTTGTATCATTTACACTAGTATTGGACTCGGAAGCCTCATTAGAAGTAGAACTTTTAGATTTCTCCCCATTCAAACTAGTACTTTCCTCAGTACTAGTTTTAGTAAGTTCTGGGATTTCTACGAATGACACTCGTTTTGTAGGTGTTATAGAGTTAAGTTCAGGCACATTTACTTTTGCTTCTTCATCAAACAAAGGTAGAAAAGTATAATACTTCTTGAGCATCTCTGTCACATCAGTCTTTAGGATAGTCACAGATGGTGGTGGCAACACTCCTTGAAGTGTTTCCTGTTGATAGAAAAAAATGTCAGACATGAAGAGATCTTTACCACCTGTGTGGTGGTACAGATCCCTTTCGACCCACTCTTGCTTGTCCAGTTTTTATATTATTATCATGTTTAAATTGAGCAAAAAATGCCGAAAAATATACATTTCTTCTATAATCTTATTTTTCTTACAGCAGCCTTAGTAATACAAACTAGTCAAAAATTCAAATGTCTATCTATATCGGTTAAAAGAAACAGCCCTGTGTCAGAGGAACCCTCAAAAACAAAAAAGGAAAATTTACATTTATTGAAGAGCTTGAAGTTAAAATTTAGGAATAAAAATGGCCTTCTGAAGAATTCAAAAGGAATGTTTACCTATTTATCTTTAGTATGTGTGTAACACAATAATATTATTGTGAAGAGGTTTAGCAGTAGCATCACAATCAATCACATCCATTGGCAAATAAAGGAAAACAAACAATACATTTGTATTGTTTATATTAATTTGTTTTCCTTTATTTGCCAATAGATGTGATCGTGATGCTACTGCTAAACCTCTTCACTTTGCTTTAATTTTTATCAAAAATATTGTATATTATTGTAATATTAATAATTGTAAATATTGAGTAATGAATAAGCCTATTATTATATTGAGCAAAATGGTTTGAGTAATAAACTAATCAGCTTACTATGACGTGAGATGTGTAATATACATTAAATGTAACGGGTTGTTTCATGACATAAAAATCCGTCCGTTAAAGTTATTCAAAAAGAGAGTTCATAAATAATATTTTGATGTTTGAAGAAGCTGTTTGACAACACAAAATTACGTTGACTGGTTGGTTATGGTAATAGTAACTTTTTGATGTACGATTTTGTGAAACCACCTATTTTTTTTATTTGACGATAGTTAGTGCCATTTTTCACTATTACCGGTCAGTAATGTATAGTTACAGCAACCAACCCTTAGTGCTTAATAGATTAGAAACAAGTGACGATGATGACAATAGTAGATGGCCCATTTCTTTCAGTGACTAAAGTGTTGCTTCATCTTCACTTTAGAGGATATGAAAAATGCCACCTATACTATAATTAACGTGGCTACTTAGTGAGCCAAAGTATTCTAACAAAAAGAAGTATATACTATTTTTGATTTGCAAAGAAGAAGTTGGGGCTAAGATTTCCATTGCCGGCCGTCGAGTTGGGGGTTGATATTTTTTTTACAGAAAGGTTAAATTATTATAAGAACACACGTAAAGTCTCAACATGCGGAGACGCGTACTTTTTGAGAAAAAAAATGTTGAAAATAAATATTTTTGCAGTATTTATGGCAATTCCTACCACAGATTATATAGAATTCTCGCTATTGAACGTTCGCAGCGGTTGAGGCTGGTCGCCCAAGGCGACCAACAAGCCGCAGCTGCAGCTTATTATACTTTATAGGAGAAAGTGATTGCAATCTGGACTTTAGGGCACCCCGACTCGGATAGGTTAGGTTAGAAGGGGATGGCGGGGTCGTGTGAGCGAGCGAAGCGAGCGAATAGACCCCGCCATCACCTTCGTGGTTATTTTTTTATAAACCACCCAGAAGTAGGAGCCCCGCGAAGCGGGGCTCCGTCGACCAAGCCCATCTTCGACCATGCATAAAATATTTAAAGGGTTTGGCTAGTAATAATAAGCCGCAGCTGCGGCTAATTATTACTTTATAGGAGAAACTGATTGCAATCTGGACTTTAGGGCACCCCGACTCGGATAGTTTAGGTTAGAAGGGGATGGCGGGGTCGTGTGAGCGAGCGAAGCGAGCGAATAGACCCCGCCATCCCCTTCGTGGTTATTTTTTTATAAACCACCCAGAAGTAGGAGCCCCGCGAAGCGGGGCTCCGTCGACCAAGCCCACCCTCGACCATGCATTAAATATTTTAGGGTTTGGCTTGGCTGGTAGGTAGTTATGAAATGTGCCATTTATAATTTTTAACTTACTAAAACCGCTATTTACAACTGCTTCTTTAAATCAGTGACATTTTTTTTGATGAAGGGGGATTCCCCCTTCTGTAGAGGGGGAACCCCCTTCCCCCCTAAGGGGTCCCCCATGGTTTTTTACACTTACTATTAATTTTAATTCATAAAATGGGAAAAATTTCCTCAGACTTAAAAATTAAAAAAACTCGAAAAGGGGGGGGCTCCGCAACTTTTCCCTTTAAGGGGGGGTAGTACCCACCCCTCCCTCTCCCCCCACCCCCCTCCCCACCCTTAATTCAACGGACGTCAATGGAAAGTCGTACCGAAGTTGGAACCTAGTTGCTTAAACACTGCTTCATAATGATTCTACTATACAAATAAGGTCATTTATGTAAAATGAACACAAGTGTTAATGACAAAAGGATATTATTAACCACAAATGATAATATTATTATAAACCAAGTAACATGGGAAAAGGGGGCAGGAAGAAGAAGAAGGTAATATCATAAACACACTAAAAATATCAAGTGATTATTCATTATTCAACTGTCAAAAATGCAGTTGGAACTGCACTCTTAATAACACATAACCAGACTATTGACAACATGCATAAAATATCACAATATGGTAATGCATACATAGAAATTTATTTTTGTGTGGATAATTGTAATTCTTTAGAAATTATTTGATGACTTGAACCATCAAATAATATTTTGTTATGCATACAAAATGATACATGTAAGTTTGCAGGTTAACAAGTAAGGTTAACAAACAATGTAGGCTTTCTGCATTATCTATGCTTACCTCAATCTTTCTGACTTTTCTTTTCTCATGAATTTCATAATCTTTGAGGAATTTCCAAAAAGGTTCTGGCTCTGGAGGTGGGTCATCATCATTATCGTTATCAGAAAACATATCTGGAGATCTCACTCCACTGTCAAAAGATGCTTCAAGTGATGAATAACTTTGCTCCAAATTCCATTTTGCTGTGCTCCCATCATCATTTACAATAGGACAGTCCTTCTTATTGTTCTCTTCATAGTGAGAGTCACCAGTACTCTCCGAGGATTTATCTAATTTATCACTAACATTGTCTGATACATCACTTACTCTCTGCTCACCATCATTACTCTCATTAATTGACTCCACATTATCATTGCTACTTGTACACATTCCACAACTCTCATCTCCACGTTTTTCTTCTAGATTAGCTAAATTGTTACTAGAGCTCATAGCAGAGATAGGGTCTACTATGGGTTTCAACTTTTGAACATGTTTAATTGTACCATTAAAAGATAATTCACTTATAGGTAACTTGAATACGTTCTCTGAAGGTTCTCTGAACATGGGTACACTGTCTACTGCATTGTTGCTATTTTCCATAGTAGGAGTTATGAACATGGGATGTTTAACTGTTTCAGTTCTTGAATCCTCTGACGTATGAAGGTCAGTTTGGTTAGACTTTTCCTGAAGACTGTGGTCGATTGTCGCGAATGAATTCTCAAATAATGATGCAGTAAGAGGTGAACAGGGTGAATTGATTTTAGCACACAAATCTGTATCTAAACTTGACCCTTTATCAGTCATATGATCACGAACAATTTGATTTAATAAACTGCTCTCAGTTTCAGCTGTTTCGCAATGTTTATTTTTAACATTACTTGATGTTACGATAGATAACTCTATGTTACCTCTGCTATGCGAACTTTCAGAGCCACAGTTGTTCGTAGATACACTCTCGTTCGGTTCACGTTTAACACTTTCTTGTATTAAAGGATCAACGACGTTAAAACTTCTTAGATACCGTTCGTACAAAGAAAAACTATCGCTCATGGAGTGACAATTTGAGTCTCCAAAGGATTCCATCACCACTTCATTCTTATTTGAAAAACTTTGTTTTATGTGGTCATTTTTTGATTATTTGCAAGAAAAGATATTTTAGTTTGCTATTTTAAATAATTGAACTACAAAATATTTCTAAGTTTTACACAAACGCGCCAATAATAACACCATGTTCACAGCATAGTAGCCATGAATGGATTAATGGATGCGCCGTGGCCATGTTGTGCAACTAAATAAAAAAAATTAATATGTCTAATCAGTGTGACCATCTTATAAATGGCGAATCTGCCACAGACTGGGCAAAAAATCTGCCAAAATCTGCCACACTTGGCGCCAAAAATGCCAAAAATATGCCTTCACGGAAACGGAAAGAAAATACACAACGAATTCAATGAAAATACTCTAATCAACAAAAATATTTAACAATATTCTTATGCATTATTACATCTATAGTCTATACACTACCTACTCTACATATCCGCCTTGGCCTATAAATTTTCGTCATTTTCGGCCTACACATAGATTTTGACGACGTCTTTATGATCATGTTTTTAGGGAAACAGCCTCCGTGTTCCTTAATCCCCTCTTAAAACTGACTCATTTTGGGACCTAATTTAGGAACCTATTGCTTATATTTGTTCTGTTTACATTCACCAAAAAGAAGATTCTTTCGCACGAACCGTTAGACATCGGCAAACATAATAACGCTGTCGCAAAATTTGTAATGTTTGGATATATTTTAGCCCCACTTGCGTCCATTACTTTGCAAGCTTTACAAAATGCAACGTCCTCGTCATCCTTAGCCCTCGACAACCAGAAAGAAAGGAAGGGATTTTGCTTCCACCAAGGTTGATAAGAACGCTCATATTTTCTCTTCATAATTAATGATTCGTTCGCACACAATACAAATTAAAAATTTATTGGAGACCAAATCAATAAGGAGATAAGAATATGAACACTATTCCAGTTTGATTCCATCCAGTTCATAATCATATGACGCACTTGTATAAAAACAGAATAAGCGGGAAATTCCCGTATAATTTGATCATGAAGCAAGCTGCCAGTTCGATAAAATCATTTGTAATCTAATAATACATAAAACCTGATGTAATTACTTTTAAAAAAGATGAATTCACTGAAAATTCAAATTGAAATTCAAAAACAAATGTAAATTTTCTTGGAATCTTTTAAATCTGCCGAAATCTGCCACTTTAGTAAATCGTCAGCATGATCTGCCACAGTCAAAATTTTGGAGCGAAATATGCCAAAATGGCAGAAATCTGCCACAAATGGTCACACTGTGTCTAATTGTCTAGTCTATACTAAACAGAACTACAGAAGATAGAAGTGATCAGTTTATGGTTTAGTGAAATATTTATTATAATAAAAGATCCCTTTAAGTCGGAAACACAATAATACGGTTTTAACGTTTTATAGATCGATCAACACCAGCTGCACGCACGAAAATGTGTCACGATTCGCGAGCGCGGAACAAGCGCGTTTGACTGCTGCGCAGCGTGTTGCGGGTTCAAATCCCGCCCAAGGTAAACGTTTCTATGATGAGCACTTGTTAGCTTTGTGTCTGTTTGTTGTTTATCTATATACGTATGTATTTAAATGTATTTGTATATGCATATCAGCTGTCTGGCACCCATAGTACAGGGTCTCCCTAGTTTGGGGTCAGATAGCCATGTGTGAAATGTCCCCACATATTATTATTTATTATAGACGATGATAGAGACACGATCGGCCCAAAAAATGCCTTTATTTGCTTAAGTTATATATGTTAGCCATTATGTTTCTCTATGACGTTATCACGTAAAACTATCGTCCATAAACCGACTTTACAGACAACCATTTTTTTTTTTATAAAAGCAATTGATAGGAAATATGGTTTGATTGAAGCGAACAAACGTAAGGACCCATGTCAGGAGTTCTACGACTACGGCGAAACCCAAATGGAAAGTCAAGATTTTTCACAAAATAAAACATATATTATTATGTTCTGTTTGTATAAAATATATAAGTATACCTTTTTTATTAATGTTCGTAGTGTACGCCCTAAGAGGGAGTAAGATTGTGATTTTCTCTTAAACACGATAGAGGGCCCCTGTAGCCCTGGGGCCTTGTATCATTCATTCGGTTGATACGGTGGCAGCTACGCCCCTGGTAGTCTACTATAGTTATACTACATAGGTATTGGCTGGGCACTTCACCTTTGAGGCTGAGGTAGCATTTATATTCATCTATGTGCAGTAGAGTATATTCATCTATGGTTGCGGCAAGTCTGTGGCTTGAGGTGACTGGGTTGTCAAAAACGTCAATATTGACATTATTTTAGAGATGAGGAAAAACTTTGTTTTTTTTTTAATTGTCGATATCACTCAATTTTTACAATAATACTAGTGCCTCGACCCGGCTTTTCATCGGTTACAATAATTAATTAATGATGAAAATGGGTCAGAAAGTCGTCTTAGGAGCGGAATTTTCTCTCATACAAACCTTGTTCTGACAATTTAATTTAATTTAAATATAAGAAGATAAACAGTCAGATAAACTAGATGCCAGCTGAAAATACGACAGTAACCATTAGCAATTTAGCACTAGCAAGTCGTTATCACCAATAAAAACTTGAAAAATTAAAATATGTGGGACGCTAAGTAGCATGAAAATCATTTTTCAAATGATTAGCATGAGAACCCAGAAAGAAAAAGATGTGGAAATAATTGAAGAGTTTCGTACGTCGTTATAGGATCACTCTGTGGGTCCGTCTGTTCTTCTGTCACAGCAGCCAATTTGTTCCGAATCTTGACCGATGAAATTTGGTTCACAAATGAATTTCTGTGACGCAAACACGGACAATTAATAACGTGCACGTAATGAATGTTGCGAACCTTTCTTTACGGAGTTGCTATCGCGACGGAACTCGTATTGTCTCGTATTCTATCATTACTCGTAGTTTTATCGTGTCCATGTTGATGAAAAAGATACAAGTGTAGTGAAAATGAAAACAAAACACTAATCATTAAACAAATGATTGAATTTGAAAATATAATACCATATTGTTTCAACGTTTTGTTCGTGTATCTATTTACAAATTATTAATAATGAATAGGGAACATTACGCGAAACTCTGCGCAGAGGGCGCCACTAGCACACTCCGTAAATCATAACCTCTTATTCTTGTTATATTATGTTATTAATTGTAATAACTAGGTATTTTGTGAAAATATATCAAAGTTTTAATAAATCTTACTTACCTAACTGTACTTTAACCATATTATGGCGTCCTACGACCATTTGAAAGTGGATTCTAGGTTATGCTCAGAATAAAATAATATTTGGTTGTCTTACGTGATAAATGTGAACGTTATTCTGTAAATGAGACTATCTCATCTGAATACTTAACCTGAACATATTTTAGAGTTATTTTTAGCTGCTATCCAAAGTTTTCGAACATTTTCTTCTTTTGGAAATGAATAATTCCCTTCATTTCTTCATCGAAATACACAGCACTGATACATTTTTGTATAATATAACACTACTTCCCAATTTTGAACTCAATAAAGGCAGAATTTCACGCTTTGAGTGACTCGTCGATAAACTGTTTACGGACTATGCTAGTGCTGCACTCTGGTGCCAGAACATTGCAGTAATATCCCCTATTATTTCATGTCCCTGTTCATTATCCAACTATAACCCGACCGCTTAACTGAGACCTAAGGTAGCTGCGCGGGAGGGGTGTCTTGACGTGACGCGAGAGGTAACTGATACGTCAACTTGTGACAACTCTCATGCCTCCCGTACCGCGCAGCTACCTCAGTCAGGAACGGTTTCGGTCAAGCTATAGAGGAGGCATTAAGGCAATGTGTCATAGTTGAATTTGTGAACTGCCTTATCATCATTAAAAGCTTCTTAAATAGCGATTAATTCAACAGTTGACGAATTTTAAACAACATAATAAAATTCGTACAAGAAGTTAAAATAAGCTGCTAAAGATAAGTGAAGTTATTTTTATCGATACAGCTCAAAATTTGAATGGACATCTCTACATGTTCGTGCAAAACTTTATTGTGAATGAAATAAATGAAATTGTGAACTTGTGTGGAACACAAAACAAAATCATCAGCCGCCCGGCGACTTGAAAAGAAATCTTACTGGTATGTACAAATATTGTAATAAGTCCTGATTATGATATATTTTCATAATATAAAGTTCCAGCAGTGCGTGTTGTCGTATTAAATGAAAATTTAGAAAGCATTTTATAACTTCAGCACGCAATCATCATTGGTCAATAAATTTGCTATTGAAATAATTATTTCGGCTTTGTAATGCTATATTGTTAGTTGATACTAGTACCAACACAAAATAAGACACAATATTAAATTGTTCGTAAGTATACCGGCTTCAAAAATGTGATATTTTGTTTTGCCGGTAATGTAGGTATTTTTTACTTTTCCCGACATGCTAGAGGATAATTTACATTTACTTCACAATTTCTTGAATCTTTTACCTATAACAAAACCTTTTTACATAACAGTATGTCATGTTTTATCATAAGTCTTTACTTCCAGAGAGTGAAAACATGTAGGTACCTACATATGTACTTTTTTTAGATACCTACCTACATTATAATTTAAAAAAAGTTTGTTTGGAAAACTTATCTAGGTAGTTTGATGTGTTGCAAAGAGTGTGCAATGAATATGCAACATTAGAAAAATCACACAAAGCATAATATTGTATATAGCAGAGGGCGGGAATTTTATAATCCTTCAGTCATGTGTGGAGAGAGTTCTACACCCAAATGTCAACATTTTTATTAAAAGGAAGGATTCTCAAAAACTACTTGACCTATGAAGCTGAAATTTGTCAGATAGGTTTTTTTTTTTATTAATTAATAGGCTTGCGTTTGACCGCAATTCACCTGATCTTAAGTAATGATGCGGCCCGGTCTAAGTTTGTAGGTATGAGATGTCAGCAAAAAATTTGACTAAGACATAAAAAGTCATGGCTAAAAGCTAGTTCTCAATAATATTACATGTATCCTCCTCCAACTTATTTGCAAATGGATAATATCAATAGTCTTTAGTCAAATAATATCTAAGTTTTAAGTAAATACCAGGTATTGACTGTCATCATGTACTTTGCATGTACAAATAATATTAATGAACATTGACAGACAAAAGTACATGTTTAGACACTGAGCATGTAGTAAATAAAATAATACAGTACTGTTATTAATAATATTATTGATATATCTTTAGACATATCAAATTGAAACAGGTAGCATGTTTTTTGGTTTGTTCATATATTATTAATATATATTTTTAACAAGATTAACATTAAAATGCTTATTTTATGACATCAACATCACTTCTTAGTTATTCTGAATTTATTATTTTCCCTGTTAAATATTATCCTAGTCAAAAAAAGTTAGTCCTCAAGGTTAGTGATAAAAATTTTCCTTATTATGTGAAAATAATCATTTTCATCCTGCTAGCATAGTTAAAATATTTGCTCCATGTAAGTACCTACCTAACACAAGTAATTAGTGGAAGCATAATAATAGAAATTAATAATTCTCCTTACGAGATAAGAAAACATAAATATATTCACAATATATATCGCTAATAAAGTACTGAGGAGTGTAATAATTGTCTGATCAATTTTTAAATAGGCGATCTTTGAATCTGGTGTGGTGAAAAAATAAGGCTTTGTAAAAAAAAACTTGAACCATAATTTCCAATGTTATTTTCATTGTTTACGATTAGATAAATTAATGAGCCGCTAAGCTATATCATAGGCCAAATTGATTGCTAAACACAAATTGAATAAGAGCAAAGTCATAGAAAATCACTAGTAATTAAATATATTGGATATTTGTCTCACTGGCCTCACGGTATCTGTCTATGATTGCAGTGACCTCTGCCCTCTGCGCCTCATTATCTAGAAGGTATAAAGAAGTCAAAATGATGTATTCACTCTAGCTCCTGCACTCATTACCAGTGCCTCAGTAAAAATTAAAAAGATAACGGTGCATAAGAGTTCTTTTTTCATTGTACGTGCGCGCACGCGCGTCGTGGATGATATAATATAGTTTTGTGTTACATGTTAAAATAACCGACTTTGATTTTTTTCGCGGAAATTGTGAAGGTAACGTTAATGAATTATTTTAATTAGTATAGATAATATCTTTAATAGCTTTTGTTTTGAATTTATTGTCCTCTGTGATAATTTTCGGGGACAAGTACTCTACGGTGCTTACGTCGTTTTGCTATCACGTTTATGGGTGCGCGTGAGTTTCAAGATTACTTATTTACATAAATAGAATAGTTACGAATTTTATTTAGGTGGGTATAAAAAATATTATACTGTTCACATTACGAGCTAAATTATCTACTACTCGGATACCAATCAATTTTAAGTTGTTGAAGTTTCCGATTTAGCAAAATTAACAGTGGTAAACTAGGTAGGTACTTGAAAAATGAGTATGGGTTACGACATAACACAATAGTCAGTTCTTTGTGACAGAGGGACTTCGACGCACCAATTTTTTTTTACAATATTTTTATCACAAAAATGTTTCTCATAATTGGCCTAATTGGGTCAATTAGTGATTCTAAATTAATTAAAGACACAATCTGATAGATTGCCTTAAGTAGGTACATAATTATTACATAAAATATTGTTGTCTAGACACAGACTTAATTTTGATATTAAGTTGTTTACACCTCCTTAACATAATTATATTATCTACTTGAAGTAGGTAGGTACCTACTTATAATATTTACTTGCTACTGGAATTTGAACGGGGAAGTTGGTGGCTTACTTGTATGCGGTTTATGAATAGGCCAATTTATCTCTTCCCTTCGCTTTTGTAAGACTCTTAAAGGGAACAAAGGTCGACGCGTTGGTCGGGTGACAGATATAAACTTCTTAAGTCTTATAAACCATTGCAGATATTCGGAAATCTTGTAGAAATTGTGAATTGATACTAGAGATGAAATGGATAGCAGTTTAGCGGGATACCGGATATTCGGCCAACCTTGTAGCCGGATAGCTGGATATTCGGCCGCCGAATGTCCGGCCGACCGTTGCCGTTTGGTGTAGGTATCGCATGAAGCACCGGTAAAAAAAACTAGAGGAGAAGAGACAGTCTGCTGTATCTCGCAAAGCTCATGACAAGTTTTGGGATTGCTTTGATGAGGTAGCAAATTAAAACAATAGTAGTCAGGTTCAACGTGAAGAATGATACGCGGTAGAATGTGAGCTTGATTTTAATCTTAAGTCAATGCGATTTGATCGCAATTGTGATCCTTATTCTTGGTATACAGCACAACACTTTTCTCTGAAGCTGGTTATTTACGCAGACAAGCGAAACCGTTTGGTACATCGTAATGCAGAGAAATTAGCATTCATTCACCATAATTTGCCCTTAGTGCAGTATGAGTACTAATTCATTAAGTTGTAGAATTATCTTGTGATTACTAATTGTATTTCTTAAGTGGTACTAACTAAATCACATAAAATTTGTTTTTTTTTTAATAACCGGTATTCGGCCGGATAAGCGCTAGTTATCCGGTATTCGGCCGGATAGTATTTAGGCTGCCGGATGGACCGGATACCGGATAGTTACTGGATATTCGTTTCATCTCTAATTAACGTCTCCTTTTTTGGTATGGCAATCCTCACGGATGTCCCTTTCCGGCTCGTACAGATTGTAGGTACATACGGTGGTTTTCTAACTTTCGGCACGGTGATGGCGGCATGGGTGAAGAAAAGGTACTATTAAGTATTCTGTGGAAAACATTGTGAAGAAACCTGCATTTATAATTAACTAGCGACTCGTTCCGGTTTCGCACGGGTGCATTATGTAGATACTAATATGGTGTCCCACAAACCAGCATATTAGATAGATTCAAGAGGAAGGTTTATAAGTACATTTATAGTTATATATGTACTTATAAACCTTCCTCTTGAATCTATCTATTGCTGAAAAATGCATTAAAATCCGTTGCGTAGTTTAAAAGATCTAAACGTAAAGACAGCTGGAGCGATTTCGTTTTATACTATGTAATATGTAATACTAATGTGGTGTCACACAAAACAATATCAAACTATTCGTATAAACCTTCCTCTTGAATCACTTTTATCTATTGCTGAAAAATGCATTAAAATCCGTTGCGTAGTTTAAAAGATCTAAACGTACAGACAGCTGGAGCGATTTCGTTTTATATTATGTAATATGTAATACTAATGTGGTGTCACACAAAACAATATGAAACTATTCTAAATAAACCTTCCTCTTGAATCACTTTTATCTATTGCTGAAAAATACATTAAAATCCGTTGCGTAGTTTAAAAGATCTAAACGTACAGACAGCTGGAGCGATTTCGTTTTATACTATGTAATATGTAATACTAATGTGGTGTCACACAAAACAATATCAAACTATTCTAAATAAACCTTCCTCTTGAATCACTTTTATCTATTGCTGAAAAATACATTAAAATCCGTTGCGTAGTTTAAAAGATCTAAACGTACAGACAGCTGGAGCGATTTCGTTTTATACATGTAATATGTAATACTAATGTGGTGTCACACAAAACAATATCAAACTATTCTAAATAAACCTTCCTTTTGAATCACTTTTATCTATTGCTGAAAAATACATTAAAATCCGTTGCGTAGTTTAAAAGATCTAAACGTATAGACAGCGAGAGCGACTTTGTTGAAGTATTAAAAAAAGATATGTAAAGATACAGTTACCGGCACGTAAGTTGGCAAGATATTTTGTAGTGGAAGAAGTTCGCGCATGTAAAAATGTATGAAATTGTGCGTGCGCGATCTTCCCCCACTACAAAATCTCTTGCCAACTTACATGCCGGTAATTATAAAGATATGTAAAAAATAAAAAATAATAAGTTTAAAATCGCAAATCCACCTTAAGCAAGCGTGGTGATCAATGCTCGTGTTTTCTCTGTATGAGAAGGAGACCTTTGCTGTGCAGTGAGACAATAATAGGCTGGTATAAACATTATTATTTTTAATCAGGTGAAAAAATAAGGTGACCTCCGGCTAGTACAGATATTTCTCTAACTTTACACAACGTGTTTTTCCAAGTACTTATGACCTGGGAGCGTGAGCGCTCGCGTATTAATTGATACCTCCGTCAGGGAACCGAAGCGGTCGCGCATTAATTGATACCCCCCTACAGGGAACCGGAGCGCTCGCGCATTAATTATTACCGCCGACAGGGAACCGGAGCGCTCGCGCATTAATTATTACCGCCGACAGGGAACCGGAGCGCTCCCGCATTAATTAACTCCCCCGACAGGGAACCGGTGCGCTCACGCATTAATTGATACCCCCGCCAGGGATTTGGAGCGCTCCCGCATTAATTGACACCACTGACAGGGAACCGGAGCGCTCGCACATTGATTGATACCTCCGTCAGGGAACCGGAGCGCTCCCGCTTTAATTGACACCTCGGACAGGGAAACGGAGCGCTCGCGCATTAATTGATACCCCCGCCAGGGAATTGGAGCGCTCGCGCATTAATTAACACCCCCGACAGGGAATTGAATCTCTTTCCTAGGTCTCCATGTTCACAAACTCATCATCTACCTAACCACAAAGTACGTAAGGCTGCGGCGCGCCCGAGCAGAGAGACCACTCAGAACAAACCGCCATTTTTCGCACGCACACATTGACATTATGTTTATAGGCATTCTCAAGCAGTTTCAAGCAGACTTCAGTCTCGACTGACACGTGTTGTCTACAAGTCTAAATGAGTACATAAATGAGAGACATTGATATTTCATGACGAACAGGAAATGTTTGTTATAAAAAAAATGCAAAGAGTTCCAACCAGTGTCAATAAAATTTCATATTGTCACAAATAAAACCTACAGAGTCAATACAGTAGCAGCCCTAGTGAGTCTGGCAAGTTTAGGTAATAATTTTTGAAGATGGCGAGAGCGGTCCTTCTGTAACCTTTATATTTTGTGACCTAACTAGCCTATTCCCAATTACGTTGGGGTCGGTTTCCAGTCTTACTGGATGAAGCTGATCACCAGTGCTTTGCATGTAGCGACTGCCTGTCTGACCTCCAAAACCCAGTTACTGAGTAACATGATACCCCTTGGTAGGACTGGCTGTCAGAATTTCTGGCTTCTGTCTACCCATAACGACTATGAAAGATTTATGAATGATAGCCGGGACCAACAGCTACACGACTCCATGTTCACAAACTACCAACAATGATTATTGTTAGGTACAATCTTTCTGTCCGTTTTTACAACTTGCACTCAGGTCAATAGGACATGTTTTGTTTTCTTTAACTCAAGAAGGGTAATCATATATTAATTTTTATCAGTTACGATATGCATAAATATTGCATTTAAACAAACTTATAGTTGATACACCTCACGGAATTATGATGTAAGCTCCTTGTTATCTTTTCTTACGCGTTCTGTTTTTGTTTTTAGAGTTCTGTGCCTGAAAATGAAACAAACGGAGCCTTGTTTATTAGAAATAATTGAATTTTACAGGCAGGAAATAGTGTTTATGTTAATGAAGGCACAACAATGAATTTTTAGCTCTCAGGGATAACGTTGATTCCTATTAGCGAAAGAATTTCAGAATCGGAACAGTAGTAAAAAAATACAAATCTTGCCCGCGACTTCGTCTGTTTGGAAATCTAGAATATAATAAAACATAGCCAATGGCAATAGTGTAGCTTACTATCAGTGAAAGAAGATTTTTTGAAATGGGATTAGTAGCTTCGGAGATTACCTCCTACATCTAAACTGACAAACTTGCTTTATAATCTCTCCTTCTAATATATAAAAATCTCGTGTCACAGTGTTTGTTATCGAACTCCTCCAAAACGGCTTGACCGATTTTTATGTTTTTTTTTGTGTGTATATTTATTTGGTAGGTCTGAGATTTATTTTAAAATTTATATGGCAAAGCAACGTTTGTCGGGTCAGCCACTATTAATATAGAATTATTGGTGCCGATACTCTTGTTCACAAACTTAACTAAAATTAGACAATTGGCACCTCGTACTTCCTTGAACTTCGCACCGTTTTTTTAACCCCCGACGAAAAAGAGGGGTGTCATAAGTTTGACGTGTCTGTGTGTCTGTCTGTGGCACTGTAGCTCTGTAACGGGTGAACCGATTTGAATGCGGTTTTTTTTTATTTGAAAGCAGATTCTCTAACGATGGTTCTTAGACATGTTTCATCAAAATCGGTTCAGCAGTTTTAAAGTTATCAGCTCTTTTGCTAGCTGCGGTAGGGATCTTAGACGCATACCGGATGTTTACTTTGCTTTCAAACATATTATTATAGGTGACCACACTCACCACCCATTGAAACACCCATGTTTGCTATAAAACTATGCAAAATTATAGAATTCTTGGTCTTATGCTGCAGCCAGATTATACAGCACACTAGTACCTAGTAGCAGATATATCGTATTTGGATTCGTTTTAATCAGTATTTTATTAACCCCCGACGCAAAAACGACGAAGTGTTATAAGTTTGACGTATCTGTGTGTGTGTGTGTCTGTGGCATCGTAGCTCCCGAACGGATAAACCGATTTTGATTTTGATTTTTTATTTGAAACGTGAATTAGTCGGAATTAGCTTAGCTATGTTTGATGAAAATTGGTTCAAGATGGCCGCCGCCAAAAAATGGCGGATCACATACTTTTACAACTCCCTCAATATGGGTATCAAATGAAAGAGCTTGACTAGTAGAGTACTATACACTATAACAAATTTTAAATCCAAGATGGCCGCAACCACAAATTGGTGAATTACATTCTATTTTCACAACTCCCTCAATATATGGGTATCAAATGAAAGGCCTTGACTAGTAGAATAATGTATACTTTATTGCAAGGGAATGAGGAATGAGTAACGAAATGAAAACTAAAAACTTGTAAATTATTTTTGTAAACTCTTATACAAAACCAAACTAAATTACGTTTAAAAAATTCAAAATAAAAATTAAAAAAAACCTCCAACGCAAAACATAAAAGCGATTATGTAAAAAGTCAAAAATAATACCTTTTGTTGAGCCATCAAATGTTTGTTCGTTGAAATGGCGCTATAATGTCGCGGCGGGGTACCGCTAAGTTTAAAGCAATAACTAAATAGCTAAAATAGCGAACTGATGGTAACTAGATTTGCAACAAGATTAACAACTAGATTAGCAACAAAAATTTGATAATATCGAAGCAAATTGGTCGGAAATGCTGGTAAATTAATAGACAGTGAATGAAATTAAGGGACTGACTTACTTAAGCGGTACCCCGCCGCGACATTATAGCGCCATTTCAACGAACAAACATTTGATGGCTCAACAAAAGGTATTATTTTTGACTTTTTACATAATCGCTTTTATGTTTTGCGTTGGGGGCTTTTAAAATTTTTTATTTAATTTTTTTAATATTAATTAATACGTTCTGAAATGACAACTATAATTGTATGAACATTTTAGATCAACTTAAATTGACAGCTCGTCGGTTTCTTGTTTTATTGGAGAGAAAGGAATATAAATAGCTTAAAATAAGTTTAGCTTGAACAGAATTGGCTCCATTGGCAGATATTCAGTCGTGTTTTCAAATGTTTCAGATATGGAGCTCGTCTCTTTAGCAAAGGAGGTTTTCCAGACTATAGCGGAGCATGCGGCGAGCTACCGACTGGGGCAATCTGCCCTGAGGCATCTCGACCGAACGTTGTGGGTCGTCGAGAAATGCGCGAGATGGGCTGTGCCGCCACCATGTAAGACTTATTAAATTCGGGGTTTTTTTAAAAGGGAGACGCTAATAATACTAAGCATCTCTTATATTGCGCTCATCCACCACGCGTTCAGTAGCTAAAGAACTGCTGCTTATATGTATATCTGTGAGCTGCTTCGAATTGTTATGAGTATATGTAAATAAACGTTGCCCCACACTAGGAAAACAAACTATACAAATATTTATTCCGTCCAAGAATCATATCAAGCGTACCACCAACATGCATATGCATGCAACTGCAGTATTTAGGATTCTGAATCTATACTAATAATATTATAAAGAAGAAAGATTTGTACTTTTGTATGTAACGAATAAACTCAAAAACTACTATTCCGATTTCAAAAATTTTTTCGCCATTAGAAAGCTACATTATCCCTGAGTAACATAGGCTATGTTTATCAATAGAAAAAATTAGGAATCCTTGAGGAAATTCACGCGGACGAAGTCGCGGGCAAAGTGCTAGTTAATTCATATTTAATATGTAGCAGCAATGTAGCAATTAGTATAATAATAATGCCAACTAATATTTTAAATAAGGTTGCTGAACTTGAACCGACATAAATTTCTTCTTCATCTTGTTTTATGATTGTTTCCAAGTATCTCGCGCCTGACTCATTGAGCAGTGAACAGTATATTTTGAAGTCGGTATTCTAGAATTCATGTTAAATTTTAATCTAGATTTAAAACCGACGGATTTCATACTTACTTATCAACTCAAATCCAGTCTTAAACCCAGGTTTATGACTAAATATGATTCTGGAATACGAACCGAAATCATCAAGAATTCAAACAATATTAATCAGTGTATAAACACCCTTGCTGTGTATACGTTTAAAGTCCATAATACCATTTCCTCGCGAGATAACGGAAATAGATAACATGTTAGCTGAATGGAGACTGCTCTCTATTTTGTTTCTTTTTTCTACGAGATAAAGTTTATCAAGCTAATGCTATGTTTTGTTAAATGATACTAGTTATCTGTCACATTATCTGTGTATGTGAATCATGTGCCTAATAATGTTCGTCTGTTGATTACAGCATCGTATGAGTAATAAATTAAGCCTAGATTAGTTTGTGCTAATCAGCTGTGGATCTTCATGTCTTGGTTTGTGCCTAAATACGCACTAGGCGGATCGGTTGCACTTGCGCAGTCCGTTCTTTGTTCTTTTCCTCCATTCTCCTAATATCGAGACCCATTATAGATGTCTAAGAGAGCAAATTAAAGTGCTAGATGCAGTTGTCATAATAATATGATATTGATTTAAATTTTATGGTGTTACGAATACGCTCGATGGAAATAAGATCTTAGAAATAAGCTATTTCAAAAGTTGGACTTTTGAAATAGCTTATTTCTAAGTTGGAATTGTTACTCATGAAAAATTAGCTTTTGAAAATTGCAATTGTAAAATTTATTCTGACTTAGAGCAAATCGATGTAGTTCTAACATAGCTGACCAGATGAAGCAGTAGGTACTATCATCATAGTATCTATCAGAAGTAGTCTGTATCAGAAAGTATCTTGCAGTGAGTCAATAAAATAACAAACTGGTAATATAAAGCAGCTGGTTATGTCTTTTTAAATGGTCGTGAATTCTGGAACAATGATCAACACCAAAATGTTGGCCAGTATGTCAGGTTCAAAATTGCGTAATGCACGTTTTTCTGACTCATCATTATTTTGGCTCGATTTAGGAGTCTAGGAGTGTTATGTCTCTCTCACTATACGTATTCATCTCATCTGCCTAGCCTTTTCTCAACTATTCTGCGGTTGGCTGCAAGTCTAACCGGATGCAGCTGAATGAACTAGTATAAACTAATGTTTAACTTGGAGTGACTGCCCGTCTGACCTCCACAACCCAATAACTGGGTAACACGATGACACCCTTTGGTAAGACTGGTTGTCAGACTTTTTGGCTTCTGAATATCCATAACGACTATCAAAGATAAGCTAATAATTATCATAATTTGGCCTCTTTTGTTTAATGCTATAAAAAATGAAGTATAGGTAACTTGTCTTCTTACAGTAGATCAAGACGAGCGTCCTCAACCGGAGTTGGTTCGACCACTGCCGTGGGTGTTCTTCTTAATGATGATAGTGACGTTAAGAATCACTCGGGAGGGTATATCGCTGCTAAACCTCGTCATGGGGAAACCACCGTTAAGGTCTGCTGACGTGGTAAGTCGTATATTACTGTTTACTGTATATATTCCACGTAGGGTGTGCCTTTACAGTAGCGAAATTTAAATGTAGAGACTATGTTGGCCACCTACATAGTGAAAGGCTTTGGCGGTTAAGAAAAAATATGGGTTGGATACTGAGAGAGAACGGATACACATATTTTCTTATTAATTCAAGAAAACGTTTTATAGTGGTATATGAGCCCTGCTAAATTATCTTTTACTGTGTAGTTCAACTACCCCCTATATTCCTAAATTATTTACCATAGCCAATCTTGACCTTTGGGATCCGATGAAATATGAATCAGCCAATAATCACATGCTTACAAGAATCTTAACATAGTATAAAACAAAGTCGCTCCCGCCGTCTGCACCCTTGGATCTCTTAAACTATACGTAACAGATTATAATGCAAAAACCGCATTAAAATCTGTTATCAATCAATACATAAGAGTGATTCAAGTGAAAGGTTTATACGTGTAGTTATACTACATTTCAACCCCGCGAAGCCGGGGCGGGTTGCTAGTGGTTTATATAAGTTTCATAAAATATTTCTTCCATTTTCTCCAGGTTATGTACATACAAAGCAAGAGGCGGTACCTCCGCACGCTAAAGTATCAAGGCAACAGAATGATGCGCGCACGCACAAGCACAGCCGCCGCACCGCGGGAATCCTGGTCCAACGCATTGCACTCAATATTCGAGTTCACCATGTGCTTCCGCCGCCAATCACAGCACTACGGGAACAACAACACAACGCGCGTCAGTAACAACGACGAAGTATTGGTAAGTTACGGTGTTACCAGACCAATCGATCGATCGTCGATCGAGGGCATGGATCGATGGTAGAATGGATTACTCGCCATCGATCGATAGTTTCTACCATACCAATCGATCGATCGATGGTAGAATTTATTAGTCGACGTCGATTGAGCTGCTTGATTATTATTACTGATGGATTATAGCTGGGGTTAATCGATCAACGTCCACCGATGCCATCGACGGCAATCGATCGACTGGTCAGTGGAACGGTATCCGTCGATCAGCCAAAGCTACCACACCAATCGATCAACGTCAATCGATGTCGATTGATGGCGTCGATCGACGATCGATCGATTGGTGTAGTCACACCCTTATACTTAAGAAACCCGGGCCTGTAGACAAAATCCCTTTCTGTTAGCGTTAGCCGACTGTCGCTATCCTCTTCTCGGCAGTTTGTAACGAGCAGGACACCTTTTTTTCTTTTTTGTGAGTGGTGAAACTCCTCATGGATTTCCCCCATCGTGGGGATGACGGAGGGACATGCCGGTCTCTTACCGGCTAAAACCATCGCGGTGTTCTACCTCTGCCTATGGCCGGGGGTGCAGGATTCGCATAAGTATTCACCGCTCCCCCGACAGGCCTTGACCCGCTGTTCTTCAGCGGGTCCCACCTCCCCGTTCGGCCATTCCCATAATGGTCGCACCCACTCTCTCTAGGCGCGCGTGGAACACTACGCCGCCAACTCGGGCCTCTGGTCGAACAACGGCCGTCCCTAGTCCTCCGCCCACAGGAGGACTAGGGGCCTCTCATGGAGGTCGTAGATCGTTCTGCGCCCTTCTCGGGTGACCGATGCGTCTCCTACTGGAGAGAAGAGAGGATGTGGCTTCTCTTTCCCGCTCGGCCGCCTCCTTTGCAGACATGACATCCTCGTAAAAGGCGGCAACCCTTTCCTCCTGATTGAAGACCCAATGGAGCAGAGTGGATCTTCTGCGCCTGAAATCTGACAAAATAAGAATCCTGTCGGATAACATTTTTGTTACCCGAATACGGAGGTCGTAGTCACGCGTCATTTGCATGATCTACAGGTCTACAAGAGCAGTGACGGCGGTTTAAAAAAAACAGTATTATTTACAGTTTAATATCTAATATTTTTGGATAGTTATGACCAAATACACAAACGCTACTCAATTTTAAGACGCCGTTAAGTCTCGTACTGTCACAGGCACTTTGACATAGTGATAGCACGAGACTTAACGGCATCTTAACATTGAGTAGCGTTTGAGTATTTGGCCTTTAGTGAAGTATAAAGTTATAACACATTTTTTTTGTTAGAAAAATGCTATGCCAAAGTTCTAACAAAAATATGGATGCAGGAGGTCTGATTTCAAGCTAACAGATCACGGAAATTTTCAGACCACCTTGCTCCATAATTAAAACTGGCCATAAGTAAAAGTCAAAGCATTAATTTCAAAACCATTTACAGCCACTTTTGAATTGTCAAAACAAATTACATAGTACGTAATAAAACATAATTTCATTTATTATTTGTGTTTCAGGTCGTAAAGAGAAGTAAGCGCGATCGCGAGCCCGCCAGCCCGGCAGCTTCCACCAGTGAAACGACCATGGAGCGGCTCATAGAGAAGATGATGGTGGACCTCGATGCTGACTCTGATGAGGACTCTAGTTTTACGGTAATAATGGGTTCGATTCCCTTGTTTACAAACTAAACTAAAAATAGACAATTGGCATCTCTTACTACCACGCAGCTGAAGAAAAGGACAGCGACAGCTAAGAACTAAGTTAGAGATGTCAAATTATTTTTTTCCTTGAACTTCGCCGTGTGTTTAATCAATACGTTCTGAAATGACAACTAAAATTGTGTGAACATTTTAGATCAACGTAAATTAACAGCTCTAGTCTGTCTCTTTCTTGTTTTATTGGAGAGAAAGAGATATAAATAGCTTAAAATAAATTTAGTTCGTGCACAACAGAATTGGCACCAATGTCTGACAAATAGAAAGACTGATGAGACTTAGACATTATCATGGACATTATTGACATCGGTGAAGGAAAACATCGTGCGGAAATCTAGAATTACAATGATTAAAAGTCTGAAATTGCCATTCTGCCGTAAGCAAGCGTCGTGATCAATTCTTGTGCCTTTTTAGTTTGAGAGGAGCCTTTGCCCTGCAGTGGTACAATAGTTGGCTAATATTATTATTACTCGGCTACGTTAAGACCGGGAGGGTAGGGGAAGGATTGCATTTTTAACCAGTCCAGTGTCCTCGAGGAAAGCCAGTCTCCGCCATGCTGGTCTAAGATGGCGGTCAATCAGATGTACGCCCGAAAGGGTAGTAAATTCTCTGCGTTATTCCCGGTCGTCCCCACCTCGTCTCGTCCCCACTGGGGACGAGTGGGAAAAAAAAAATTTCATTCGTCCCCAGTGGTGTCGATTGGAACTTTTTATTTCCCACTCGTTCCCTCTTGCACAGAAAGTCGTAATTGAAACATTTTAAATCACTTATTGAAATCCCCATTATTGCATTTTGACTCTCGGTCTATAGCGGAACGAGTAGGAAATAAAAAGTTAACAATCATCACCGCTGGGGAAGAACGAAACTTATTTTTCCCACTCGTCCCAGTGGGAACGACGGAGTGGGGACGGCCACGAATAACCCAATTCTCAGAGTCCCAGACAGACGTGTAGTGATACGATAGTCTTGTGTTGACCAATCCATATCGCCTTCGAAAGAAACGCACGCAACCTTAAGTTCCGTAACGTCGACGTATATATTTATTTATTTAAATACACGAGACAAATTAGCTGATAAATGCCTGATTTAATATCTATGACTAACCTTCTTACTTCCAATTAAAATGTACCCCAATTACAGCTAACCAACGTGACGAGTCCAAAGAGCGACCGGTCAGATTTCACCACTGAGTCGGACCAAGACACTATATACCACAACAACATCCCGAACCATCCATCCGACGACAACAGTAACTGCCAACAAATAGAGTCACCATTTTCGCCGAACATGTCCGAAGTACCCTGCTCTACTCCCGAAAGAACGGAAGTAATACCAAAAGAGCCTGAAACACCCCCTATAAGGGAGAAGACAGAAGAAACGATCGTAGAGCAAGAAGTGTTATCACTCAAAGAAGAAACGCTAAAATTCATGCAACAAGAGATAACTCCTTCGAAAATCCCGAGAACGCCCAATAATGAACAGAAAATCGGTACGAAATTAAAGATTTGGTCTATTAGAATGAAACAGAAATTTTCTAAGCAACAGCATACGACACTTGGTACGTTAGAGTATTGATCAAGTTTTTTTTCTTTGTTTTTCAGCCAATGGGCGAACGGTTAAGAGTGTGCCCAGGAAAAAGAAAGGTATTCTGATGATTTTATGACAGAAGCTTGACTTACATCATTTTATCATTTCAAATGCGATCTCAGAATTCTTCATAGTACACTCACGTGCAAAAAATATAAAAACTCGGCAAAATTCGAAAGCATTTTCCTCCTAGACTTTAGGTTAAATTTATCTAAAGTATGCATATGAAGATATATTGCGCATCTTCGTACACATGCTTTAATTATATTGAGTCCGAATTTAACGAGATAATCGCTATTGAATTTTACCGACGGTCTCTAATTTTTTTTGCACGTGAGTATATATTTTTGCTTGCTCCAAGTTCAAAAGTTTTCCTTTAAAAAGCATGATCCATAACAAATATTTTATGTGAATGATTACCGCTCCACAAATTTCTTAAAACAACACTTTATCTGTCTTCGCTGATAAAAAACGGCTTTCACATTGACCTTTATCAATTTAATTATTGTTTTTAAATCTATTTGTAGTACATTCAATGATCCGTAAAAATCAATAACGTTGTTTTGATTAAAAATCATCATTAAACCACATTTTTGCGATAAAATTCATTATTACGACCTATTTTTACAAACAACGTTATATAAACGGCTTTCCATTTGAATGCTTGCTTCGTATATTTCGCACTGACTTTGGATTGATATTTGTTTAACTAAATTCATATACGGGTTTGGCTTCGTTCAAAAAATGCTCGAGTATTAAATGAAAATATACGGGAGCATGCTTCTGAACTCTATTTAAGCCGTGTTAAAGGTCATTTTATCAACTTATCGATCAAAAACTTCTCGAGCAGTTTGCTGGTCTGTTTCCGCAGACCCTGACTTAGTCGTCAACAACTTTTCTTTATTTTTCATACGTTCAAAACTGTTTAATATTTATACTCAATTCCGATGCAATATTCTACACGATGACATCGACATGAACGATAACTAGTTATAAATGTTTGTGATTACACATTTCAATTTTTTTTTTTTCGAAGACTAGATTTATTTGTAAAGAATAACTATATTATATTATATTTTTTAGAATAACTTATTTATATGCTTGCTGTTTTTACCATTAAGGCTGTTTAAAACTTGTTTCAAGTGATACATGTTGTATTACCTGAAACAAGTTTAGTGAAATCTTCGCGCGCCAATTTTCTTGCGATGTTATCGCGTTCTCACTCACTCGTTTGTTTTTGAACATTGCATTGGATGAAACAAACCATTTTTGTGTGTGTCGATACACCTATCGGGAAGGGACCTCTCAAGTCTAAAAGTACAGTATTGTAAAATAGCTGTGTTGATAGTTGTATGTAGTAAAAAAAGCAGCCATATATGAACCTTATTACAAATTGTGTAAACGTATAGTCTTCTACCATATAGTTTCGATGCGGTGGTCGAATGCAAACAATGAACTGTTAAAAAATCCATTAGCTTCCTCTTTTATGACCAGTGCCCTTGAGAGTTTATTTGTCGCTTGATATATAGCATATCAGAACCAATCTTGTTAACTTACGAGATGTATGATGGCGCGAAAAGACATCCATATGAAATCGTTTTAGTTCTGCGAAAATACCAGTCTCGCAAGTAATTGTTTTGAATTATTCAACGCAGATTCATTTTTAAAGCTATGATAAGAAAAGTTTTATATGACAAATTTTTGCTGTAAAGCAATGTGACACTTAATGGCATATTGAATAAGTTTACAAAATTTATATCGTGTGTTGGTTCGTTTTGGAAGAACTTTTTTTTTAACAGCCTGTGCTGGAGCTCTTCTGGGCAAAGTCTTTCCAGGAACTTTTGTTCCGCGCTACCTAGAACCAGGAAGAAGAACTTAAGTTCAAATAATCGTCTGTACAATATTTCCACAAGAACTATACGCAGTCTGATATCCCATATTTCCATCATTCAATAAAATAAAAACTCAACATAGCATGCTCATTCTTCTTCATACAACAAATTACTTTGATAATGCCTGCTCCATACTTCGTAAAAGACAAACAGGGTATTCTCTTTGTTTATTACACACAAACATATAACTTTTCATAATTTATATTTATTATACAGGATCCCCGATATCACAGAAAGGCAGACAAAACATAGATGGAAATATCATATCAGGAAATAACACCATGTAAGGAGGATTAAAAGGTAATAAACTTGCTCTATTGATAATGCTCACTGTATTATGTGGTCATAACAAATAATAGCACAAAATATAGAGATTACAAAAGGACCGCTCCCGCCATTTTCAAAAATAATGACCTAAACTTGCCAAACTCACTAGGGCTGCTACTGTATTGACTCTAGGTTTTATTCGTAACAATATGAAATTTTGTTGGAACTGTTTGCATTTTTTTTATAACAAAATTTTCCTGTTCTTCATGAAATGTCAATGTCTCTCATTTATTCATTTAGACAACACGTGACAGTCGAGACTGAAGTCTGCTTGAAACTGCTTGAGAATGCCTATAAAAGTAATGTCAATGTGTGCGTGACAAAAATGGCGTTTGTTCTGAGTGGTCTCTCTGCTCGGGCGCGCCGCAGTCTTACGTACTTAGTGACCTAAGGGGCTATTAAAACCACTTTTACAGATTTTAAACTGACAATCACGTCAAAATGTGCAGTGTAAATAATTTGAAAAAAATATATGTTAAACTAGAACATTCTCTTAACCACTTAATAAGTGAATATAAATAATTATATTCATATTATATAGTTTAATTAACACATGAAGTTGTGTCTGACGCGGACAAAACATTGACAATCACACAATATCCACCAGGTATAATTAAACGAAACTTACACCATCTTACAGACAATTTTATTATCTATCTTTTAGTATACGCCTTTTTTTTAATTTTGAAAGAATACTACTTTTATTTAATTTTTTCGACTAAACTTTGAGAGTTTTGGACGCAAAACTGATGAAGAACGGACACAGTCTGCGTCCAAAACTTTCAAAATGTAACCCTTAGCTCCAGACCATTGCTTGTTCAACCTGGGATCAGGCGGTTTTCTATACAATGCTGAACGCAATAAGCTAATCGAACGTAACTTCGTTTTATATAATATATAAAACGAAGTTACTCGTGGCAATTACGTTACCGATCACAGACGATCAACGAGTGTCGATCATGGCCGATTGTGTAGAGGAGGCATAAGACTTGCAACGCACTTGCGGCTGGCCGCTGTGTATGCGGTCTCCCGCACTGGCACGCCGTATTCCGGCTAACAATATCGTCTCGGTTCTGTTGCGGTCCGCCGCATGTCGTCGTCAATTACAAGCATTCCTATTCCATTGTATTGATGGCTATATGCGACAGCAGTTACAAATTTTTAACAATAGATGTGCGGCCCGCCACAGCTCGCAAGACAACCGTAGCGGTTTAAGGCTGGCCGCAAGTCAGTGCGTTGATATCATGTGGTTTCAAATAACAAATGAAATGCGGCTGGCCAGGTCTCAGGGGAATGACGTTTCGACAGCTCATAAAAAATATATCGATTGACCGATGGTGTCAACTACCGTATTTGAAATGAAGATCCTATTTTTGAAAATAGATGAATGCTATGTATAAGTTCTTATTGTACTAAATTAAATCTCTTATCAAAGTTAAACGTAATGGCCATACAGTACATGGAAGCGCGTATTGTGTGAAGATTAGAATTGCGTAGTGAAAGATTGTAGACAGTAATTAAGTAGGAGAATTTTATCAGAATGACTTTAATTAACTTTAACTTACAACAGTTAATCATTTAATAGTAATATAAACTTCAGTTCTAATGTAAACATCAGTTCAAGCTTCTTAATAATAATAAAAACAATAAAAGTAAAAAGATTGCGATTTTTTTTAATGAATGTTTGCTATCACATCTTGTAACTTGTAACGTTAATATTTTTTAAATATTTGGTGATCCCTAATTTAATTAAATAACAAAAGATCAGTTCCCTCTTGGAATTATAAAGTTATTGATAAAGTATTAGTTGTACACTCCGAACTCCTAAATCGAATCACCCTGCATTTTTTGTACTTACAAATAAAGGTCATTTTTTTGGTAGCTTCAAAACTGAATAGAATCTTTTCTTGGTCTAAACATTATTTTGATGTTTAGGTTTTAAAACCTACATGGAAAAACACTTAACTATGTCTCGTTTTATTAGTCTGGGAGAATATTTAAAGTAAATTTATTTATTTATATTTTCAGTTAATCTCGCACAGTCAATCACAGGACGCTGCCGTGCAGTTTGTTATTAGTTTTAAGTTTATACATGTGTATTGTCTTGTCTGTTCACATTATGTTAGGTTAATTATTATCACTTTTGGCCCCTTTATGTTAAGTGTTCGGTATAGTAATGGTCTGTTCCACTATTGCACCTTTTGATAAAATCGACTGTTACAACTTATTTTATCAGCTAGTTAGTTTTTATACAACAACCATGAAACAGGCCTTAAATGAGCGACTTTATTTGCACGATGTTAAAAGTCAAAGAAAGTGCCTTCATTATTATTTAAAATGATTATTATTACATTGTATTATGCACATGTGTAGACGCGCTATAAATAATGGTTACACTAGCACTTACACAATTAGCTAATAATCTACATACAAACATTTACAATACAGACAAGTTGTAAGTTTACATAAAGATTATTTGTTAAATGCTTTATTCTTATAAACATTTTATGTAATGAATACTTATTATACAGGGAAATTGAAAAAATACCCAAAACCTCTTAATCTGGACTTCGTATCATCACCCTGAATAACATTTGTTCTACAACTTTGACCTCAAATATAACGTAGCCAAAAACAATTTGTTTTCGTTTATTTGAAGTCTGTAAAATTTACGTATACTACGCGCACGCGCACCCATATGATAGCGAATATGATGTAGGTAGTAGGTAGACTTATGTACAGGCACAGCTGATTGCAGACCTGTAGTCAGCCGTGTCAAAAAAAATATATTAGGCAACATTTAAAGTGTGTTTATATTTTTGTATGGAAAAAAAATGTTTCTAACTTTGAAAAGTCGTAGAACAAATTTTAATGTTGTTCAGGGTGATGATACGAAGTGAGAACTTAAGTGGTTTTGGGTATTTTTTCAATTACCCTGTATTTAACGAACGACATTTGAAAAATCAGTATCCACAATGAAAAGTAATTTTTGGTTTTAATATAAAAAGTAATAACGATAATCTACTTGTATTGTGGCGCATTTCGTTGAAGACTAGCATTTCGTTAAGGCGTGTTTACACTTTAAAAAGGTGTTTCCTTTAATGTAGCCCGCGAAATAAAATTAATTTTAACGTTTAATAAATATTCATTTTTGCCGCATGTGAATAAGGGTTCATCATACAAAGTAAAACAGCGCTACGGTTTTCAAAAAAACCGTTTCAATCATGCGAGCTATATTTATGGATAATATTATTAATTTAGATAACTGTGCATAGATAATCACAAAATAATATCACAGCGCCACGATAATTAGTAATGAGCGAAAAACATTCACGTTTATCATTTATCAAAGTGATTACAAGCCTGGTAGCCGACGGTACCGGACTGCTGTAGATTAGCGGATTTTTAATGATATCAGAAGCATCTTATGTTTTCTATACCGCTAATTATTGGTTTGAATCTCAAAAATTGATGCATTTTATTATTTTGACAATTTATTTTTGTCCGCCAGGGATTCAGAATTAAGTTATGTTTGATATGTTAACTTTCTTTCAGAACATTATTTGGTTTGGTTTTCACAATACACATACCATTATAGAAAATTACTATTATTCATTTATAATACTTGTACCTAGTAAACACATCTATTTATCTAGCTGTCAATATTCTTAACTTGCTTGCCGCATTCAATGATTATTTCTATTCTTTCTAAATTCAACATTTTTTAGCTAAAAGTTATGAACAAAAATAAAATGGAACATGGTCATAAAGATCATGTTGCTTTTAATTTTTTTCATGGACATAATATAATTTAATCTTCAGTTTCCCCAGGAGTAAACCATTGTTTTAGCAGACTTGTTGCACTAAATTATAATACTGAGTCAGCTTGCCACCCAAACTTGGGTGTTTAACATCCGAATACTCAAACGCAAATCAAGCAAGACAACGTTAAGTTTCATACTATCTGTATTTGGTGACAGAACTATTTTTAAACTCGTCTTAAAGTTAACTGGTGTTTAAGCATTCGGTGTTAAGTTACTTTGAAGTCTTTACCGTAGTCGTTTTAGGTAAACATAAGTTTTATTAGTGTAAAGTTAAGATATGGAGGCAAAATTTATTATCAAAGATAAAGTTAATGTTCATTTAAAAACAAAACCTAGGAACACTAGGTAAAGTCCAGAAAAAATGTAAAAATAATAACATATCATTTTCCGTGAACAGTAGCTAACCGTAACAAAAAAGTCATATCTAATCAATGAAAAATGTACGTATTTTGTTGTACATAATTTTCCTTATTAACATAATAATCGAGCACGCTAATGCTTCACTAGAATACTCATTATTTAAGTTGTTTACATTTAAAAGATCATCTTTTATAATAGGCACATTAAAATGTTCCTTAGCAAGTGCAATTATTATCACATTAAAAATACTCTAGAAATTATAACCGTAAAATTATTTATTATTTTATATTTCCAAAGATTTGGCTGTGTACAGATCAAATAATATTAAAAGACTGATGAAATTGTAACAACTATTATAATTATTAATGTTTTCGTTTCCTAAATTATATAATCTTATATTTTTTATAAAGTTTGATACTTGTGTAAATTATGAAATTATTGTTACAAATATATCTAAACAATATTGACAGTTGTTTTATTGTATTTCCTTTCTTTTATAGTTACAGAACTTACAGATTTATTTACAATACAAATGAGTTCCCGCAGTAGAACATTGTTTTTTTGCTTCATTTGACAATTGTTTTTTGCAGCATTGACCTTGATAACAATCATAGGTTTCTAAACGTAAGTTTCAAGGCGACAAATACTTACTATGTAGTCTACTTCGTCACTTAACTCAAATTGAACAAAATATTTATTTTTCAGATTTCTCTGATCAGTAATAAAAACGGAAAGTGAAGATATTCTGCGATAAAATACAAAAAGTAACTGTTTCCGCCCGGGATCGAACCGGGGGCCTTGTGCGTGTGAAGCACACGTGATAACCGCTACACTACGGAAACTTGTTTTTAAGGGTTGAAATTACACTTCACTTAGGCCCACTACCCGCCAATAACTATAGAGTTAACTGACACGAAGTTAAATTACAAAATGTCAGGTAATAAGCCCGTGTTACTAATAGACTCTGAGTCAAAAAATCATTCTGGCTGGCGAAAGTGGCCCTTACAATTAAAATGATCTCTACAAAACGTTGAAGAATTTGACATTTTAATGAGTTGTTTTTATCACAGAATTCATTTTATATTGGTTTATAACCGTGAAGAACAGATTGCGTCTGACCAAAATAAAAAAGGCATACTTTAAACTAGTTATATACATAACAGAGAGCGAGCTGTCCGAATCCCAGTCTCGCGGCAACATCGCCCGCGGTTAGTCGCGGACGCGCGTCACCGTGTCACGCTATTGTCGGTGTTTAGTTGTGCAAATAATTGATAGTAAACCGTGAAATAATCTAAAACCATCACCATGGATCCCGAAGCCTTTTTGGACCTGGCCAACCAGGTCATTAAACTGAAAATGTACCCATATTTCGACATAGCACATTCTCTATTATGCGCTCTTGCAGTCAGAGAAGATTTAGGATCCGGTAAGTGGTATTTCATTTATTTTTAAATGGAACCCGCCAAAATAATGGGATTTATAAGCGTACTTCCGCATCCTATAATCAGTTTATGTTCGAAATTTAATTTGTAGGCACGGAATGTACTAAAATAAAAGACTCCTAAACGCGATTATAAATAGATTGTTTCCGCAGCATTCAGAACGAATAATTCAATAGCAGCTAATAGGAAACTGCTGAACCTAATACCATTTGAAAACACATTGAATGTGTGAAAGAAAATTACTACCTTTATCCCTGTGCATTGAAATTACAGCGTCTATTTATAGGTAAAAGAAAGGTTATAAATAAATAATTTCCGATGGATCATGTTTATTTTTTATCAGGTGCATAATCTCATGATCTTATCAATGACGTGAACACTTGGAAATTGTCCCCGTTTAAAAAAAAAATACACTATTGATAATGTTATTCATTATTATTCCATGGTGAGGTTAGGTTTTTAGATAAGAGCCCTATTCAACTAGGGTATCGGCCATGTCTGAATATTAGAGATAGCGTCCTTCGTCTTGTTGCAGCTAGCGAATAGATGGCGCTAAATTAAAAAGTAAAAACTTCCAAAAGAATAAGAAGAGATCTCTATAGGAACTCTCGGTGTTAGAAAACAAGTTTGCGATCTAAAAGTGATTTCTCACGGGCTCGTCCGGGATTTGAACCCGGGACCTCTCGCACCCGAAGCGAGAATCATACCCCTAGACCAACGAGCCATACTACTTGTCGGCGAAATTACGAAATAGTTTCTAAGAATTTATACGTCATCAATAATGTTATATTTTCATGCTCGAAAATGGAAAATTTTCAACTAAATATTTAATATTTACTTTAAATTAGGCGTTGCTTCATTAATTTCATGGTAACCGACGCATAGCGATGGCGCTGGACTAGCGCTGTATCAAAATAACAGCTTCATTCAACCATTTGCATCTGAGTCCTTCTATCAGCTTTTGTCAACAAAATACGATCAAGATCATTAGGTGCCAGTGTCGTTGTAAATACCTCCGTTTGTGAGTTCTAGATATAGACCTAAAACGTATATCTAGTTAAAAATGATTACTGTGCAACAATGATATTATCATTGCTGCGAAAAGTTGCTCTAACTCCTTGATAAAACCTGGCTAAAACCATCGTAGCATTTAACTAGTCTATTAGTAGCCGACTATACCATATCAGTTCAACAATAGACAGCGCTTGTAAGGCTGTGTTCAACTGTTTATTATTTCCCCGTATATCAAACTCGTGTAAGTAGGAATAGGTAGACACGGCTACACATCAAGCTATACATTTCCAGTATAAGCTGACCTCTCATTGTATGAAAATTCTTTACAACGTGAGATCCGTACCCCGTATTTAATTTAATTTTTAATTTTTACAAATTAGAATGCGTGCGTAAGCAGTTGATGACGCTGTCTGTACCTCCCGTGCAATGTGCACGTAGGTTGGTAATAAAACAGAGCCTAACCTTTTCTTATCGTATGGAATGTTGCTATGATTAATAAAACTAAATGCAGTCTTTTCATTTAATATAGTTTAAATGACAAGATGAAACACTTTAAATAGAATAAAATCTTCATTATTAAATGCCTGAAGCTGAGTCCGCGGTGCCTTTACAAAATGGCTGAGCAATGCTACAAACCGCTCACAATAATTTGGTTCCAAACCGTTAAAGACCACGTGTTGAGATAACCTGCGGTACCTATTTTAATGTTAAAATGCCAGGAGACAGCTTGCTGGCCTGACGCCAACTAACCACGGTTGTCTCATGAAATCATGACAGATGTGGGTCTAGACTAGAGGCAATTTCAATACATTATATCTCTTCTTCTTGTTTATTCAAAATTAGCGCAGGAAGTAATGTACGTAGGTACCTACTTAATTAAATATGACGTAGGTACTTTTATTGATTCGTATGCTATAAAAAGCTTTGATAAACACGCTGAATCTGGGGCGAAAAACGCACATCCGCCGGTGTCAAAAACAGGCCAATTTCTTTATAGGTACATGGTTTAGGTATAACATAACCATCTTACTTGGACCAAATGCATAGTGTAAGTAAGCCCTTCAAGCACGCTCTAAGCTATAGCCACATAAAAATCCGAACGTAGATACATAAATTATATTTATAAAATCGAGCAGTAATTAAGTAATTCAATCACTGAATAAACACCAAGTCTGGTAAACTACTTGGCATACTGAAATTTTGCAGGAAGGTAGTTATATAGGTATATTTGACCGCCACAGTCTGTATAGATGATAAACCAAAATGTGACCAGCACGACACGGTCACGGTCGGTTGCAGCGACGTGCTGCAATGTACTATTCCGCTCGAGAGACCATGGGCGCAAACTTTTTAACACAACGTGACCGTGCTAAAATCTTTAGATTATTTAGACCGCAAACTGGCGTTTAGGAGGAATTCCATCAAAGGCCGAAACCTCCATCTTTCATTCTTTTCATCCGTTCGTGAGCGGTTGGCCAGGACTTGGCTGGAGGTGGACCACTGTGTTGCTTAATTTCTCACAGGTCATGGTAACTTTAAGAATAAATTATTTTATTTCAAGCTTGTTGCACCTTTGTTTTAATGTTCTACATCTGACTGTGAATACGAACAATCTGCACATCATATCTTATGGGGGTGTATTCTTTTGCAGAATGAACACAATATTATGTTAGATAGAGTATAGGCTCTACATCCGGAGCTGTTTACTATGCGGACCTTGTAGAAACTAGAGTTAATTTCCATGAGTTCAAGTGTTTTTGCCATACCTATTATTGGAATCAAATGTAACAGCTCTCATTATAGGACCCATGTAATCCGTGGTGCTTGGCAACTTGGACTCCCCTAGTTGTAAACGTCCCTTTGTGCCTATTGGCCTAGTTCTGTTCTGTCTCCTGCTTGATTTGGAGGGAAGTGGAAAATATGTTTTTCTTACTCCTCCGGTGTTTTTTTAACCGACTTTAAAAAGGAGGAGGTTCTCAATTCGATTGGTATTTTTTTTTATGTATGTCCACCGATTACGCTTAGATTTATGATCCGATTTACGTGATTCTTCTTTAGTTTGATGCGGAATAGTTGCCTTTTGGTCCCATAAAAATTTTACATAGTTAGCCCAGTAGTTTTCATTTTACGAACATTTTTATTATTTTTTTATGTTTGACCACGTTTCACTTTTCTCAATGTAATCCGCTTTCGATTTTTTTTTCCTATTTGATTGATAGTGTACCTATACCTCTTGGTTCCATATAAATTTCATGAAAATATTCCGCCCCTAAGGGTAGAATATTAAGGGATGACTGAATTTTTTTGGTGTCACCGTTTCGTTATTAATTTGAATGACAAAAAGTAGGCACTAAAAAGCGAAAAAATTTTTTTAACAAAAAAGACAACCGCCTTCAAAAAGTAAAAAATAACTTTCAATTCGCAAGTCGGTGGAAATACAAAACAATTTGGCAATTTGACATTTTTGTTTTAATTGACGCGCTGTTTTGAATCATACATACATACGTTGCGTATGATTCAAAACAGCGGAAAAATTAATAATAAAATAACTAAGCGACATTTCGAAAATGAAAAAAACAACAAATTGTAGTAAGAATATTAAAGATTAATATGAATTCAAGTTTGTGAAAAAAAAATTCAGTTTACTATCAAGACTCAACTAAATACGAGATTTTTTAAAGATTTTTGTACAACTTTACGTATTTTTGTTTATTAAACTAAACAGTATTCTTATTTTTTGCCAACCATAATCGGTTAACACATTCATTGTTGCAATGATATTACCATAATCGGTTAACACATTCATTGTTGCAATGATATTACCATAATCGGTTAACACATTCATTGTTGCAATGATATTATTTATTAGAATATCATTGCATTGTTGTATTCATTACTTACATATTTTTTATGGTAATTATGGTAAAGGTATTGATTATATTACTTTAACAGTGACGACTGTTTTGAACTATTTTGCTCGGCGCAGTCTTAACTCTCTTTCACGATAGTAAGTTTTAAGGCGACGATAAGTATACGCCGGCGACCGAGAGCGACCAGAGAATCGTATGCGCTGCGTCCAAAACTCTCAAAGTTAAGTCGAAAAAATTAAATAAAAGATACCTATTCTTTAACTTAAAAAAAAGGCGTATACTAAAAGATAGATAATAAAATTGTCTGTAAGATAGTAAAAGTTTCGTTTAAATATTCCAGCACACGTAGCATGACCACGCTATGTCTACGGAAGAATAGACATACTTATTAGAGTATATTCATCTATGGAAATACTGACAAAAAGAATAGACAAGTCAAGACATTCTTTTTGTCAGTATGTCTATTCATCCGTAGACATAGCGTGGTCATGCTACGCGTGCTGGTAGATTTCGTGTGATTATCAATGTTTTGTCCGCGTCAGACACAACTTCACGATTTAATTAAACTATTTAATATGAACCTAATCAAAAATATTCACATACTTAATGAATGATGAAGAGAATGTTCTAGTATAACATATATATTTTTCAAATCATTTACACTACACATTTTGACGTGATTGTCAGTTTAAAATCTGCAAAAGTTGCTTGTTAGCGCCTTAAGTTTTAAGGTAGCTCCAGACAAATTACCAACCAACACAAATAGCCTGTTATGATTGCGATCTCGCCGCATTAGGGACATACTGTAAACCGTAATGGCGCGGGCGTCCCATATAGGTACTTAGTCACTACCACATATTTACCCGACGTTATTATTAGTGCCAAAGCAATATTTATGCTCATGTCGTGGTTTGGGTCTTGGTTAAAAATAGGTAACGCCACCCAAGGATGTCGAAATTAATGGCAGGTCGTACGTATTTTTGTTAAAATTTTCCAATCAAGAATCTCTGCATGTATACTCAAGTACCTAGTTGTTCAGAAAATAAAGACATAGAATACTTCTTTTAATCGGTAGTTGTACCTACCTATTACAGGATATCCACTAACTCTCTGAAGTCCTACTAGCAGGAAAATAATAATAACAATAAACGTTTATTTGGAACAAGTTAGGGGGCACATATTTACAATATTGAAACAAAGATAGCTACAAAAGTTAACACTGTGGCGCAGCTATCACCGCCCAGGTCAAAAATATGGCATTTGTTCCAGACCAATAACTATTAAAAAGAAAGAAAATAAATAAAATAAAAGGTTACTAAACTTACTATGTGTCAGTGTGTAGTTGTTGAGGAGTAGGTAATTCTGTGCGTAAGGGCTATTAGCAGCGTCCTTCTGAGTAGTAAGTACCATAACACCCACTGCGATCGCCAACAATATGCATCGGCCAAGCATGGCGATTACGGCTGAACCCCCCTTGGGGGAGTCCTATGCCCAGCAGTGGGCGTCTAAAGGTTGACATGATCTCTGATGAAATCCGTCTGTTCTGTAAAAATCTGGGACTGGCAGCTCACCTCACGTTCACTTCACTTGGACATTTTTACAGAATAGCACTGCTGTTTGTAATAGCATAAAAGCAAAATAGCATTGCCAAAACCTAGTTACCTAGTTTCTCTGCGCCCTGCAGGCAAACGCTGAGGTCAAACGTAGTACCTACTCACTCCACGTTAATCTGGGTCAGCGAATCGAACTTCCAACCAACAGGTCAACAGGTGTGTTGTGTTACGTAGGGTATTAATGTTATTACCATGGACGAAGGGACGTGTACCTACCTAACTACTTATTTTTTAATAAATGAAAATAACGATTAATGTTTTTTGGAATATAAATTCCATATTTTAGTATTATGAATTGGATATAATAGGAACCTCCTACCTACTGTTTTACAAGATATTGATACTGTCCTTTTTGCAAAAGATGAACGTTATTTTGTTAGATTTTCTTTGATTCATTCTGGTTGTGGAGATAGCACCGCAATCACTGGTGCAAAAGCAAAGGAATAGGGTCACCCGAGGGGCGTCGTGCAAAGCGTATAACTATTTGTTGTTTATATATCGGTACCTATCTGCAAAGCACCAGATGAATTCAGCCTATTTTTTTTTATTTTTTAAAAAACGTCGGCTACACCAATATGTCTTTTCTGTTACAATCTCCCTCGGTGAACACCTAAGTGAAGTGAACTGTCATCTGTCCCATTGCTAGGGATTTACAAAGCACTACAATCGGATGACAGCTCACTTCACCTAGGTGTTCAACGAGGGAGATTGTAACAGAATAGCACTGCAGGTCTGCAGGTCATCGTGGGTGCGTTTACAAACATTATTAACTCATACAGAAACAGCCAGACCCGAAACAAATACCCATAGGCGATACAAATATTTGTTCCGTGCGGGAATCGAACCCGCGCAGCCATTTGCTCAGCCACTGCGTCAACCGTGTCGTCAGAATGTATAAATAGCTACATGATCCATGGTATCTATTTCCAGGTGCGCAAGCGTTCTCCAGAAAGCATCCCGTATCGTGCTGGCTGTCCACTATGCTGGTGATCTTCGCGGGCGGCATGGTGGTCAACGGGCTGCTCGGGGAACCGGTGCTAGCACCACTCAAGAACACGCCGCAACTCATTATTGGAACAGTCACATGGTATGCTTGGGCGTCCCTTAAAATTAAGTGTGTATGAATGCTTTCAATGTGTGCTCCTAGCAAGAGCGTCGCCAGATTGATATTTGGTAGATAGGAAAAGTATGAATTTTAACTACAGTCACAGGCACATGAAGCTTTTCGAATCTCTAGGGGGGGGGGGGGGGGCAACTGCTCCTATCCTACTTACTCCCCCTTGGCGACTCGTACTTAGTCTTCTCACGTTGCCTTTGCCAAACTAGGACACAGATAAATTATAGTCTATGGGAAGTTTATGACAATAGAACCTGAATTTGAATTCAATTCATATAACGTCTACCATTTACGGAAGAAATCTACTTGTGAGGGGAGAATGTATCGCGCTCTGGACCAGAGACAAGGTAACATCACACACAGAATTAATTAGGCGAAAACGTGAAATCCAATAATTATTGAACCGTAGAGAAATAGAGGCGGCAATATTTAACCTTTTGACCGCATACTCTATGGAATGATGTATAGAAGTCTAAACGGTATAGTATGTGTAAAACGGTTAGTCCCAAAAAACCCCCCTTTGCCTACGTTTGTAGGTAAAACTAGGTTATTTATTAAGGTTTTCTCATGTTTCCAGGTACTTAGTATTCTACACGCCATTTGACGTGGGGTATAAAGTAGCAAAGTTTCTACCTGTGAAGGTAGTCGCTTCAGCCATGAAAGAGATCTACCGTGCAAAGAAAGTGTACGACGGAGTCAGCCACGCCGGAAAATTGTACCCCAACGCTTACCTCATCATGATAATAGTTGGTAAGTTAGTCGATTATCTGTGTTAATCTGTGCATAGTCTGAAAAATATTTATTTAATTCGATTAGGTGCGTATACATGATAAGAAAATGGTTTTCCCTCTTATGGATAATAAGAGAATAGTAGCACCAATCTCGGTGTAGGTATTTCAGGTTAGGGTACTTGTAGAGTAGGGTCGGGGGTTGCGGAAGTATGGTCAGTTCCTGCGACCCCCGACGTGGTTGAGATGGAACACCGAGTAGGTTTTAGTTAGTAAGAGTCTCACAGACCCCTTCGCTCGCACCAGAGCGGACATCAAGATCAAAGGAACATTAAAAAGTAGGGTACGGAATGCGCGGAACTTATATATAAAAATCTTCTGTGCGTGTGTATGAAAGTGAACTCCTCCTAAACAGCTGGACCGATAATGATGATATTTTTTGTCCGTGTTCCAGTGGATTCGAGAATGGTTTAGATTCACAATTGGCCCCGGTAGGTGGCGCTGCAGTCGAGTTTTAGGACTTCTTAGATGTATGTCACCCTGGTACTAGGAGCGCACAACTGTCACCGTGGTACTAGGAACGCATAACTTTTGCGCTAACTCGAGAACGGCAAGGTAGCTCTCTTCGCAGTGAAGAGGTACCAGGGTAGCATAGATCTAAGGATGGAGGCCTGGGTAGTTATTCTGCATATTTTAATTAATTGGTAGGTTGATAGGGTAGGTAGGTAGGTTGGTAGGATAGATAGATAGGTATGTAGGGGTAGGGTAGGTATGTAGGTAGGTTGATAGGGTACGTAGGTAGATTGGTAGGATAGGTAGGTACAGTTTGGTAGGGTAGGGTAGGTAGGTAGGTAGGTGGGATAGCGTAGGCTAGACCAGGATTTTAGTACCGATTTTCAAGGCAAGACAACGTTTGCCGGGCCCGCTAGTTATTTATATAATAGATACCTATTTGCTTTGATGTTGTTTACAAAATAAATAAGTACTTAGGTACCTACATATTTATTATTATGTACCTATATCTGATTATGTGGCTGCGTCCTCATTTAATTTCATTGTTCCTGCTAAGTTTAGTTCAGTTGTATTCGTATTTTTGCCTATTGGTTTTGAAACTTATTCAGGCTAAACAAAACATGTGTGTCATTCCAGGTACTCTGAAGGGCAACGGTGCTGGATTTACAAAGTTGGTGGAGCGACTCATTCGCGGAGCCTGGACACCAACTGCCATGGAAACCATGCAGCCTAGCTTGTAAGTATAGACAATAATTTGGCAGATTAAAAAACTCTTTGGCCCACTTGCGGCTAAACTATAGCGCGTAGTTAAATCTATATAAATAAATAAAATTGAAGCGTCTGTTTGTACTGTCAAAATAACAGCTTTTATTTTACTAAATGCTTATGAAAGTATATACCTATGGTACATTTAGCAAAAAACAATGTTTAAAATGTTTGTGCTTCTGTCTGTCTGTTTGTTCCGGCTAATCTCTGAAATGGCTGGACCGATCTTGACGGGTCTTTCACTGGCAGATAGCTAGTGTTATAAAATTTCCTTGTTTTCTCAAATTTCGAGTTCGATAATTAAAACAGCTGAAAAACCTATGGCAAAACCTAATCATTAATTACTTCGTATGGTACCTATAGTAAGAACAACTGAACGGCAGTTCCTGGGCACTATCATATGGTCACAGGTCCTATGGTCGTTAGTTTCTAACCCCAAATAATGGTTTTAAAAGGTTCCAAATACTTAATACCTACATTCAACTGTAGAACATAACTCTTAATTTTTATTAACTTCTGCCATTTTATGACATTTCACTGCATTCAGGTCCCTGCCGAACCACCTAAGGTAACACTTTTTAACCCTCACTAACCATAGGCATAAGCTCGCTTCTTAATCTGGGACTAGCACGCGTACATAGGTAGTGCAAGGGTTAACTAAATGTTCTTTATGTAAATTGTTTTTTTTTATTCCAGCTACACGAAGGCCTCGCTGCTTGCATCCATTATCTTCGTGTTGGACAAGAAGACTGACCTCATTTCTGCGCCGCACGCTCTCGTTTACTTTGGCATTGTGATATTCTTCGTTTACTTTAAGGTATGACTATATTAGCAATTTAGTCGATTATTCGTAGACTTATGAATAAAATTGCCAGTAAGAAAAATGCTGAATTTTTACAATTTTATTTATAGCGATGAGTTTATCTCGAATATCACATGACTTGATGCGGGAAATTACATTTAGATAAGTCACACTGGCCATGTTATTTACTGTTGGACGTAAGGCATCTTCCCAAATTGTTCCTACTATTCGACAGTTCATAATAACATTTATTTTTATTTTACTTCAGCTGTCATCGTTACTGCTGGGCATCCATGATCCCTTCGTGCCCTTCGAGAACCTGTTCTGTGCGCTATTCTTCGGTGGCATTTGGGACTCGCTGGCCAAGTTGCTAGGCAAGGGACAGCTCAAGGAAGAGACAAAGGATACAAAAAAAACTAATTAGTCAATACCATCAGGTATGTAAGAATACAGGCTGACTCTTTACTAACGTTCTTTTAGAGGGTGAAATTAATTTATTATGAATATCTGAAACATTAAAAAAAGTGTTTGATACATAAGATACATTTTACGTGTTCATATCAACTCCTATATTGTTTACAGGTCGCATATGTTTACACCTGCAATGTTTGCGCTACGTAATCAACTGACACCGACAATACAAAATGCGACGGTATTGATAAGCGATAATTATTACTATAAAAAGGAAAAAAATTAAAAAAATTGTAAAACCCTTAAATCCTAAAAAAAATGGCACAACGACCAAAGTTTGATTTCATTCGTTTTAAGATCCACTAGTCTTTAAAGTTTATAAATGTTTTTGTTAATGACGTGGTATGAGTTTTCATAACTGTAGAGGGGTAGATGATATTTAGTTATTCAGTTCCTACAAGCAACTCTTTGCCAAAAAAAATGTGATACATTTAGTATTATCCACAGTATCAACTATGCTATAAAACTTGCCATAATAATTATAATACATATATATCTATACCAATATTATAAAGTAATCATAATAATTTATCTGATAAGTGATTGGTACCATACAGTATACCAGTGTTCCCTGAGTGAAAAAATAATAAAACCATTGAGCATTGTAATTTTATTTTTATATTTTAGTTCACGAAACGAAAATCGACTAAGCCGACTTCCTTTACAAAAAAAAAATAACCGGGAAAAAGGCTACCTTTTCCCGCGCAATAATTAGTTACTAAGTTTTAGCTTTATGAATATTCTGACCGATTCGCATGGGTGCACGCGATGAGGGACATTTTATTCGTGCACAAAATAATATCATATCAAAATAAAATACATTATTTTAAAAATAATAATCTGAGTAATTGTGATTAAAGTACGAAAGGTCTGACCAAGTTGCTGGGTGCATTGCAATGAGGGACACATCTTTCAACATGTGAAATATTTCATGACATGTATGCTTTTCTATTTCAATGATATTTGGGTATGCTAAAGGAAGCAATAAATTGTTTTTATTATAAATGTGGAGTTTTCGTTCAAACCCTGCTTTGATTCCCATCCGCAATATAGCTCTACGCTCCTAAAGAATAGAGCGAAGGGTAAAATATAAAAAAAAAACTTATCAAGTGCGAGTCAGACTGGCCCGACTCGCACTTGGCCAGTTTTTTTTAGCACGAAAGGTTCCGTAGGTACCATTATCATTACCATTGAGCAAAAACACGGCAATAAATCACATTTGCTGTATGGGAGCCCCCCTTAAATATTAATTTTGGTGTCCCCTTGTTTCACAGACAGAAATTTCATAGAATTTCGTTTCCCAGAAAATGTTTAACATAATTTTTGGTTCTCGTATTTTTATTTCAACTATTATTGTTCCAAAGACTATTTACTTCAATGAAAAATATTTCACAGAAACACAATTCAATTAATTTTTATTCACATTTTTTTGTTTAACAAACTTATCAAAAAGTAGAATTATTTTTTAACGAATATTGTTTTTTTTTTTCAGCGAAAATGTATAGATATAAATAGACAAAAACAAAAATGTTGTCTTAAAAAGTCAATATGTTGTGCTACCAAAGTTAAGGACAGAAACGAATCGCGGCGAAACCGACTCCACGTAGTCTTGTCTGCCCTACAGCTAGAGTGTAATTTAAATCTGCGTAGGCGTGGAGGGGCGAGGCGGCCCGCGAGCTGAGGAGCGGGTGGTTTTAACGCCCGCCGCCGCGGCTGAGGCTGGCCGGCATAGCCGGCCAGTAAGCCGAAGCTGCGGTGGTGAGCGTGAATACCATCTGCGACGATAAGCTCGCGTGGGACCACCGGAGCCCCGCAACGCCGGAGCCGTGACAAAAACTATGTATGCTGCATGTTGCATGCTCGCTTGCATGATGCATGATTGCTTTCATGCAGCATGCCTGCTTGCACGCTGCATGCTTGCCTGCACGCTGCATGCTTGCTTGCACGCTGCGTGCTTGCTTGCACGCTGCATGCTTGCTTGCACGCTGCATGCTTGCTTGCACGCTACACGCTTGCTTGCACGTTGCATGCTTGCTTGCATGCTACATGGTTGCTTGCACGCACGCGCAGTAAGTTTGGTTAGAACTGAGAGTCCCATTCTTGGGAATACATTTTATATGAAATAAAAAATATAAGGTTATAGAACATTTGATTTGTTATTCTATGATATGATAATTCTAACAATAAACTTTATGTGAAACAAAAATCAATGATTTGAAAATCTTGAAAGTAAGTATTCTGCGTATTGATTATTCTATGAAACGATATTATTAGATAAATTTTATTTGAAACGAAATTCTATTAAACTATTAGCTATGAAACAACGTACAACCATTAATTTTATTCTGTTTTTGGTATTTGTTGTTATAGCAGCAACAGAAATACATCATCTGTGAAATTTTCAACTGTCTAGCTATCGCGGTTCTTGAGCAACAGCCTGGTGACAGACAGACAGACGGACAGTGGAGTTCTTAGCAATAGGGTCACGTTTTTACGCTTTGGGTACGGAACCCTAAAAAAACAGCGTGTCGAATAATTTTGCGTAGGTATACCTATTTATGTTTTATGATGATTCAGTGTTAATCTACTTTTGTTACTAACATGACTATCACGCATGGCATAAGCGGAAAAATATCTAAAATCATAACAACCTTCGCCTGCAGATGTAGTCTAAATTTTGTATGAGCAACAAATTCAACTTTGACGAAAATATTATTTGTTCATACAAAGTACAAAAGTTCAAACAAAGTATAGAAAAAACAAGTGGAAGCCCCTATGAATGTATGCCGCGCTGCCCATGCGCGGGTTATGGCACAAATATAAAGGGCGCGCCGTACGTACTTTGTGCTTAAGGCTCAATGGTTTAAAAATTACTTTGGCACTTCTTACAGGTACGTGCTAATTGAGTTCCAGAGTCCAGCGCACTGGACCCTCAAATAAATTGCGATAGGTACACTGACACTTGAAGGGCGATATAAGAAAGATAATTACTTGTGATAATAAATTAGGTCATAGAAATTTTAGTATCTTAGTGACAGCCGTTGTTCGCGTCGTTTTATTACCAGCACTGAATTTGTAACTAACGACGCAGGCTGAGAATTCAGCCGAGCATTGAAAAAATCTCTCATCTCTAGCTATATGTAAAGCATAAGTACTGATGGATTTTTAAATCCTAATGCTGAGCCGGGGCGATAGTTTAAATAATCAGGGGTGCGGTAAAAAGCCGCACAAATAATGTGCAAGATGAAAAAACGTTATCCGAGCGCTGCAGCCTTGCGTACTTTGTGCCGATATGTTAAGGCTGCTCTCTCGAAAAAAGCTTGAAAAAAGCATGCAGATGAAGCAACTTTTCGTCGGGATTTACAGAGAAATTACATCTAAAAAAAATTGTTAGTAATCTACATGATATTAGTGTATTAAACTGGTAAATTCATTCAGCATCAGTATTTATTTCACGAAGGTAGCCAGCCAGAAGCGTCGCAAGCTGATGACCTAGGGGAGTAGAGGCAAGTTGAAATATGGAGGATAGGAAAAGTATGAGTTATATACAGTCAAAAAGGCACATGAAAAACGAACAACAGAGGAGTAAGAAAAAAAAAATGTTCACTACAAGTTTTCTCTATTTTCCGTATACAGTATGGCAGCAAAAACAGCTGCTCCAGACACGTTCCATTTGCCATTGCATGTGCCACTTTTATGGAACATCTGTTTTCTTTAACATTTCAATAAAATATGACCATTTTCATGAGTAGGTAGGTACCTGTTGCATAACACACACTCCTTAAAAGTTTGTCCAATCTTTTAGCTGCCGTTAACGAGTAGGTAAATCCACAGGACATTATACTACACTACAGCACCACCAGCAAACCTCGATAGGTCTGTTGAACTATTAGCAACCACAGAATATAGTTTTTCTATAACTAACACAGGTTATTTTATTTTTAATTCCATATTACAAACTTACGCTAACAAAGACCAAATCAAAAAGTATTTCGTCATATTTTCCTAGAACTTTGAAAGCAAGGGAAACGGGCTCGTCCGGGATTTGAACCCGGGACCTCTCGCACCCGAAGCGAGAATCATACCTCTAGACCAACGAGCCACACTGACATGAAGAAACAACCCCTAATTGTCAACCCCTAGCTCTAGTAGGTACTTAATACCCCTTCTATCGTGCCGGTTACTGGTCGCTGTATGTAGGTTTATCGTAGTACTTAATCAATACGCAAAGATGAAATAGTAGGGTGGCACGGGGTGAGTTAAACGTACCTACCTACCTACCAATACGTAGTAACGTCGGCGTTGAGAAGGTTAATGTTCTGTAAAAGATACATTTATAGATATCTTTACTGTGCATTTACTTACTCATTTAATAAGAAGCAATAAACTACACACGTAGTAGGGCTACCTTTTTAATGATTCCATACTCTTTTTTGAGACAATACCAATACCTTCTCCATTCATACTAACATTGCATTAAGATAAAGCAATCGTTTTATGCTCCGTCCGTTATTTTACGATAAATACAAAGTGCGCAATGTAATCTATTTGTTTACGGTCTACATAAAAAAAATATAACTAAAATGCGGTTATTTTCAACAATACAACCCGATTACTATCGTTATTTCTCTGTTTTTTTTTTTCTAAATGGACTAGGATACCTAATAAAATATTAAGAAATAAACTCCAAAAAAATTCATAGCCATAATTCAACCGACTTCAAAAAAACCCGGATAAGTGCGAGTCGGACTCTCCACCGAGGGTTCCGTTCAAAATTCCGTGATTTGGTCACCCATACAATGATCGCGCATAGGTACCTCGATGATTGATTACGTACTTTAAATACAGACTATATTTTTCATGATTTAAATACAAATGTATAGTTTTCAGACTTTTCCCTGTATTTATAGTATAAGACGATATTACTTGCCAAATTTCATAGTTCTAGGTCAACGGAAAGTACCCTATACATTTTGATTCCCTTGATTGTGTCGAAATTTACGCGAATTTAAAGTTATTTTTTACTTTTTGAAGGCGGTTGTCTTTTCAACCGACTTCAAAAAAGGAGGAGGTCTTTTTTTATTTGAAAGCTTCCCGTGTGGTCCTATTTTATTTTGGTCCAGTTCTGACAATGGCATCCATGAGAAAACCGTATAAGTCTTAAATTTGCATTAAGTAAGCATCGCGATTTGTTACGCGAATTCTCCGGCAAACGTAAACCGATTTTAAAAAATCTTTTTTTTATGGATGGGGTATGCTTCAGGGGTGGTCCCATATAAATTTTATCGAAATTGATTCAGCACTTTTTGAAAAATCAACAAATACCCAAAAATTTTACATAGACGACGTTTTAGTTTCATCAATCTTTGTAGTAGTTAACTTTCAATCTCTTCTTAATAGATTTGGATGAGAAGGAGGTACTAAAAAGCGGAAAATAAAAAGCTTTTTACAAAAAAGACAATCGCCTTCAAAAACTAAAAGGTGAAAAATAACTTTAGCACAGAACACACTGACTTTAGTTTCGGAAGTCGGTGGCAATACAAAACAACAAACAGAACAAAGCCACTGAATTTCGAAACTAAAGTCAATGTGTGTTCTGGGCTAAAGTTATTTTTCACTTTTTAGTTTTTGAAGGCTTTTTTGTAAAAACTTTTTTTTGCAACTAAATTTTACTTTTTAAAAGGAAAACCAAGCGCTTCTCGCCTGACAAGTGTTTAGCCGGATCTCCATAACACTCCATAACTCCGGCAGCCGGTTATCGTATGTTCGAATGCTTTAAAAATCACAGATAGATAATGGTCAGGAAAATAAAATCCAGATTACTTTTATCAAATAAGTTAATTATCTACGTATTTAGGTTGTTTAAACCAAAAGTTATGATTACAAATAGATTTATAACCTTCTATCTTGTGCCCGTCTTCGTTCGCGTGGAAGTTATAATTTAGCTTCATTCAAGTACGGTCGAACAAGTAGGGTAAAACACCCAGTAGTCAGCCCCGCACCAGTACTCAGCCTTTACAGACATTATTTCCTTATAAATAGTGTTGAAATTTGTTTACACCTTTAAAATAACGTTTAAACGAATCAGTATCTCTTTATTGACTAATACCCATATGTACGAACCAATAGCATGTCAGGGTGATGAGCTACACTCGTTTATTTGCACTGCTGCCAAAGACATGCCTAGATGCGTCGCCATTACTATTTTTTTCTTAAGGAAACGTGTTTTAGTTTTCGGCAAGTTTCTATGTGTTTTTGCTGTAATTTATAGTGGATTGATATACTGTGTTACAATAAAATGTTTATTTTGTGATAAAATGAACTATTACATACATTTTATTTGTTTAATATGTAGAAATTGAGGTGGCCGACTACTGGGTTTTGATTTTTTAAGGTAGATCCAGTACTCAGCCATAAGCGGCTGACTACTAGATTTTTCGTGATTTTCTTAAATTTATTTGAAATTAACGGAGCAAATAGTCCTAATGTTGCTCATTAATCTGGATTTAACTCTTATAAGACGGAAAGTGTATTTTACCAGTAGTCAGCCGCCTAAAAATGTACTTGCAATTCAGGGGCCGACCAATGGGTCTACAAATCCAGTTGTCAGCCGCTAGTCCTGTTGCACAAAATAGTACCTTAATTCGTTTTTAATAAGGGTTAAAGTTAACACGGTTATTTAAAGATGAAATACATTTGTTTTGGAATTCCACCATGTCAAAAAGATCAATCCACTAACACAAATAAGAGTAATGAACAAGCTATGGTGTCGAATAGAAATGGGTTGAAGATTAGAGAAGGCAGCCGAGTTTTTGTAGAGTCCCGCAAGAAACTCTACAAGATCGACTAGGTTCATTTAAGACTCCCAGAAATACCCCGTAAAATAAGACCTGACTCAGAGCTGACCAAAGAAGAAACTGCTTTGAAAGAATGGTGCATAGCGTTAGGGTTAGCGTCGAGCCGCTGTAACTGAAGAAGGTATTTGGAAGTGGTTTGCCGAACTAATTAAGCATTAAAAACATTTTATATTTTTTTCGATCCCACAATCCCTTAAGATCTGCAGGGTCTTTAACCAGTGCGTCCTACCCGTAATGACTTAGGGAGTCGAAAAGTGGACACTCATCGTGGGTCTGGTCCACAAATTCAAGGCTGCTCAACGTGCTATGGAGAGAACAATGCTCAGGGTTTCTCTGGTGGATAGAAAAACATTGCGCGTCGTATCAGCACGCTAAAATGGAAGTGGGCCAGCATGTCAGCTCCATCGACAGTAGATGGAGCAGACATGCTTTAGAGATTGCGTCTAGGCAAGCGTAGTATGGGACGCCCTGCGGCAGGATGGGCCAAAATTTGAAGAAGGCTGGCAGCGGATGGATTTGGGCTGCCTATAACCGAGTTTGTTGGCGATCTCTGAGCAAAGCCTACGTTCAGCATCGATGGCAATAGGCTGATATCAAAGAACTTATATGCCAAATATATAAGAATAAGTGAGAGGCTGACTACAGGGTCAGACATGGCTGACTTGTGGAGAAATGAGGCTGACTACTGGTGAAAAGTGCCATAATTGGTTTAATGTCAATTTTTTATAATATTATATTATAAATTTAATGTTTTGTTGATATTTTTCGTAAATTTAATAAACAACCTTTCTCAAAATAATTATTGTTATTATTCATAGTGTTTAATATTTAAAATACAGTTGAATCAAATTTTAGTTCTCACTAAAAGGCTGACTACTGGGTGTTTTACCCTACCTACTACTATGTACACTAACAATTTCGTTATTTATTTTTTTATCTTTAGTACGTTGCGTAGGTACTCTGAGTTAAGAAAATTTGATAAAATAAAATATTGTGTGTATTGTAGAAAGATGAATATTTTTGCCTGTTATGAGCTCTTCCCTGACCAAATAACCTTGACCATAAGTACATTTCGTCCTTGCCGCAGAATCGAAATTAGCACATTTTTGTGTTTTTTTTTGTAATAAAAAAAGAGAAACGATCTTTTGAAATTTATAAAACAAAACGTGAATTAGGTATAAAGACTTTTTTGTAATCCTCAAATTAATAGCACATCAACTTTAGCAAAAGATAGGTAGGTACATGTTTTCAATTATTTCAGTATTTTTTTTACAAGGAGATTTAGGTGTAGGTATATAGTAGATAAAAAAAAAATAAGAACGTAGAATGTGATGATAGGATATTAAATTGAACATTAATAATGTGCTTTTAGATATAGGTAGATTGTTTCTCTTAATTAATGAGGTAATAGCCCCTGAATAACGAAGAAAAACGCAGTTTTGGTCGGGGTAGCGCCTTAATCAACCTACCAACGAACCAACCAACGAACCTTGTCCGACTTGTACCCTATAATATAATATAGGCACAGAACTATTCAATAGTACTAAGAGGTTAGTTTTTTATTAGTAAAAGAATTTTTGATTTAGTTTGAATAGTTTCGGATATTTGCTGCTACATCCATCCAATGACCAAACTTTACTTCTTTCAACTCTTAGTACCTACTTATAGATTTGAAAATTGTAAAGTTAGTCCGAAAATATTCCAGAAAATGCTAACCAGTAATGTGAAGCAGCTCCCGGCTTAGTTAGGAAATTAAGCTGTAACTTCTTAAATTACCATAGATGTTGCAAATAGTAAATTACTTAACTTACGCTAATGTCAGACTCAGAATAAAATCATCTATAAAGGTCAAGGACTTATAAAAATGTGGAGCCCATACCTACTGTTTCTCTTTCGTGCAGAGATCTATACAAAAATGATATTATTAATTATAAGTAGGTAAATACTAGCTTTTGCCCGCGACTTTATCTGTGTGAGTTTTCATACGGATTCCTATTTATCTAAAATAAAATACAGTCTATATCACTAACTAACTTAGCTTCCTATTGGTGGCAGAATTTTTGAAATCAGATTAGGAGTTCCTGAGATTACATACTTACAAACAAACAAATTTTACCTCTTTGATATAGAAGAACACGCTTATCCAAATTTTTACAAAAACCTTCCGAGGCTTCACTTTGTAGCGTTGCCAAAGGAACTATTAGTTAATCTGTGGCGTTGCGTCGGCTACATGCAAAAGCAAGTGACGAAAACAGACACGGACACAGTTATTCAGTAAACAAACTTATCAAATATGAAAATCACCCCACTAATCTACTGCTTTTTTTGTTCCGCGACAACAAGAAAACCAATGATTGATAAGTGATGATAGCATAGAGCTAAGTAGATAAAAAATGTTTTTTTTTTGCACAGTTCCGTTCCGCGACTGACCGGTAACGGAAGCTTTCGGATATAGAGACGATGACGCTGCCAAGTTTTTAGATAACTTACGGTATTCTGTGTTATTAGCATAGATTATATGTAGGTAGGTACCTATACCGCGTTATGAGGTCACTGTCGCTGGCGTGGACTACAATTACACCGATACGAACGTGACACGAACGTCTTACGAAAGATTTTTATCTGGCGAGATATTTTCGTAATGCAAGCTAAAAACCTAGCTTACGTTTATAAATACTCAGATATCCATCCCGCTGCTGTTCAACCAAAAATAGTTGGTCCTTCACACAGCGGGGAAGAAAGTGTGCACGAGAACCCGTCATTTGTGTAAACAAAACAAAAGGTAGGTTGGTAGCTATTTGGGCTTTATGTAAAAAATAAAATGAAATAGGTGTTTCAACATTTTCGTGAATTTCACCTCTTTCGAGTAAAATTGGGGATTAAATTTGGTAACCCCACATAAGGAGAAAATCGAAATATACGCAAATTAAGTGTCAGTTAAAGTTATAAAATAATGATCACTAGCACGATAGTGCACAAACGAAAACTATACAATAGCTGTGCTAGTAGAGTCAGAGCCAGCGCGCCATACATATGTAAACTCCATACAGAATCCCAGAACGATCAAACTATCGATCGCCCGATTAAAAATCACAAGTGCGCGCTGGCTCTTATAATGCATAGAAATCGTGATCAGTCGCATTATAAACAAATTGTGCGTTCACACCTATTTATTTAGGTACTTTTATTATCTCTGGAGTCACCAAGTCTGATATTCGCACCGATAATTCGGTGTGATTGCAATCAACCAAGTTGCAAACTACACTTTAGTGACGTCGAACTGAGACACCGGGTATTGCGTGGCCGCGGCCCTCAACCCGTCAGATGCGCATGCGATCAGACTAGGACTGAACGCGTCGCTTATATTTAATAATATTAATTTAGTCTTAGCTTAGTTTTAACGTAACTTAGTGATATAATTAGTGTAACAATCAATTAATGGGTATAGTAAAATAAAGGTGAGTGCTCAATTATTTATTTTCTGTAACGGTGCAGGTGCTCGAAAGTGAACGGCGATTTTTGTGAAAACAGTTAAATGGGATTCTTGCGCGGGTGCATGCGATGTGATCACTTGATCACTTCAGTAGCTGTCTTCTAAATGACTATCTATACTTAGTCCCTTTTAGAGACATCCTAACAGTGTTCCTTGTTTGAGTCATCGTCACCGTAGGTAAAAATTTTATACCAGGGTGATTGACATTGTACTTTTAAATATTTGCGGTTGATTTAATAAATACCGTGAACATTTTACTTATCGTTACTAACAGGTAAACAAAACTTAATAAGTACAATCAATTAATTATTAATTGTATCTCTTGATTAGGTGTTTATTTGTAGAATTTGAGCACTTCCAATATCTAGTTCGTTCGATAAAATTCCACTGATCGGAAACTTATTATTTACTTTCTTTTCGAATGTTAGTTCTTAGCATTTCTAAGTGCTAAAAACTAGTTTAACTCCTACCAAGTAAACCCGTCCAGTGTTAGTCGGTTTAACAAAACGAAGAAAACGGAACATGTTTTAAAAACTAAACAAGAGAACTGGATAATTTTTTTAATAGCTATAAAGGTTAGTATTACGACTATTACGAGATATTGGTGCCAATTCTGGTGTAACACGAGCAAAGCAAAATTTAAGTTGGTTCCAATAAAAAAAGAATAAGAGATACAGATATTAATAAGAGGTGCCAATTTAAGTTGATCTTAAATGTTCATACAATATTATAGTTCTCATGTCAGAACATAATGATTAAAAATCCGGCGAAGTTCAAGAAAAATCTAATAATCCCTAACTTAGTTCCCATCTGTCGTTGTCCTTTTCTTCAGCTGCCTGGCAGAGAGAGAACAAGGGACTCGGCGCCATTGTGTTCGCTCTTGGAGAAAGACCACTAAACCCGACGACTAAACCAGTTGATCGATAAATAATTATGTTGCACCTTGTCTAATCAATTCAGAGTTTTATCTACTTGTTCCCTATCTGCTATCTTAACCATGAGTCCAACCACAACTAAGTAGATATAAAATAAAAACTTAAGGTGCAACAGTGCTTGCTTGTAGAATACTTGGGTTTACCCGAAGGTCCTGCTTTTCAAAAATATTCATAACCTTCTAAGAAATTACGTTAGGTTGATAATTAGGTAATACTGCTATAGTACACACAAATCTTCAGTGTCATCGGCGAGGTTTACAATAAGAAAATGATACCTTTCCTATTATTTGATCGATCATTATGTGAAACTTAATTATCTACACACTCCTTCATTTTACAACCGACGGCGTCCCGTGTGGTCCCATTTTTAACCCCCGACGTAAAAACGACGGGGTGTTATAAGTTTGACGTGTGTGTGTGTGTGTGTGTGTGTGTGTGTCTGTCTGTGGCATCGTAGCTCCCGAACGGATGAACCGATTTTGTTTTTGTTTTTTTTATTTGAAAGGTGAATTAGTCGGGAGTGTTCTTAGCTATGTTTGATGAAAATCGGTCCAAGATGGCCGCCGCTACAAAATAGCTAATCACATATTTTTTCACCACTCCATCAATATGGGTATTAAATGAAAGGGCTTCACTAGTAGAATACTTTACACTATGATAAATTTCAAAGCCAAGATGACCGGCACCACAAAATGACGAATTACATTTTTTTTTTTCACGACTCCCTCAATATGGATATCAAATGAAAGGGCTTGACTAGTAGAATAATGCATACTGTATTGAAAGGGAATGAGGAATATTAATTAAGTAACGAAATGAAAACTAAAAACTTGAAAATTAATTTTATAAACTCTAAGGGCCAAAGCACCGGTTCACTGCTGTTTAAACAGCCGGCTGTTTAAACATAGGGTAGACTGGGTACGATTGTGCCAGAGTACGGTTGTGCCAATTGGACGTAGTTACGCAAAAAGAATCCAATCCACACTTTTTCCAAAATTGAATTATATACCAAACGCATTCTCAGGTTGATATCTTTAATATCAAAAAAGATCCATGTGACGAAATACAACTTTAGACGTATCTACAACTTCTCAAAACCAGACTAAATTACATTTAAAAACTTTCAAATAAAAATTAAATTAAAAATTTAAAAAACCCCCAACGCAAAGCATAAAAGCAATTATTTAAAAAGTAAAAAATAATATCTTTTGTTGAGCCATCAAATGTTTGTTCGTTGAAATGGCGCTATAATGTCGCGGCGGGGTACAGCGTACCTAAGTCAAATCTCATTGCAAATCCATGAGTTCGCTATTTTACCTATTTAGCTATTGCTGACTTAGCGGTACCCCGCCGCGACATTATAGCGCCATTTCAACGAACAAACATTTGATGGCTCAACAAAAGATATTATTTTTTACTTTTTAAATAATTGCTTTTATGCTTTGCGTTGGGGGTTTTTTAAATTTTTAATTTAATTTTAATTTGGTCCAGTTCTGGCAATGGCATCCATGAGAAAGCCATATAAGTCTTAAAGGACAATGCTAGAAACTCTATAGAACTTTGCCCCACTCAATAAAAGTCATGTGCAATATGTAGCATCTTACTGTTTATTTATTGCTGATAACTAAACATTAGTCTTAATGACTGTAGAACTTTCAGTTTCCGTTTAAATCTAAAAACAATAAGGACATTGATTATAGGTTAAATTGTATTTTAGGTAAAATGAGTTTGTATTTGCTGGGTGTAGGTATTTCGTAATCCGCAAGTTCTAAAGAAAAACTATTTAGTATAGAAAGGTTCTATATTCATTATAATTATTTTCATTAATTTACTTTTCTGTACATGGATTACTTTTTCTGTACATGGGTGGGGCAGGATCTGGCATTATGTATGTGCGCGATTTGTTACGCGATTTCTCCGGCAAACGTAATCCGATTTTGAAAATTCTTTTTTTTATGGATAGGGTATACCTCAGGGGCACTTTTTGAAAAATCAACAAATACTCAAAAATTTTACAGAGTGGACTTTTTAGTTTCTTCAATAGAGTAACCGTAGCCGCCGAGAGTTGGGAGTAGTCAACTTTCAATCTCTGTTTTAACCGTGTTGCCGTTTCTTAATAGATTAGGATGAGAAGGAGGTACTATAAAGCTAAAAATAAAAAGCTTTTTACAAAATTTAAAATTTTAAAAAACCCCCAACGCAAGACATAAAAGCGATTATGTAAAAAGTAATACCTTTTGTTGAACCATCAAAAATGTTTGTTCGTTGAAATGGCGCTATAATGTCGCGGCGGGGTACCGCTTAAAGTAAGTCAGTCCCTTAATCTCATTCACTGTCTATTAATTTACCAGCATTTCCGACCAATTTGCTTCGATATTATCAAATTTTATATATAATCTTGTTGCAAATCTAGTTAACAGTTCGCTATTTTTTAGTTTAGTTTAGCTATTTAGTTATTGCTTTTAACTTAGCGGTACCCCGCCGCGACATTATAGCGCCATTTCAACGAACAAACATTTGATGGCTCAACAAAAGGTATTATTTTTGACTTTTTACATAATCGCTTTTATGTTTTGCGTTGGGGGTTTTTTTTTAATTTTAAATTTAATTTTTATTTTAAATTTTTTAAACGTAATTTAGTTTAGTTTTGTATATGAGTTTACAAAAATAATTTACAAGTTTTTAGTTTTTATTTCGTTACTCATTCCTCATTCCCTTGCAATATAGTATACATTATTCTACTAGTCAAGGCCTTTCATTTGATACCCATATATTGAGGGAGTTGTGAAAATAGAATGTAATTCACCATTTTGTGGTTGGGGCCATCTTGGTTTTAAAATTTGTCATAGTGTATAGTATTCTACTAGTCAAGCCCTTTCATTTGATACCCATATTGAGGGAGTTGTAAAAATATGTGATCCGCCATTTTTTGGCGGCGGCCATCTTGAACCAATTTTCATCAAACTTAGCTAAGCTAATTCCGACTAATTCACCTTTCAAATAAAAAACATGGGTGTTTCAATGGGTGATCAGTGTGGTCACCTATAATAATATGTTTGAAAGCAAAGTAAACATCCGGTATGCGTCTAAGATCCCTACCGCAGCTAACAAAAGAGCTGATAACTTTAAAACTGCTGAACCGATTTTGATGAAACATATCTAAGAACCATTGCTAGAGAATCTGCTTTCAAATAAAAAAAACCGCATTCAAATCGGTTCACCCGTTAAAGAGCTACAGTGCCACAGACAGACACACAGACACGTCAAACTTATAACACCCCTCTTTTTCGTCGGGGGTTAAAAAAAGACAACCGCCTTCAAAAACTAAAAAGTGAAAAATAACTTGAGCACAGAACACACATTTGACTTTGGTTTGGGAAGTTGGTGGCAGTATAAAACAACAACACACAGAACAAAGTCACCGACTTTCGAAACTAATGTCAATGTGTGTTCTGCGCTAAAATTATTTTTCACTTTTTAGTTTTTGAAGGCGGTTGTCTTTTTTGTAAAAAGCTTTTTGTTTCAAGATTTTAATTCTGTACGCAAAAAAAGCGCTGAGTAAAATCGTAGTAGTATGACGGGCTGGCGTTCGCAACTCCACGTTTGCGGACGCCAGCCCGTCATACTACTACGATTTTAATTGATTCGCCAGATGCGTGAGCTTGAATAACTACCATTTATATTAAGACCTAGCAAAGTAATGTTGGACAAATTACCGACTCTTGACCACGCTAAAGAGTAGGTAGGTGTACCTACAACACTTTCTACGAAAATGGCAACCGAAATTGATAGTTGAACCGTCGACAAGCGCAATTTATCTTCGTAAATTGACTGTCGTTTGTTAGCAAAGCGAATTCCCTCCTCCATATAGCTCTTTCTCTTTTCAATTTTTTTCAAAAACAACGTTGCCCTACGCTACGATTTTCTGCTGTATCGTGGGTGCGTTTACAATTAATTATATACTTACACATAAACACACACTCACACACTTTATTATTCTCATACACTACCAGCCAGACCCGAAACAACTATATATCTGCAGGCCATACAAATGTTAATTGTACCGTGCGGGAATCGAACCCAAAACACGCAGCATAGCAGTTAATAACTACACGTTGTCAAATAAATTAACCCACTAAAGTAAGTATCACTTGTCCAAATAAAAAACTGCATCGTGTCTTGAGTCAGGCACTCAGACTGAACGGAAGCATCTCGCCATGTGTTATAAATTATTCATACCATGAAGGAATTAACGTTGGTTTAGACTCCGATCATCCTATAAAGTTTCTCAGAAGGAATCTCCAATTTTTTTTACATTTGTGACTCTGACTTTTAGAGTAATAAGTAAGTTCGTATTATCGAATGCGATTTACCATCTCGATTTGATTCTTCTCTCAGCCGTAGCTGTTTCATGATGGTAGGTACGGTTAGCAACATGTAGATTAACACTGTTAAATTTTCATATAAGTAGTCTCAATAAGATTTTTTTTTAAAACAAACACAGGAATTATCATTTCAATACAAGTAACGAATTCGTCACATTACCGCAGACAACCTGTCGGACATAAGACGAACCGTGTAAAATAACTTATGATAATAAACGAGAGCAGCATAACAATCCACAAATGTTCGCTTTTATTGTAAAGAACGAATAAATTTTTGTGATGAAACATGAGATAGAATGGCTGTTTTTGTCAAAAATACATACGACTATTCTGACACCGTGGCAGGCATAGGGTTAACTGTTTTAAAATAAAAAGAATTCAAAACGAAACCGTAAAATTAAAGTAAAAAGTATTTTCCATAAGTAGTTGAGCAATTACCAGCTCATTAATTATCAAGAACAACTGTAGGTACCTAATTTTAATGCATAGGTACCTACATGTCATTATGATGCATAATTATTAGCTTTTCGCTGCATTTCTATATGCGTTTGAGGTGCATGAACTCAATTATAGCGGAGAGGATGTTGTAAAAAGAGCAAAGCTACAAGGAGTCTTTAGCCCTTGCATCTTGCGTGGCTAGTAATTATGGTTAACGTTACTTAAATCATGGGTTTTCCCGTTCTTTCGTTATTTTGTAAACGTTTAGGAACGAGCCGTTCCATCAATGATGATGATGATCATGCACGAAGAAATTGCGAGTTCCTTTTAATATTTTTACGAAGAATAACATGGACTCGTTTTCCTACATTTTACATTATAATGTATTTATGGATAAACCTACCTAAAGAACTAATACTAATCTAAATTGAATCCGTTACATTACTAAACATGGGCCACACTGATTGCTTAAAATTTATAACATCCTTATTTTTTGTCAGCATTTATCATTTTTGGTGCCTAAAGTTCCTTACCATAAACGAAGTAAAAATACGTAACACTGAAGCTAGGGTGCATTGTAAGGAACAAAGAGAATAAAACCACATAGTCTTTGGTAAGGAACAAGGTACCTACTTAGCAGTTCCTATAAAACTAGAAATGTAGTCTCGGCAAGATACTTGCTTACATAGTAAACACAGGGTTATTTTTAATGACGTTAATGCGGAAAAGATTCTAAGAAAATAATACTCACATGCTTCTAAAGATAAAGGTAATAGCCGTGATTGATAAATTGTTTAGCTCATCACTTTGATAATTGACCAAATGGTGGGTGCACAACGAATCCGTGTTTCCGATAAACTAATTACATTCACACGTATATTTTAATCACGACTATCATGTTTTGTGTAATTCTTCTTACCATGACGTAATTATTTCGGTTAACATTGAGTATCCTCTTTGGCTTATAGAGTAACAGTCAGGCTTAATTGGTTTGTGAATCATCTACCTGGTAAGAGTTTCTTACCAGGTAACCAGGCTTTGTATAGATACTAAGTTCTGCCAATAATAATAATAAGTAGGTACTCTTCTCTACATTCCTGAAATCCTACCTTCTATTTAAGAGTTTAATGCCTTCAGCAGATGTGTTTATACTACGAATTATTTATTTCCAACGAAAACTTGATTATGAACAAACGCAACGACTTTAATTCAGTATCGATCTTTCAGAGGAAAAAATTAAATTAAAAATTAAAAAAAACCCCCAACGCAAAACATAAAAGCGATTATGTAAAAAGTAAAAAATAATACTTTTGTTGAGCCATCAAATGTTTGTTCGTTGAAATGGCGCTATAATGTCGCGGCGGGGTACCGCTTAAGTAAGTCAGTCCCTCAATTTCATTCACTGTCTATTAATTTACCAGCATTTCCGACCAATTTGCTTCGATATTATCAAATTTTTGTTGCTAATCTAGTTGTTAATCTTGTTGCAAATCTAGTTACCATCAGTTCGCTATTTTAGATATTTAGTTATTGCTTTAAACTTAGCGGTACCCCGCCGCGACATTATAGCGCCATTTCAACGAACAAACATTTGATGGCTCAACAAAAGTATTATTTTTTACTTTTTACATAATCGCTTTTATGTTTTGCGTTGGGGGTTTTTTTAAATTTTTAATTTAATATTTATTTTAATTTTTTTAAATGTAATTTAGTTTGGTTTTGTGTGGTCAGTGTGGTCACCTATAATAATATGTTTGAAAGCAAAGTAAACATCCGGTATGCGTCTAAGATCCCTACCGCAGCAAACAAAAGAGCTGATAACTTTAAAACTGCTGAACCGATTTTGATGAAACATGTCTAAGAACCATCGCTAGAGAATCTACTTTCAAATAAAAAAAAACGCATTCAAATCGGTTCACCCGTTAAAGAGCTACAGTGCCACAGACAGACACACAGACACACAGACACGTCAAACTTATAACACCCCTCTTTTTCGTCGGGGGTTAATAAAACACAGATAAATACGGGGACGAAGGTACTTAGTACTTGATGAATATTATTTTATGAACAACTTCTATTATGTGAACAACTCTGAAATATGAACAAATCCTTAAAATTGCACAAAAACACGATCGAAATGTTGTGCATTTTACCAGTTACTGGTAACCGACTTCAAAGAGGAGGGTGTTCTGAACTACATTATTTTATGTCTTTTTTTCAATTCAGTGTTGATACCGTAATAAAGTTCTTATTCTAGAGCAAGTACGGAGTATAAACAACTGAAAGCTCGGTACTGAATTAAATTTAGCCGGTATAGGTATAATTTGGATACGTAACTAATTACCTAGTTACTAGTGACATCTTCATAAGTCAGAATTATCGGACATTTGCTATGTTCTATAGACTGGCTAGGTTATTAAATATAAGACCTAGAAGGTCATACAGACAGTAAAGATCCCTTCCATCTAAACACGACAACGAAGTCGGTGAGTAAGGTGCATTGTCCTTTGCAGTTGTGTAAGCATCTCCTTGATTATCATTTAGCAACGGCTAATTGGTGTTGGGACAACAATCTGGCAATCTTGTCTTGTCTCTACAACCAATGTTGTTAACCACATAAAAGATGGTAAGATGGTTAAGATGGCTATATAGGTAGGTAACCTACTTTAAACTTGAAGAGGGTCATTGCATTTCGTTGTATAGGTAGTTATAGGAGCAACATTAGTTTTATTTTAGTTTTTTCGAAATACCTATTCTTCAATGTAAGTTGATAAAACTATAAAAATATAGTAAGTACCTAAAAGTAAGTAATAGGTCCAGCTTTGTTCTTGAGTTGACAAAACAAGTAGGTTAACAATTTTCGGTTTTTCTCCTTTTCTTGTGCAGCGAGACCTTGCTTTACATGATTCTAGGTCAACGGGAAGTAATCAAAATCTATAGGGTAGGCCTATAAGGTTTTGATTAATATTATGAATGTCAAAACGTATTGTGGCATAAATGACCGTAGGTAGGTATAGGAAGTCATGCGTTCCTTAGAAAAAGGGTCTTGAAAGACAGACAACGAAATGATCCTTTATGGTTTTCTTTTTCCTTTTGAGGTTCGGAACGCAAAAAAATGCATATAATGACCTCACTTAAGGCATGTATAAGGTCAATTACTAAGAAAAATAAAAAGCATCTACACACCTAACGAGCAATAATCGCAAATAATCGATTGTCGACCTTAATAAAACGTTAATTAACAAACATCAGACGATCGACCCTAGAGAATCGGAGTGAGACGTGATCTAACTGAGGATATTGACTGACTCACGATGGCACAGATGGTTAATAGCTCATTGTTTTAGATCAATAGAATAGGTACTTATTGCATAAATGGGTTATGCTTGCGGATGCAATTTGCAAATCTTCCTCTAGACATTAAAAGGTTGCAAATAGGTATGAACTAAGTACCTACCTATAAAGTTGTCCAGAAGATCAATAAACTTCTTCCACTTGGATTTTTCCCATGAATCCTAGAGTCGGTTCAAAAAGTACCCATTCTTTCTACTTACCCATATCATTCAATTACCTCACCTCCTTCACATCATTCGTCTATCTTTTCTATGGCCTTTCGGTCTTGCTCCATCTAGTTATCATCATCATTCAAAAATACAGGCGTTTGTTAATTAAAATGGTCAAGAATCACATTGGTTTCCAATCACACATCACAAGCTGTGTTCTGTATAAAATTAACTTTATTTTTCTAAACGCCTGTCAGTTTGCGTTATCGATATTACATGCACCTGACGAAATTAAATACAAGAATAACTTCTAACGCGTCTAACCCTTTATCAACTACCATCAACTATTTGGGTACCTACCTATAGGTATTCCGGGTCGCTGTCTTTCTAGTCTCTGCCTAGGTAAATACGTAGGTAGTGGACTGAGATTTCTTAGTCACCAGACTAGCGTCATTTAAGCATGGCGGAAATTATAAGAAGAATAATGTACCTAATTAAGAAATTACCTATGCAACCCGTAGTTCACTGCTCAACATTTTATTTATTTTAAATGTATGCAACAAAAGATACAAAGGCGAACTTTGCCTTAGGCATTTTCTACGTGTCAATCAAAGGCATTGAATATGAAGAGATATCATGGCAGGAGAAACATTGTGCAAGCGTAAAACATAACAAATAAAAGAATTCATCACTTTTATAGATCAAACAACAGACAAAATGTCGAGATTCAAGACAATATTGGTAACTGGTGGCGCAGGCTACATCGGCAGCCACTGTGTGGTGGACCTCCTGCAAGCTGGTCATGACGTCGTGGCGATAGACAACTTTGCAAACGCAGTGGGCGATGATGATGGATCACCAGCACTACAGAGAGCGGAAGAGATCACTGGCAAGAAGATAGATTTCTACAGAGCAGATTTGCTGGATAAACCTCAAATTAATGAAATATTTGATAAGGTTTGTTTGATTTCGTGATAACCTCCTGAACTGGTTGTTAGGTGTTTCAGCTTCTTGGTCTTTGCCTCATCTATTTTGATGGACAGCAATACAGGTCCTGTGAGACGCTGTGTCCAAAAAAAGCGAAAGCGTGATAAAAGGATCTGCTCATTTAAGAAACGAGCATAACTTCAGACGGCCTGAAGATTTTTATAAAACTGGGCGGCAAACTGGGCAATCGATCTATGCAGGAGTTACTTACTTACCTATTTGATTAGGTACTTGACATAACGATGCCTTTACAAACTTTACGATTAAAAATAAAAGAAACTGTTGCATATTTGTAGTGAATATTCTTGTTTTCCAGCACCCAATAGACTGCGTGATCCACTTTGCTGCGCTAAAGGCCGTCGGGGAGTCCATGCAGCAGCCGTTACTGTACTACCAGAACAATCTACTTGGTATGCTTAACTTATTGGAGGTAAGGACCTACGATGAACGTATGTATGTATCTTTATTAAAACCTAGGTACACTAAGAGGATTATTACTTATATACCCTAGTACTTTGAGTACTAATACTTATACTGTGACTTTGCCCGCGACTACGCCCGCGTGAATTTTCTCAAGGATCCTTAATTATTTAATTGATAATAATTGAAGCAATGGTGAAAGAATTTTTGAAATCGGACCAGTAGTTTGAGTTTACTCGTTACAAACATACAAAAATACAAATTTTTCCTCTATAAAATGTTAAGTAGGTATAGATAGTACTAAGTCTGTTTATGATACCTACCTACCTATAAAGTATAGTTGATAATAGTTTGGTTAGCGTCGTAATTGACGTATAGAATTCTGGGTCCTAGTTACTTGTGTTTTGTATGCAAGAGTCACTAACATTTTAGTCCCCAAATCTAAATTAAATCAGAAAGTCTACGTCAGCGATCATAACTCCTGTCTGGATATATTCGCCTGTTCTTTATCTCGATGACATACCTAAATATTTATTGTTTTTAGTATCTAGTGGTTTGATAAGACTGAGTACCTAATTTAAATATGTAAGTAGTTGAAAGTAAGTGGGTAGGGTAAATACGCCAAACGTCGGCCACCCCCCAATCTTCGGCCGTCTGCACATTTTTAACTTGTATTCATTTACAAGGTAATTAAGTGGCAATTTTGCCACTCGAATTGCATCCTTAGTTCATATTCTATACGTACGAACCGTTACTATTCGATTTCGTCACTCGTTCTTTGCACACTGAGCGTCCGTAGCGATGCCGACGTTGAAGTGTCAAATTCGTAGTAAAAGTAGCTTACTTGCTGTGAATACCCACGCTTCGGGGATTGGTATTACAACGATAAGACATTCTTTTTTATTGTTTTAAGCTTTGTTATCAATAATAAGTTAGTTTTATTATATTTTGAGATGGTTTTTTTAATGTTTTGCGTATTGATTTAAGGGAAAAATAAGGGGCCGCCATTAGGATACCAGTTTCGGTTTAAAACCGGATTCTCGGCCGGGGCCGACTTAAAGTAAATGTAGTCTGTTTTATAAATTGCAATACTATCAATTCCTTTGGCATAATTGGAGAATTTGCAAACCTTATCTGGTAAACAAACATATTTTACGCTAAATCGCCAAATACCGGCCGGGGGATATTAGTTGAATCTCGAGAAATAAGGTTCACAAAACAGAGGCCGACTTTAGAAATATTAAAGATCGTAATGTCGGCCAGCCTCGAATTCGAGTGCTGCACGAGTGCACTATACAGGCTGATTACTTTTGTATTTTTTCGCTGATTGTGCGGGTAGTCATTTTTAATATATTTATCAAACTTATTTTCTCTAAATATAATATGTATTGTTATAATTTATAAACTTATGAAGAGGTTAAGTTTTGGTGTAGAGTTGATATTAATTATAAAATTTAGTTAAATTAATTACAAAGTATTACAATATTGAAAACATGATTATGATAGCTAAATATGGTTTGGGATACAAATATAAATTGCTTTTTGGAACTTGCTACCTATTAAACCCATGTTTACTAGCTTAAAAAATCTTTAAATGATTTTTATTAACCTGCTTAGGACAAAATGCTGCCTTTAGATAGTAAGCTCGTTTTTACTTAATACTTTTAATTTAAAGTACTACAATGACAGAGCAGTGACATGCAGGGCCTTCACGGAAAGAAGGAAAATTATGCAGTTACAATCACACTAAAATAAAATAAGCTCTTGAGGCAATAAGAAATGGAATAAATCATATTATTAATACATTTTTCATTATCATATTTTAAAACACCCTATACCCGGCCGACATTTGGGGAAAACGCGACCGACAATGGGCCGTAAACGGCCGACTTTAGGGTTTTTTCGTTCTCGATGCATTTAAACCTTAATACTTTTTGCTTTTAGTAGAAAAGACAATCCTATGCCTAAAAACATAAAAAAGATTTATCAACCTATCTAAAACCGCATCACAAGGTATCCTTCGTTGCAAACTGACGGAGCCAGAGCGATCCAAAGTTAGAAAATCGGTAAGGGGGCCGACGTTTAGCGTATTTACCCTACTTGAAAGACCCAAGTGATACTAATCTAACTGTATTGATAATCAGTAAAAGATTTCAAATTGATTTTGGGTGAATAATAAATTATTATCTTACGGAATTTACTTTTGAGCGTTAATCACAGGAAACACCGATTTAGATATCGTCATACTTACATTAAATGATTTACTTTAATCAATTTCTTATCAACTTGTGGCATTCATTGCTTTGATCCGCTTACTGATTCTAACGATGTCTTTTCAAAAAGGAAAGAAAAACACTTCAACAATATACCTACTTATTAACACTACTATTCGCCAGTGGCGTGCCTTTCCTAAAAGCCCAAGCCTCGATAATAATGCGAGGCAATAAAAAGAAAGCACAAAAACAAAATATCTCTAAGTAGGTAGCTATTCATCTGACATCAGACATCTGTCGGGCTTGCCCTAACTTTGACTCCTAGGCACGCCACTGCTATTCGCAACACAAGTAATTTTTGCTATTCACACGCATAAGAGGAAATACCACGGGCTAGAGAATTGAAAATTAGATAATTGTAAAATCTATTGCTGTCGCGCGATGCCCGAACACGAACCGCAGAGCGCGATAGAGACAACTGCAGCTTTCACCGAAAATACCTATTAAAAGTACACAAAATCAATGATTCGTAGTCCCCTGATTTCTTCTCCAAAACTTAACCGATTTAACTGCTTTTTTCATTAAAAAATAAAGAAAGGCATTTGCCGTGTTCCTATGTTTTCTATTTTTTATATAATCAAGTCAAATTGGTTTTCTGAATGTTTGAACACAGCGGAAAATCATGCCAATTTTTTAGGTTTTTGAATATTCATATCTCTTTTAATAATAAATTTATGAGAAAAAGGAAAACATAGGGACATGCCAATAGTAGCCATGGATATTTAAAAAAATAATAATTGATCTACTGGCATTATCCAGGGAGGAAACATGGGACTAAGTTTGTATGGAAAAACGGCCCTTGTGTTTCCTCTTAAAAGGCTTTCTAGACCATTTAATATTCAAATTGCCTGCTTGACTTGCAATGGCTTCTTATATGTATTACGAAATTAGTCCAACCATTCTGAGGTAAGCCATAGTATCACAGGCCTTCCATTCTTCGAGAAGTAACCCAAACTAAGTACATCCAATCGAAGTACTTACCACTTGGTAAATTCTATACACATATTATACCTATTGGGCAAAAGTTATTGGCGAAAAACCGCTTTTATTCTATTTGGCAACGCGCAATGTAACACACTTTTGTGTGTGTTACATTGCGCGGTGCCAAATCAGTCCATCAATCATTGTGCTTGCAATGCAACAGTACATTGGCCGTGGCCTCATGAGGATATTTAAAGTATAGTTATCAGTTTATCACATTTAAAAGTTTAATGCCCGTTTTCACCATTAAAACTTGTTTTTAACCGACTTTAAAAAGGAGAAAGTTATCATAATAAAAAGTTGGAACGTTAACCCTCTATATCTCCGTAACCAAGGTTCCCAAGAAGCGGTATAAAACAAAAGAAGATCGCAATGATGGAAGGTAGGATAGGTACTTACTACATTACCCATGTTAGCCTATGTATGACTTGAGAGAACTCACACAGACACACCAGACACAATATTTTCGAGCTAGGTCCAGTTTTACTGCTTGCGTGATTCCTAGGTTTATCTAAACAACCGTTCGCACTCGAACGCTGCCGTTACCAATATTACAATGCTCCATAAAATATTATGACGTTTACCGTTACCTGAAGCGAGTAGGTAAGCACCTACTGCAGCCTCTGTAGCTATGTAACAATTGGCAAGATATACATAGCTTACATACCTGACATACTTTTGTGTAGATTTTTATTTAAATGCCATACCAACACCATCATTCCTACCTTTCATTTTGAAAACTACCTTTCATTATCAAAATGAAAGGTAGTTTTGACAAAACCTTCCTAGAATACATCAAAATATTTACCTACTTTTCCAGATTATGCGATCACACAATTGCTACCAAATGGTGTTTTCTTCATCTTGTACGGTGTACGGCGAGCCGGAGTACCTACCCATCACTGAGACTCATCCTACTGGCAACATCACCAACGTGTACGGAAGGACCAAATATTTTATCGAAGAGATGCTCAAAGATCTTAGCGCCGCTGATGAGGTAAATGTTTTATGTAATCACTAATATTAATTAACTGGTTACGAAGTGGTGTTGGGTCATATATTTTGGGTAGTTTCAACATACAATAAGATATGGGTGATACACACACTGATGCATTTTCATGGAAGTGCGTATGTGATATCATCAATCGGGAACGCGTGCTTTTTTGTTATGATATTTATAATGTCACTATTGCGGCGCTTGCGTGATTATTTTAAAGTTCAAATCATCACTACTTGGTAGGAAAGGACCATATTTTACTGTCGCGGTTTGTTAACAATGTGCTAAAATCTAAAGGATAAGACCACCTAATTCAGATTTAGGAATCTAATGCTAAAATAGATATAATTCACGGCTATATGGATTCCTTTGGTATTAATTATCAATTCCCAATTTGTACAGAAGGACCAATTTTGTGGAGTGATTTTCTAACAAGACGAAGCATTTGCTTCACATGGAAAAATGTTTTCTATTCTAGTCAACAGCCAACTAGTCAATGAGTGCGCTTTCTAAAATCACAAGTCTAGCCGGTGTGATTCAATACCGGTCTTGTTGGACTACTACCGCACGAATGCCAAGGTCGAAAGACGCCTACATAATCGTATCATCCGTACAAATTATGTCATTCCAATTAATTTAATTATGTTTTTCTTAATGCCCTATTTAAATGCATTAATCAATCTGTCATAGATTTTTTTTCTTATTAGAAGTAGGTACATCTTAATTCAAATTCTCGCATTCTCTAATACCGCTTTTGGAACATGGAAATCTGTTCTTAAAAAGTTATACGGTTTTTTGTTTACGGTTTTTTTTTTGCTAAACATAATTACACTTCCCTACAATACCTACTTAATTTATACAAAAAAATATCGATAGAATTATATACCTACCTACCGTAAAGAAAAAGGAAACAAACTAGGGTACATACCACTTCAGTCTTTGATCAACGATCGTTGTGGCTTTGTTGGGTGATTGTCTGATAGTGCATCACTTTTGCGCATGACATTCTTCTTACACTAAAATTATTTTATTTCTCCTCAGAAATGGAACATAATATGCCTTCGCTACTTCAATCCGGTGGGCGCGCATCCTTCAGGCCTGATCGGCGAGGACCCTACAAAGGAGTTCACTAACTTGATGCCGTTCATGGCTCAAGTGGCTCTCGGCAAGAAACCTGTGCTCACAGTTTTTGGCAACGATTATAATACCCCTGATGGAACTGGTAAGTAGATATTTTACACAAGGAATAGAAGAGACTCATCTGGTAACTGTACCGCATATAAATATGATATACATGTAAGGTAATAAAGACTTGAAGCCATTCTTGTTGTCAAAAATTAAAACTATCTATCCCAGGCTTGAGAGGGAAAGCACCTTGGTAATGCCCTTTGCGATTTTGACAGACAAGTTTACTTAGAACAGTAAGTTCATGCAAGAATTAAACATTTAAGCTCACATTCGGCACTGATTTCAGGTATCAGAGACTACATTCACGTGATGGACTTGGCAAGCGGACACGTCGCAGCTCTAAACCTGCTCGGCAACAATCACGTCAATCTGAAGGTAACAATGTCTACTTATATCCGAGTGTAAGGACCACTTTTTCCTAATTTGTGGTCTATCTTTGGGCATTATGCCGCGGAAAACGTTTTCTTCGATATCATTTCCGAGAAAATACAAACACTAAATTCATGAGCGTCAAGCTTATGAGAACATAGATAACCTGCTATCCAAGATATCGAAGAAAGGATTTATGCACATCGGTACAGCGGAGTTCTTAAGGGATAGGCCTAACAAAACCACTCCGTTTCCTCGGACGGTGTGATATCCACACAGAAAATATTTCAATTTAAAATAAGTATTCATGTCTTTGAACTTCGCAACATTTGCTTTCATTCATAGGTCTACAACCTTGGCACCGGCAGAGGAGTATCAGTCAAAGAATTAGTAGATGTGTTTGAAAAAGTCACCGGTACTAAGATACCACTAAAGTACGTGGCCAGAAGATTGGGAGACATCACAGCTATGTGGGCAGATGCGACACTTGCTAAGGAGGAGCTAGGCTGGTCCACTAAGCTGAGTGTCGAGGAGATGTGTAAGTATCAAAATGTGGTCTGTTCTGGAGAACCTATTACTAACTAGACAGATGACCTGTGGGCTGTGTACCCTGGACTGCTGTTGTTATAATTTAGCAGCATTATTTCAATTTTGTGAATACCATGAAGCTATTTATAAAGTAAATCTCTTTACAAATATACAATATTTACACGTACAATTAAAAAAAGAAAAACCTATAACTATTAAACCAAAAATAAACTAATATAATAACGCATCAAAAAATTCCTCCACATCGCCGTCATCTGGGAATGTGCCCAAGAGACTGACTGCATTGCCCCGTTGGATGGCAATGCTTAACCTCTGCCCAAAGTAAAAACCAGCTCTTGGATCACGAGAAGTGTCAACTAACCTTTTGGAAATTTCCTTAAAAAGGAGATGAGCACTCGGACCCCACGACCCGAGGGTTTCAACCCCAAACGGCTCGAAAATAAGGTTATCACCAAGGTGACTATACTATCGCCGTTTGAGGTTTTCTGCAGCCGCAGCACCAGCACAGCACGCTGAGCTAGGAAGATGGGATGGCGCAAGAGTGTCGACGCACGTAGCGTCCCACACTAAAGGCCTACCCAACTTCCAAGGAAATAATGACATGCCGTCCGGTCTCTTGCCATCGTCGCGTGCCAAGCCGTTGGGCTCCAAAACTGCTGGAACGCCGACGGCGACGAGATCACGACGAATGATGTCATTTATATTCGCGGGCCGCGCTATGCGACCTGCACTCCGGTTGCACGATAGGCCGTGGTGTCCGAGGCAGTTGACAGCTTCCCCACAGCGACAGCGATGAGGAGAACAACAAGATGCTCCTAAACGTAAGGAAGCAGCGAGGCGAAAAGTAGTGTCGTCAAACATAGTACCTACGTTTGACGACGGAAGTGCCAGAAGCCAAAGACCCGACTCCCATTTACCCACAGCCAGCAGACGCGCTCGCTCTGCAGAATTAGAAGAAGTGGAAAGTAAATTATTCTGTACTAACCTGCAGAGCGGCTCATCCCACCGCCTCTGAGAAGATGGATTGTCGGGTAAATCAGTGCTCGGGCAAGCAAGTTTCCAGGCGTCCATGGCCTCGGCGAAGCACGGCACATCAAAATCAACCAGTGTAGGAGCTAAAACATTCCTGATAAATTTTTCAGTGCCGTGGACCGAGGATATAAATGCAGGCAAACTGATACTTGAAATTTTACGGACGCCGAGGCCCCCCATACGAATAGGTAGAGTAGCTTGGGCCCAAACACGGTCGTCCATTGCCAAATTTAAAACAGATGTTAAAGTATGACGGATAATTTGGTCCATTTTTTCTAAAAGGTGATTGTGTTTCCACAAATGGGAAGCGCGTAGGAAATAATTTAATTTAGGGCCGAAACAACAGAACCGAATAATGGTGATGGCCGAATGCATGTTAATTTGGAGTAATCTTTCCGAGATGTCATTAAAATTTTGTATTTTTTCCTCTATAAAACTGGGAAAGGAATTCTCGAAGATGGGAGTCCCAAGGAGACGAAGAGTGCTTTTATCTATAATTTTAATGTCTGGGGCTATTGCGTTAAATTTGGAAAGTGTCGATTGTCTGTCTGTATTGTCCGATAAGTATAATTCACACTTCGAAAGGTTGAGTTGTAAGCCTATGGAATGCAGTTCCTTTTTAATGAAAATCAAATCTTTTAAAACACTGTCAACATCACCTCCCAAGGTACCATCATCGAGATACCAAACGTTAAATTTGGAATTTAGTTGACGAATAATTGGATGAATGGCCAGACTGAAAATCACTGGCCCAAGGGGGTCACCTTGTTGACAGCCAACAGCAGATTCTAAAAGGTTGTCACGATATAGTAATTTAGACGTATGTCTGTAACATTGCCAAAGGAAACTATAAATTTGGGGTATTTCTTTTTTAGATTCTGCCAGCAAGGTGTCCCTATTAACTGAGTTGAAAGCATTCTTTATGTCAACCTTAAAGTAAATTATATGTATGTGTGACATAAATTAACATGGCGGTTGAGAGCATTGTCATGCTCACTCAAATATCTCGCTGATGGTGGCGCGTGTGTTGGATCATGCGGCTCCCTTCAAAATGGTTGAGCTGAATGGTGCTGATCCAAGCGTCATGTTCGTGAACGGGCGCTGTCAGTAAAGATTGGTTAACTCTTAACTGCCATGGCTTTTATCTCTTTATTTTGTTTCTTTTTAAGCTATTGCATAGCTTTTATAGCGGGCTTTGAGCGCGGCGACCGAATCAAGAAATTCCGTAACGAAAAAAAACCTTCTTGAACTTGGACTTTGTACTTGGGCTTTGGACTTGGACTTTGGACTTTGGACTTGGACTTGACTTTGACTTTGGACTTTGACTATAATTGCATAAGTTGATAAAAAATGCTATGCAATAGCTTTACCGCGGCAGTCCCAGAGTGCCACACGTATTTTATTTTACATATAGAAGCAACGTGAATAATGTAATCAGTATTTTGTAAAAACTTGATTTAAAAGAGTGTCCGTGGAGTTTCTTGCTCGTTCTTCTCCATAGAGACCTACCCTACGTTTTGGAACAAGCAACTATTTCATTTTTCTGACTATCTGACTCATTGACAATTCAAAAGTGCCTGTCCCGGGGGTTGTCTCGCGCGGAGAGTTAAAGGTATACTGTATATAGAAATGACGAGAAAAGAGACAGTTGGACAACAGAGACCTATAATTAGTTAATGCCAACAAACGCCTTCCAAATTAGTACCTAGATAATGATTCTAGTCGAAATTATATCCACAAAAACGATCTGTATCTTCTTTTTTTTATTTGGTCTTAATCAACTCAAACCAAATCTCTTTCAACATAAATCGATACAAAACATTGTGCATTTTGCAACCTTTACGAATATTTTTTACCATGGGGTGTCTTGGGTAGAATAGCACCCACCCATTTCATCCCGAGGGTGTCGTAGAAGGCGACTGAGGGTAAATTGGCGTACTCAACAACTGCATTGCGATCCCCACGACGCCTGCCGAGCGTGGGGATTATGGCAAACCTCCCTTATGGGAGAGGGGGTTTGTTCAACATTGGTCGTCTTCCAGTTGATGATGACGAATAATTTGTTTTTCTAGGCACAGATTTCTGGCGATGGCAGACGATGAACCCTGACGGCTATCCCAAGAAGAGTAAGAAGACGAGCGTCATGGTCAACGTCAATGGCAACAGTTAACATGCATTTCATATTGATCCCTATAATTTATAGTTCATTATTATAAGTATACCTACTATTTATAACCCATTGTTTTATTACCTAGTTTTAAGTTTATCTCGAACAGTGGTAGGCAAACGTGTGCTTTGTTGCGTGTCCTACCGTCAGCAAACTACGAAAACTGACGGTCCTTTTTAAAAACAAAAAAAAAAAACAAAATCAAAATCGGTTCATCCGTTCGGAAGCTTCGATGCCACAGACAGACACACACACACACAGACACGTCAAACTTATAACACCCCGTCGTTTTTTCGTCGGGGGTTAAAAACAGGTAGGTACGTGAGGCATTCCGTCGTGGAAGTCGTGGAAGTCATGGAAGCGATTCGCTCAAGGGATTGAGGATTATATCAGACCTGTAGCAAGTTGTATTCCGTTTGTGCATCCAGCAATTGGCTTCCAGGTACATGTATTTTGCAATAGGTAGGTTCAATAATCAAAATTGTTTTGTGTACCTGTACGCATCTTTATTTCTAATCTGTTATGTTATTTCTTCAAACATAGAATCATGTTGCCATTTCAATGGTTCATAGCCGACGCTAGTAGTATTTGGTAGCAGATATCTTGCAAACAATTCCAGGGTCTGAGGATTTTCTGCCTTTACGAAAGGAGATAAAATATCTGAAACAGAATAATGTACAAGGATTGGTTTTAAATTCGATATTGCCAATATTTTCGCCAGTATGTATAAATTCATTTTTGATGTGTTTTTGTCATGTCTCAATTTTACACAATTAAAAAAAAAACGTAAAAAAAAAGGTTCCAATGAATGGAGAATTTTTATTGTTTGCAATAACTTATTAACATCTAAGTTCTTACCTAATAACGGCGGTTTATGTGAGTGTAAAGCACTAGGCACACTGACTACCAACTGACAATCTGGGACATCGTTGACATCTCCAACTTTTCCCAATATTATGCGCTCATAGGGCTGCTTCTTACAGCCAGTACCGAAGCTACATAATGGCCGCAAATCCACTGTCACCTTTAACCAGTACCAAGTAGCAACATACTGAACTCCCCATTTTGGAAATATTATGTTTTTGACAGCTGCAATATTACTTGGTGCATTTGTACACCATACTGCAACTAAGCAGTTTTGTGAAAGAAGGTTCTGCACTGGTATAGCTGCTATGTCTTCATTGTACATCATTGTGTAACTGGAAAATAAATTACAATTCTGAATAAATGACAAAATGTAAAAACAAAAATAATGTAAATATTTTATTTGTGACTTATCAGCTTTTTTCAGTACACCTGATGGGCCACTACAGTGAATGACCATTGTGCACAAAAATAGAGTTTAAATATTCGTGCCTAAGGAACATTTTATCCCAACAAATGATGTTCTATTACAAATACTTGTTTAGAAGAGTCTTCAATAGTTTGTTTGAACAGAAAAGGTCCAAATATTTATTTCCTGAAAAATCCTGACAAAATCCTGGTCCTTATTTACAAAATTACAAATACATAAGGACCAAGATTTTCTTGGTTTCCATTTTACATGTCAACTGCTTCACCTAAACCTAAATATATAGATTCTGTACAATAAATGGGTTGTGTTGAATAAAAAATATTTTTTTACCTTAATTTATCATTAGCACTCTTCAGCCTTCTTATGTACTTGTTCCACCAGGGTGGATCTGCAAGGAGTATATCAAATTTGTTGCCTTCTAATTTAAGGCACTGTTCTTTCACACATCCACAATAAAACCTGAAAATAAATGTAGGTATATTATAGAATCTAGAATCTCCCCATAATATATGTTATTTTATAAAAATGTATCATACCCAAATGCTGTGGAATTTGAATTTAGATAACTAAGTTCTTGGATTACAGAATTTAATAAATCTATCTAAAACATATTAAATTGGAAATATATTTTACTTTTATATTTCAACAATACCTTGAATTGGGTGGTATTAAGAAATTACTCTCCTTAATCCTACATTTCAGAGATGTATCAGCATTGTTACCACCCTTCACACCCATGAGATCAAAAATGGTGGCTTCAAACAATTTTTTGGAAAGATCCCTTACATCCGATGTGTCTAGTAATTTGTACTTACTGACTAAACTATCTTTTATCTTTGAAGGCACTTCTTGAATGAATCTTTCATAAATTCTCTTTACTGTTGTTGCCTTAAAAATTAAAATAATTTTATCAGCAAATACTTATCCGCTTATATTTTATGGATACTTTTATAGCCAATTCAGATAAACGGCTATGTGATTAAGTTAATTATAAATTACAATTGAATGTTGAAAACGCTTGATGAGAATACTGCGAATAATTGTATATAGAAGTGTTTGTCATAATTTATTTATGGAAAAACATCAGTTTAGTTTGAACTTACCTCTGCTTGCAAACTTTCGGAGTTATGAACCCTTTTTCTATTAGTTATATTTTTATCAACTACTGTTATAGAGAACAGTTTTGCTAATATACTTAATGATTGTATTTCATTTTCGTTGATTTTAGTATTTTTATAAACACTGGTGATGGATTCTCGGTGATCAATTAAGTAATAACCACGATGTTTAAAAATTAAAGACATTTTCTGATTTTCAAGTTAAAACTGCAAACTATAAATTCTATGACAGAAGAATCAATAATCGTTGTTGACTTGTTGACAACACAACACTTTCACTTTCAGTCTTACATACAGAAATAGAATGTACAGAATAATACCTTGAAATTAATATTAAATAAAATAAGATATTAAGATGAGTGAAAGAACGGAAAATGAATTGAATAATAATAAAGATTCAGGATTCTATTCTAATGTCAATCATGTCTATGTCTATGTCATTCAGTCAGTTGCAAGTGATGTGTCGAGTCGGGTATTTTTGGTATTCGAGTATTTTGGTACTCGTTGAAAAAGGAATCGAATCAGGATTCGAGTCACGGAACTCGGATAGGTACTCGAGTACCAGCATGAGTATTCGAGTATTTTGGTAGACTCGAGTACTTTTTTATTTGTTCTCGAAAGCTTGCTTTCGGTTCATAAGTATTATATGACGATAGGACAGCATTCATTTTCATTTTGCTTACCGGTTTTTTCTATGGACACTGTATATATCAATGGATGTATCTTTTTCAAATGTTTCAATAAATTTGTAGTGTTCCCAAAGTCCACAAACGTTTTTTTGCATTCTTTACACTCCACTTTTTTATCTTCTAGAATAGTGAAAAAGTTCCACACTTCCGATTTCTTTTTCGGTGCCATCTTACACACACAATTATTCACAAGTCCCGGAAGGAAAACGATGCAGCACAATTCAATAACAAATCAATAACTAATAAACTAAGTAGAAATATGAAAACAATCTAATAACTTTCTGATACCGGCCAGCTGTTAAGAAACGTAAACATTAAACAGGTTCATACTTGATTGCTGTGAACGTCGAGTCACGCGCGACACTCGTGACTAGCTTCACTCAGTAAGCTACGCGAATCGTAAGCATGCAAAGTTCGACTTTATGCGTGGAGGTACAAGATTGCGATTAAAATACGCGACTTGGTATTCGAATACTGTAAGTACTCGAGTCCTGTATCCGAGTACTGTGGATTTGAATCCTATATTTTGAGTACTCGAGTATGTGAGTACTTACTAGGTACTCGAGTCAGTATTCGAGTCAGCCTGACTCGGCACATCTCTAGTTGCAGTTAACCTTCCTTTACTCTCGCGCCAAGTTTTGTAAAGCCTGCTCTACACTACTCGCAAAGTAGGTCGAAGTTGAGCGAATACGATAGTGTAGAAGGGCACTTCGCTTCGCTTCGTGCAACCTCGGCTCGCATCGGGCGACTTTCAGTCGTTGTCGGTTTTTGCGCCGAGTCAAAGGACTCGAAGTGTCCCGAAGTTGCGAACACGAAGCGTCTTACTACACAGAGTGATGCCAATTTAGCATATTTTATGCTAAATTTAGCATATTTTCATGTGGTTTAGCAAATTTATTTGTTGTTTAGCATATAGCATATTTTTTTAGCATATAAAATAATTATAAAATTAAAGTATAACCATGAAAATTACGTAAATGAGTGCGTAATTATTTCCATTCAAATTAAATCCCTTTGCTATATTGTTGGCACCAGGAGCGCCAACAATACGGCAAAGGGATTTAATTTTTAATTAAATTAAATAATTTACTTTAATTAGTTAATTTATTTTTAATTTAAAATCTTGACATCAAATGCTCTCTACCGTATTGTGGGGATTCCCCACCAATCTCATTCAATATACCATAGACAATCAGCATTTTTTCACTCCCTCCTTCTTGTATGAAGGAAGTGAGATAAAAATAGGATATACAGTAAAACTTGGTTAAGTGGGACCTGTATAAGTGTGAAACCTCCATAGCTGGAACTAGGGTTAACAACTTTTCAGGTTGAAGAAAGAAAATTAACAGTATTTTAATAAAATGAACAGTGCTTTATTTTGTTCGTACAGTACGTTCTGAAACAAGGGAAGCCTGCGCTGCATCGTGCAACTGTGTGGTGTGGTGCGCCTATAAATGTACCAGTGATATTAAAAACAGTTTAATACTGTTTTTAACAATATAGTTGGGAACCCTAGCTTGCACCGATTGTGACACAACACTTTAGCCCTGAATTACGTCTGTTTGTGGGATAATACAAACCTCTATATCTGGGATTACTTCTTTCGATTAGATATCATAAATTGCCTCTATAATTGAGACAGCGAGTATATTTTAGCTCTTTTAACGAGTTTATATTTTAAATAATACTTTTGATAAATTATTTTCTTTGAATATAATAATAAAAAAATACAAACATTTTAAATATTACGTTTCATTAGACATTAAAAAATGTTAGCATAATTTTTAGCATTTTTATAAAGCAATTGGCATATTTTTGGCATATTTTACATACCATTTTAGCATATTCTCCATTGGTCTTGTTGGCAACACGTCTACACTACTCGGCTCACTTCAGTTTGCATCGAGACGTCAACAGCGCATGTTGTATTCATCGTTCCGTAATTCACAGAACACTGATACGATGAGTGATATACAGTGGACACAAGAACAAGTTCTTAATTTTCGTTGAATGATAAGTACGCACGTAGTTAAAATACGCGAGAGTACACATTGCAACGGCAGCTGCCACTTGAACGTTATCCATGACGCCTATCGTGTGGGCGCCGGGCGACTGAGCTCCTCGCGAAGTTGCACGAGTGTGTAGTCACAGTAGTCACATACTTCGGACTTCGATCAAGTTTGGTGAATACTTCGTCGAGGCAACTTCGCGAGTAGTGTAGAGCAGGCTTTACACCTATACTCGCGCACGGTGTCACAGACCGATAGTTCGTACCCCTACAACATATTTTCGGATTATGAAGCCCAAAAAATATCATTAATATTTCAAAGAATAGGATATAATGAAACAAAATAGTATAAATAATACTTAATTTAATAATTATTTTATTGACTTTCAATCTATCACAAATAAGTCTTCGAAATTGAGTTTTTTTTCTTAAGTACCGTGAAAGCACCAATTGTTGACACCCCCCTAATTTATTGACACCTTAGTAGATTTTTCCTAAAAATAAGAAAAAACCCCGATGTAGGTGTTGCTTAGTGGCAAAATACTAGTTGTTAGTTATTTTTAATCATACTGGCAACACAGAACTGGCAAAATAAATAATTTGGCGACAAAACAGCCGTTGTGATCAGAGCGTGCTGATGAAAGTAAAAATAACTGCTAAAAGTTTAAATTTTTGCGAAGGTTTGAGTGTGTATTAATTAAGTTTGTTTTCACAGGTTCGAATCGGCATTGTGTTGATTTTGATGTTGGACTAAATTATCATGAAGTGCAAAACATATTTTTACTATTATATTTGCAATTTTGTTCATTTGCATTTATTAATGGACGATGTTAATATTTGGTATGCACAAAATGAGAAATACCAAATCATCGACATGCATGTCAATAATTGGCTATTTCATGGTTTTTGTTTATGATGATTTTGTGCATAATTTTTGCTTCAGACAAGATTTAATAAGTGAATAAATAATAAACAAAGCTTCTATTCGTTGCGCTTCCAAATGTTGACATGGTGTCAATAAATGGTATAAAGTTGTGTTAATAAATGGTAAAATGCGAATTATATGTGTAATAATTGCGTTTACAAAAGTTTTCCAGAACGAAACTATAGTGCAATACACCAAGAGGCAGGAAAAAACTAAAGATAAGATAAAGAGGTAGAAATATAATAGTGAATCTGTAGTAAAAGCCTTACTTACACATAATGGTATAAGCCAAAAATTTGCGGCCAAAACTTTATAAGCGCCACGAACTAAATTAATTTATCAAATTAAAAACCGTGATCATAATTCTAGGCCAGTTTCTGCTACTATATTGACCAAAGAAGAGGAAAAGGCTTTAGAAAATTGGATCAATGTGTACTGCAAAAAGGGGTTACCGAAGAGAAAAGAAGACTTAATTAGAAAAATACAACACGAGCATCCTGCGTATTAACATTTGCTGAATGGAAAGCACAGGAAAACGAATCGATCAGGATTAAAGAAGAAAAGGCAGAATGCATTAAGAAGAGAAAATAGGAAAGACATAAGAAGTTTCAAGAAAAATCAACCGGAACAAAGAGAAAAACTTCAGTAAAAACACCTCAAACAAAAAAAAAGTCAGAAAGATGAGGATGATTGAAGAAGATGAACTGAAGAAATTGAACGCTTATTGACTGAATTAGAAAACTGACTGCAAAAGAATGATTTTAATAGGTTTCTCATTTTAAGTTTAAGTGAATAATACTTTTATGTTACCTACCTACCTTCAGTTCCTAATTAAATATTTTGAAATTGTTATACCTACCAACTTACCTACTACCAATTTAGTAAAAGAGATCATCATCAGCCGAAAGCCGTCCACTGTTGAACAAAAGCCTCCACCATAAGGGGGGGGGGGGGGTACCGTAAACCCCACGCTGGGCAAGCGTCTTGGGGATCGCAGTGACATTACTGCGTACACGGAAGTCGCTACGGCCCGACTTCCAGGTTTTCCCTTAGTCGCCTTCTACGCCACCCTTACGATAAAATGTGTGGGTGCTATTCTAGCCCTGACACCCCACGGGGTATAAAAGAGATAGTAGACCTGATTTTGTTTATATTTTGTTGTTCTCCAACAATATACAATAACCTGACGGCAGTTAATTGCTGATCTGTCTGAGGTGTCAATAATAGGGATATCTGCTATGTCGATAATTAGGAAAAGAATGTCAATAATTGGGTAAATCGCGTACTTTATATTTAAATCCGGAAAGTGGTGTTCAATGGCGGTTTGGCACCATTGTTTTACGCTTGTAACATTCACCGATGTCTAATCTATCTTACCAAAAATAAATATTTTAATTGGTGCCTCAGGAAATTTAGCAGTCTTTGCCAATTTAAATGGTAACCCTTAGAGTGTCAATAATTGGTGCTTTCACCCTACTAGGAAAACAAAAATAAAATCTGTAATTCTTTTTAAAAACAAAATAAACTTCTAATAATAAACAACATATCAAAGGACATATTTATCTATGTTTGGCTTAGTTTTGACCCTCACCATAATATCAGGTCATATGGTTACAGCATGTTCCAAACAAAAGTATTTTTTTTTTTCTTCACTACCTTCTACAGTACGGTCAACGTAACTTGGCGCGTCTGAAGTTAGCCGATTAGCTGCGCAGTAGACAATTTCGTTCCTAAAAGTTCCATTGCGCAGCCAAACAACTAACTTCAGACGCGCCAAGTTACGTTGACCGTATTGTACCTCATATAACTCGTCATTATTGTCTTCTTGCTCGGTGTAGTATGTCTCTTCTTGTACCTCCACATAATCTTCTACCTCAATGTAATTTTCGTCTTCATAGGTAGAACCAAAACTTTTTTCAGCCAGCAGCAATCTGATTCGATATCATCCATTTTGATATGAAGTATAATCTAAAAATAATAACAAAATTGTTCATATATTTTGAACAATTTTGAACAATATAGAGCAAAAAACGTACATACATTTTACTATACAAACGTCATAAAATATTCAAAGTTTGTAAAAAATATATAAATGCACTAAACATATTACATTAATACTTACATAAAAAGTTGCACCTGTACTCACGTCGGTCTCACGGACCGATTTTCGCCAAATACTACAACACTGACACTTCGCAAGAACGCGCAGCGTGCACTAAAATGAAGTTAGCAACAAATCCGGCAGCTAGCAAGGAATTCGACTTCTTAGGATTTTCGTGCATAAAAATAATTACGAAAATGTGTTTCGTCGGTCTCACAGACCAACGCGCGAGTATAAGAAGGTTAAGAATCAGCATTGCCATACAACGTGGCAATGCTGCCATCCTGTTGGGCACGTGTCCCGTTGACAGCGATGTGGACGAGTTTTTTGATGCCCTTTGAGCTCCCTGCCTTTTTCCTAGAATTGTAAATAATTTTATTATTTTGATTTTTATGGTCAGTTGCTCGGTTTGCTCTTGCTCTGGTCTATTGCTCACAAGCAAGGTAGTACGATCGAAATTCTGTTTCTTTGTCCGTAACTATTTTAAAGAAGAGACGATGATGATGGGAATCTAATAAATTGCCAACATTTAACAAAAAAGATTAATAGTAGTTTCTTCTAAAATTTTCCAAGCTACAAGTACATAGGTAATCATTATCCATAGAGCAATGCGGAACTCTGGCCGCACTCTGGTGTTTCGTTTCGCGTTTATCATTATTATACCGTAGGTACTCAGAAATATTGATAGATAATTTCGGTAAATCACACCACACTACAATCATGCAACTGTTCTACATAAACTAATCCCAAATGTAACAATATCATAAAAATACATTGCTATCACGAATAATCGAATTATGATAGAATATATTAGAACTAATAGAACTAATAGAATTGACTAATAGAACAAGCAATATGTAAATACAATGATAGCCCATATTTAAATAATATACATGGTATCAAAATATAATTATAAGTTTTTACAGACATGATTGTTTTGAAAATTATTTGGTATATATATATTCTTTTTTACAGGCTTTTTCTAAAGTGGGACTCGAGACCAAAAGCTTCTTGCTCGAGATTCGATACTCTTGCTGTCAGTGTCAACGAAACAAAACGGTCTGTCAAGTCAAGTAACTGTCAAGTGTCAAGTCAAAATGAGAAATGACGGCAAGTAAGCAACATCTCGCTCAAAGCTAAAAGCAAAGCAAATCAAGTTGCAAGATTCACGATCGCTTCCTACGCTAATTATTTAACGGTTTGTTGTATATCCAGCTAGCTCGAATTATAAGTAAATTGCAGTCACGCGCATATATTACGTTACCACATTCGCTGTCTGAATAACAGATTAACTTGGAAGTTTGTTTTGATACAGAAAAAACATTTTTTGAAGAACTGGATGACTATCTTTGTATTCGAGGATCTTTTAATTAGATCATGGCTGTTAACAAAGGTAATTCTCTTTCATATTATTTGTTACAACTTTATTTGTATACATTCAACTTTTAAGACGGCCTTGCTACTCGAAAACGCCGACTCGGTTTTGTAAATAACTATAATTTACTAAATAATATAGCCTTCCGGTTTATTATTGACTTAATTATGCTATATTGTGTTACATTCTTAACAATTATATTTCTATTGATGCTCATAACTTGAGTGAAAAAAATATTTTTAGTTTAATTCAAGTTACATGGCAAATCAGCAAAAAAAAAAATTTGATTTAATATCGATGGCAATACTCTCATTTCACTGCATTATAAACTTATTCCAAAGTTGAGCTTTACATAACTTTATTAAATGTTGACTGTTGAATTCTTCTAAAAACTATAGTTTATAAATTCTAATATCTATTTGTCTTTCACCTAAAGAAATGGGAGCTTTATTAAAATTAATATTCCAGAGGGTGTAACGAAAGTATTGACTTATTCTTTTAATCATTTTTAAACATAGATTATATTGAATTACTTGGGAACTTGGAAATTATTTTGATTCTGGATTCCGTTTTCTTTGTCCTAAGATAGTGCTGAAGGATGGCTGGTTATGTAATTAAAAGTAGTACTTATACCTAATTGTGTATAAAATAAAATATTTAACATCACCTAACTAAGCAAAATTAAGTAATAGCTAATTAGTCATAAGTTAATAAAATCCAGCAACTAGTCTTTTTTTTTAACTACTGTGATTTTGAGTCCCTATTTTTTAAAGATTGATTTTTAATTAAAAGTCCTGATGTCATGTTGTATGTTGGTGGTGGTCGGGCCCTGGTGCTTGCTATGTTTGTGATAGTTGTTATTATGGTATAATTTTGTTGTATTTATAAAAAAATAAACACTTTTTCCAAGACAATACAGATTTAATTTTAACAAAGCATGTTAGTTAACCAATTAAAAAAAAGTTTAAAAAATTTAGTTTTTACGAATTACTGACTAGTCACATAGGTAGGCACATACTCCATTTGTTAGTTATTAGCCTTAAATATAATTGTTATATATTTATACATTAAAAATGTAATAAAACCTGTTTCATACAAATTAATTCAGAATAAGTACATATTTTTACAATCTTATTCTTTATTAATTATAATCAATATAAAACATAATTATACACTAAAGATTTTTATAGCAACAACTTTACTATCATAATTTTTCTGTGTAAAATTGATAATAATTTGTAGATGTATTATACCTACATATAAATGTTTACTACCCCATTTCCTTTCAACTCTTACATTATCTTATCTATACTTAAATGAGTTGACACCATCAGCCTAGGGATTATTTCTCATTTTATCTTGAAGCTGATAAAGAATAAATTTAAAGCAGTAGGTATGTGGGTACTTATTTTATTTAATATCGAATTACTTTTTGTATGTAGTAAAACCCAACATTACATAATAGTCGAGACAGTTGAACCCATCCAAAGTACTCTTAACAAAAAGTAAAAAAGTCGCATTAATATTACAAGCCCCGACACAGAATATTCAGCACTGTTTCATTGAAGGGAACCATAAAAGTTGTACGAAGTCGAGATCGGGAGCGAATATTGATTAGGGGTGGTTGCGCGCGCGAGCGGCGCGGCGAGGGGAGGCGGGCTGCGCGCGAGGGGGGAGTCGGCTGCGCGCGCCGCCGCCTGAGTGCACCCATGTGGTGCCACCGCTGCGACCCTCCATTGCCATCCCAATTATACACTAATGTTAAAATCCACCAAATATCAACTATTCCTGCCTTATTTGTCCACGACCGGGTCACTCCATCATGTGAGCCGGATCGCGGCCGCGGCCTAACGCATTCTCACGTATTGCGAGCGACTACGTAAAAATCAATAAATCTCGTAGTGAAACCTGGATATGGCATTTTCTTATGATCAGTGGCTGTAATGTAGTCGCGCAACGGTGTGGAGTGTGTTCCAATAGTGTATTAATTTGTATTTCAGTGAAGATATAAAAGTTACCGATGTTCAATCACAAGTTACCGACTGACTTTCCAATGCAAACCCTTCGTAAGAAAACCAGCCCTTGCAAATGTGAGTCCGTAACATTTAGTTCGAGCAGCTTCACGATCACCATGTTTTCTATACTTTGATATTACGGTAATGCGGTGTTATTAGATAGCGCTAAATGTTCCCGACCACGTTATTCGCATATCTTAGCTTTATTATATTTTGCAGTTTATGTTGTAACTTGCATGGATCGGCTCAATACTATCACCCTACTAACTAAGAGGTGGACTCAGCAGCGTTTAGACGAGTCGCGTGCTAGTCCATGTCATAATTAGTAACTCCCGTGGTGTTTTGGACAGAGGGTGTGTTGTGGGCCCGTGACGGATGTGGAGCGGCGGTGCGTCAGGGGGACTAACTCCATAACTTGCTATTTGTCGGTTTGTACGGGAAATTATGCAGGTGTGTCATTTCCAGCATCTCTTGCGGCAGTTCGGTGAGTACATCATTCTGTCCCTAGAAGAGAATCACGCTTGTGTGCTGTGTATCTACGTATCATGTACCTAATCGTATTAATTTCATCGCATGTACTCACTCCTTTATTATTCCCGTTGTCTGCTTCGTTTATTATTTTTAATGAATGCCACTACTGTATTCGTTAAAAACATCGTCCGCTAAATTATCTTACGTATTCATTGAGAATAATGAAAATGGAATGAACGGAGCACTGTGTTACTGCGTTAAATATATTTTACGCCTAACAATTTGAGCACATTCTTGTGATGACTAGGTACTGATGTTAGCGGATATCCGTCTGTTAATTTCATATGTGTTTTGCTCTGTAACAATTTACAATAACAATTACAAGCGGGTTCTATTGGAAAAGTAGAAAAAAAATGTGTGGAATATAAGACTAAACTTCGCTCTATTCTGCTCTCGGTACGATACCAATCAATTAAATCCGCAATTTTATCGCATTTTAACTGTCGATTGTACCTGAGCAAAAAGATTTAGAAACAACATACCGCTTCTTCGTACTGTACCTACATTCCGTAAAATCGCTTCAACAAAAAATACCAACATATTATAACATCGAATTCCGCAACTAGACTAACATCTTATCCTCAATAACAAAGCATGCTCTTTCGTAAATAACATACCTAACTGTGAATATGTATGCAATGATTGCGCAGTTTACATACAACAGTCTTAAAGTATTTTTCCTCACACTTGTGAAGAAAAGATTAAAAACATCTCTGTGAAACTCCAGTTCAAAGAGGTCACATCCAACAGGTACTAGTCAGTGCGACAATCATGGGTCTAAATTTAAAAACAGGATATTCAATTAACTGGGAATGATGCACCGTAAACAGGGGCCAAAATAGGACACTCGCGCTCACTTTTATTCTGTGCTGAACTTCAGTCGCGGTCTCGCTATCTGCGCTCTGTGCTGTATCGAGAAAAAAAGCGGAAAAATAAAAACATGACATTGAAAAAAATTGAATCAAAAAGTCTAATTAGCAAAGGTGATATGCAAACTACTGTTATGTGTGTGCACTTGTGCTCTACTAATGTGCTTTGTTATATTTAGCTCACTGGTTGACTCGCTTAGTTTGTACCTGGTACTGTTTACGATTCTCTTTACTTTACGATGCTTTTATTTCCACGGGGCTGATTATACCGATTGTCGATTTAATTTATGTGAATTCGTGATTTATTCTGAAAACAATGCTGTTGAACGACATTGGCATTAAAGTTCAAGTCACCGGCCCTTGTAAGATACTGAGTGTCTGTTTTTGTGTGTGTGCCTTTTTTGTCGTTTTTTGTACACGTTGAAACCATCAATGGACTATATTTGTAGGGTCAGCACGTAGACCGAACTGTGTGGCAGAGGACTTTGGTAGTGACTGCAGAAAAGGTAGTTCGAAATTCGTTGTGACGTGTCTTCTCTGATCTGCGTCATTTAGGCCGATATCTTTTGATAAAGCTTTTCGTCTGGCTAATTGTATTTTGTATGGCTTCAAACAGACAAGAACGAGCCGGGCCGGTTCTTAGGCGAAGGCGTTTCGTTCCGCGCGAAGCTCATCGGTGTACTGGAAGTACCCGAGGCCCGGGGGGATAGGATGTGCCAGGAAGCGCTGGCGGACCTGAAGATGGCCATCCGAGCGGCTGGAGAGCATAAGCAGAGGATACAGGTTCACGTCGCTATAGATGGGCTGAGGCTACGCGATGATAAGACTGGGGTATGTATGTTTAAAAATTGCATCATATAAAAATACGCAAAAAGAAATGTGCAGAATACTGGCGTTGTTGTCAAGCGGCGTTGTTGGCAGGCTAAAGAACCGAATATCTTTAGACATAAGGAGTGTTAAAGGCTTATGGGGAAGACTGTTTATTTATTATTTACTAGCTAACCCGACAGACGTTGTCCTGTCCCTATCTACACAGATCAAAAAAAGTTTGTGATCACTAGCATAAGCCGAAATGTTTCTTTAAATTGAACTTTATCAAGAAAAATACTTTGTTGTGTGTTTGAAATTAAAAAATAAACCTATTTTTTTTTTAATTGCGTAGGTAATTGATCATAATGTATTTGTAACAGAAATTTACTAATTTAATTTAGAACTAGCTGACGGTTCCAAACAACGCGCTTAAGAGCATCCCATGCGTGCTCTATTGAGTTTAAGGGGCTATTAGACGACTTTTACAGATTTTAAACTGACAATCACGTCAAAATGTGCAGTGTAAATGAGTTGAAAAAAATATATGTTAAATTAGAACATTCTCTTAATCATATAGAAAGTGAATATTTTTGATTAAGTTCATATTAAATAGTTTAATTAACTCGTGAAGTTGTGTCTGACGCGGACAAAACATTGACAATCACACAAAATCTACCAGGTATAATTATCCGAAACTTACACTATCTTACACACAATTTTATTATCTATCTTTTAGTATACGCCTTTTTTTTAATTTTGAAAGAATACTACGTTTATTTAATTTTTTCGACTAAACTTTGAGAGACGCAAAACTGATGCAGAACGGACGCAGTCTGCGTCCAAAACTTTCAAAATTTTGTCGAAAAAATTAAATAAAAGTAGTATTCTTTCAAAATTTAAAAAAAGGCGTATACTAAAAGATAGATAATAAAATTGTCTGTAAGATAGTGTAAGTTTCGGATAATTATACCTGGTAGATTTTGTGTGATTGTCAATGTTTTGTCCGCGTCAGACACAACTTCACGAGTTAATTAAACTATTTAATATGAACTTAATCAAAAATATTCACTTTCTATATGATTAAGAGAATGTTCTAGTTTAACATATATTTTTTTCAAATCATTTACACTGCACATTTTGACGTGATTGTCAGTTTAAAATCTGTAAAAGTCGTTTAATAGCCCCTTAAGTCAGGCGAACCGGCAGGCCAGTCTAACCTTGTGATGTCGTATTCTCGGAGAGCAGCATTTACTCGTTGAACTCGATCGGCGGGCGCATTTTCATCGACCAGTACAAATTGGTGCCTATGGTTTACTCGGATCGGAATGGTCTGACAATTCCATCAATAGCAACTTACTGCTCTATACATGTCTGCTGTCATAAAGCCTTGATACGGGATCAAAGGCGTTCTAGCTCCAATCATAATACCACCCCAAAAGGACACCGATTTCCCGCCTTGCTGAACTGTTGCAGTGGCAGTTCTTTGCCTTTCACGGTCTCCTTGGTCTTCTCCAGACACGGACACGTGGTTATCTGGATGAGTACTGATTCGCGATTCGTCAACCAAGAGACAGTTTTGCCAAATGTTTTCTTCTTCATTTTGCCGAAGCCTAGCCCACTGCAATCTCCGTCGTTGACGTTGCCGGGAATTCAGAGGAGCTCGCCAAGACCTCCGTGCTCGTAATCCAGCCTGGTGCAAGCACTTCCGAATGGTCTGAGTGCTAACTTCAAACCCAGAGGCGGCCCGAACTCCTGCTTTTATTTTAGTAGCGTTGATTGTTGGGTCACGGGCTGCCAGCAATCTAATATAGCGCTTTTGAACAGCAGTCGTGGGCGACCACTGCGGGGTCGGTCAGCTTAATTACCCATCCCGTGGTACCTCTGCAACGTGGTCACGACACAGGATTGGGATATAGCAACTCTGCGTGCTATTTCTCTCGTGGTGCATTCTTCTTCCTTCAAAGTTACTATTCTTGCTTGTAAAACTTCTGATAATCCTCTTGACATTTTTTCAATCACAACTTTCCGCGAAAAAGTATTTTAAATCCGTTAAAATTGACAAAATCTTCACTGACAAAATCAGATTTCTGAATTAGCGTAAGCTAGAACTGAAAGCCTGTTTATATGGAAAAACAATTGAACTGATTTATTGTTTCGTATTCTAAATCTATATTTTTAAATAAAGAATCTAAAAAGAAGAAGAAATCATATAATCTACTGTAACAAAAAAAAAATCGATTTTTCTAAGTGATCGCAAACTTTTTTTGATGTGTGTACGTACTTACCTGCCTATCTACCTACCCTAACTACCCTACCTACCTACCCTACATATCCTCCCTGCCCAACCTACCCTACATACACTAATGACGCTAATCCTCCAAAAATTGAAGAAACTAATACGTCATCTATGTATAATTTTTTGGTGAAGAAATAAATACGTCATCTATGTAATGTTATGCTATGTATGTTCCGCGCAACTTTCTTAGATTTTTCTTTCATATTCTTCTTTTCCTTACAAAAACAAACACAATAAAAAGAATTAGCGAAATTGGTCCAGCCGTTCACGCGTGATGCCGTGACCAAGGGAAATAGGGATTAATTACATTAAGTACACATACAGATTACAACACATTACTATCATCACAGGTGTATTACCACTTTAATAGTGTATAGTTACAGACTTAACAATTATATAGAACCCAGTTGTGCACAATAATACAAATATGTTTATGCACAACCAAAACCAAGCCATTTCGATCGTTTACGATTTGCAAACGTAAAGGTACATATTTGGAGCGACAATTATCAAGAGTGGTTGTGTACGAGAGTAGCCGAGGATCCAGTTCCATGGAGTTTTATAGGAGAGCCCTACGTCCAATAGTGGACTAAATAGGCTATGATGTGTATACTATTTTAATGGCATGGCATTCATAGTAGCGGTCTAAGTCCATGTCCATGTTGTTTGTCCTATGTCCCATTTACAGTTAGCTGAAACACATGGCGCCGAGGTTAAAAGGAGATTAGGTCAGGAGAATAAAGTAGGACCCATCTGTGTTCTAATAAAAAAATGCAATTAGTTATCCGTTCGTTATTACGAATATAAATCCAATAGCAGTAGGTACGTTGATTAAGGGCGTCACAAACAGCGGAGATCCGTCACTATACAGTTTGGCCTAAGGGGCTATTAAACGACTTTTACAGATTTTAAACTGACAATCACGTCAAAATGTGCAGTGTAAATGATTTGAAAAAAATATATGTTAAACTAGAACATTCTCTTAATCATATAGAAAGTGAATATTTTTGATTAAGTTCATATTAAATAGTTTAATTAACTCATGAAGTTGTGTCTGACGCGGACAAAACATTGACAATCACACAAAATCTACCAGGTATAATTATCCGAAACTTACACTATCTTACAGACAATTTTATTATCTATCTTTTAATATACGCCATTTTTTTAATTTTGAAAGAATACTACATTTATTTAATTTTTTCGATTAAATTTTGAAAGTTTTTGACGCAGACTGCGTCCGTTCTGCATCAGTTTTGCGTCCAAAACTGTCAAAGTTTAGTCGAAAAAATTAAATAAAAATAGTATTCTTTCAAAATTAAAAAAAGGTGTATACTAAAAGATAGATAATAAAATTGTCTGTAGGATGGTGTAAGTTTCGTTTAATTATACCTGGTAGATTTTGTGTGATTGTCAATGTTTTGTCCGCGTCAGACACAACTTCACGTATTAATTAAACTATATAATATGAATATAATTAAAAATATTCACTTACTAAGTGATTAAGAGAATGTTCTAGTGTAACATTTTTTTTTTTCAAATCATTTACACTGCACATTTTGACGTGATTGTCAGTTTAAAATCTGTAAAAGTCGTTTAATAGCCCCTTAAGATGAATTATTATAATATCTTAGCCGTTGTGATAGTTCATACAAACTGTATAGTAGTGAGCGATATTTTATCTTAACATAAAATATTATAGTATCTTCGCCGTTTGTGATAGTTCATACAAACTGTATAGTAGTGAGCGATATTTTATCTTAACATAAAATATTATAGTATCTTCGCCGTTTGTGATAGTTCATACAAACTGTATAGTAGTGAGCGAAATTTTAGTTTAACATTAGTTATTTGTTATACAAGAGTGCAAAGTTGCTTTTTAACCGCGTGTTCAATTTTGATGACCGAGCAAGCGAAGGATTCTAAAATTGAATCACGAGCGCAGCGAGTGATTCAAAATTAGAATCCTGAGCGTTAGCGAGGGAATCAAAAGAGCACGAGGTGAAAAATCTTTGCACTCGAGTGCAACACGTAACTTTTCATTCCACCTCAGCGAGGAAATGAATAAATGCAAAAAAAAAAACGTTTACAAAGTCTGAGTTTTTAACAAATTAAAAAAAAGTTGTATGATATATTCGGCACCATAGAGGTAGCAGTAAATAGGTTTAATGTTTTTTTTTAATTCACAAACTTAGTGCACACGATGTTCTAAATTCAATTTACTTTATCCTCTAGAGAATAAAAACGGCTTTTCCACTCAGATATTGAAGATAAATTTACTTTATCCTCTAGAGAATAAAAACGGCTTTTCCACTCAGATATTGGAGATTAAAAATACTCTTTCCGAGATGGTGGGATGAAAAAAATATTATAGCATCTTCGCCGTTTGTGACGCCCTTTAATAATTAAAGGAAGAAGATCCATACATTTTTGAAATGTAAATAACCGAGCTGACTCATCTATACTTAGGGCAAACATGATATCATCTTTGGTTTGAGAAAAGTTAGTACTTACGTAACCGCGACTGTACAAACTCGTCTCATCAAACAGCCAATATTGGCTAAATACAGATTGGTCGAGAGTTCCAAACGCCATTTGGTCAAATATTTGAGGCCAATCTTTGGACCGTAGGTAATTCATATTTCTGCTGCCAGGATTCCCTGTATCACCACCCGGTCCACAAGATATCGTTCATCGCGCAGGACATGACAGATTCCCGGGCCTTCGGGTACATATTCGGCTCTCCCGACACGGGCCACCGCTTCTTCGGCATTAAGACTGACAAAGCTGCTAGTCAAGTAAGTCCACCATGTATTATTTTTTAATCTATTTTTTTATAGTGAACTGCTATAGATAAATTTTTTACCATAGAGGTTGCTAGATAGTATAGTAGACTGCTATAGATAAAATTTTATCAATGGAGGTTTCTGGGTAGAAGGTGATTCACTTGATGAAAGTGACTCCGGCCATAAGCAACTACAACACTTAATATGTTCATGCTCACATAGACTTTTGATCCTTGAAAAGTTATATATAGGTACATATTTATAATTGTCAGGATAGATAATTCTCGCTCGCCTCTCATACGGTTGCAGATTCGATACCGATACCAATGAGATTTGTTCAATTAATTTTTAGTTTATCTTGGACATTATTGACATCGGTGAAAGAAAACATAATGAGGAAATATGAAGTTATAATTAGTAGTAGTAGTATGACGGGCTGGGTGTCCGCAACTCCACGTCTCAGCGCGTATTTTGCGTAGAAAACTTATTTTTATTTTATTAAATAGGAACAACAAACAGGTACATTATGCAACATTACAAAATGAAAAACACAAGTAACTTAGGTAAGGTAATAATGTAGCCCACAGCGCTGTTCACAGATTACCATTAATAAAAAATCTATAAAGTCACTAGGAGGTGAACTGTTCATGCATGACATACATATTATAAAAACAATTATAGAAAATAGAAAGGAAAAAGTAGAAAACTTAGATACACATGAAAAAAGAAATAACAAAAAAGAAAGAACAATTAGTCTAATAGCTCAAGTGTCTCATACAAATTGGTGAACGTAGACCAGTGTTAGATGGACAGGTACCTACTGCAAAGAGTTTGCCTGCACGTACCTGCCGTCTATGGACAGTTCTGGGGACTGCATAGCACAATACATTATTTAACTGTATGCAATCAAAATTACCATTAACAATATTAAACAATGTTATTGCTTCTAATTGCTTACGTCTAGAGCTAAGCGTATATAAGTCTGGAACCGCCATCATTCCTCGTGCCTTCTCTATATGAGAAGAAGCCTTTGCCCTGCAGTGGGCCAATAATAGACTGTATTATTTAGGTCGTGAATCATCTCATCCTAGCATTAAAACCTTTCTTTTATAGGTAGTTATAGCGATGAGAGACTTATTCCAAGTAGTATTCGAGTTGAAGAAGAAAGAAGTGGAAATGGCAAAACAGCAGTTGGAAGGCAAAACGGTTACCAGCAGTTTGGTCCGGCACGCGACCAACGCTTCAACCGAAAGTAAAACTAAGGTAATTATTATAAATAGAAATTTACTTAGCATTGTGGTTTTAGTTATAACTTTAGTTATTTACGTTTGTGTTTATAAAATAACGTTTACACGGTGAGAGCTGCCTGGTATAAACAGTTTGTACAATCAACAGCGAAAGTAGATGATCAAAATCAGAAATTCAATACTAATGCACGGAGTTTGCGTCAGAACTGTGGCGTCGAAGTGATTCAAAAGTATGTATGTGATAATCACATACTTTTGAATCACTTGCAATGAGAGAAGCAAGAATCGCCTCGCCTGTAAAAATAGACAAGGTCCTATTCTAAACAAAACATCTTATTTCGAGTTTTCAAACCACAGTTCAGAGAGCCAAGTCTCGGAAGGCAAATCATAACTCTTGTTTTTCAAAAGCTGCAAAAATAGTTCGAAATATATGTATGTAGGATCGTCAGTGAGCGATCGAGGAGGAGTGCCGAGCGGTATAGTACATCGTCAGGACTATAGGCGTTCCCATTATCCTATTAGGGATAAACAAGACCTGTAAAAACAATTACACACTATTAGTACAGAAAACACAATACAAATGGTAATCAGTAACAGGAATAAAGTAAGTTAAAGGTACAGCAACAATACAGTTAATCGAACAGACCATTAAGGTCCCACAGTTCGTACAGTGGCCAAGCCACCCAATGATAAACGAACAAACCCTTAAGGTTTACAGTTCGTACAGCAGCCTAAGCCACCCAATGATAAACGAACAAACCCTTAAGGTTCATAGTTCGTACAGCAGCCTAAGCCACCCAATGATAAACGAACAAACCCTTAAGGTTCATAGTTCGTACAGTAGCATAAGCCACCCAATGATAAACGAACAAACCCTTAAGGTTCATAGTTCGTACAGTAGCATAAGCCACCCAAATACAAAGTGTATCGCTCGCTAGCAGCAAGCCTATACAGCTATGTGAATATACAGCAGCGCTGTACCAGGTAAACCGACAGTATTGTCGGGAGCAGGAACTCTTTACTGAGTCGAATCCGAGGATCGACTGCCATACTTACGGAGTGCACGCTCTTTTATAAGGCGATGCCCCCCACCTTGCAAGCTCTCCATACAAGTCTGCCCATGCGCACGGAAGTGCGTCACGCGTTTACTTGATACAAAACACTAAAATGTACTAAATCTAATAAGATTTAATTATAAAGCAATCAAATACCACACTAATAATTGTCATGAATAAAAAATAGTGATTTCATAAAGTAATTCGTTTTACATTCAAAGTAACGTGTCAACAATTGTTTTGAATAAAACCATCGATAACAATTATCGAAATAAAGTAACCACAAATCAGTGTGCATACAGTGAGTACTCAATAAATCATGTTTCGAATTAATAGACAATAATTGATACTAAAATCACTTAAATTGATAATAAGAGAAATAAATCATAACAAATTTAGTTAACTACCCACAATATTAATTGAGATTAAAAACCATCTCCGACACGGCCAGAACTGACATTCTACACGTCCTCGTGTAGTTATAAAGTTCTTGGTAAATATCGATCGGCCTTTCTGACAAAAAGCTTTAATTAGCAAAAGGTATGTTGCAAAGAAAAATCCTGAATTAGTCCTGAAGTAATATCATTAGCAAAATTTGCATCATAACCAGTCAAAATAACCATACTGTTACAGACAATACATAGCTCAACAAATCAGCCGAAATCACACCATGGGATTCGACAAGTAACTTGAAGTCGAATAGACAACCCGCATAGGCGTCAACATAGACAACCCGCATAAGCGTCAAGATCAACATTCAATTATAGGAGTCAACATAGACAACCCGCATAGGCGTCAACATAGACAACCCGCATAAGCGTCATGTTCAACATTTATATCCAGGAGTCAACATAGACATCCAAACAAGAGTCAACATAGACATCTTGTCAATTCAGCTATAGTATGTCAGCAGCAGATGAATCATTATCAGTGTCAACATTGACATCATTAAAATTGAATGGACATTCAGGCATTTTTCAAACATTGTTACTCAAAGATGTTAACAAATATCATTTTGGATTTACAATCACAATAACCAATAACAGAGTAACCAATAACAGAGTAACCATTAACCAATTTACCAATAACAAAGTATCCATGATAAAGTATCCCAACTTTAAACCTTCGGTACTTTTACCTATAACCAGTGTTGCTTGTTCTCTTTTATAGAACAGAATTTACTTTCATCTCCTCACTGTCAACAGTCAAAACTTAAACCTGAATCACGCTGTTTGTTTAGCTAAAAGCTAATTATTTGACATAGTTGTATTATCTTTGGATTATATTCAGATGGAATATCAGTATCAATTTTATTCGGAGTTTCAGGAATAGAGCATAGTTGTTACAATCTCAACTTTTGTAATGGTAACAATACTTTCGATTATAATAACCCCAAAATCTAAATTTAATATCCGATACTATGATTTAAATAGGCATTTGGTATTACATGTTTGCCACACATGTATCAGCAATGAAAGTACATTCAAACCCAGAGTCATAACAAAATGGAAGCGTCTCACCAGATAGTTGTAGAACATCAGTGATAGGTACATCACACTTTAACCCATCACGGATGGTTTGTTGCTCGAAGGCTGACTCACAGTATCTTCACTCGGTTAGTCCCGCCACGCTTCAGTCAGATGTCAGCGAAGTGACCTGTCGACTGGCATAAGCGGTTAAAGATTATCCATGTCATGGTTGACAATTATGAAGGTTAATTAAGGCAGCGGTAACTGTTGAAGTATGTAAAATCAAACAACGAAATTAATGTGGGTAGGTGATTTATGAATGCCATTAAAACAGCCTTAGCTCTGCGCTAGGTAATCCCAAGAGAGGAAGCTGTCATAACAAGAGTGGAAAAGACATACGATAATTAGGGAAGCCATGCGGAAGCATTAAGAGGCTATCCCACTTCTGATGTAGGATCGTCAGTGAGCGATCGAGGAGGAGTGCCGAGCGGTATAGTACATCGTCAGGACTATAGGCGTTCCCATTATCCTATTAGGGATAAACAAGACCTGTAAAAACAATTACACACTATTAGTACAGAAAACACAATACAAATGGTAATCAGTAACAGGAATAAAGTAAGTTAAAGGTACAGCAACAATACAGTTAATCGAACAGACCATTAAGGTCCCACAGTTCGTACAGTGGCCAAGCCACCCAATGATAAACGAACAAACCCTTAAGGTTTACAGTTCGTACAGCAGCCTAAGCCACCCAATGATAAACGAACAAACCCTTAAGGTTCATAGTTCGTACAGCAGCCTAAGCCACCCAATGATAAACGAACAAACCCTTAAGGTTCATAGTTCGTACAGTAGCATAAGCCACCCAATGATAAACGAACAAACCCTTAAGGTTCATAGTTCGTACAGTAGCATAAGCCACCCAAATACAAAGTGTATCGCTCGCTAGCAGCAAGCCTATACAGCTATGTGAATATACAGCAGCGCTGTACCAGGTAAACCGACAGTATTGTCGGGAGCAGGAACTCTTTACTGAGTCGAATCCGAGGATCGACTGCCATACTTACGGAGTGCACGCTCTTTTATAAGGCGATGCCCCCCACCTTGCAAGCTCTCCATACAAGTCTGCCCATGCGCACGGAAGTGCGTCACGCGTTTACTTGATACAAAACACTAAAATGTACTAAATCTAATAAGATTTAATTATAAAGCAATCAAATACCACACTAATAATTGTCATGAATAAAAAATAGTGATTTCATAAAGTAATTCGTTTTACATTCAAAGTAACGTGTCAACAATTGTTTTGAATAAAACCATCGATAACAATTATCGAAATAAAGTAACCACAAATCAGTGTGCATACAGTGAGTACTCAATAAATCATGTTTCGAATTAATAGACAATAATTGATACTAAAATCACTTAAATTGATAATAAGAGAAATAAATCATAACAAATTTAGTTAACTACCCACAATATTAATTGAGATTAAAAACCATCTCCGACATGTATATTATGTATGCTACGGCCAGTGACATCGTCTTAGTATACTTCAAAATTAAGCCGAAGTCCTAAATAGCCCACGGGTACACACAAACGGGGAAAAAATGATCCAACTTTTTATGCGAGATCAATGTCCATTTGTTTGTAAAATTTTAGCGAATTTCCTTCAAAGCGCTAAAGAGCAAAAAAATCCATCCATCCATCCGCTTAACCCACGTTTATAATAGTAGTAGAACGTGAAAAGTAACGAACATCCATGGATGGATGTTACTCTTTCCTCTAAAAAAACGCGCTTATGATATTAGTAGGAGATATCCTAATTCGCGATTAAAACGATTGTTTACCCTACGAGTCTCGCGTGGACATTCTCGACGGTCGAGTAACTCGTCCTCGTGTCACCAGGTGAGGCACCGAACATTGACACTTGGCTTCGCGTAGGTTCATAAGGCAGCGTTGTCAGTCGTAGCATAGCGTTTCGTATGCACAGCATCAACTGAGTAAGACCAGTTACATATCCAGCGCACGTGCCAGTGCGGTGGAAATCCAGTCTTTCAGAGAGTGCATGGTCAAGCGCTTTAACTTTTCCCTCAAGGCGGTCTCCTATCTGGTATCTTTTTCCTGCCAAAAAGAGGTCTTTCAATCTTTTTACCCTACTTTCCGACATGTATCGGTCCCCGGGACGGATACATGTAGGAAAGTAGAAAGAAGAAGATTATCAGTGATCGGGACGGTCCCGATCACTGACCATCTTGCTTCTTGGTGATACTCTGGCGTTAAATCTTAATTTTGGGTCGTTCATTGAATCCAAGGCCCAATTAGCTGCCAAAGAACCGGGGCCCTCGCGAAGGTGCAAACTTTACGTCGGAACAGTTGCTTAACTGATACCAAGCAGAAGTTCGATTGTGCATGGAGTACTGTTCGCACCTTTGGGATGGATCAGCCAAGTACCAACTGGATGCGTTGCAAGTTACTGATAGACGTGCCAAAAAGTTTATTGGCAACGACTCCCTAGTTAGGGCTAAACCAGAGCTGTGAATTCGCCGCGGGTACTGTCTCCAGCCTATCGGTCTTTTATCCGGTAGGTACAGTCTTTTACGTTTTAAAAAAAGGACCTCTGACGCATAAAATTCCTTCGAAAAGGGGATAAGCAGCTGATGTCGCTGTTCGTACATATAGCGGGTTGAACAGTTTCAAACACTCGTTCTCACTCTGCACCATTATTCGGTCTGCGTGAGACTGCAGCCTAACTTTAGTGTTCTAAAATATTCAGGCATCCTCAAAATATCCACACGCACTAAGCCGAGTATTTGGCACTAAGAAACATTTTTGGCGTTCCATAGATTTCTAAGAGGCTGTTTGAAAACAATGTTGGTATCAAAGGAATAGTAGCGTGTAGTTGTGAATATTTTGTAGGAAAATAAGTAGACTTTTCACGTGTTTAGGAAACCGCTAATGCTAAATATATAACACTGCCATCTGCTCACAATATCACCTCAAAGGTCTCATAATTTCACGAGCATTACCACTACAAAGTAATCGACTTCTACTTCTAAAGTAAAACCAAAATCATAGTAAAAACATATACCTATTTGCTTTAAATACGGTAATACAAAAGATAGTAGGTACTATCGCGGACTTTCCCGCCTGCTCAGTTAAAAAACTTTTTCCTTGGCGTCTGCGAAGTCAACGGGGCGGGGTAGCGAGCGCTTCCATCTTTTGAGTGCAAGCAGAAATGAACTTAGTGGTCAGGCGGGTGTGTCCACGATAGTACATGAATTGTTAGTACAATGACACATTTCGCTTCAAATCGCATTTCGCTTGACATCCGAATATTAAAACAAGGGGCTAATTCAATAACCTTCATCATTGTCTTTAAAAAATAAACGTTTTTAACATTGTTATAATAAGGTTTAGATGCAGAAGGCGGTCCTCTTGGACAGGGCAAGCATCGTGAGGAGGTTCCTCACTCGGATCCGAAACCACCGTCAGCTTGGTTATTACCACCGCGAGGCGGAAGGAGCATCATTTTATTAATACATATTCTAAAAATATGTGAACAAAGATATGTTAAAATAAAGAATATTGAGAATAAAATCAACAAACATTAAGTAATTATAAATAAATAAACCAACCCACGAGGGCTGGTTCGAGGTGGCGCTGGATAAAAGATCCTGGAAGGACTTGGGGGAGGCCTTTGCCCAATAGTGGGACAGCACAGGCTAAATAAAAAAAAAAAAAAAAAAAGTCTCAAATACAAAACATAACGTAGGTTACCTACTAAACACAGAGTATCAATTGTATAACACAAGTAATCAATATCAACAAATTCGTCATAAGTATAGTGACGCGTGTTCGATTGTTGAATCGATTCGTCAAAACATTGAATAGCTTGTTAAATCAACAAGCACCAGTGCCCAGTGGGACATAATGTGCGTAGCTGGCACCGGATCATCGTAAAATTTGAATATGAAGACGTGGCTCCTTAAACCGGATTACTCCATAAAAATTACGAAAATGGTTCAGTGTTAACTTTGTGTTTGTTTCAATATTTTGTGTTTGATTATCTGTGTTTTGACTACGCGCTCGTGTAACTTTTTTTTATGTGATAGATGAGCATCCTCCTAGCTTGTTAGATTATATGCCAGCATGGTTTGTGTTTAGGGTAGGGCAGTGTGTGGAAAGGCCACGTTCGGATGTGGGCATTTTTTCCTACTCGTAATATAAGATGCTGTTTAAAAAACCATTTTTCTATCTGTTTTCGCATTAAGTATTTTATTTATTAAAACTTAGATACTTTTTTACCGTGAGAATAAAATCTTAACCAACTTTAAATAATAACACTGTAGTTAACGTAGGACATTTAATTTATTCGTTTTCACAAACAAACATTGAAAACCAATTTCAGTTTTTTAAATTGTCCTATCCATTTAAATCTAAGTACCTAAAGGTCATGAGAATAACGTTGCAATGTCATCTGAAAGTAATCCTTTAAAAATCGTGACTTCCAGCTCAAAAAAAAAATCCGTTTCTAAAACAAATAATAGACAACAGCTTACGGTCCACGTTACGGTCGATCAATGTCATAATGCGTAAAGATAAAGATAAAGTTCGTCAAAAGGATAACACTATAATTATGTTAGATCGAGCATAAAATAGATGAACTAATAAGCTAATTTCTTAGTCTTTCAGGACTCATGACGTAACTACATGTATAACAGAATTGACCTTATTTGATATTCACTAAACCTGAAAAGAGTTGGTTTGTGTTAAGACTGTAGGTACTGTAAATCGAGAGTTTGATTGAATTATATGATACTAGCTTTTGCCCGCGACTTCGTCCGCGTGAATGTCGGTTATCGCGAATGAAGACGAAGTCGCGAATTAATCTTGTAGTCCATACTTATATCCTTTATTGGGGTTCAAACTTATTCTGTGCCAAATTTAATCAAAACTGGTTCAGTACTTTAGTGAAAAACTTTCGCATTCATAGTATTAATTTGAATTACATATTTAATTCGTCATGTCGGGGCCCGTGGCGCGCTGTCAAATCCTTCGAATTTTGAACACCGTTTATCTCATAAGAATATCAAGAAATCAAATGAGGTTGTATATGGCTAAACCAACCAGAGTCCAAAGTAACCACCTACTGAAAGCATATTATGCACTTCACTCGGTGCAAATTATTTCACCACCACGGCTCTTAAAACGGTGATGGCATAAAATATACATGCGGGTCGAATTGAAAACCTCCTTCTTTATTTCTTTTAAACATCGGCAATAGGACGTTATCAGCCCACTATGGGGCCACGTAGTGCAATACGGGCCCCTCTCTCGCAAAGAGAGGAAGCGTGCCCCAGCAATGGAAATAAAGATACTTATCTGCTTATTGCAGGGATGTTGTAGAGCTAGGTCGTCGGGAAGGCGACTAAAGGAAAATCCGGAAGTCGGGCAGCAGCGGCTTCCGTGTAATTAACAGCTTCACTGCGATCCCTAAGACGCCTTCCCCCCCCCACCCTTTGGGAGAGGCCTTTGTTCGTTCAACAGTCGCCGTCTTTCGGCTGATGATGATAATGAAAAATCCGAAACCTAATCTAATATAAAAGTTTCAAGTAATTTCGGATATAGGCGGTTTTCATGAGACACGACACTACAAGTTTTCGCCCGGCCGAGCCGACAATATCCAGATCCAAAGTTTCTTATCCATAACATCCTTACAAATGTGACTACTGTTTATAATAAAAATCTTACATCATATAGTTTCGTCTCGCCTACGCTAATCTCCAATCTCCTTCAATTTGTATCTTGAATCTAAAGGATTGACCTTTGCTGAATTATTCATTTCTAAAATTGAAATTTGTTACTCCTATTTTTTCTAAGTGGGATTCAGTTTTCAGGGCCGGTTTTTCAATCGTCGAATAACTCTTAACGGAGAGATATAAGCAAATGTGTCACTCTCAAACTGTAATTTATATAAATTACTACATATTAAAATAAAAAACAAAGTCCTCCACCGCGTCTGTCTGTCTGTTCGCGATAAATGCAAAAACCACTAAATGGAGTTTCATGCGATTTTCACCAATACGTAGTGATTCTTGACTATTGTATATATACTTGTTTTGTGAAAATTGGTTGAAATATGACGATATTATTATATCCATGTAAAGCCGGCGCGGGTCGCTACCTAGTTAATCTATACTAATATTATAAAGCAGAAGAGTTTGTTTGGTTGAACGCGCTAATCTCAGGATCTACTGGTTCGATTTGAAAAATTATTTTTGTGTTGGATAGTCCATTTATCGAGGAAGGCTATAGGCCCATGCGAAGCAGGGTCGGGTTGCTAGTAATATAAAAAGCTGAAGAGTTTGTTTGTCTATTTGTTTCAACGCGCTAATCTCCGGCACTGCTGGTCCGATTCTGAAAATTCGCCAATAGAAACCTTAGTTATCCCTGAGTGCTTTATGCTATACTAGCGACCCAACCTGTCTTCGCATGGGCCTATAGCCTTCCTCGGTAAATGGACTATCCAACACAAAAAGATTTTTCAATTCGAACTAGTTGATTCTGAGATTAGGGCGTTCAACCAACCAAACAAACAATCAAACTCTTCAGCTTTATAATATTAGTATAGATTTTGTTATCAAAAAGGATTAGGGATCTTTAAGAAAAAACACGCGGGCGAATTCTTCCCATAAAAGTTCTCCGACTGTTAAAAAAAATCCCTTAGTTTTTTCCGTCGTATCTACTAACATATTCTGAGCTGTCTCGTCGTCTGCATTAAAGGTCACGGAATCGATATTCGAACTCTATGTACTTAGATAGATAGAATATATTTTGCACCAAAATTACGTAATTTATTTGTATGACTCTTTGTTTTGGGTTTGAGCCTGTACCAAGTTCGGATTAGGATTTATGGGACAATTTAGACAATCACGTAATATTGCTTTAGTTTTACAAAAATTTGCAGATAAAATGGCTCCTAATTTACTTTAACAAATAAGGAGCAATTTGGTGTAGTTGTTGTAAATGTGCCTAATGTATAGAAACAACTGCAGTTTTATTCGCAAATAATCAATAGTCGTAGAGAAGTTTAATACTGCCATAAAAAATCGCGAAGCTATGTTCAAATACAGACAGTAATATTTGTTTCTCACGCGATTTGTTTAGAACCTTCGTATTCATGCAAACGGGGTTTCAGCATTAAATTGGTAGATAGTCGATAATTTAAGTTAATGACAGCAAACAGATTGACTGATTCAATGTATAATGCTGGTTTCAGATATTTGATCAAGTAATGTTTTTCCATTACATCTACTTATGTCAGTATATCTAACATGTGTGTCAGTTTACATTGATTAATTGATAATTAACTAAACTAACAGGAATACGGTTGAAAATTAAATAATTGCGTGCCGGGTAACGCCGAGCGGAATTACCTACTGGGATTGTCAAGTTTGTTTTTGCCCGCAAATTTTTTTTTATTTTTATTTTCTATTGGGCTTGCGTTTGACCGCAATTCACCTGATCTTAAGTGATGATGCGGCCTAAGTTGGAACACGCTTGCCTAGAATGAACCGGTTCACTCGTGCCTTGAAGATACCCAGATTATACTTATCAGGGAACAGAGAGGCGGGCAGCGATTTCCACAGTCTGGCAGTTCGCACAATAAATGTGGAATCAAAGCGCTTGGTTCGAGTTCGTGGAACTTCAACCATGATGAATGTCGGCTACCGCAGATACAGACGAAGTTGCGGATTAATAAGTAGCCTATGTGCTATCTTGGGGTTCAAGCCTAGTTTGTACGAAATGTCATCAATATCCGTTCAGTAGTTTAGGCGTGAAAGCGTAACAAACAAACTGATTTTCGCGCTTATAATTCTAGTTTTGGCCCGCGACTTCGTCCGCATGAATGTCGGTTATCGTGAATGCAGACGAAGTCGCGGATTAAAAAGTGGCCTATGTCCTATCTTGGTGTTCAAGCTTAGTTTGAACGGAATGTCATCAATATCCGTTCAGTAGTTTAGGTGTGAAAGCGTGACAAACAAACACACTTTTTCATTTAAAATATTAGAATAGAACAAATGAATACTACTCAAAGCACATTGCTGCAATCTTCTGGTCGCGAATGTTGCATGCAATACCGCAGAGCAAGTCCGCAATGCTGGAATTTTGCATTACTTTACTGCCATGATCGTACAATGATCATTTACAAATACTCAAATATAATTATCACCTTTTTTTACCAAGGGGTACAGTGTTACCCAGCAATTAGTTTGAAGAGGTCAGACAGGTAGTCACGCCATGTAAAACAGGTTTAGTCCGTCTCGGCACCTTCCCATCTCGGATCTCGGCACCCATGAATTAATGGGAATGTTTCGTTGATGATTCATTATTTCATGGGTGCCGAGATTTGACTAAGTATACCGGAAAATACTGGTATTCAGTTGCATCCAGTTAGACTGGAATCCGATCCTAACCTAATTGGAAAAATGCTATCTGTAATTTGTAGATCTTTGACAATCGGTATGGGTAGTCAGAAGACAGAAAGTCTGATGAGTCCGTAATAAAAAAATCAAAACAACTTGGTCATAATCCCAGCCCAGGAGAAATAAATGATAATTATTATAAAACTATCGGTATACTAACTTATCAATTTCGTTGAAACAAAAGCTTTAATATCATCCCTCATGTCCTTCAAGATACACGGTGTCTACAAAACAAAAGGCAATCAACCTTTTATCAATAATGTCTGTTGTAATTTCTTTGTATCCGATATATTTCAGTTGTATCCTTAATGTCAGGGTCAAGGCCCAACGATATCCGTTGCAGGATACCAACGACCGCCCCCGTCCTTGTTTATTGATAGCCTTCCAATAATAGATGTAGTTTATTATGGACTTACTACTTTTATTTTTATTGTGGTTTTGTTGGAGAACAAAATACACTATAAAGGTTGATTTCCACAAATTGGCTCGCATCGCATCGTATGGGAAAGGATACGAACGGATGCGGTGCGGTGACAACCGATCGCGTCCGGCAGGAGGAGTACCTAGATACCTACGAAGCCGATCGTATGTGACGGCGACGGTACGGACGCGATGGTACGGAGTCCGTACCGTTGCTACGCTTGCGAACGTATTCGTTTCTTCGCCTAGTCAAATAGTTTCATTCCTGCCGTGTTGACAACCGAAAAGATCAGATCGGATACGACGACAGGCGAACGGAGCCGATCGCGCGTCGCAGCATGCTTTCGGCTATGATCGCGTGTCGCGGAAAACGCCTGCGGTCAAGCTGCTGTGCGCGGCTTAGTAATATAGACTTTAAATACTGCGTATCCCGTGGGGTGTCTGGGCCAGAATGGGACCCACCGATTTCGTCCCGAGGGTTTCGTAGAAGGCGACTAAGGGAAAATCCAGAAGTATGGCAGCAGCGGCTTCCGTGTACTTAACAATCTCACTGCGATCCACAAGACTTTGTTTATAATAAATAAAAAAAAAAAAAAAAAAGACCCCTGAATGATTATAAAATTCGTTCCGATCTGATGCGATGCGAGCCGTTTGGTGGAAATCATCCTTAACACAAACTGTCACCATAGATTCAATACATGATTCTAGAGCCCGAAGTGCTGAAAGTTTTTGCCGGTTCTTTAAAATAAATGGCTGTTCCTTACAAAAATGCAACACCTCGATCAAAATGTAGGAACAGGTGTTGTTTTTAATTCATGGTAATAGTTTGCGTCATACTATGTCCCTTTCACTGTCTATGAGTAAATATGGTAGTGTGGGGGGACATCGACGTACAATCTATTGCCATTTTCAATACCTGCATAATTCTAGACCAAGCTTTAAAATTGTGTGAGAGGACGTTGTTTATGTGGTACAGTCAATTATAGCAATTGGCTGACCCACCTTTGCATAAATGGTTAAGATTTTTTAGAATACGAATCGATAGAATTGTATAATTCTATAATATTTTTCTATCGATTCGTATTTTTTAAAATCTCAATCATGTAAAGGTGGATCAGCTAAGTGCTGTATCTGACTGTACTGGCTGACCCAACTGGCGTTGTCCAGTTCACATTTCAATAATTCATACAAAAACCCAGGTTCAAATAATAAAATGTATGGACTTTTATTAAGGAACGATCAATGTTAATCTAGAATAATCAACAGCAATTTTTTTTTAGTAGGCGACGAATCATATCTGTTCCATCTTTAAAAAAGTCCGTCGCTTGTAGGTCTAAGCGACGGTCTTTTTGACGTCTGTATATGATTCTAGAATCATGTACAGACGTCAGCACATCAAGCCATACCAAACTGTAAAATGTTCCCAATTGAATATGAACCTTATTCTTTTGAACTAAAGTTGAAAGTCTATCAAAGAAATTTGACAGATTGTTGTGGCTTGATGTGCTGGCCTCTGTACCTCCTGAATCCATGGTAACACTGACCTTCACTCATTTTGTGCCCACAAAAACATTTTTGCATTGCACATAGCCACTTCATTGCCAACCAAAAATAATCTCTATTAGAGTACTGATTCATTACATTTTTTGATATCCTTTCCATGTAAACGTTTCAAAAGACAGATCATTGTGTTTTGCTTGTGGCATCTTATAAACTTCCGCCGTTATAAAACGTTTCTAGAAAGTGGCCCGAAAGAGTGGGTAAGGGTTTATGTAGTGAATGCTACATTTTTCCAGATATGTAGTAAATCCCGTGTCGTATGTAACTGGAAAATTAGTTCACTTACAATCAAGGTGATGAATTCTTTAAGCCGTTATAAGATCTGTACCAAGTCTTAACCAATATTAATAATCCGCGTACATAGAAAAATAAATAATATTAAAATTTAAAATTGTCTCAAACACTACAAATAACATAACATAAAACAAACAATTAATATTCGGAACTACTGATCCAATTTTTTTTCGCTAATAGAAGCTACATTTTCCCTGAGCGCTATATTTTGTTATCAAAACATTAGAGATCCTCAGACGCGGACGAACACATGAGCAAAACCTAGTATTCGAAGAGAAGGACCGAGGAGGTTCAAATTTTCATAAGTCAGCTGTACAATCCTGTCCAATTGAACGTATTATAAACTTGAATACGTTCTAAATCACGCTGTCAGATTACAGCTTCGGGGCGTATTCTACGCCAACATGCTTTTCCATGTGAAATATTATTTATTTTCCAAGCCACGTCCCACTATAGGATCTGAACTACTTTCCAAAGATATAAATAATTTCAAAGATAGTATCGCAATCTTCCTCAGAGTATCGCAACAGCTGGTGAGACCAGCTCATCCACTTCCAAGGTCGTGGATGTTGGGGCGGAGGGGGGCGTGGCCGAGCTGGTGGACTTGGAACAGGAGCTCAGTTCCCTTAGGAGAGGACTGACGCAAGTCGAAGGTCTGACTCCGTCTAACGACCCATTTGGAGACTCCTTCACGGCTTTGCCTTCGCAGGTAAACTTGGGAACTATAGTGTAGTATTAGAATTAGGCAATGTCCAGTTCAGAAAAAGGCCTTTCCCTCTAGGTTTTATGAACTCCTACTACGATCTTGGCATTCGGCCACTATTCTGACACATCAAAAAAAAAATACAATAAATGTCTGGTTTTTATTTCTTTTGCTCGGGATACTCTTTCACAAAAACAATAGGTAAAACGGAGGTTTAATTCTTTCATATCCATTTAGCAAATAAGAATATCAATCACATGTTCATAGTCATAGCTAATTTCATTATTCACCAATACTACTTTCACCATTTCTTCTTTCCTTTAAAGACCCACCAAACTCGGAGGGTTATGAACAGTGTTTAAAATGCAAACATTCTTTAAATCAAGCATCTAGGCTATTTCGTTCTGGTAATTATAAAGTCCCGTCAGTTGCCCGTGGGGTGCCTAGGTCAGAATAGCACCCACCCATTTCATCCCGATGGTGTCGGAGAAGGCGGCTAAGGGCAAATTCGGTAGTCGGGCAGCAGCGGCTTCCGTGTACTTAACAACCTCACTGCGATCCCCAAGACGCCTGCCAAAAGTCCTTTTGTTCTTTTCAGAAGGGCCTCCTCCCCCCGCCACCGTCAGGGACATCCACCCGCGGCCGCAGCACCCCCGCGGCCCCCGCCTCCACCCGCGGCGTGTTCAGTCCGGGCAAGGCTGCGCCCGCGCTTCCATTTGACCTCGCTACCGTCACCGCCGAGTTCGAACCTACACCCGCACTAGTCGACAATATTAATGAAACACCGGTTAGTAGAACACGCTTCAGAAATTATGTAAAGACTCTAGTGAAATAGAAAAAGAAATTATACTTTGTAAATATTTGTAACTAGGCGTATTATACGCCTCGAATCTGCAGACAGCCTATGGGTGATTTTTACAGTGTTTGGGGCAGTTACGCATTTCTACGTAGTCTTCATAGATATTTCTTTTTCTATCTCCAACACCCTTAATTCCTTATTCATAAGAACCATTTTATAAAGGTTTTATAACTACCTGTTATTTGCATGTCTATGATGTGTAAGGGCAACAGATTATAACGCAATGTTGAGTGACGTTTGTAAGAATTTATGAAAAAGGGGTACTTAACTCTTTACAGTCAGTTCAATAACCATTTTCGTGTGAACATCCTCACTTGCCTTATAGCATATTGTCTATCTCTGGATACGTCTAAAATCTGATTTTTCAATCGTCAGATAACTCTGAGGAACAAATTTCCCGATCTGACAGCTTTTGTATAGAAAATATGTCAAACTGTCATATTTATTCTTCTGATAAAAGTTATCTGACTATTACAAAATTAGCCCTAAATTAAAGATTCATCAATAAATGACCGGCTGTATGGAGTTATGACATATTATATTTTAGTGAAAATAAATTGCTGCCACTTGCGTATATACTTAAATTATTTTAATTATGTTTTTACTTGAGCTTGAGTAGGTCTTCCAAAACGGGCCAACCCACAATATCGTTTTTTTTTTAAATCAAATCATTTATTTCATTGAATCAATGAATTATGTCAAACTTATTAAATATACCAAATAATGTAACATAACTATCCAGAACAGTTGAATGGGTATCCCAAACTTAAACTTTAATCAGCGTCTAATATCATTACAATTCAGAAATTTTGGTCTGGGTTGGTTCTTTTTGGCAGGCTCAACTAACCCCACTTTACGTTAAACATTAATAATTAATCAAAATATGTCAATTAATGTAATTACAGTATATGCGTACGATAGTGGTGCCATTTGTTTCACAGTTATTTACCCTATTATTGGAACAATTGTCGTAAAATATATGGTAGATTCTATGATACCTATTCCGAAAAGAAATGGTCCCAATACTACTAGATGTAGTAATTGTGTATTGATATGAGTTCGTGACCTCGAGTGAACGACCTTTTGGCATCTTCGGGTCGCGAACTTACACATAGAGCAAGTTTCACCACTCCGTCATAGGTCCAATTTTTTTTTAACATATCTTCTGTCTGAGTCCAATTTATAGAAGTTAATGAACAAAAGAGATGTAGATTCCAATCAAAACCACCAAGATACAACTTATATAAAATAAAAAAAATTTAGTCAACTAAAAAACTATGTCTTACGGTAAATGTAATCAGGTTTTCAGGAAAAAATCAAGTGTTTTTTTTAGAGAAGTTCTGTCTTGGAATTAAAGGTTAATGGAATCATCTACCCAGTTGATTGGTAGTGTCTACACCTTATCAAAAGAATATACTTAATGATAACTTACGTACATACGCCAGCACATCAAGCCATACCAAACTGTCAAATTTTGAAAAAAAAATAATTTGGAAAATTTGAACATTTGTAATAAACCTTAAACTTTTGTAATAAAGTTGAAAATCTATCAAACAAAGAATCATAGCGAGATCCATACATTCATTTGTATGAAAGTTTAAAAAAAAAAAAAGAAAATGCCTTCAAAAACTAAAAACTAAACTTTAGCACAGAACACACATTACTTTACTTTCGGAAGTCGGTGGCGGTGGCTTTGAGTTTGTTGTTTTGTATTGCCACCGACTTCCGAAAGTAAAGTAATGTGTGTTCAGTGCTAAAGTTATTTATCACTTTTTAGTTTATGAAGGCAGTTTTCTTATTTTGAAAAAACTTTTAATTTTTCGCTTTTTAGGGGTCCCCTTGTTGCCTTAACATCCAAAGCCATTAATAAACGGCGAAACACTTAAAAGATATTGCAAATCCTCCAAAGATTGAAGAAACTAAAACGTCTTCTAAGTATTTTTTTTGGGAATTTGTTGATTTTCTCAAAAAGGGCTGGATCAATTTTGGTAAAATGTATATGGGACCATTTCGGAATAAACCCCTTTCGAACAAAAAATAATTTTGCTAATCCGTATATATATGACCGAGTTATGCCCGAACATCATAACAAAAAAAATACAAACATTCCAATTGATAACCTACTCCTTTTTGAAGTCGGTTAAAAAATAAAAATAATTTAGAGGATTTACAATATTTTCCAATGTGGAGAATACATTACCAGGAGTAGATTGATATACTCACCATATTTTTAAACACCCGCATAAATAAAATATTTCGAAATGAAAATAAGACTTTCGTTGCCTTTTTTGTGTTTATAAAAAAAAGACATTAACGGATCTATCAAATTGGCAGATACGTGATGTGACAAGTGTGAAGTGTGATCTAAAAATGATCATTATTTGTGACATTTTTTCCCAGAAAACGATGCAATTTCAGTGTGCAAAACGGCGAGTGTCAGTGTCACACTGGCAACCGCCGTTTCGTTCTAAAATAATGCTTTAACATCCATTTTTTTTTTGCGGGTGTTTAAAAATATTGCAATTGTCTGAAGATACTCTATAGGTACCCAAGGGTATAATAATTAGAATTTCAACAAACATCGTTATTTTTTTGTACAAATCTTGCCATGATTCTTTGATTTATTGTTGTAGCTTGATGTGCTGGCCTCTGTACATTGTCAGAAACTTGATCGCGTAGTGGTGAAACGCATGAATAATAATAAGTAAAAAAAACGTAAATTACGTTTATAAAACTGATATGAATTATGCCTATAGGTATCTGAATTTGTGTTGTACTAATAGCCGTTTGATGACAGATGTAATAATTATTTATCGATTAAAGTTTTTCTTGTAGTTGTGTACTTATTTTGGCAACGCTGTGTACTTTATGTTAATGTTATGTGTAAGTGATCAATTGTTTTAGTACCCTATACTGCATGATCTCTATTGCTTGTAAAATACTGATAAAGTATATTATTGCGAAAATATAAAATGTTACGACTATAGTGGACGATACAATGGTATCGTCGACCGCGATTACACAAAAAAAATGCTTAAACTCCGTCAATGAGCCGTTTGTTCGCAATAATATTCCACTGTCAGTAGTAGCTCCCTGTGCTGTGACGTCTGGTCTGTATGCTATAAGACTGAATTATGTGGACGTGACGCTTAACTTTACCTTACCGAGAATCGTTAACCTGAAGCATGACGCTACTCGCGAGTCGCAGTGTCAGTATGGCTGCCGAAACCATTGTTGAGTAATCCTAAGCTAAACAAACTGCCCCGCACGACTCAATCTCGACCGGTTTACGTTACGCACTACGAAACGCACAATCTACGGTTATGTGTTTAGACGCACGCTTTCATCATTGTAGAACGATTTTTGTTTAATAAATGTTGAAATGCCAATCCCTGGATTACTTGCGTCGACAACGATCAAGTAATTCTTGTACTTAAATGAATGCGTTCCACGTCTACATACTTAGTGTTATGGTGACTGGCTGTGTTACAGGTATGCCAGCCAGCAGCGTCCACGACGCAGTCGCTCAGTTACGACGTATTCACGGAACTAGACCCCCTCGGCACCGGCCGGAGTAAACCTTACGTTGACAAAAAACTCTTCTTTCAGGAGCTCAAAAATCCGCCAAAGAAAGTGCTCAAAGACCTCGTGTCCACACAGAGTCTAATATCAGACATATTGCCGGTCACCACAGACACTAAGATAGAGCATTACGGGCCGGCGACGACGATGACGTCACTGTCGCGGCACTCGGGCGGGTCGGTAGCGATCGTCAAGCCGACGCAGAGCGCACTGTTCACGGGGAACTTTTTCTCGTCGGATCCGTTCGCGGAGACGGATCCTTTCGATAACACTGATCCGTTTTCGGATTCCTTTAAGGACGATCCGTTTACGAGTATGCAGGAGTTCCCGAAGTCGAGTGTATTGCGAGTGGATGAGCTTAAGAGCAAACTGAGCAGAGAAGCGCCCATGGACAAGGTTGAGCCGGTAGAGAATGGCAAGAGCGTGTTCAACGGACCGCTGCAGGTCAGCCTGCCGCCGGAGCCCGCGCCCAAGTCGCCCAGGCTGCAGCGACAGGTACCAATGTTTTACTTAAAACTCATACCGGTCGAACGGGGTGAGATTGATTAGTTTTGAAATAAAAACCTACATAGCTTTTACAATATTAAAATAAAAAATCTGAAAAAATAAAATTAATGACGACTTTTTGATTGAAAACACAATTAACTTTGTTTACTTAAAATTGATTAATCATTTAGCAGAAAAAAAATGATAACCTGTCCATTTTATTGATATTGAAAATGGGGCTGATTTGATAACACCCACAATTTGCATTGCTGCTTTAAATTCACCCCGACGTAGAACGTATTTTTGACCAATATTCAGGGTTAACTTTGAACGTATTTTTTTAGTGTGTTACACCGTTTACAAAACATGGCGTAATAACTTGAATTCTAAATATAAGATTAAATAATCGGCTGTATTTAATTTTACGGGTAAAAATTACTAAAATATTAGAATTTTAGGTAATTATCAAAGTTACCTCTTGTTTTGAAAGTCACCCCGTTTGACGGTATTTTAATAACCAAATTAGGTGCATTTATTCTATTGACCAGTAAACAATAAATACCCACATTTAGCGCTATAGCGACTATCTACAAGTGAACCTAAATTACCCTGGTAAATTCTCATTCATTCTTACATCAACAATCCGAAAGTTGAGTATAGTATAGGTGCATGAGTCGTGAGCACAAACGTCAACTGCGCAAAAGTTAATTTTTCGGTCTCTTTGGCGGAATGAAAGGACGGGGGGGGGGGGGAATGCACCCGATTAGTGCGTTCGTATTTGTTCGTCGATGCTCGTCATCTATTACTACTGTACACGTTCGTGCAACATTTGTGACTTACTTTTGAATTCCAAAATAAAATTTTTTATTTCGTTTTTGTTACTTCGTAATTGTTATTTCTTTTAATATTGTTTCTTTTTTATTATCATTTTGATAAAATTCTTGTTTTCAATTTTAGGTTTTAGTAATAATACATAATATATCATTTAATTCAGGTAACAAAGACCCTTACCATATATACGTTATAGACTAAGAACTTCTTAAAAATGCCGAGGAGAAAAAATACAGTTTTAAATAGGCAGGCATGAAGCAAGTCAAATGGTGTATTCAGTGTGTTGTTTCATAAAGAACACTGCTGAGTTAAGAATTAACTGTATTAAAATAAATTTCAATTACCTACACAAAGTACTTACACAAACTATAATTAAAATATAAGTGATAAGTACTTGAAATTTATTTTGATACCACATAGTACCTATCAATAATTTTAGTAAAACTGATACTGAATAAATTTGGCCAAAAGTACACACGCGCGATCTTGCCCGTCCTGTGCTCACGACTCGTGCCGGTAGTTATACCTACTTGCATTTCGCGATTGCGCCTCAATCTGTGTATTTAACCATCAATAAAATAAAAGTGTCAAAAAGCGCGTCCGTGATTAGTAACGAGTTATGGAGGGTAGAGTTAAGGAGCACTATCTCATATGGGGGGATAATTAAATAGTGTCCAGCTTTATGCAGCAAGATAACAGTTCTGAAACCCGCCAAAATGGCGCTAGCGTAGGCACAGAGTATGGTATGAATGTAGCCATAGATCCGTGAATGTAGCAGTTGTTGACGGATTGAAGTATGCAGAGTTAGAAAAATTTTAACCGGTCGCATTTGTAGCGCCACTCTTATGGATGAAATAATGGAGATTGCCCCAAAGCAGATCCTGCAGTTTATCACAGCTGCAGGGTTTGGTGGCGATCTCTAACCAACACAAGCAGCGATCATAGTAGATCAACCCTGGTCGCAGTAACACCATACCCGTTTTAAGATTCTGCAATGTACTAATTGTATAGTAACTACGTGTACTCATCGTTGAAAAGCCTAAAATAAAAATTAAAAAAAACTGCGGTCGGGGGACCCCCGTAAGGAACGAAGTTTTTTACATACGGGTCTGTAGAAAAAAGAAATATAAACATTAAAATATATCACGAGCACTGCTGCGCACTCGCCTGGAGTGCGCAGCAGTGACTCGACACACGCATACATACACACACGCCTTTCGTTACGTGACGGTTTCTACTAATTCGCTCTACCCGTAAGCCGCGTTAGGGAGCTTCGTTCCAATAAAAAGATAATAAAAAAAAATAAGAAATGTGTGGGGGGACTGGGACACATAGTAGAAGTCAAACTTCAACGTACAAGTGGTTCCGCCGCTGCCGCCTCTCAGCACGCGATATATCATCTACCCCCTCCACGCGGCCGTAACGCTTTTTTGTGACAGAAAAATCCTAATACCCCCGTCTATATAGAAGTTTCACATCAAAAAGCGCCACCCTTATGTGGCGCATTTTAACGGACACTTTCATACACAGAGATCGTGTTCCTTACCTCTACCCTCCATACAACAAGTGTACAGTTGTTTCCGCAGAGCACAGAGGGCAGCACAGTCCGGCAGCGGCCGCAGGCTCACAAGCTGAGCGCGGACGGCGCGTCGCCGCCGCCGCCGCTACCACCCAAGAAGGTCAGCGACCTGCCCGCCGCGCGCCCCCCACCCCGCCCGCCGCACGACCACGACGACGACGTGGGGCCGCCGCTACCCAAGCCGGCCATGAGGAGAGAACCGCTGGTGAGATGTTTTGGATCTTAAATATTGTTCCGTTCTATAGCACACCCGCAACACTCCATAGAAACGAAACGATATAATTGCCTACACTAATACTAAAATAACATACTGTACAAATGCGTGCGCGTGTGTGTGCGTGTCTACGCGCCGCTCGAACAAAAACGCAGTTCCCTGAGCAGTCGTTCGACGCGGGGAGAGGTGGGGAACGGTTTCAGAGGGAGGCGGAGGGTGTCGCTACTGTACGGTAGTACTAATACTTATACTGTGTTTAAAGTATGAGAAGCTTGAGCTATTAAACGAATGGTTCATTATTTATATTATTTTTATATGTACCTAAATAAGTTTTTTTTTTTTGTTTTTTTGGAACGAAGTTCCTTATCGCGCGTTGTGAAAGAGGGCTAGACGGAAAAAATTCTTACGAAAAGTTGTCACGACACTTTTGTATATTTGATTTAAGAGCCATCTATTAACGTTATTGGTGCAACTGTGCTCTTCGAGATCGAATTACGAACGGCCAATAGATGGCGCAGAAATAGTTTATTAGTCTTTCTTAGTGATGTGCCAACTCGGAAAAAACACAACTCGAGTTAACTCGAGTTGAAATTCAGGTAACTCGAATTTAATTCGAGTTACACAACTCGAGTTAGCAGGAAGAAACTAAGTTTATGATTTGTTACATATTTGTTCTTCCATCCAACTCTCTGTTAGGACAATTATCATTGCTAAACTTCGTAGGCAGGATTGAAGAAAGACACCAAGCAACAAAGCATTAGGAGCGCCCATCCCGTTATATGTCCTATACAAACGCTCGTGCGTGATTACGATTATATATCATAACAAATTTTCTTCCAAATATTTATAACATTCGGTTATCTTGTTAACGAAAAATCTACTTTTTTGAGAAACAAATTCAGTAAACCCGTCCGAAAATCTGCTTTTTTGCACAATTTTATCTGAACTTTGGCCGTTCATAATGCACTCATACATTGAAAAAGTATAAAACAGCTTTATAGAAACCTTGCACATGTAATGGAGATTCTAAATTACAAACATTTTTACCAAAAACTTGTAAGGTTTTTTCAAAATAACGTATGTCCTGGTACAAGTTTTGTGTAATTTCCGCGCGCCACTTCCTGTGATATTATCGCGTTCTCACTCACTCGTTTGTTTTCGAGCTTTGCGTTGGTTGAAACAAAACATTTCTCAATCACACTCGCGCGTTCGGGCGATGGGGATGGGCGCTCTTAAGTCCGCCTTTGTACTTATGTGCATAAGGTGTAAATAAATAAATTGTTTTGCAACTCGAGTATTAAAGCTAAAACTCGAGTTAATTCGATTTTAGCACAACTCGAGTTAACTCGAGTTAGTAAGTCGAGTTGACACATCTCTACAGTTTCTATCTAAATAACTACGCATTGTACTAACATGTTAGAAAATATTAATCTTTAAAATTACTTACTGACAATGTAAGCAGCCATAATAACTTTTCATTCCTCGCTTTTTTTATGCACTGGCTTAAAGCCACTTAAATTCACTTTAACGCATCACATTAATTAGTGAAGGAATTGTAATAAAAATTGTATTACAATTCCTTCACTAATTAATCGAAAGGAACTTCGTTCCATCCGGGTGTCCCTTGACACCTCTCAAGTTTTTTTTGTTTTTATAATGGCTGTGTGCATAAACAGTTCCCCTCCTAGTGACTTTATAGTTTTATTTATTAATGGTAATCTGTGAATAGCGCTGTGGGCATGTAGCCTGAGCGCTGTTTACGTAAGTTACTTGTGTTATTTATGTTTGTCATGTTGCATAATGTATATTGCTGTTTATTGTTCCTATTTAATAAAATAAAATAGTACGCAACATTAACGGTCTTTCCAACTATATCTAATATATCTATACTAATATTATAAAGTGGTAAAAAGTAAGTAAAGTGGTTTTTATTTTTTGTTTGTATGAGAGGTAAACTCGGGAAGTACTATCCAATTATGCATGCGGAGTTTACCTTTAGGTGATTGTTACACTAATATATGAATTTATCTCACATGTTACCTTGAGCATAATACCAGTGTAAACAATTGTTGGGAAACCAAAAATAAATAAATAATAAAATAAATTACAAAAAATCTTTCACTGAAAAAGCTACCTTTTTTTTAAATATTCTACAGATAGTGCAATCCACGAAGACGCGCCCCACTATACCTCCTAACCGTTTATAGTATATGTGTGTGCAAGCTTCCGTCAATGTTTGAGTGTTATCGGTACACACTAATTACCTATGAGTGCACGCGCACACTACAATGAATAGACTAATCAGAACAGAGCGTCACGAAAATCCGAAAACCCTCCCTCTAAACCAAAAATTGGAGGGAAGAAAGACGCGCCTTCGTGGATTGCACTATCTATAATAGGCTTGTGTTTGACTGCAACTCACCTTTATCGTCAAGTGCCATAGGTATTTTTTATGATATACTTGACTATCATGCAGGTAAAATAGTATAAATATACTACTTGACCCGGAAAACGTTGTTTTGCCATATAAATTATTTCTTATCACCTAGGAGTATAAAAGAATAGCCTACGACCTATTCTCAGACCTACCAATTAAACACAAAAAGAATCATACAAATCGGTCAAGCCGTTTCCGAGGAATTCTATAACAACCACTGTGACACGAGTTTTTTATAAAACATATTGTGAACATGTCAAAATAATGTAATTTTTTACCCCAAAAACCAACACCGCCATTTTGAGACATTTCATTTCTTCAAATTGTTTGTGTATTACAAAAATTGTCTTAGAACGAAATATTGTATCCAGGCGGACCGCAGCATGAAGCCGCGCCTGTCATCGGCGGCGACCAATAGCAGCGAGGACGAGTACCTCACCCCCGCGCCGCCCCCGCTGCCCACCGCGCGCCGCTTCGACATCACGCTGAGCCAGCTCCTCACCTGCACCATGGACGAACTGGCACACAGGTACCCACTTAAGGCGACGATATACGCCGGCGACCTTGAGCGACCAGAGAATCGTATGCGCTGCGTCCAAAACTCTCAAAGTTTAGTCGAAAAAATTAAATAAAAGGTAGTATTCTTTAACTTTAAAAAAAGGCGTACACTAAAAAATAGATAATAAAATTGTCTGTAAGATAGTAAAAGTTTCGTTAAAATATTCCTGGTAGATTTTGTGTGATTATCAATATTTTGTCCGCGTCAGACACAACTTCACGATTTAATTAAACTATTTAATATGAACTTAATCAAACATATTCACATACTAAATGATTAAGAGAATGTTCTAGTTTGACATATATTTTTTTCAAATCATTTACACTACACATTTTGACGTGATTGTCAGTTTAAAATCTGCAAAAGTCGCTTGTTAGCGCCTTAAATCAAACTCAAACCCTTTATTTCAATGAAACCATTTACCGTGTGTGTGGTCCCGGCCGCGAACAGCACTACCCCATTTCTACCCGCGGGTGTAGTAGAAGGCGACAGAGGGATATTGACCAGAGGATGGGCAGCAGCGTCCTTCTGAGTACCATAACGCCAACGGCCAAGCATGGCGATTACGGCTGAACCCCCCTTGGGGTACTTTTGAATTGTCAGAATCAGTCAGTCAGAAAGTTGAAGCTAGTTGCTCGTTCCAAACAGTAGATTTCTATGGAGAAGAACAAGCAAGAAACTCCATGAACACTCTTTTAAAATCAATAATATTTAGGTTACATCATTCATGTTGAATTTAGGGGTACAATGTGAGAACAATGTAACAAGTTTTGCATGTGAAAAGAGGTCTAGAGAAAAATATAGTTATAATAACAATTCAAACTAAAATTTAAAATAACCGAGGCAGCTAAGAGATGACCAGTCCCAACTAACGACCGTTCACGAACGTGACGCACGGATCGCCACCATTCAGCTCAACCATTTTGAAAACAATATTGTAGCCACCATGCATCACAGCACATTACCACGTTTGACATTTCTGAATAAATAAACATGGAAACAACCAGCTCTGAGAAGAACTATAACGTTTTGACATTTCTTGTAAAAGAAACAAAGAATAGTTCTGAAAAGAACTGTGATACGTTTGTTTGACAATCTGCAAAGAAACTGGAACATCAAGGCTGACCAAGGTCGTCCAGCTTTAGGTCGCTGCGATTGCAGACGCCGCGTTATAGTTCGTTATAGTTCTTAATGTGCTGTGATGCATGGTGGCTACAATATCAATTATTTCTGTGCATTTAGGTTTGAATAGCACCCACCACGTTGTGGTGTAACAGCGTCTGTACAACATAGTTAGTACAGACGCCAGCACATCAAGCCATACCAAACTGTCAAATTTTCCCAATTGAATATTCTTAATAGAGTTAAAAATCAAAGAAATTTGGCAGATTGTTGTAGCTTGATGTGCCTCTGTACTTATAATATTCCAAAAAATATTTATTTAATATAACAAATTTAATTTTAAAAAACACTGTCGTAAAGCTGTTCCCGGTCCGTCCTAAACTAACGAGTAAGGGAGAACGCGATAATATCGCACGAAAATTGGCACGCGGACGTTATACAAAACTTCTTCCGGAAATATGTATTTTTGTAAAAACCTTAAAAATTTTTGGTAAACATGTTTTTAATTTAGAATCTCCATTACATGAGCAAGGTTTCTCCGACGACTTTTTCTTTACTTTTTCAATGTAAAGAAAAAGAGTATATTATAAACGGCCAAAGTTCAGATAAAATTCGTTTCTCTTAAAATAAACTTTTTTATTACTTAGAAATCTAATTATAAACCAATGTATTACGAATACATTATATATCATATCTGGAGGAATATTAGTTATAACGCCATAATCACGTACGACGAGCGGGAATGCGAGTTATGGGTTGGCCCCTCTTAAAGTCATCTCTTAAGGTGTGACCAAACATAGCGCGGCAGCTACGCGCGGCATTCGCAGGATACAAATTTGCCGCGCGACTATTTTAGACGTATCCAGAAATGTTTGCGCGGCATAACTGCGCGGCATATCCGAGACACGCCGCGAGCGCTATTTATTCCATTCCAGACCACAATGAAAGCGGCCGGTGTCCCACAATGCACTATAGGAGCCATATATTATATTAACCCTAGATAGCTAACTTATCGCTACCTTACATTTTGTGCAATTTTTTTTAGTCATGCGCTTTTTCTTGTGGTTGCACATTCCACACGTCTAACTTTTCCCAGTTTTCTCCTCTTCAAGAAGTTGATGACTTTTCTACATCAAGAGAAGCTTGGCGTGATGGCTGCTGGTCTTGACTGGTGATTTGATAATCTCCTCGTAAATTTCATTTGTAATGAACATATCAAAGCAAGATAGTTCATCTGTTAATCGTCTACATGAATGGCCAGGTCCCCTTGAAGTACGCACGATGTTTCTCGCCAAGGTTCTAGTTGAAAGGTTCACTTTACTCGTAGAACAAATGTACCGATTTTTACATCGCTTGTGTTTCCTTGAGGCAGTTGTTTGATACTGTTTTGTGAGGTTTATGTCAAGTAACTCAGATGCTGCCCGCATCTGAGTTACTTGACATAACTCATTCCATGGTTAATGGTACGTCATGTGCTGGACTTAAATGTCTTTCATCGGCATCCAATGATTCATAATTGTCATCACTTTAGACGTCATCTTCCACCACAAAATCTTTGGTCGCACTGGCAGAACTATCATCAACAACATCGTCACTAAGCTCTTGGTTTAGCAGGTTTAATATGCTATCTTCATTCAGTAAAGACATGGTTACAATCTAAAAAGAAACACGACTCACGCGAAAAATATAAATGCAGTCAAATTAAAAACTAACGGTAAAGCTAACCATCCGTCGAAACGACGGGCAAAGGTTACGTACCTCAAAAACTGTGATACTTACCTGATTGATGCATGCGCCACTGCAACGACCTCACCGGCGACTAAGATGGCTAAAAGAGCCAAGTCGTTCAGACAAGTGTTTAAAAAGTGACAGCGTTATTTCTTGGCGCTAGGTACCCGTCGATTCGACGGAGGTTAGCTATCTAGGGTTAAAATACGTCCACACACAATCACCGACGAACGAACGGTAACACCGTTCGCGCACGGCAGCTAGTTCGCGACGTCCGCGCGCGCCTGTCGTCCAATCATAGCGCGGCAAGAAGCGCGCGGCGTGCCGCGCACGTTTGCCGCGCCGTGTTTGGACACACCTTTATTACAATAGCCACAGCTCCGACACAGCAAATAATTTGCCACTCAAGTTAGAGCTTTAAATCATGTGCTTTAAGATTACGTTTTTAATGACAAGATAAAAAAGGTGACGGCTCGCTGAGCGGCGCGCTGTCAGCTTACAGTTAAATTTTTCAAGGCCATTCCGGCGGGGCCGTTTGCCGTGTCGGTGCTGCTATAATGATCTGTGACCTACCTGTGAGTCTACCAAGCCCGACACACTATCTCCATACCACTGCAACTTCTGAACAAATAAGCAACAAACTATCAAATACCAGCGAAATGTTGTGACCTGGCAGTTAAAAGCAAAGTATATCAGATAATAATGTAATTACAATAATGTCGTTTTTGTAGGTCTGAGAATAGGGCGTAGGCTATTTTATTTTATTTATCTGGAAAAGCAACGTTTGCCGGGTCAGCTAGTATCTCTATAATAATCTCTAACTATGTCCTTAATTTCAGTGGAGTGCGTGTAGGCTAGCAAACGTCCAAACATGGACATAAAAGATTCATCTTTTATCTTCCAGATTACGAGTTCCTGCGGCAACTTTGTCTTCTATGACTCTACCTCAACTAACCGATTACCTCAGATCGTATTTAGCTGCCGATAATGATAGAGCGGTAAGTAAATATTTAATTCAAGTAATTAAGTCGGCATTTAATACCGTAATCGGTCTGGGTCATACACGAAAATATTCACTGCTAAAATTACAGTTCCCAGTGAACTGATTTTCAACAGATTTTCGTTACAATCTTTAGTAGTACTTGATATTAGTTTATTATTCCAGCACATACACGTAGAACCAGTAACAAAAACCGAAAAAGAAAAGCCCTCATCAGGGGTAACAGTAAAAACAGGATTAACAATACCAAGCTCTATTATCGACAAGCCAGAGAAAGTGCAGAACGATTTTAAACCGCAATTCGAAGATAACTTCACACCGCCCGCAGACATAAGCGACGCTTTTGTCGCAAACTTTGACGATTTCGACAAGAAAGCGAACCCTTCGTACGACCGATACGCAGCGTTTAGAGAAATACAAGAAGAAGAATTAAAAGCGAAATCAATTTTGGCACCTATTGACGCTTTAGAATGCGAACCGAAGCAAGATTCCGACGAAAAAGAATTAGCAGCTATTGATAACCTTATACGAGCCAATCAGGAGCGCGATATTGATAATAAAGAAACAACCCGTAGTCCTTCGAAAACTTTGGACGAATTAACGTTAGATTCGTTCAATATGTTCCGTAGTTCTGTAAGTCCTAAACCCTCGCAGATTGACGCGAAGATAGAAGATATTAAGTCTGTGATGAAGACTTTACAGATTGAGAAGTCTAGGAGGAGCGTGTCCCCGAGAGACAACGGGCATGTTGATGTTAAACTTGAGGATACTAATGATAGGTATGTAGTTATCATTATTTTATGTGTACACGATGAAATAGTATGTTAGAAACATAGTTCATGCCTCAGGGCTCCAGTTAGGGCTGAAAAACACCGAAAGAATCAGTTTTTTTTGTTAAACTAGCAGTTTGGTCACGACTTCGTCCGCTTGAATTTTCTTACGGATCCCAAGTTTTTTATAATAAAATATAGCCTATAGAACTCAGGGGTGGTAAAGTATCTTTCGAATGGTGACAGAATTTTTAAAATTCAATCTCAAGAATAATAGAAATCAATTACAAAAAAAAAACATACAAAAAATCGAATCTTTTCTCTATATAATTTAGTTAAATAAAATAGCCCTCGAAAGAGGCACATTTTTTTATAAATACTTAAATCTATGTATGTCAAACCTACAATATTTTAGCTAAAATAATTCATGTCAGAATACTAAAATTCCAAAGATAGGCTTTACTATTTGTTTCTCAATAAAAAATAATCGAATTAAATAATACAATTGAATTAATTTCAATTGCAGCATATTTCCCAATACTTCCAGGTACGCAGCCCTTCGCGAGATAACAATAACAGAACCACCACAAGACGAATTCGAGTCACTACCACCAGAGCTTCCCAAAGAAAGAAAGAGATCCGACGAGAAATCGGACGGATTCGACAACTCGGACTTTTTCGATTGCATCGACAATAGTTCCCTCTCTTTCACACACGTAGAGGACGCGTTTAGAAAGAGTCCTATTGTAAAAGAGAGGGAAGAGGAAAAGAAGATAGAGGAGAAAAAGGAGCCAATTGTAGAGATTATTCCGTTGCCGGTGAGGGATTTAGCTCCGCCTACTAGGCTGTCCACTGGGTCCATTAGTGATGTTGTTAGCGGATCTTCTCCTGATACTAAAGGTTTGTTTTGTAAAGGACTGGTTTAATTTATATTGTGTCAGCATTCTGAAATAAATTTTTGAGGCATTTTAACCATACAATAGCTAATTATAAGATTTTGCTAATCGAACTTTTTCATTACAATATTTTTTTTAATCGGTAAAAAAATAGTCATACTTCGGTATGACAGTTGACGTTAGTTCCTTGTCTATTTTCCCCACAACATTTTTCTGTGCACTGACCGACTGTGATACACAATTGAAATGGTGATGAATGTAAGTTTTACAAAAGCTTGGTTTACAAATCTTATAGATGTAAGTCACCTTAATGTAATGTATCACATGTTACAGAGAAGATAGGCGGTGTGGTAGTGGGCGGCACGGTGTGCACGGGCGTGGTGGGGTCAGTGACCCGCTCGCGCGGCGGGCGCTGGGCGGCGCTGGGGGCGGCGCGAGCGTCGGCCGGCTCGTCCGACTCGCGCGACTCCGAGCCGCGCGTGCGAGTGCGGCGCGCTAGGCACCACGACCCGCCACCTCGCGCGCCTATCGGTAACTCACTCAGCGTCTGTCTAGTACTACATGCTTGGCCGCGCGTCGGCCCTCGCAGACTCCGTACATTATTCTATAATTTACACTTAAGCACATATAATCGAGTATATATGCTCTAAATACATGGCTAAATTAAAAAATTACGTTCAACCCTTTAAATTCAAATGATGACTAATAATGACGACGCTCTCGAAAGCAAGTTGAAGACAATACTGTTCTGAAACACCCAAACCCCCCACCCTTAAAAAAGTATGACGCTTTTTTTCTACGAAATTGTAAAATAATTTCAGTGCAAACGTCGTCATCGTCGCGCGACGTATCTCCGTGGGAGGAAGAGCTACCTCCTGTGACCCGGCTACAGCGACCGCCATCACATAGAGATAGAGATTCAAGGTAACTATTCTTTTTTTGTTCGTCTTCCGCTTGGTAGTGTTGACGACTTTATTTAGTCTGTTCAATAATTTCATAGAGAACAACTCTATGAAACTATTTGAATGAACAAGACGCGTCAGTCGATTATAGAAGGCATTTTTTAATACCATGTCGTGAGGGGTCCATAGTACCCGGTGGCGGTCAACGCGTTTTTTGTTCAGGGGTCCATGGTACCCGGTGACGGTTAAGTGGCTATGGCAATTGGCAATGATGTAAATAAATGACGCCAGAACTTCTAGAGGTTACCGCTTACGCTGTAGTGGTGGCTTTCTTCTGTTTGTGGTTTTATATTGCCACCGACTTCCGAAACTCGAGTTATGTGTGTTCTGTGCTAAAGTTATTTATCACTTTTTTAGTTTTTGAAGGTGTTTGTCTTTTTTGTAAAAAAGGTTTTTATTTTCCTCTTTTTAGTATCTCCTTATTATCCAAATTCATTAAGAAACGGCAGCACAGTTATTTTTGTTTTTTGAAAAAGCGGAACCAACCCCTTTTGAACAAAAAAAGAATTTTGCAAATTGTCTTTAGATGAAGGAGTTATACCCGAACATACATAAAAAAATCCGTATTACCCTCCTCCGTTTTGAAGTCGGTTAAAGAACAAACAGATTTACCTCTTTTTAACCGCTTTAAATAAAGGAGGAGGTTCTCAATTCGACACGAATATTTAAAAAAAAAAAAAACGTATAACTTTTATCAGTGTAGTCCGATTTCGATAATTCTTTTTTTACCCCGACTGCAAGGGAAGGGTTATGTTTTTGCTTTGTATATAAAATATTCTTTATTACCTGATATCTTCCAAACTACTGAACGGATTTATTTCATAAGGGTATCGTTAGATTTGTCTCATTAGTCCAAGTGTTCTTAGATAGGTGACGAAAAAAATAAATTAACGTGGCAGCTGGGAAATGCCATTGTTTAAAGTAAAAATAAAAGTTTTTTTTCTAAAGCTTGGGTATCAAATTCAAGGACTTATTTTAAGGATTCTAAAAATGTATATCATCACAATAATAATTAAAAAATAAAAATCACATAATAAAACTATTTTTTCTTCGATATCTGCCATGTGGGTATCAAAATAAAGAGCTCATTTTAAGGATTCCAAAAAAGTATAACAATGCCTTAGTAATATAATAATAATACAAAAAACCGGCTAATTGCGTGCTGGGCTACGCGTAATGTAGGGTTCCGTCGTTGCTATACTTACCCATGCAGTTCATGTTCGGTCCCTATATTTTATTTCTATTTTTAAATTGTCGCGCCTTATCAGACACCACCTATGCAATTGTCGCTTTTGACGACATTGAAAAAAAAAAAAATAATAATAGTAATACTTAAGAGCGTCCATCCCCATCGAACGAACTTCAACGCGAGCGTGATTGAAATTTTTTTGTTTCAACCAACGCAAAGCTCGAAAACAAACGAGTGAGTAAGAACGCGATATCATCACAGGAAATTTCACAAAACTTGTTCCAAGACAGACGTGTTTTCGAAAAAGCTTTATGAGTTTTTGGTAAAAGTGTTTGTAATTTAGAATCTTCATTACATGTGCAAGGTTTCTATGAAGCTGTTTTTTTTTTTACTTTTTCAATGTATGAGTGCATTATGAACGGCCAAAGTTTAGATAAAACTATGCAAAAAAGCTGATTTTCGGACGTGTTTACTAAATTTGTTTCTCTAAAAAGTATATTTTTGGCTTCATACAAACCTAGATTTAAACCACAAGATACCTGTGTGTTAAAAATAATTGGAAAATATTTTTTTATAATGCCGTAATCGCGTACGAGCGTTTGTATGGGAAATATGACGGGATGGGCGCTCTTAAGTATTAATAACTGAAAAGTATCAAATAAATTAGAAAAATAAAAAACCCGACTGCGTAAAAAGTGAACTTTAAATAAGGAAAAACTGAAAAGAAATAAACAAATCCGGTAGTCTACAATTATGTTTAGTAATGTAATGAATAACTATACCTACCATTGAAATAATAAAAACCGCGCCAATAGCGATTTGATCAGTCGGGAGGGGACGGGACCCATTCAAATCTAGACCCGCTCAAATCTTCCCTATAATGGGTATTATTTCTTTTCAGTTTTTTATTGATAGTTTAATCCTCAAAGTTGGTCCCATATACATTAAAATTTCATGAAAATATTCCGCTCCTAAGAATGGAAAATTAAGGGATGAAATTTTTTTGCGTTTCGTAATTAATTTGTATGTTAAGAAGTAGGCACTAATAAGCGAAACGAAAACATTTTTACAAAAAAAGACAACCGCCTTCAAAAAGTAAAAACTAACTTTAGATTCGCAAGTCGGCGGCTTTCATTTCGGCGGTTTTGTATTGCCACCGACTTTTATGTACTTTTTGAAGACAATTGTCTGTGCATCAAAATTATATTTTTTAGCTTCCGGAGCAGCTTTTAAAATTCCGGAATAGTTAAACGTCCATTATTATCATCAATTTTTGATAATATATTACAACAAAACACTCGTAACACAACTTCTATAAAATAGGAATTTTACCGCGAATTAGTGTTTACGTTATAATTCGGTGGCGCCCTCTGAGATTAGCTTTGCGTAAGCAAACCTATTGACATGATTTTGTATTGCAATTTGTACCTATGACGTCACTTCTTTGCCAACTCAATTGGTTAACTATGTATTTATTTCAAAGCAACCTATAAATCGTATTTTACAGTAAATTGTAAATTTTTTAGGTTTTCATCGCTAATATAAAGTGTATTTTTGGTGTCATCTACCCAATTCAGGGCGCGTATTCGATTTAGCGCAACTCAAAATCTAAACGATTGCTAGAACGGCGTAGCAGCATTGACACACACTAGTACAATACAGTGGTATATTTGTGTGCATCAAAAAAGAAATACGCACGAAATAGGCACGAATCATTGAAATTGATTGGCAAACGACGGCGCGCGATGTTTTACAGTGCTTTTTAAAATAATTGTCCAAAATAAATGAGTTTGATAAAAAAGGAATGATATGAATGAGTTTTTCAGTCCGTTAGGACTGAAAAATATTCTGTATATAATAATAACAATAATATGTGGAAAGCCAAATAAGTGGGGACATTTTAAGCATAACCTTTATTTTCATAAAATATATATATCAGTTATGTTTTTATTCAAATACTGGTGAAAAAAAATTGACAAAGTGAACCGATTTTGTACTTTTTCAACATTGTTTTTTAATACATAATAGTATTTTCGTAATTTTGGCTCTGTAGTAGACTTTAAGACTGTAGATACTGTTGGAAAAACGCATAGAACATAATATTTTGGCATACTGTAATGGTTGTATTCATCCTGAAAGTTAACTCTGACGTCTATTTTCGTAAAACGCTATGAAAGAATTGTCTTCGCTTTAAAAACCATAATTAAAAATATACTTTTACTCTGTGTAGCTCCCTAAATCAAGACTTAATCTTTCTAAAACAGGAATTGTCTTTAAATAATCTGCTCACATCATTACGATATTGCTTTGGGCAAAATGCGAAAACATGAAGTTTTCGTCACGAATCGAGTACACGCTCTTAACTGTAAAATTAGATATTTAGTTGCCTTGAACTTAATAAATAGTCAATTGAGTTGCCAAATAAGTGACAAAATGTATGGCCGATTCCCGTTGCCCATATAAAGCATGTCTACTGATTGCTGAGGTCAACTACCCAATTCAACCAAATAACATTTTCTTTATTATTACTTTACAGGCACAACTCATCTGGCTCCAGAGAATGCCTCGACTCAGGCAGCGGCCGAGAAAAAGAGAAACTCCGAGACAAGCGTGAAATGAGAGAACGAGAGAGAGATATGAGTCGAGACGGAAGGGACTCCGCAAGGGACCGCCGGGACTCCGCCCGGGATTCCGGAAGCGGACGGGACCGACGTGACGTCAGCAAAGAACGGGACCATAGAGATCATCGTGATAGGAGGGATAGACGTAGCAGGGATCGAGAGAACGACTCGTGGGACAGAGACAGAACGTATAGCAGGGAGAGAGAGTACAGGGACTCAAGGAGTAGAGAGAGACTGCCCAAAGACTATAGAGAAAAGGACAGAGATAGACATAGGAAGCCGAGACATTCGTATGACGAGGATGAGGAGTAAGTGAATTTGGAATTTTATTATTAGACTAGCTCGCGACATCTGCCGCGTGAATGTCCCATCTGCTGCAGATTAAAAAAGCCTATGGTTCCAATTCTATTGTGCACGAACTAAATTTATTTTAGGTTATTTATATCTCTTTCTTTCCAATAAAACAAGAAAGAGACAGATATGAAGAACTATAATTGTATGAACCTTGATCTAAAATGTTCATACAATTGTAGTTGTCATTTCAAAACGTATTGATTAAAAACACGGCGAAGTTCTAGAAAAATCTTTTTGAATTTGACATCTCTAACTTAGTTCTTATCTGTGTCGCCGTCCTTTTCTTCAGTTGCCTGGCAGTAAGAGATGCTAATTGTCTAATTTTAGTTTAGTTTGTGTGCAAGGGAATCGGCGCCTACGTCCTTTTTTGGAGTTCGAGCTTAGTCAGTACCAAATTTCATTAACATCGGTTCAGTAGTTCAGCCGTGGAAGCGTAAGAAACAAACACTCATTTGCGCATTTATAATAATAGTTTGGAAGTATTACATGGGGTTTGCAATTAAATAAAACGCCTGATCACGACTCTTGGTCCACGGTAATAACAATATTGTAATTAGCATTCAGAAAGACCTCATCCTTTAGTTGCCTACAGCTTTATCCATTGCTGGAAAAACGAAAGCGGATATATATTATTGCTGTCACTGCCGCACAACTATCAAACTATGAATGAGAGATAGAGACAGGAACATATTCTCAATTAAAGTATGTGCTAAGTAACGATTGGTCGACTCTATGAGAACTGTTGATATATTTTCGACGGGAAATGGCTTTGTAGTGTAATTTTTTGTAAAACAAAGTACGTATATGAACTATATTGTATTTTTCAGTTACAGTGACGGCTGTGGGTCAGGACGATCGTCACCCAGGGACCGGTGGCCGGAACAACGGTGGAGGAGAGATGGTTAGTGTTGAAACATTATTATCATGTCAACTTTTAGACGTCCACTGCTTGGCATAGGTTTCCCCCAAGGGGAGGTTCAGCCGTAATCGCCATCCTTGGCCGAAGCATGTTGGCGATCGCAGTAGGTGTTATGGTGAAGGACGCTGCTGCCCATCCTCTGGTCAATATCCCTCTGTCGCCTTGTACGACACCCACGGGTAGAAATCGGGTGGCACTGTTCGCGCTTGGCACCACATGGTTTCATTATTATTTAAATTTATTTTTTGTTGTTAAGAGCGCGTATTCGATTCGTGACGAAAACTTCATGTTTTTGCGTTTTGCCCAGAGCAATATCGTAATTATGTGAGCAGATTATTCAAAGACAATTTACAGTTTCAGAAAGATTAAGTCTTGATTTAGACAGCTACAGAGTAAAAGTATAATTTTTAATTATGGTTTTTTAAAGCGAAGACAATCCTTTCATAGCGTTTTACGAAATTAGACGTCAGAGTTAACTTTCAGGATAAATACAAAATATTATGTTTTATGCGTTTTTCCAACAGGATATACAGTCTTAAAGTCTACTACAAAGCCAAAATTACGAAAATATTACTATTATGTATTAAAAAACAATGTTGAAAAAGTACAAAATCGGTTCACTTTGTCAATTTTTTTTCACCAGTATTTAAATAAAAACATAACTTATACTGGGTGATTTTTTATTCACGTTCCAAATTTCTCAGGGTGATAGTACCCATGAAATTGTAAAAAAAAAATCGGACTTCCCATACAAAATCAATAGTCAGCTGATCGATTTTGTATGGGAAGTCCGATTTTTTTTACTACGGTACTATCACCCTGAGAAATTTGGAACGTGAATAAAAAATCACCTAGTATATTTGTTTTATGAAAATAATGGTTATGCTTAATTTACAGAATATTTTTCAGTCCGTTATACGAACTCATTTATTTTAGACAATTATTTTAAGAAACACTGTAAAACATCGCGCGCTTTCGTTCGCCGATCAATTTCAATTATTCGTGCTTATTTCGTGCGTATTTTTTTTTTGATGCACACAAACAGACCATTGTGTTGTACTAGTGTGTGTCAATGCTGCTACGCCGTTCTAGCAATCGTTTAGATTTTGAGTTGCGCTAAATCGAATACGCGCCCTTAACCATTGTTATACAGTCTGTGAAATTTTCTGGTGTCTACCTATTACGATGCGTAAGATAGACCCCGCTGACAGATAGATGGACGTAGGTGGAAACTTAGCAATATAGACCATATTGCTAACGTTGGGCACTCTTCGGTTACGTCATCCTAACAACAACTCGTTGAGGGTCACTATACTGTCAGCTGACAGCGCGAGGCTAACTCAAAGCCGTACAGACCGATCGGTCAAAGGTTAAGCTACACTTGCCGCGGTCGGTCTGTGGGTGGGTGACCATCTCTTTTCATACAGAGTTCCCTCTGTACCTCGGAAAGTTGCTCCCGACTGTCCTACTTAGATCTTTGGTAGTCGTTAGGGGTCAGAAGCCAGAGTCTGTCCAGTCTTACCAAGGGGTATTGTGTTACCCAGTAATTGGGTTGTGGAGGTCCGATGGACAGTCGGTCCATGTAAAATATTGGTATTCAGCTACATCATGCTAGATTGGAAGCCGACCCCAACACAGTTGAGAAAAGGCTAGGCAGGATGATGATGCCTAATGCAAAGTCTTTTCACTGTCAAAAGCTATCCACACGTTGATTTTTTGTTCTGGTTCAAATGTTTCATATTTACATTTTCAGAGAGAAATTATGGGTCGCTCGGTTGGCGGGAGACAAGGCGTCGTGCTGAAATGAGACAGAGTGAAGATTCTAGTGAGAGAAGGTTTGTCAACTTAAATTAATGCTTACACTGGCATTTAGGTCGTTTTGCAAATGTGGTCCATTCAGTGTATCCGACATAAACTACCGTGAAATCCTCCAACTTTGGCCACATTTTGTAGAAAATTTGTTGCTACAATAAAAAAAAAAATAAGAAAACGTGTTGAATTCATGACGTGAACGCAAAGTAAACACCAATTCCTATAAGTTAAGCTTATAAAATCGTAAAGAAATAACTGACTAAGTATCTTAAAACTCACATGAAAGACTGGCCAAAGTTAGCTCCACTTCCTGTCAACATTATCCACTGCTTATATCGAATGAACTATCAGCCCTATTTGCATATCGTTATGAGCTATGGTAAAAATCTGGCCAAAGAAGGCAACGAAATAAAGTAAAACTACTTACCCAGGCTTCATTATAAGAGGATGTCAATCAAAACCTTAAAAAGAAGAAATTGGCACACACTTCAATGCTGTCTCTTTGACCACGGCTGACAGACAACTGAATGATGTAAGCAAGTAAACTGTCAATTATAGTGACCAGAAATATAATGTATTTTCTATCACTGTTCCAAAAAATGTGCCTATCTTACATCATTTTAGTGGTATGAGTTAATTTAGTTATTTTTTGGTTACGGCCAATGTCACCCCTAGAGTCCAAAGTTGGAGGATTTCACGGTACCTGTAGGTTAAAAAAATTACATTAATTACAAAAAAAAAAATGTTTCAAACGGTCCTAAGCCCGTGAAAGTATGTAGGAAGCGAATTAAGTAATAATAATATTATTATTATCATTTATTTATTTCATATACCATATTATATACCTATACATTTTTAAATATTCATAGAAAAATGAATTAAGCGGAAATTGCGAACTTATTTTCAGCACAAATAAGCAGTCATCTCATAATACTTTGTTCCTTTATTTATATTTATATATATTATATGTTTATATATATATATATATATTATATAGGAATGGTATATACCAAATATTAAATTATGTATGTGTAGTTTATATATTCGTAAGTTTATCACTTTTTAACTTTTTTAATATATTTTTTTCATATGCACCTGCTATGTAATCTCTTCACCACCCTTGGTTGACTTGACTGGTAGCGAATGCCTAAGGCATTAAGTCCGCCTTTGTACCTTTGTGCATGAAGAATAAATAAATAAATAAAAACATTTAAAAATATAAAAAATAGTAGCCCACCGGTATCGGGAATAGGGTCCAAGCTACCGGTGGTCAGGGCTCCTAAGAGAGGAATCTCCTGACTATACGCGCCGTATCCAGGAGTACCGCTTTCTGTATCAAGCCCTTGATCCAGCTGCCCAACGAGAGCCTCCTTAGATATTGGTCGAGGCTCTTGGAAATGAATCCATTGGCCGTAACGACTATCGGCACAATGACTGCTGTATTCACCTCGCGAGCCAAGTCAAGATACTTCATTTGTTTATCTTTCTCGGTTTTCACGAGGTTCTCGTCATGCGGAACCGCTTTATCAACAATCATTGCGCGATTTTTATTTTTATTTTTATCTAGTGATAGGCATACGTTTGACCTCTATCTCACCTGATGGGAAGCGATTATTATATTATTAAGTGGTTTTTAAATGTTTACAAACTGTTACATACTGAGAACATTAAGATTGCAATAGTAAGAAACACTTTTCTGGCTGAATGAACTCTGATAAAGATCGCAGATAAAGATCGCCGTTCCATTCCGTGCCGCCCTTGGAACGTAAGGCTCGGACCGCGCTCGTAATAAGGTGTTTCAAACTAAGTTACGCGTCATTCAAATTAATTTAGTTTTTTTTAATTATTAAAAACTTCAGTAATATCTTTTTTTTTTTAATTAATGGTTAGTAGTCATTGGATACAAAAGTGGGCTGCCGTTGTAAGACGATTTAAATGCCAGGGTGTATATTCAACATGAGCAGGCCACATCGCTCGAAGTACCGATAACCGATGGGGAAGAAAGGTTCTCGAGTGGCGACCAAGAACCGGAAGACGCAGCGTTGGTAGACCTCCCCATCATATGGACTGACGACGTCGTCAAGGTCGTGGGTAACCGGTGGATGCAAGCGGCAGGTTGCAAGAGTTGTGGCGTTCTATGGGGGAGACCTATGTTCAACAGTGGACGTCTTTCGGCAGATGATGATGATATTTATCATTATACTGCTATATTATTTTCCTTACGGACTTAGTGCCTATTACTATAGTATAAATATTAGTACTACCGTACAGTAGCGACACGCCCTGCCCCCCTCCGAAACACTGTTCCTCACCCCTTCCCGCGTCGAACGTGCTCTCGAAACTGCTTTTAGTTCTCGCGACACACGCACGTATTTGTACAGTCTGTTATTTTGGTAGTAGTGTAGGTAATTAAATCGTTTCGTTTGTATGGAGTGTCGTAGGTGTGCTATAACAATGTAGTATAGTCACGAGCATAAATATGTATATATTGAAAAATTCAAAAGCAATTTTCTCGTGAAATAACTATTTCAGCCTATAGTGAAATAGTTATTTCACGAGAAAATTGCTTTTGAATTTTTCAATCTGTATACATATTTATGCCCGTGACTGTACTATCGTGGACTTTCCCGCCTGCTCAGTTAGAAAAAAATTCCCTTGGCGCCTGCGAAGTCAACGGGGCGGGGTAGAGAGCGCTTCCATCTTTTGAGTGCAAGCAAAAATGAACTTAGTGGTGGCCAGGCGGGTGTGACCACGATAGTACATGGTGACCTCCACCTCGCAGGTACGGCTCTACGCTGGGCTGGTCGCGCCGCGCCCGCGCCGGTCGCTCGTCGTCCCGCGAGCGCGAGACCCGCGACCCGCGTGACCCGCGCGACCCGCGAGACCCGCGCGACAGTCGGCGGCGCGTGCGGCGCGAGGACGCGCGTCGTCCGCGCGACTATCGCTTCTCCAACGACTTCTCGCCACGGGACCGGGAACCTGCCTCGCCGTTTGATAATGACTTCCATGACACTCCTACGCCGACAACCAAGAAGAGGGCACCCTATGCCAGTTTGGAGGGTACCAGGTATGTGTTGTTTTTATTTAGTGAAACTGTGTTAGTTAGGTTCACATACAAATATCTATACTAATATTATAAAGCTGAAGAGTTTCTTTGTTTGTTTGGTTGAACGCGCTTATCTCAGGATCTACTGGACCGAATTGAAAAATTCTTTTTGTGTTGGATAGTCCATTTATCGAGGAAGGCTATAGGCCCATGCGAAGCCGGGTCGGGTCGCTAGTCTGTAATAAGAGGACCTACGAGTTAATGCGACTTAAACCTTATAGTTTGAAAACTAAAGGACCCCTAATTGGGCCCAAACTCACAAATCTCCTACTTAAGAGATCCCTTCCCTATCGGACTAACGTCAGCGCGAGAATGATTGTTTTTTTTTTGTTTTATCCAACGCAATGCTCGAAAACAAACGAGTGAGTGAGAACGCGATAACATCGCGCGAAAATTGGCTTGCGGAAATTTCACAAAACTGGTTTCAGGAAATACGTGTTTTTGGTAAAAATGTTTATTATATGGGCAAAGTTTCTATGAAGCTGTTTTTTTACTTTTTCAATGTATGACTGCATTATGAACGACCAAAGTTCAGATTAAAATTGTGCAAAAAAGCTGATTTTCAGACGTGTTTACTGAATTTGTATCTAATAAAAAACATTATTTTTTCGTTACAAATAAACCTAGATATTAACCACAAGATACCTGGGTGTTAAAAATATTTGAAAGAAAATTTATTATAATCACGTACGAGCGTTTGTATGGGAAATATGACGGGTTGGCCGCCTTTATTACAAATTTTGCAGCGAACGGAAGCGTTTTGACCGACCTCAAGTTATGGTATTTGCTGTTTCCACAAAGTAGCTGCGATAGTATATTTTTCATAAAAAATCGAATACTGAAAGTTGATATAAATTCCTACATTTCGTGACGCAGTTCGCATCGCCCTGCCAAGTCAACTGATGTGTTAAATGTCATAATCTGGTCGAGCAGATTGGTAACGTTAGTTGCTGCACTGCTTTCACTAAATATAGCAACAATTTATAATATTTTACAAATCTAAAATAATAATGTGATTTCAGTAAACAGGCGATAATAAAGGAATCGTTAGGGTGTTACCAGACCAATCGATCGACCGTCGATCGACGGTATCGATTGATGGTAGAATGGATGATTCGACGTCAATCCATAGTTTCTACCAGACCAATCGATCGATTGTCGATCGACGATCAATCGATGGTAGAATGGTGGATTAGTCGACGTCGATCGAGCTGCTTGATTATTATTATGATGCCATCGACCGGCAATCGATCGATTTGTTAGTCGATCAGCCAGAGCTACCACACCAATCGATCAACGTCGACCGTTGGTATCGATCGATGATCGATCGATTGGTGTAGTAACACCCTAACATAATACATCGGCCTTAATTTCAGATTCGCATTCGAACCAGAAGACCCTGCAGCATCCCCGATATCAGTTAGCAGCACGCGCGCTCGTGACAGCGAACAGAGCACAACTCGGTTCCGATTCGATTCGGACTCGATATCTCCTCGCTCCATGTTCGAGGATGACTTCGCGGCCGCCCCCCGCCCCCGCACCGCTTCCATTGTCGAAGAAGAAGAGGGAGACTTACCTCCCCTGCGACCACGCCCCCCTCCCACCACTACGAGAGACATACGGAAGTCGGACTCAATCAATATCTTCACTCGTGAATCGGATCCGTTTGAGGGCGATGCGTTCTTTGCGTGTACGGGTTCGGATCGCGCCGCAAGACGGGAGAATTGGCCCGGAGACTTTCAAGGGTTTGACAATGCGTGAGTTCGGGTAGCTGTCCTTGTGAGACTCGATTGTTTTTTTGGCGTAAAGGGTAGTGGAAACGGGGATGAATGTGAAAACTGATAAGGGATTTTTTTTACGCAGTTGATAAGATTTTTTGTTAGTGAAGTGGCAATGCAAGGAGAAGTAGGATTTCTGCAAATGCAGTCACACATTCCATTTGTCCCCCCCGTTTTCACTTTTTTGAACTCTATTTGCAATCAACCGTTCTTCTTTTCAGCTCGCTTTTAAAAGTTCCTAAAATAAATTATGTCTCATCGCGAGACTGAATTTTTCATGAATGTTTAATCTTCGTATTTTAAGAGTATGGTTTTGAGAGAAGTGGGATGAGTGATTGCATTGCCTATTTCAGTTAAACAATCAAAATACGCTTATAATAATAAAATAGCGCGTAATTTGAAGTATTAGAATACGGGAGAATGCAAATAGGTTTGTTGAATAGTTTCCGTAAAGGTCTTAAAAAGAAGGATTGATAATGAAATGAGTCTTGCCATAGAAATTAAGTATTTTTCCAAGGATCTCGTATACCCTGTGCGATGGACTCCCAGATATATGTTGTGTCTAAAATAATCTCACGAATCATTCTTAATTTGTAGGTCTTTTCCCATCACTACGCATCAATTTTCAGTACTGCATTTTTATAATATTCTTAAACTTTAATGTATGACTACAGATAATAGTCCACTTATTATAATGATGCGTAATGATGTAAAAAGTTCTTATGTTCGATATATTAGTTTTAAGATAACATGCCGCTAATGATTACCTAGCGTAATATACTTAGTATAATATAAATAACCACTGACCATTGTCGCCCTAGTATTATGTATATGTTAAGACATATGCAGGCTGGAGGTGACTCAAGTCTGTATATGTCTTTAGACACAACCTGTGATATATATAAGCAACGCCCTTTATGTTTTTTTTTACTTCTATGCTTCCCGATTTAGTATTTATTGGTTTTTACCTCGAATATCTAAGGGTCTAGCGTTTTATGGATTTACGTATAGTCGTTTAGGTAAATAAGTTTTTCATTACAATGCATTTTGGGTTTTTTTTCTATATTATGGAATCGGACTCTTTCTTTTTTCGTCTTTTATTTAAATGGACTGCCCACTTGTTGAACTCCAATGATTTCATACAGAATATGTTTTTTTTTCACCTATTGATTGATGATAGGAAGTAAGGCGTTGTCCTAGGTGAGCGACCGAACGCGACACGACGCGATGCGACGTAATGCGACCAATACTTCACGCGACGTGGGTCCTACGTTGTAGGTAGTCATTGTACTTATTTAGAAACAAATAAATTTCGAGAGTTTCATAATTTATATCCGAAACTAAATCCACGTTTATTTAAAGAGTATTGTGACTTACTACCAAGCACTTTCGATTATATTATTGCAGCTGTTAAACCTATTATTTAACTATCAATAACCAATTTTCAAAAGCCTATTTCTATTGAGAAGAGGTTGTTATTGACTCTACTAATTTAAGGTAAGAAAAAACACTGGTACTTATAATAGTAAATATTTAATTATTAATAAACTCTTACGTCGCGTCTCGTCGCGCAAAAATCAAATCCGCACGTGCCGCGTTTGGTCGCACATTGATTATGGCGACTACGTAGGCCACAAGTACAATCAACGACTATTTGACATTTACGCGTCACGTCGCATTGCCGCGTTTGTTGTTCACCTAGGACAACGGGTTACGAGAAAAATAAACAGTTTTTTTACTCAGTAAATTAAATTAATTTAAATCGCCTGTACATAAAATATGTGGTATTTATAGACCCTTTATTTAGAAGACTGCACATATTCGTAGGCGTAGTGTATTCAATAACTTATATATCTCATATTAATAATGGAACAATCATTCCATTTGATTTTATGACATTAAAAAGTTCACTCAATCAGTGACATAAAGTTCGTAGTTGCAACACAGACGGCAAAACCATTGGCGTGTTCGAGAGCTCCCACACGGGCTCATTTGCACTCTACGTCATTGATAATAAAGATCTTTACTAAATGCTTTCAGAAAATCCCCTGTTACTTTCTGCAGTAGGCAATCATATTTATTTTAAGCCTGTCATATATTTTGGACTGTAATGGCGGGTAAGTCTAATGTTAGTATGGAATAATTCTAGGTATGGAAAGGTATCACCAGTGAAAGTTTGGGCACAAATTTGTACAGTATTGGTATTGTAAATATTTTACTACTATGCAATCATGTGCCGTTGTGAAAAATGTAAATAATTAATATTTTGTAAATCAATTGACGACTGTACTTTGTACTGCAAATTTATTTTTAAGAATATTAGAAAAATATTGAAGATTTTTTTTCTATTGTCTTTGTTTACTTGCTATAATTTTGCCGATCGTACCTATTTAGTTATGTAACTTCGTAAGCTTCGTATTACGTCGCAAAGCTATCTATCAATCCCGCTCAAGTAAAAAAATTACCATTTGGCGTTTTATACTTTATTTGAAAGACTTTTTCGGTGCGTTTCCAATGATGTTACAAATAAGCTATAATGTTAGCGACGTGTTTTTTTAAAAAGACATGCTTGTTCATTTTATAACAATAATATTTTCAGGCAGGCGAAAATTTTGCACACCTTTTGATAAAAATAGGTAATATAAATTACGCGACTTTGTAAGCAACACATGTTTTTGTAACATGTTGCATTTGCAGTGTTACTGGCAACATACTAATGTCGAGGCGCAACTGTTGCGCAACGTTGTTTCCAAAAAATATGGTTTCATGCACATGTTGTACGTTTTAAAGTTGATACATTTTGTATTTTCTTTTTTTTTTTGTCTATCTCTTCTAATTTAATTAAAAAAACATCATACTTTTGTAACATTTTATTGTAGTTTTTTGTGATAGAAATACTCTGTATGTGAAATCGATCTTCTATATTAATAGGCATCTATCTATATGCTTCTAAGATATTATGAAATTTATGTTTAATGAATCATTACTGTGATAATTTTAATTTATTGTGATTTTTCCGGAAGTCTTTTTTACTTAATTATGTATGCACTTGTTTCTATGTTCAAACAGCATAAAGCAATTAAATAATATTTTAAATGAATATGTCTGTTTCTAACTTACCTATAAAAATTTTGACTTAAAATATTAAATACCTGTAGCATTAATTAATCATTCGGAAATGTTACAGTATAGCTAACCTCTTTGGTCAACTTGTAAGACTTACCAAGAGACAAAGTTATATTGTTTCAGTTGCGAACACGAGGAATGTAATGTTACGATAATTATAATTAATATACCTTCAAAGTAAATCTAACAACCCATAATCATTTTATAGCAATTCTAAAGAATGTATTCATGTAAACTAATGTTACCTAAACTAGTGATGACGTCGATTTTGTATTAATGTATTTTTTGTACATAATGTAGCTAGAGGAAATTAATTATGTGCAATTATTACCACCTCTATGGCGCAATACCAAAGGTATTTATGTTCTGTAACTGTTGTGTAAAATACCCGGAGTTATTAAAATTATAACGAAATGATCGAAAAGGAGAAATTGGTTTTATTTCCTCTATAAAAAGATCCTTTGCTGAGTCGTGCCGATAAATATGCCTCCAATATGGCGGGGTAACCAAAGATCTGGTGATCACCGTGGTCACTGGTATGGTATAAGACGAAAAGTTCTGCAGGAACAAGATTTGCGGCGTTACTTCCGGTAGATCGTCCGCGAACCGAACATTTAGTCAAGTTTAACAAAACGCTATACATTTTGTTAGGCCTACCACAGACGCCAGACTTGGTTCGATCGAGTTTGTGCCGCACAACAACTGCGTGACACGCAATATGGCGAAAAGGGAATAGAAGAACCGATCTGGCATATCGACCCGCCACACGGTGGGCTGAAAATCTAGCTTCATAGTCATTTCAAACTTTTTCTCTTTTATATATATTTTTTGATTGTGAAAGGCTTCTAACGCCTTCACTAATCATGAATATATAGAAGATATATCATTTCATAGGTAAATAAAATTATAGAAAAAAAAATTTGAAAATTTTGTATGGCGCCCAACTAATAAATGCAAATATCTTCAAAACCGCTTCCTTAACCGTTTTATCCTTACAGATGGGTATTCTACAATTTATTTGCAATTTTTTTGCGATTTAATAAAACGGTGACAACAGCGGTTTTTTTTTTTAAATACATATGTTATATAATAAAATGGTTGAACTAAAATTTGCCTTCAGGACTACAATGTTGAATTTGCAAAATGTTGAATTCGCAAAATGTTGAATTTGCAAAAAGTTGAATTTTCTGGACCCACAATGTCGAATTCCTAAAATATCGATTCGTATCAAATTATGAATCACTAGCTAGGTACTGCTCGCGACTTCGTTCCTGGCGTTATTTTTCCTTCGCGAGCTTACGCAAGGCTACCTCGCTGAGTTACACGAAAGTTAAGCACCCAAGAAAGCAGAGAGGACAAACATACAAACATACTTTTTATTATTATGGAAATTACTAGATAATAAGTTATGCGCTCCTAGTACATGGGTGTAAAAGAGCTTGGCGACTGAAGATATTTGGAAACTGGTGACAACTGAGTCATGATTCTTCCTGGTCATGATTCCAGGAGTCGTGTCATTCGTCAAAGGTTCTCTATGTATACTGATGAATTAATTCACCACTTTTTTCCTCTAAATTTTCAATTAATAATTATCTCTTCAGTTTCCAAGTGCTGATGAACGCATGAAGAGTTTCATGGATGAACGGAACTTTTTTGTTCCGATCGTACTTTTATGCTTACTTGAAGAGTCAACAATTTTCCCATTTTTCCACCTATTTTTCACCTATTTCCCATTGGTTTCTAAATAAACTTCAACTATTCCCGGCGACATGGATACTTATCTCTTTTGGTGACTGTACCTATCTATACTTACTTGTTTTTTACTCTACATCAGTATATCAGGAATTTGGGTCGATACATTATTTTACTTATTTATATGGTCGATAAGCAACAACCACCCCCGATTATAAGTATTGCTGCAGCCAGAATTCACGAGCGGCTTGGAGTTGTTCGGGACAAGGAGACGTTTTCAAGGTTGATATTAAACCTTCAGTAGGTAATTAAAGAGGAATGACAAGAAGAAGAAGGCATCAGCGTTCCCGCAGACCACTTTCTATCGGCTGATAGTTTGGTTGGGTTGTCGTTAAATGGGCCAACAAACAACCAGGTTGGTGTTGAATCAATTCAGTTTGAAGGCCATGAAACTTTTTATAGGCCGAGACCGAATCGTTATAACGTGCGCACTTTTATATCTCCTCATTGTGATTGAGAAACCGACCAAACTACTTAAAGGCTTATTACACTATACAATTTGTAGGAAATCAATTTAGGAAATCGGCAGGTCAGGTGTAATCCGATTTAGTGTAAATTGGAGGTCCCGACCGCTCTACTTTCTAAATTGTCTACGATTTAGGACAGTGTAATCACGGCGCTACGATTTAGAACGACTAGTTAGTTGGCGTCCGTGCTTTGAGCGAAGTGGACGAGTAAACTGGAAGAGTATTATTGTTCTGTGGGGATGACTATTTTGGACGAAGGCGTTGAAAGCATTACCTATTTTTTTTCTACCACATAACACAAAACTTAATAATAATTTGTCATGGTTTGTGTTAGGTGTTAGAAAGTCGAGATATCGACCAGGCCCAGATGTCATCACGCCACCCGCCAGATCTCGGGTGAAACGGGTGTGTAAGTTGGGGCCATTACCTAACTAATGGAATAAAAATTGACAACGGCAAAGTTTATTCTGAGGAAATGAAATAGATTTCTTTAAACATTTATATATTTATTTATTTATTTCTTAACATAGGTATTAAGACATAATTAAGATATGAAAACCAATTACACACAAACAATAATTATTATCTATAGTTCGTCGGTATCTCTTGGGCTGTGTAGATGGGTTTTATAAAAATGCAGCAGGTAGACGAGTCATACAGTATGGTGACGAGTAGACCAGAGTAGGTAGACGAATAGATTGGGCTAGATCAAGCCTAATCTTCTGTTGTTTTGGTAAATACGTCGCCATCGATCGAAAATTCGAAACGTGCTACCCAGTACGATCCTTCTTCACGAATGCGTCGTCTGTACGATTTAGAATCCAATTTAGTGTAGTGTGATCACTAGCTAACAACTTAGGTTCCTAAATTGATTTCCTACAAATTGTATAGTGTAGGTAATAAATACCTACTTTAGTTTTACTCTAATTGGGTCATTCCATAGTTTCGTGCAAAAAGCATTTCGGCTACCAACTCGTGAATTTATGATTTATTGATAATTATTTATATCGCTAAAATTAGTAAAATAGGAATTTTAAAGGGAGTATCGTTTATATTACAGTATTACTAAATAGATTTTTCTGCCAAGGTCCTTGCTTGGAAAAGGATGGCCTTTTCCAAGCAAGGACCTTGGCAGGCATGTTACTATTTACTTACGTGCATTTGAATGAACTGTTTTAATTAATACATAATATTAAAGTTGTACTTCTGAGCTATTGATTAAATAATTTCACAAACAATTCATGCAGTAATATCAGAAAAAAAGCTCATTTTCAAATTGTCACACAAAAAAATTCATCACCATCCGTGTTCAGATTTTTTAAAATTACGTAGGTCTGTATGATCGCGATCTCTAATTTGGCTTGTTTGCTATGCGCTTATAACCGTCAGTGGTCCGCGACATCGGAGCTGGAAGGACTTGCGCCCATCACTGTCGCATTTACATTCATTCTTCACAACGATTTCAGTGCTTCGTCTGCAAAGTGACTCATTACATTCCCTTGATTTAAAAAATAACTGCAGTAAGTAGATAATTTTAATTGCTTGATCTAATTAACCCTAGAACTAATTTTGACCTTCAATTAATATTAAACATGTACTGTAGTTGATAACAATTATATCCTAGAAAATGTTTGATTTCTTCATTCATCTCCACTTCATTACCGTCTTTTCCCTCCAATTTTATGAGGGATGGTAATGAACGGATTTTGGAAGGAAATGAATAATTTAAATCTTAATTAATTACGATTTTTATGTTTATGTTTACGATGTTTTGAGCCTATTATTGGCATATGTTCATGTTTTTGCATTTATTTTTTGAGTGAAGTTATACTCATTATATTTATTTTACATTTTTCAGAATCAACATGGGGAAACCTCGTTAACGTGAAAAATATGCACAAATAAAAGAAAATCCTGAGTTATATTCTGTACAAAAAGAAAAAGAAAGAAGCAGATACTTAGCGAGGAAAGAGAAGAAAAAGATATGCATCATTAAAAACATGACTCCTAGGTCACAACGAGAACAAAGAAGACGTTGGCGGAAAAAATCACTAAAATACATAGAAAGGAAAGCAGAAAAAAAGAAATTAGAGATGATATTGATGGAAAACTCACCGCCTCAGAGTTACTCGGGTGAATTTGAAAATCTAGAACCTTTGGTGCTTACTGAACCAGGTCAAAGTCAAAATATACCTGATCAATTATTTATTTCGAAGAACAAAATTAGGCGTTTACGTTATAATTACTTAAAAACAATAAAGAAACTAAAATATAGAATTAGTAATCTAGAAAGAGAAAAGGATGTTTTACGTAAACGAAGAAATGAAACACAAAAAGTGTGTGACTCTGTTGAAAAAAAAGATTTCTTTGTTTCAGATTTCTTTGTTTTTGTTTTGTTTTCAGATTTCTTTGTTTTGATAACTGTGACGAGGATGAGATTAATCTATCTGTTCTTCAATGTGACCAGAATGGAGTTACATGTGCCAATGACAATGAGTCTATATTAAGCATAGATACGTCCACTATTTTAAATAACATAGATGATTCAGATGTGTTAAAAAACTTACAACCACTAGCAGGTCCAATTGATTTATAGCTATCACCGCTGGTAAATGTAGCTGCATATACGACTGAGGTCAAATCGTCTAAAGTTAATGTTAATGTATTGATAATGTTTTTTGTAGCTGCGACTATTTAGATAAAGCTATTGTAAATTATCTCCCTTCAGATCACAGCGGTCAAACCATTGCTTTTGAGTCCAACACACCCTTGCAAAAAATACAGATACAGTCAAGACCAATAACATCTAGTAATTTAGATAAATTTAATAAGACTTTAATTAGTAAGTTACTCGTTCAGGAACTTAATATGAATAATGGTAATATTTTGTATAAAGATTTTTTTTCAGTTGTGCAAACAGAGTTTGATAATATTTTTAAGAAAAAAACGAAAACTATTTGCCCTAAGTTTTTATTTAGTGACTGGGCAACTAAAGGTATCAGGAAAAGTAGAGAAAGGCTTTTTGAGTTGTATGGCCTTAAGCCTTATATTAACACCGAAACATTTAATAAGTATGTTTCGACTTATTCTAAAACTTTTAAAATTGCTTGTAAAGCAGCTAAAGCCTTATACATTAGCAACAAAGTTAAATCAGCTGATGATAAAATTAAGACTGTTTGGAAAATAATTAATAATGAAACAAACAGGAACAAAAAACATAATACTGATTACACTCTGGAGACTTCCCGGGGTCTCTTAAGTACTAATAAAGAAGTTGCTCAGAAATTTGCAACATTCTTTACCGATATTCCTATTAAAACTACTGAAACTTTAGATTCTTCGCCCTCACTTGCGTTAAACTTACTAAGTTCGAATGTTTCAGCTTGTCCCACGGAATTTAAATTTAAACATATAAACCCTGCAATCGTTATTAAAGCTTTTAAACAACTCAAGATCAAGGGTACTGAAGATTTATGGGGGATGTCTACTAATGTTTGTAAATCAATTATTGAGACAGTGGCGCCCTATTTAGCTTTCATTTTTAATTTGTGTGTAGACCAAGGGGTTTTCCCGGATCTAATGAAGTTCAGCAAAGTTATACCACTTTTTAAATCCGGCGACTGCAAAGACTCTAATAATTACAGACCCGTTTCGGTTTTGCCGGTTTTTAGCAAAGTGTTTGAAAAAGTAATGCTTGATCAAATGCTCAGTCATTTTAACTGTCACAAAATTTTACATGATCAACAGTATGGTTTCACCAAAGGACGTTGCACTACTGACGCCGGTGTCACCTTAATCAAGCATATATTTAAGGCTTGGGAGGATTCTCAAGATGCTATTGGTATCTTTTGCGACCTCTCCAAAGCATTTGATTGCGTGAATCACGAAACACTACTCTTAAAGCTTGAGCATTACGGACTGGGTGAACTAGCGCTTAGCTTAGTAAAATCATATTTGACTGATAGACTGCAACAAGTTCAAGTAAACGGTGTAAATTCATCGGGCTTAAAAGTAAAAATGGGGGTACCGCAGGGCTCAATATTGGGTTCGTTCCTCTTTTTAGTTTATATAAACGATTTACCTTATTTACTGAAAAATCAACCACAAATGGTGTTATTTGCTGATGATACTTCCTTGATATTTAGAGTTAATATACGGGTACAGCACCATGACGACGTAAATGACGCTATGCTTAAGGTTCATAATTGGTTTACTGTAAATAATTTAGTATTAAATGAGAAGAAAACTAAATGCATAAGATTCGCTTTACCGAATGTTAAAAGTAGTGAATGTAACGTTGTATTGAATAAGGATATACTTGAATTCGTCGAAAAGACTGTTTTCCTAGGGATTACGCTTGACTCAAAGCTGCAATGGGGTCCTCACTTAACATCTCTTGCAGGGCGGTTGAGTTCGGCCGCTTACGCTGTCAGAAAAATCCGGCATTTGACAGACGTGGATACCGCTAGGCTAGTATATTTTAGTTATTTTCATAGCATCATGTCCTACGGTATCTTGCTTTGGGGGCGGGCTGCAGATATTGATTCTATTTTTATTCTGCAAAAGCGGGCTGTCAGAGCCATATATAATCTCAGCAGTCGCGAGTCTCTAAGAGAATTGTTTAAACAGATTAACATCTTGACGGTACCTTGTCAATACATATTCGAAAACATTATGAATGTTCGAAAAAACCTTCATCTTTTTAATAAAGTAAGTGACAGACATAATGTTTATACTAGAAATAGGAACAAATTAGATCAGCCAAGATTCAGATTGTCAAAAGTTCATACTTCTTTTATGGGGTACTGTGTAAAATTTTATAATAAAATACCTCTTGATATTCTACAACTAAATGAAAGACAATTTAAAACATGTATTAAACGCACACTGTGTAGACAAGCATATTATAAATTAGAAGACTACATCAATGATAAAAATGCTTGGCTAAATGCTGGTCCTGCTCCACAGGCAGTTTAGGGAATTTCCTAATTGGAGGAATGTTGTTTCCTACCCCTTTTTTTTTAAATTGACATGACTAACGAGTATCGTTATTATTATACACAAATATATATTTTAATTATTTTTTCGACATTTATTCATTTTAGAAACATTGGAAACCTTAGTTTTGTATAATTTAGCAGCATTATTTCAATTTTGTAAATGTGAGTACCATGGAGCCATATTTTAAGTAAATTATTATGTGTTTGACTTAAATGAGCATGGCGGTTGAGAGAATTGTCATGCTCACTCAAATGTCTCGCTGGTGGTGGCGCGTGTGTTGGGTCATTCGGCTCCCTCTAAAATGGTTGAGCTGAATGGTGCTGATTCACGCGTCATGTTCGTGAACGGGCGCTGTCAGTAGAGATTGGTCAACTCTTAACTGCCATGGTTTTTATCTTGATTATTTTTTATGCTTTGTATTTCTAGATTACCTTCATTGTTTTCACATATAGAAGCAACAAGAATAATGTAAGCAGTATTTTGTAAAAACCTGATTTTAAAAGAGTGTCCGTGGAGTTTCTTGCTCGTTCTTCTCCATAGAGACCTACCTACGTTTTGGAACGAGCAACTAGCTTCAACTTTCTGACTAACTAACCGACTCCTTGACAATTCAAAAGTGCCTGTAAATGGTTTAATTGAAATAAATGCTTTGACTTTGACTTTGTTAAGATTTTATCTGACGTAAAATTAACTTGGGAAAATCGTAAATTTTATAGGAAACTAAAGCAAAATCTGGTTCCAAAAAGTTTGGTTCCTGCATTAAACTCTGAACATCAACGGTAATACGAATCATTTATTAATTTGAATAAGACTGGTAAATTAAACAAAGATGAGAATAAATACTATGAGGAATCAGATGACAGTGATGATTATAATATTTTTTTAAGAAACGCTTATGAGTCCTGGTTTTATTTAGATTGTTACCTGATGATAGTAAACTTCTCAAGTTTAAATTTATATTATTTTGATAATTCTGTGGCCCAAAGGGATCTATGTTATTATGTTATATAATTTAATGGGAATTATACCCCTTTTCCCTAGGGCCATAATTTTACTAACATTTATTTAGAAAATTATTAAAATTAGAAGTCTGTACCTTCTTGGTTAATATTATTAATCGTAGATTTTGACTTTTAGAAGAGTTTTAGTTTGATGATTGTTTTGTTAGTTTTTTAGATAAATTTTTAATCGTGTTGTTTTTTTAGATTTTAATGATTCTCAAGTAAAGTGATCATTGTGATTTTGCATTTAAGTCAAAAAAAATATAATAATAATAATATGTGGGGACATTTTCACACACGGCCATCTGACCCCAAATTAGGGAGACCCTGTAATATGGGTGTCAGACAGCTGATATACATACACAAATACATTTTTTTTTTGTAAATACATACATATATAGATAAACAACACCCAGACACAAGGCAAACACAAATGCTCATCACACAAATGTTTACCCTGGGCGGGAATCGAACCCGCAACACGCTGCGCAGCAGTCGATCGCTCAGCCACTGCGCCAACCGTGTCGTCATATAGTTCCTATTATATCTTATTTATTGTAAACACCGGTGACTTTTAGTAAACACAAATGATTAAAACTACACTTAGTCATTTGGTTTTATCATGACTGTTTTTTTTTTTAATTGTATTTAACCTATAGTTTTTTAATATTGATTGAACGGAAACCAAAGTTTGAATAGAAATAAATGTTGATTATTAATATTATATTGGTTTTATTCGCATTCAAATCTATTTTCACAGTTATTTTGCAGTAGATATTTCATTACCATCCGCTTTAAAAATTACCATCGCCGCTCAATTCATTACGTTCCTTCCTCTTTTCATTACCATCCAATCATGAAATTTCAGTTATCATTGTCTCCGTAACTGAACAAGATAAAATTAAATTAAAAATTTAAAAAAACCCCCAACGCAAAACATAAAAGCGATTATGTAAAAAGTCAAAAATAATACCTTTTGTTGAGCCATCAAATGTTTGTTCGTTGAAATGGCGCTATAATGTCGCGGCGGGTACCGCTTAAGTAAGTCAGTCCCTTGATTTCATTCACTGTCTATTAATTTACCAGCATTTCCGACCAATTTGCTTCGATATTATCAAATTTTTGTTGCTAACCTAGTTGTTAATCTTGTTGCAAATCTAGTTACCAACAGTTCGCTATTTTAGCTATTAAGTTATTGCTTTAAACTTAGCGGTACCCCGCCGCGACATTATAGCGCCATTTCAACGAACAAACATTTGATGGCTCAACAAAAGGTATTATTTTTGACTTTTTACATAATCGCTTTTATGTTTTGCGTTGGGGGTTTTTTTTAATTTTTAATTTAATTTTTATTTTAAATTTTTTAAACGTAATTTAGTTTGGTTTTGTATAAGAGTTTACAAAAATAATTTACAAATGTTTAGTTTTCATTTCGTTACCCATTCCTCATTCCCTTGCAATATAGTATACATTATTCTACTAGTCAAGGCCTTTCATTTGATACCCATATATTGAGGGAGTTGTGAAAAAAGAATGTAATTCCCTACCACAGCTAACAAAAGAGCTGATAACTTTAAAACTGCTGAACCGATTTTGATGAAACATGTCTAAGAACCATCGCTTGAGAATCTGCTTTCAAATAAAAAAAACCGCATTCAAATCGGTTCACCCGTTAAAGAGCTACAGTGCCACAGACAGACACAGACACACAGACACACAGACCCACAGACACACAGACACGTCAAACTTATAACACCCCTCTTTTTCGTCGGGGGTTAAAAAGAGTGCCTTCGAGTTTTTATAAATCTGTTTACGACAAGAATTCGATATTTGACAAAAAAAATGCGGAATATTTAAAAAGTTTTTGATTCTTCAAAGCGGTGTTTTTTACACGAAACGGTGGAACGACCCAATTGCAAATTACATATCAGTAGGGTTGCAACGACATATCGCGTTACCGATAATATTATATCGATATGTCAAAATCATTGATATCGATAATATCGATATGTCAAAATCATTGATATCGATAATATCGATATCGCGAAAACTTGAAACATAATTTGTTAAAATCATTGAAATTTTTATTGAAGCATATTTTACATCTATTTATTTTACCTGCTATTATTATTACTGTCTAAATTTAATCAAATATAAATAATTATTGCATCAAAACTGTAAATCAAAAGCAATTTTACAATCAAAGTTATTTATTTATTTACGTCGCTTGTCGAGGTGCGAGACTAAGCGGACGTGTTTTTGTATTCATTCCGTGTGATGAAATGAACAATTACAACAAATTAAAATAATTATTTGCGCCGTCAGCATAAAAGTAAAGTGTGTCGTGTGTGACTTGTAGTTTTTTCAAGTTTGTTTTTACAAGATGCTTCATACAATCAATTAATAAAGTGTTTCGGGTAATATGTCTAACCAAAGATCGAGCCCGTTTGGTCGTAGCCAATTACTACGGCGTAGTCCCCCACCAACGCCTACTGCACCGTTACCCCCGAGCTACCCAATTCCACCAGTACCCGAAGTCAATGAATTGCCGTCTGAAGTTATCAGTACACCGGAGATCCAGAAATGGTTATTATCTAATGATGCCATTGTGAACGAAGTTTGCACTATTGTTGGTGAGGGAAAAATGAACTCTGACCAGAAGCTTCGTGTGACCAATCTTTGCCGGAAGGTCTCAAGTGGAACTTCTCAGATGGCCGTTTTAAATCAATCATTAAAGCAGAAGACAATTCAAGCCCATACCACAATCCAGCACCTACAGGAACACCAGAACGTTGTGAACTCTCTCCAGCAGTTCAAAGAGGTTGCAGAAACTATGCTGAATTCACCAAACAATAATTCTTATGCTAGTATGGTGAAGAAAGGTGCCGATAACTTCGTCCGTCCTGCCAATTTGAGCTCAGTCGCCATCTATCCCAGCGATAAAACCCAAACAAGTGACGACACAAAGTCACTTGTTCAAAAGATAATATCCCCCGAGCAACTTAAGCTCCATGCCCGTGGCCTAAGAAAAGTGAAAAATGGGGGCGTTCTGATTATAACTGAGAACAAAGGCGACATTGATAAACTGAAGAATTCGGAAAAACTAGTTTCATCGGGCCTTACAATAGAAGAACCTTCTAAACGCCGCCCAAGGGTCGCTGTCATTGGTGTTCCCGTTGCCCTTACCGAGAAGGAGGTATTTGAATGTATTTACGAGCAGAACCTATCAGACAAGAATATAACTCGTGAGTATTTCCTTGAGAGCATCAAATTGAGTCACAAATCGGGACCTTCCTACCTGCAATTATATCCTGGAACTACCTGCTAGCATAAGGAAAATAGTCATAAATCAAGGCCGACTTTTTATAAATTGGACATCATGCCCTGTGAGAGATTTCACAATAGTCACCAGGTGCTTCAATTGCCAGCAGTTCGGACATGCAGCCAAGTTTTGCCGGGAAACAAGTCCGACTTGCAATCACTGTGGTGAGACTGGACACTCCTTCAAGGAATGCAGCAACAGATCTTCTCCCACTCAAGTTCGGGCGGGTCACTACCTAACATTGTAATTCCGATCCATCCTAACTTGCATCAGCATAAATATTTTAGTTTTAGTTTTATTTTTAGTCTATATATTTGTATGGGAAATATTTCTTCTGCTGACTATTGTACAATATTTTGTAAACTTTATTTAATAAATAAATTATTATTATTATTATATTATTATTTTGTTACAAAGATAAATGAAAAAAGTTTGCACACAGTGAAGATGAAAAATATTTATGTGATTATCATCTTCGCTGTGTGCTTGCTGTTGTTTTTTTCATCTATCTTTGTAACAAAATAAATAACTTTGATTGTAAATTGCTTTTGATTTCCCTAATTTTTACAGAGCTATAAAAATAGTGAAAATATCGATAATATCGATAATTATCGCGTTGGCATGGCCGATATATCGGATATCGATATTTACTTGCCTTCGATTTAAATATCGTTATTTATATCGATATTTCAAAAGACTGCATCCCTACATATCAGCCTATAGAAAGTCTATGGTCTGCGGGGGTTCAGTGATCTACATCTACATTATACCCTCGTTGATAAACATACTCCGTGGTTTTCCTGCACTATTTTATAGTCGACAATCAGAATTGATTTCCTACAAATTGTGTTAATTACAAATTACAAATAGTGTAATAAGTACTTAAAAAGTACTTATTACACTACTTAAGTGCTTAGTGCTAGTGCTTAGCTAGCACTAAGCACTAGCACTAAGCACTTAAGTAGCTAGCGTGCTAGTTAAGTACTTAGTGTTATAAGTACTTAAAAAGTACTTATAACACTATACAATTTGTAGGAAATCAATTTAGGAACCTAAGTTGTTAGCTAGTGATCACACTACACTAAATTGGATTCTTATTCTTTATTCTTTATTCTGCCGGCTTGTACACGGACGGAACACGGAGCGTGTGGTTGGTGAAACTGTACCACGCGCCAACCCCACAGCGCGGCTTGCGCACTTTTCGACTTGCTTGAAATTTTGCCTGCGCAAGCCCGGCCTGCGGGTACTTGCCTGTGCTTGTGGTTGGGCGTACAGTGTTCAAGCCACAGTCGAGGTAGAGGCTCGCGCTTGTTGAAAATAATCCATACTATAGGTATATATTCTAAACTATGTTTATTATTTATTTATTTATTTTAAATGTGAAAGTAACTCTGTCTGTCACGATGAAACGGCTGAACTGATTTTGATGAAATTTGGTATGAAAATAGCTTGAACCCTGGCGTTATCCTGAAGGAGCAATGGGCTAGAGCAATTGACCAATCTCGGTTGTTTAATGGTGAGCTTTTCCATCATTGTATGCAACTGTTGACAATACATGTCTGCAGTAATCGTTTGGCCTGATCTCATGAAGCTGTAGTGGATGACACCAGCACAGGACCACCAAACACTAACTAGAATCTTCTTTTTGGTCAGTTTTCGCTTGGGGCAAGGTTTTGCCGGTTTTCCAGGGTTAAGCCATTGTGATGATCGCTTGCGATTATCGTACACGATCCACTTCTCATCACAAGTGACAATACGATTAAAAATTCCCTGATTATTGTGACGATTGAGCAAGGAAGCGCAGCAACCGACGCGTGTTTGTTGGTGTGTTTCAGTCAATTCGTACGGTACCCACTTTTCGAGCTTTTTTACTTTTCCAATTTGACGCAAATGGATAGTGATTGTTTTGTCACTTACTCCTGGCTGCTGCTAATTCAGAAGTGGTTTGAGATGGATCCGCTTCAACTATCGCCTTTAATTCTTCATTATTCACTTGAGTATCCGGTCGTCCACGAGGCTCATTTTGTAAATCAAAATTTCCAGAACGGAAACGTTGAAACCAAAAACGCACCGTTCGTTCGTTAGCGGTGCTTGGCCCGTACACGTCGATTGTTCTGTGTCGTTAATCCTTCGAGCCGTTTCTGCTGCACTGGTGCCACGGTAGAACTCATATTCGTAAATATCGCGAATTTTTAATTTCTCCATTGTTGTTGCAATAGCAATTTTCAAGCCCAAACAAATGACGATAAAACAAATGAAACACGAATTTTAAAACAATATTCTTTAGTCTTTATTTTGAAATAATTTTGAATTTGGAATTCCTAATCAAACACAAAATATTTGATTTCAAAGTTGCCAGTATTAAGTATCGGCAATTTCATATGTAAGGACCTAATATTTATTATGTAAAGAGGTTTATTTATTCATCAATAATGGTAAATTAAGGTACCTAATTACAAAATATGGAATTCACGATCGCCCCGTACCATTACGCGGCAACGCAATGGGGCGACGCGACAAAGTTAGTGCGTATGGTACCTACTACTTTTCAATTCCAAGAATGAATAGAACGTGAAAGAAAGGGACATAAGTACATAACAAAGACAATAAAGAGAGAGAGCAATATTAATAGCTGGTAATGTTGGTATGTTATTATTACGGAAGTTTTAATTGTATTATTATAAAACGACGAAAACTTGGAAAATAAATGAATCATCGAGATTAAAACTAATAAATAAAACTTAAAACAAAATAAATCGCAATATTGTGTGTTTGTGTCAACAACAGTACCTACAGCGCTGCAGTTCTTAGATTTTGAGCGCCCTGGCTAAAGAGTCGGCGGTTAGCCCCTGTAAGTGCGGGGTGAGGGTGCGGTATCTGATATAGCGCGGGGAAGGGAGTGTCCCTTCTGTACGTAGTACTATTAAGTATTCTGTGCCCTGGGGAAGGACATAGGGGACATACTCTTTAATTCACGATTTCGCCTGCATCCGTGATAACAGATATTCACGCGGATGAAGTCGCGGGCAGAAGCTAGTATAATAATTATAACCATGAAAATCTCTTAAATCCTTAGTCCTTACGTAGATTTATATGTGTATGATTTTTCTCTATTCAAAAGCCATTTTTTTCCACTTTGATTGCTTACGTTTTAACTTTTGCATTGTCTTGAAACAATAAACTTGAAAAATAATAGCATAAGAAATGTTTCTTCATTGGGATTTGGGAAACATTGTTTCCACGCCAAGAATTTCGACAAGAATGTGGCTTGAGCGTACTTAACTGTGCCGTGTGGTAAGACACGAACTGTTCAGTTTTTTCGTGCGAGAAGCCTGCGCAGGCCAATCTGTGGTGAAGCTTGTGCGTGTGGTAAGCGCTTTAGAGACTAGCTGATGGTGCCAGTTTTAGAAAATCTACCAAAAAAAACATAGAATTCATTTTGTTTCTTTTTATTTATTTTATGTCTGGCAACTGTAACCCTTGCGTCATTGTTGAACAATAATTTCAATTTTTTATCTGTTCATCTGTGAGTGTGTCTGTGTTAGTGTTTGTCATTGTCAAAATTTTTGTCAAGACAAATGAATCAACAGCTGTTTTACATTTTTATATTATAAAATTAATTAAAACTGGGTAACAAACAGGTAGTTTTGTGTTACTTATTCAGGTCATGGTAGATTTTATTAGAATTAGTGTTGTATTTGAACATGAAACAAAGGTAAGTGTAGCAAGAGATGAGCCAGTGTAGTCGTGTTACAATGTTGTTTACGTGTAACTGATCAAGGCGTTTGTTTGTGAAGGGCTCGGCCAATGCAAGGCGGAGATGATATGGTGGCTTACGCCATGGGGAAGAAATCTAACGACCTTGATGACCACACTGAAATACAACTGCATAGAATAAAACCCCCGGATCATTTTATAGAAGCGCAAGTTCAGGAAGGAGACTCTTTACAAGCTATTGCGTTGCGATTTTATTGTTCTGTAAGTTAAATTTAATTTGTTATAAAAAAAAAACATAAAATAAAAAAAAACCGCTATCTCGTAAATATATTTATACACATCCGTTACAAATTGACATAGGATGTAAACGTTTCAAATTGAATTATCAGCAACATCGGATCAAGTCAGAAACAAACTTTTTGTTATCATTGTTATCTTATATCTATCTAATACATTGTGTTTTTACATTTCAGATATCAGAGCTAAAAAGGATCAACCATATACATAAAGATAATGAAATATTTGCAAGACGAACTATAAAAGTGCCTGTTACACCATACTCTGTGCTGACAGAACTAATACCAACGCAGAACCCGGAGCCTGTGCCTTCAACCTCAAACAATACATCTCATGCAGTCATACAAGAATTGTTAAATACTAATCATTTCAATGGACTTATAAACCAAAATAATGTATCAATAAATGCACCTCATAAGGAAACTGTGCAGTGCTCTATAGATTGTAATTCAGTTGTTATGAACAGCACACTAGCGCCATCTGTTACCCCATATACGGACTCCGAGCAGAATGAACAAGCCACAGAAGATACTCAACTCTTGCCAAGTAACAAAGAGAAGATATCTGTTGAATCAGTTGTAGTTAAGGAACTGACTTCACATGGGGCAGACTTTGGGCTGAAATGGTTCCATTTAGTGTGCTGTATGCTCATTCTAGGTGTTGTGATACCTCTTGTGTATGTTTTGTTTTATTTAGACAAACATGAACATTCCGAAATTTCAGATCACCCACCATTACACTCAAACCAATGACTGATTGATATAACATGATCTGATGGAAAAGCTTTAAGTTGTAATGGTATTCATTATAAATCATTTTTATAAATCACTGTAGGGAATACAATGTGATTCTTTTAATAAAATGTATAATTGTAAGTACCTACTATATAGTACCCCTTTTATTTAAACATACAATATTAGCCTTTTGACCGCCACAGTCATGTATAGATGACAAACCAAAATGTGCCCAGCAAGCCATGGTCACGACTGTATGACAGACTTCTATACGTAATTCGTAGCTTGGCGTCGAGTAGGGAATGCAATCCGGACTATCTGTAATCCGAAAAATACGAATATCTGCACATTTTTACTCAACTTCCAAATCCGGATTTGAAAATCGAATCCGGATTTTCTGATTAATAAGAATGAATAATAATGCTATGGTGTACTCTATTTGTATGGCCAGTGGTGTGGTGGACCACACAAGTCGGAGCTGGTCAGTATGGGCGTTCAATCATATGATTTAATTTTCCTGTGTTATTATTTTAACCTATTTACACGAATGTAGGAAAATGGCTAATTTGTTTATTTTTATGAAAAATCCGTTAAATCCGGATTGGACCAAAAACCCGGATTTTAAAACAGAATGGATTTGTATTGACCACACGGTTGGCGCAGTGGCTGAGCGATCGACTGCTGCACACGCACAGCGTGTTGCGGGTTCGATTCCCGCCAAGGGTAAACATTTGTGTGATGAGCACTTGTGTTTGTCGTGTGTCTGGGTGTTGTGTATCTTAAATGTATGTATTTAAAATGTGTTTGTTGTGTCAGCTGTCTGACACCCATAGTACCTGTACAGGGTCTCCCTAGATTGGTCAGATGGCCAAGTCCCACATATTATTAATATTATTTGTTACTTAATCTCTCTCCTTTTCATGAGGAGAGTTTTCCCTAGCGCCGAGGATACGGTTTTGCTTTTTGACGTGGCGGTCAAAAGGTTAAACTTACGATCCCACTCACGAGTCAATCTTATAACAGCGGACCATCTGCGAAATCCAATAAGCATAGGCTTATTGGTATGTATGTAGGCAGGATGTGAAAGTGTACCACATAACATGACCTAGCTATTTAAAAGAAGGTATACCTACATATTAATACAAAATAACAATAGTACCTACATCGGTAGATCGCTTTCAGCGATAAGACCGCCCATTATAACACCTTTGTAACTCCTAAGTTATAATAAACTAACAAAATTAACTCCCTTTTAAATATATATCCCAAAACTCTTAGGGTAAGTATGTAAAGGGATGATCAAAACTTATTAAACTTAAACTACATAGCCACCGAATCTCTCATAACCATTGTTAAGTAAGCAGTACCTACACCACACCAACATTTAAACACGCACACGTACCTACACATACACAGTCACTCACCCTCCAACACACCCCCACACAAACACACACACATACAAACATGATCCCCGTCCACCCCTTATGCGTTTATACAAAGATTTCATATCTTTCCGTAGGAGAGTGACCTAGAGTCCTGAAACAGGGTTTCCCGAGTTTAGGCTCCCGTCCGCCCATGAATCGTCGGCACATAAAATTGTTTCTTACATTTGTGGTGGAAAATAAAGGTATTTTTATTTTTTTATCGATAATGGGAGTCTATTATTGTCCCACTGCAGGGCAAAGATCTCTACTCTTACTCTCTAAGTCCAAGTTTCCTCACGATATTTTCCTTTCACCGATGTCGAGGATGTCCAAGACTCCAAGATAAACTTAAAAAGTACATATGAATTTGAAATCATATTAATAGGGTATTACACCCATTTTTGGAAAGTGTCTCAATGAAATTCTGTAGTGCTAATATGCTACCAAAAAAAACACAAATTTTTTATTCAATCGATAAGTGCCAAAAAAATGCATCTAAATTTTAAATTTTCAAATTTCGCGCGTAATTTGACGAAAACGCCTCTTACTGGACGCCATATTGCTCAGCGTAAATGACGTCAGTTCGTTTTGTATCAAATGAGCTCATATTAAATATGATAATCGTACATCATTTAAAAATAATAGGGTATTTTACTCTATACGAGAAAAAATCTATAAATATGTTATTGAGACAGTTTAGGCATAAAGCAGTCGGAAAATGTAAGTTTTAGTTCATAAAATAACAAAACAAATTTTTAAATTCAATTCAAAGTTTTCAGTATTTTTAATCTGTTATAAAACACCGTGAAATAGTAGCGGCCATGTTATTACGCCGTACGGCTGTGTAAACAAAAAATTGTCAACTGTCAGTCAACCGATTGGCGTATTATAGGCTTTGTATTTTTATTATTTTCGTAACCAACGTAATTTTTTCATTATTACACCTATTACAAAATATACTTTTAATTATTTTTAAATGATATACAATTATCATAGATAATATGAGCTCATTTGAGACTAAACGAATTGACGTTATTTACGCTGAGCAATAAGGCGTCTAGTAAGAGGCGTTGTCGTCAAACAACGCGCGAAATTTAAAAACTTAAAATTTAGATGCATTTTTATGGCACTTATCGATTGAATAAAATTTTTGCGTTTTTTTTTGGTGGCATATTAGCACTACAGAATTACATTGAGACACTTTTCAAAAATGGGTATAATACCCTATTAAAAGCATATTTTGTAATAGGTGTAATAATGAAAATATTACGTTGGTTACGAAAATAATAAAAGTGCAAAGCCTATATTACGCCAATCGGTTGACTGACAGTTGTCAATTTTTTGTTTACACAGCCGTACGACGTAATAACATGGCCGCTATTATTTCACGGTGTTTTATAACAGATTAAAAATACTGAAAACTTTGAATTGAATTTAAAAATTTGTTTTGTTATTTTATGAACTAAAACTTACATATTCCGACTGCTTTATGCCTAAACTATCACAATAACATATTTATACATTTTTTCTCGTATAGAGTAAAATACCCTATTGAGTAGGTAGGTACTTGCTTGTGCCCGGTTGCAACCCACAACTTCGTGCATGAGAGGTGGGAGCCTTAACCACTGGACCGTCACGACAGGATAAGAATATTTTTTTATTTGTTTGTCGTACAATAGGAATACTCTATTCTATACTAGGTATTCCTGTGTATCTAAAAGTTTTTAATATTCATAATAATATTATTAACATCTACACACCAGCTACGTCAATACAGAATAAAAATAAATTACACACAAGTAATAAAACTGTTACGCTAGGTTTACATAATTATGGACATAACATAGGTACCTATGTAACAAGAGTTATAGTTACCAAAGTTATAACGTTAGTACCTTCTTTTTAATTTTAATATTCGGTATATGCCACGATAGAATTACAGGTCATAGAAATAAGAATACATTTCGTGAATTAAAAAAACACTAAACATTAACATTTTAGGTAGGGTTGTAATCTTCTCTGTAATAGGGCAGCTTAGGGCAGCTAATTTACAGGGCAGGACAAGTCAAAATACGTTCGAGACTAAACATAATTGTAGCACACTCTCACAACGGGCAAAGAGGAGTAAAATATGTTTGTTTGATTTAGGAATATGGTTAACTTTTTAAAATACCGTACCTAAACACTGGAGCAGGATACATTTGTGGCCATCAGTTACTTTTTTTTAATTTGTAGATGTTACTCATTAGTGATAGAACAATATTGACTCTTTACTGACAAATTAGTTGCCTGTTTAATAATAAATCATCTGTCAATAATCTATACATCTATACTAATATTATAAAGCTGAAGAGTTTGTTTGTTTGTTTGGTTGAATGCGCTAATCTCAGGATCTACTGGTTCGAAATGAAAAAATATTTTTGTATTGGATAGTCCATTTACCGAGGAAGGCTATTATAGCCATGCAAAGCCGGGCCGGGTCGCTAGTCTCTATATATATAAAAGAAAGTCGTTAGTTGCACTATTTATAACTCAAGAACGGCTGAACCGATTTGGCTGAAAATTGGCGGGGAGGTAGCTTAGAACTAGGAGAAGGACAGGATACTTTTTTGTGTCGTAGGTGTAGGGTAGGCAAAGATAAATAAAATAAATAAATAAATAAATATCTTGGGACAACTCACACACGGTCATCTGGTCCCAAGCTAAGCAGAGCTTGTGTTATGGTAACCAGACAACTGATATACATACTTATATAATTTATAAATACATACATATTATAGATAAACACCCAGACACAGAACAGATAGTCTTTAAGGGTAGGTAGATAGGGACAGGACGTCTATGTAATAAATCAGTTACCTGTTTATTGATAGATCAGTCTGTTGTAGATTTATGGGTAGTTTATTTAGACTGGTTTTTGACAAAATATTCTAGTAGATGGATCATGTGTGTATTATAGACTGGTTGCTATAATCCTAAAAACTAAACTAAACTACTAAACTAAACTTAAAACCTATATAACTGAGGATAGGATTTCTATTTTCAGTGATCAAGGTCGTACGCTTGATTATATTGTTTTCTTAGAGACTCTGTACCTATCTTACCTTGACTGTCGTAAAAAAAACTAAATTGTAGGCACGAAGTAACTATAACAGGGCATAGGTACCTACTTCATGCGGCTCAAATGGGACACTTATTAATGTACTCTGTGTGGGACACTATCTATGATTTGATTGTTTGATGATTGATCGTCTATGATTTGATGACGCCCAGAAAAGTTATCTATTTATGCAGGTCAGCCGTCTACGTGTCAAGTGTCAATAGATCAGACTTTATGATAGAGAAAGGAAAAGGTGGAATAAAAGTGATGGTGTCACAAAATAAACTATTTATTTTCCATTTCTATTTGCTATCACTTAAAAATACATCGATGTAACAAATAAATCGGTAAATCCAATGACACAATCTTGGTTAAAACTCTTTAACAATTATTATTAATAATAATCATAAATGCATTCTTAAATAGCTAAAACCCAACCAGTGAAATAATTTATTTATATTACACTCTTATTGCAATCGTGTATGTCGCAAAAAATTTAAGACAAAAAAATAGTCCTATTATTTAAATAAAATAAAACAAGCTCAAATTCATTGAGACACAATGAGGTACATTAAAATGACAAGTGCGTCTAATCTATAGTGTATTTATTTACCTGGTAAGGCTTAGTCACTATGTACAAATATATGATAATAAGGTGAGCCTCGCAGAATCTATACTGTATAAAATTAATGACGTGATTTGAGGTGACTAAAGTAAAGCTTTTCATTATGTTATCAACACACTTCGGTATTGCTGCGGCAATCAGAAGTTTCCACGACCGCCGAGATTCGGGTTACTCTCGTGCACACTGCGAAAATAAAGAAAACGTTAGAAATTATACGTTTGCAGAAATGTCCGAGTAGTGCCTAAAAAACGTTAGATAACTCTTGAAACGGTCATCGGTGCGAAACCTCGGAAAAACCGTCGGTGTCATGTGAGGCTCAGAACAGAATTAGCATAAAGTAAAGGTATTTATGCCAGTCAGAATATTTTCCAATGCTCAGAAGTAGGGGGGTGTAGTGTGATAAGAGTTGTTGCATTTTACGTTGATGCGATATGAGACATTTAATGACTTAATATGAGGTTCAATTTGCAATAATGAACGGATAAAATGCTACAACCATTAATATAGAAGTGAGTACACAAACACAGTAAAATTCAAAAGCACACAAGAAAATAGACATTGTTAGTATTACAGAGAACAGCAACACAGAAGATTATCTTGATGGTCCGAAGAGCAGGCCAGTGCTTTGTAGGGAGATTAGTGATTTCTTGTTATCCAAATCAAAACAACAAAATCACTAGTCTTCCATGCAACGCGCGGCCGGTGGCTGAGGCCCGTTAGTTGATGAATACCTAGAAATGTTAATCACCAAAGAGGTTAGTCACAATAAAGGTTAATATGAGTTAGGACATACAGCTGTGATGAGTGATCTTAGTAAATTTTCTAATAAGGTTGTACAACGAGAATAATACAAGAATGGTATGGTAGGTACATGTGTGTGAACACTCGAAATGTCTACGCTCCCTCTACTAACAAGTGTGTGCATATTACCTTAGCGTCACAACATCGACGTCACACAGTCAAATCCGTTCAACAAACTCTACTTAATCTTAGTTTGGTTTGGTGCCAACTCAGGGAACTCTTCAAACATTCTATCGTCAAAATAATATTGTGTTAGTGATAATATTGAATTATAGTGATAGCTGATCTTAGGAAACTCTTAAACCAAAAATAATGTTAACAGCACAATTTGACTCGCAATTATTAGGAATGATACAGTATGATAGTTATTGAAATTAATGTTGACATGCTTTTAAATTATTTTGATATGAAATAATACACATGATATTGAGAAAACATGATGAATTGGTGTCAAAATGATTTATCTTGTGATCTCGAAACTCAGTTTAGTCGGTTGTGTTCACTAACGTAGGACAGACATGACAGTGGTTTCGGTACTAGTTTGTAACTGACCTCTGTTGCAAGAGATACTGCGCCATCTGTATGCGCTGCGGGGTGCCGGTGATGGTGATGATGCGGTCGGTGGAGCCGGGCAGCGGCTCGGCGATCTCGATACCCGCGCCGCTCTCTGCGCGGATCTTACGTATGCGAGACCCGGCCTTGCCTATTATCGCGCCGGCCAACTGGAACGGATATATATTATTGTCACATTTTGTGTACTGACCTACTTTGGGTATGCTAGATAAGTATAAGTAAGTTATACTTGAATGTAGAAAAAAAAGAAATACACTTACGTCTTTGGGAATGGTAACTTGCGTGGTGGTGTCCTGCTGGTTGCCACCGTTGTTACTGAAGCTTCCCCCGCCGCCTCCCACCCGGCCGCCCCCCCCGAAGCTTCCTCCTCCGAAGCCACTGCCGCCGCCGCCTCCACCGCCGCCGCCGCCACCGAAGGCACCACGCGGTGGGCCGCTGAAGCTAGCTCTAGGTCCGGGGCCACCGAAGTCATTGAACGCGGCTCTAGGCCCGCCGGGAGGACCGTTGCGACTTAGCGGCGGACCCCGCGGCGCGGGCCCCCGTCCTGCGGGCCCCATGGGCGGCATGCCTCGCGGCGGGCCGCGTGGTGGTCCGCGGGGCCCACCGCGGGGTCCACCGCCGCCGCCACCAGCGCCGCCACCCTGACCGCTACCGAATCCTCCGTACTCATCAGCGTAGAAGTCATCGTAATTGTGCGGATCGTAATTTTGTATTGCACCTTTGACGGGAACCTGTAATTTTACAAGCGGTTCTAGAATGCTTAACCCTTTTAACCACTTACGTCGGATTAATCCGACAAATATTTTTGTGTCCATTACGCCAGCGTCGTATATTTACGACCAAATACCACAGCTCGTTAAGTCTGTTTTTTTTTAATTAAGCTGTATTCTATCAAGAAGATGTTTATATTAGGTACGGTCACCAAAGGAGATAAGTATCCATGTCGCCGGAAACAGTTGAAGTTTACTTAGAAACCGATAGGTTTATATGAATAAAATAAAATACAATTTACAGAGAATAAACAGTTCAATGATTTAATAAAATTTCATTTGAAAGCCCCCATTGGTTTCTAAGAAATCTTCAACTATTCCCGACGACATGGATACTTATCTCTTTTGCGTATTGTACATAGTCAATTAAGTAAACATTTACAATTTAATACACTTTAGTCTCTTAATAGAAGTCCTAAAAATAATGTCCGAAGCTAGATGAATTAATTAATGCTAGAATCCGAAGCTAGATGAATAAATTAATGTCCGAAGTTAGATGAGGCACGACAACTGATATGAAGTCGGGCGGTTAAAGGGTTAGTGTCTTTTTACTGTGGAAGCTACAGATTATAATAACCCTTTCTTTGCAGTCGGGGTAAAAATAAATATAACTGGACCAGCAAATAGTTGTTATGTGTTAATGAGATATTCACCTGTCTTATAAGGTCGAGCACCTCCTTGACGCCGGCGGCGACGGCGTCGGCCTTGCCCACCAGCTGCACCACGCGCTCGGTGCTCTGCGGCGCGGGGTTCGAGAATATCTTCAGACGAGCACCCGTTTTCTGTAAGGGATGTACACTTCTGTCAGTCTTTGTTAACACACGACTGGTTTCTGGGTAGAAGCATTGCTTCTCTGTTGATATTTATAGAAAACATTTTCTTATAATTAGCTGATTAAGGTTAAACCAAAATAATTTTTGTCACCAAATATTTAGAAAAATAATGATTTTTGTTGCCATCCAAAATTAAATCTTCTATTTGTAAATGTTTCCTAGTAAAGTAAGTACCTACTGTGAGCCTTCGAACTAAATTAAATAATAGCCATTTACTTATAAATTAATGGTAACCCAATTCCGGCCAAGTCTGAACCCAACGCCCTAATTCCAAAACAAATTACATAACATACATACTTAGTTCGGTTGTTTACGGCAATCTGTCGCGACATAGCCGGGCTGTTATAGAGTGGCATGAGAAATCGATGTGTGATCAATTACTGATATTAGATAACGTCAGAGTACGTATGTGCTGTGTGGTGTCGATGACGTTTGACAGGAGGCAGGGCGCATGCGCGGAGACATCGACCGGCGCACGTGGCTGGCGCCCGATCACGCACAAACAACCGCTGAAACCCGCCCTTCGCACATGCGAGCAACGCACAACGCACCGCCTACCACGAGCCATTGCTCAATACTGACGCGCGTCAGCTGAACTCACTTTATATTTGTATAAAAATCAAACACTACACTTCCCTAGATCCAACAATTGCTAATCAAACAAATTAATGCACAAAAAAAAAACACTTAAATCGAAATTATTTGGAACACACCGAACGAAGTACAAGTCGTCAGCACAACGTTACGCGGACTACGGACGCGGGCGGAGCAGACATCCCTCGAGGGTGGTCGGACGCGGAGTGAGCGGGCGACTGGCGGCGCGTGCAACACCTGCCCGAATCCCCTCCTTGCACTTGTGGGGCTGTGGAAAGCTCGCACGCGCCACGCCTACCACATGCCTCTACGAAGTTATTACCAGACAGAAATCCCATTCCAACAACACTGAACAACTAAGAATCATTTTGAAATCGGAACTGTCTAACTACAAATCTAGTATCAGATAGGATTATGATAATCCTATCTGCATTTTTATTTTGTTGTGCGTCTATGAGCGTATCAAGAAGCAAGAACCAACTGTATGTCTATTCTGTTACAATCTCCCCCGGTGAACACCTAGGTGAAGTGAGCTGTCATCTGTCCCGATGCTAGGGATTTACAAAGCACTACAATCGGATGACAGCTCACTTCACCTAGGTGTTCACCGAGGGAGATTGTAACAGAATAGCACTGCTGATATTACTATTCACTCGTGTTCACTATTCACCACGAAGTAAACTATTTCTGATCCTCGTCACGAACGCGAGTCTGAAACGTCACTCACTATGAAAAGGATCCGTTGGCGAAATGTCCGCGACATAATTTATCAGCATGCTCTAAGCTTATATCCGACGAAAACTAGCAAGCTGAAGTAAATAAAGTATACCAAAACTGCTTCGTGACCCGACTTTCAAACTTCTTCTAGCGCAGTAACAAAATAAAGTTGACTATAAATAATAATATCACAACATACTGTACTTTGCACCTACAATCAATCATAAACTTCGCTTGACTAACCATAAAAGCTGCTGCAAATATTTAAGCACAATTTGTCTTGATCAAAACTGAAGCGGTCTTTGCACTGAAGCTGAACCGTTAACCGATAGGGTGATTAAACTTCGCTATTATCTTTTTCTATGCATATTGTCGAATTCAGGGACTATATCTGTGAGAGGAGTGATGTGAGAGGCGGCATTAGTCTGAGTTTATGAAGCTTTAAAACTTAAAAGTCCATTTCGTCTAATCTTTGTAGGTTTTTACTTAATATTGGTAATAATATCTAATTATATTTATAGAACATTTCGAAAATTAATACTATTCAGTGGCATGTTTCAGTATACCACAGCAGGTCCCAAAAAGTGTTGCACGCAGTATATTTCCCCTGAGAACCTGCCGCTAATCAGCTACTGAGCAAGTCGTAATATTTCCAAACACGCAGCGTTAACATTATTCAGATCAACTCTAGTATTCCCTGAACCACTAAACAATGTAGAATTATAGGGACAATTCCCCAAAATGTTGACACAGTTAACTTCGAAATTAGAATACGTATCAACAACCCTCCATCGATCTCTTGTAGTATTGATCCGAGCGCTCAACTTTTACCTGTTGCTTAAGTTTCGGGGTTGAGATTTTGTAGAGGCAAGACGAATTTTATAATAGCTAAACGGGTAATTTTGCCCAAATATTGAAATGTTAAAAACTAATGGTCGATACTATTCAAAGTAAAGAAGCCGTATGTGAATCGGTGTGGTTCGATCGGAAACGGAAGCGGCTAGCTCGCGTGCTACCGTAATTGTCGGGGACACCACCACAGCCCGGTGTCACCCGCGCCTAATTACACCGACGACATATGCGCGCCTGCTGTTGTCTAATTTGTAAATAGCATTTCGAATGTATACCTAAAAGCTGGTTTCATACCCATTTCAACCCTTAATAACAATGTATTAATAATTGTAGTACAGTCATGAGAACGTTATAACATATCCGTTATATTTTTTGCGGTGTACATCGAGGATGTGGAAACGAGGTTCACAAAAAGATTCCTGCGTCACGTGCGCGTAGCTCCGGTAACCCGACGCCGGCGCCGCGCGCTTCCGACGGATGAAACCCTACATGTGATATTACCCTTCGGCTATTTTATTTTATAACTCGACCCAGAACCGCGATTTCATCACAAGCAGCGCGCGCCGTAACAAAACGTTTTGTCTCAAATAGCTAGTTTCAGAAGTGTAGCCCAACGTTTTATCCTTACGCAACTTGAAGAAACTGGGAGGGAGAACTTGCGTTAGTAAGGTTGCTCCAAGTTTATTTATATCTAAAGACCTCAATGGGCGATGCATTGTACAAAGTTTACCTGAACGATTCAAAGATAGGAGCGGCGGATGCGGTACCATATGTTTGAAATTTCTATTTATGTAAGAAAGAAGGCCTCCGAGGGGCGAGGAGCATTGTGCAAGTAGGTAGGCTGGGTGAAGCCCAGGTGCGCGCGCGCTTTTTGTGAGGCCTTCCGGCGGCTGCGCGCGCACCTGCCGCCACTCACGGCAGCTGCCGTCGCACGCGCCGGCACACAGCTCGCGACAACACACTTCAAGAAAACTGCTGCCATAGGTACAGTTGATAAATGAAGGTCGCTAACCTCTCATTAATTGTACCTTTAGCACTTGCCTCTTCACTTGCGTTCTGAAAAGCGCTGGTAATAATAGATTTTGCGCGAAAATACAATGTAACCTTTGTCATAAAGACATCCCAATTCAACGTATTTTTTATTTAGACAGTATTTCCATGGGGATATTGTTATTTCTTTACTTTATAAAGAATTCTGCGTCTTGTTAAATTGAGACCGAAAACCCGAAACGTAAATTGAACAAAGGAGTTGCGAGAACAGCTGATCGAAAGCAAAAAACACAATTCAAAAGGGAACAAAATGGACTCAGGTAGATCACGATGAAGAATTTAAATTGTTTCCGGAGAAGATCAACGAAAGGAACAGATAAACTCAACTCGTACAGAGACACCTCGAGACACGTCTCTGTAGCATCAGCCCTCCTCACTCAGATCTCCGGACAAACATCAGCTAACTAGCTCGAGTTATGAAATGCTACACCGCTAATGGCTAGATTGCAAAGTTGTCGACGTCGCGTCCAGACAACGCCGGCACGTACACGTTTAATAACTTTCAGCGAAGTTGCTCGAGTGGTAATTGATCCTCCGCGATGCACTCTGCAGTTATGCAGACGCTTTGCCTTGTTTGTTCGACTTGACGACCAATTATGAGTTGCTTTATGCTTTTGTGGAGTGCGACATTTTAAGTCACTTAACTATTTTCAACGTCGCAAACTCGCGATTCAATCTACAAGGAATCCATGAACAAAAGAGTCTACGTTTTGTGTTCTTGTAACATTATTAAGTGTATCAAAAAAATACATTGTCGATAAAGAGATAAAGGTTCGGGATTCGGGGCGGCAGCTGCTTTCACATCTGCCTTGATGCCCGCACCGGCACCACGTGGCTTGAACGCCAACGCTGTCTACACGATAAAAAATCCGTAAGTGTAACTGCACCTTCGCTCGGCAGATGACTGCTAACAAGTCGTAAAAGCTCAACGCATCTGCTCACCTCAATTATAGGCTGTAGATAACGGGATGCGTTTAATCGGGTCAAGAACTCCAGGTTTGAAGATGACAATATGTAGACATTTCAAACGAATTCACTGCTTACACCAATACACATCCTGACAAAGTTTATAAACATTGGTCCCATTGGATTGAAATCATTCAATAGATATCGAGATTCGCTAGAATATATAAACAAGTCTGGTTTCAGAATGTTTACAGGCGAGACCATTCCAATGATTGTTTCAGAGCGACTTATTGACTTTCGACCGGGATGTTGTGGCAGATTCATAAAAGACTGGCATTCGAAAGTGTGCACTAGAAATCCTTTGGAACAAATACTGAATACATGAAATCCATAAGTACTACAATATTATAAATGCGAAACTAACTCTGTCTGCTAGGCTTTCGCGATGAAACGGTTGAACCTATTTTGATGGGTATGAAGATAACTTGAACCCTGGGAAGGACATAGGCTACTTTTTAATCCGCGACTTCGTCTGCATCCATAACAGACATTCACGCGGACGAAGTCGCGGGTAAAAGCTAGTTCAGTATCTTTATACTGAACTAGCTGCCTGCGACGGGGACGGATTGTCCCACGTCACGTGCTCAAAAAATATCGGTGTGAACATTTTATATGAACTCGTTCACACACGTCCGTGTCCGGGCCGGCGACGGAGCTTCAGTGCCCGGGCAAAAACAGTGACGAGCACGGGGTAGCCGCCATTTACGTAGCACGTTGGCGAATTTTTAAAAATAATTAATTAATGACGAGTTTTTAATAGGGGCGGTCCGCATATATTGATTGATAGCGTTATGTACGATTTCGATTTTTGTATAAAACAAAATGGTGACTGAGGGACACAGATAGAAGGTCGCGGCCTGTCCACAGTCCGGTTCCACTACTGACGTGTGTGAACAAAAAGTCCCTGACGAGACTCGGATGCACGGTCTTAGCACGGCCACGGCCCTGTCACGTTCCGGGCACGGTCCTGATATGTGGATAGAGCTTAAATTTTACTTCATAGAACTCTTTGTGTGCTACATGAATGCTTACCTCTCGCAGCTCCTTGATCTTGGCACCTGCCTTGCCGATGACACAGCCGGCACGGCTCTGGTGGATCAGTAGACGGACGTCCAAATCTTCATTACTGCTCTTTGGACCTCCCTAATAAATAAAACTTGGTATTATTTAAACAAAATACATTAACTAAAGATATATACGTGTTTTCACATTTTAGCCAAGAAAGTATTATTTTCATAGAAGAACACGTCAATGTGCCTATATTCCTGACAATTTCAGAAGTCGGATTTCACATATATTCTCATATTTGAATATTAATCAACGATCAATTTGTTATTGCGTGCATTTTTCCAAAATAAAGAATGATACTCGGTATAGTGTATGGATAACATAGTAATTGGTTAGGATGTTGAATTTGATTTTTCAACTTCTTATGCAGGTTGCCGCTCGTTGTGGCGTTCTATGCGGGAGGCCTATGTTCAACAGTGGACGTCTTTCGTCTTATGATGACGTAGACGTTCATATAAATTTCGGAAAAAGAAACGTCGAATCGGACTTCTTAGATTGTCAGGAGATTAGTTAAAAAAATAAGTTAGAAATAACGTCTACGACAATCAAGTTTTGCCAACTTAGTATCGCAACAGGAACGAAAATTACGCATTACATAATACTTACTTCAGCCAAACATGGAAGGATTTCTTTCACAATGTCCAAAATTGTGTCGACATCCGGCGCCGTTATCGATAGTACCCTGAAAAACAAAAATCATTAAAGCAAACTATTTTCGCAGTTCGGAGAAATAAAATCACAGCACAATATTAAACAACGGTACAGACGTATCAACGGTCAGGGAAGTCTGGACTCATAAGTAATCTGAAGCATGATGGCGATGAAACTTGATGTCCGTACGTGTCGTACTTAGTAAGTGCCTTCCAGCGTGGACAGAAGTTAGTCGAGTGAGAGGATTCAGTCCTAAGTGAACAGACTTATAGCGACTAATGAGCGAGATGCGAGGACACCGAGGTCGTGAAAGTAAGATCAGAAGGCGTCCAGTGCGACACAGTGCAATCCTGCGGAGGTGATGAGGACGGGAGCTCGAGATACGGAGTATAAAGCGCCTAACGCCGGGAGCTAATGATGTTATAAACCGATTCCAACTCCTGACTGTTGACGAGTAGAGTGTAAGAGCTCCACTCGGGCTGTAAGATTTGAGAGTAGATGTTGGCGATATAGTTTACCGTTCGGGGCCGGGGCAATCTGGGACTGTTATAGAGGCTTTGTACTGCATGGCGGGGCGGCGGGTGCGGGGCAGCGGCGTCCGGCGGGGCGGGACCGGCAACCAACACACGCTGTAGCGGCGCACCGAGCGCCTACACTCCCTAACCCTAGACGCGCTTATGACCAAGTTCAACTCTCACAACCACGCACATACCTCTGCCATTGTGAGGAGTTGAACGTGGTCACGGCGTCGGTATGAGTGCAGGCGCGCGGCGCGTCGCGCTACTAGCCACAGAGGCGTCTCGGGGGCGCTAATGACCTGCAACTGGCTGCCGGGGGGTTATTCTGTCTATAAGTCTACGGACTCGCCGCTGTCGCAAGACTCGATGCCGAGATGAACCATCGAATCTTACAGTCTTCTTCGTTCATTTTAGTTCTCTTTGCTATCTATAAGACAGACTAGAATAGCGTATATCATGATTAAAGCATAGAAGATACGGGTCTGATAGGTTTTTGTATTACCCAATAGAAGCACAGAGCAGTACAGTTTTTAGAGTTTATAAGATTGGTGGACGTACCTGTGGCGAAAAAATGGTTAAATGTTAAATATATAAACTAAAAAACAAAAAATTAACATCCATATAGGCATACAATGACAAACAAAAATGCTAATACAAACTTACTAATATAAAATAAACTTCATTTATTTAAATTGGTCTAAGCAACTTTCATTAATACGTTACAAATACCTGCTATTGCTTGAAAGCTTACAAAAATACATTATTACTCAACGAAGAACTAGATTAGAGTACCTATAAAGTAATACTTTAATGTGTTCCAAGCTTATATATTGCACGAGTCTACTCGTAACAATACACTACTTACTCCACGTGTATCTGCGGGCATTATTGTAAATACTGACCTCATTTCTTAGCTTGGAAATATTTGCGCCTCCCTTCCCGATGATCGAGCCAGCTACCTGATGACAATGAAATCATCATGGAAATAGTCCTACCATCACATTATATCGGTTGATATGAAGTATGGACATAAATACAAGAAAGATTCAGAATATTTCTTTGCAATTTTTTTTATGAGTTTGTATTTGTAGTCACCACTTCAGAATTTTATAAGCCCACATGAATATACATTGTTGTTTGAAGCAAAATTCTCTCCTAGAAAAGAGTAACGCATGTTCAACCACTTTTTAGCTGCTGCATCATGATCTAATCCTATTTTACTATTATTATAAAAGCGGGAGTAGGAAGAAGTTTGTGAGGATGGATGAATGGGATGTTTATTACTCTTCCACACTTTAACGTCTGAACGGAATTAACTGAAAGGACATGTTTCATAATGGGCCCAGTTTATGTACACTGCTTCAAAAAAAAAAAGAAAAAAACCGTAGAATCCGTAAAAACACAGATAATTCATTTAAATGTATACTGTTGTGGTAGTAAATTGATATTTAACCATAATTTTTATGGATTTTCAACATGGCGTCACTCAGATTTAGCTACTCTATAAACCATAGATGGACCATTGATCATAGAAAGAGAACTGTCAGTTGTCAGTGTCACTTCATTCACTTTCGTCTGTATGTTCTGTGCTTTCGTCTCGTCTTGTTTCTGGAGTTCTTTTTAACAACCTCCCTTTGGTTTTTTGAATTTAACACCGTTACTTTCCCATCTGATTACATGGCTATCCACAAATCGACGCAAAAAATCAGAATTATAAATGTTAAACGTCATAATCAATCAAAATGACAGCTTACCGCCGTGACTGTTTTTTGTTGTGTGTTGCAATTTCAAGTGCAATTTCTTGTGTTTTACCTGCTCACAAAGCCATTTTAAAGTTATTGGACAGTTGACAACTATTTAAAATGTGTTTCCCTATTTTTAAGTATGGTGTACAAGGACTGGGCCCGGGCTCCATACATTTTGAAACCACTCCTTTGGCACACACATTGATCTAGCATAACACATAGGAAAATTTTAACCCAGTTTTTGTTCCCCTGAGATAATTATAGGACTTCGGCTTAATTGTGAAGTCTACGCAAACGACGTCGCGGGCAGAAGCTATTCAAAAATATAAACTAAGACTACATCAAAACCAGCAACTTCTGAAAATGAACTTGTAGCCAACAAGTGGAAATAGCTGCCTATTACAAGCAGAGCGAATATACAAATACATGTTCAGCATATTACATGAACACAAGCCGTGCGAACGGCAGCCTCACAAACAGAGGTTGAATTGATTGTATGCAATTTTAATGACAACGCGGCGTGAGAGGGTTGTTTAAAGGCAAAGCAACTGTAAACTTAACACAAAATCCTGTTTCGGACTGTACAATATACTAGCTGTTCTACAGCTATGTTCGAATTTGTTTAATATTTCTGTGTACAATAAAATATTAAGTTATTTTTTAACAACATTGAGACAAACGTCGAGGAGGACTTTGTCCGGCATCCTGCTCGGAATGTCTATGTCTTTCATTTTAACAAAAAAACTACATGTTTCATATAATTACATAAATATAAGAGACCATAAAGAATTTATTATTATTAATTGTTTAAAAAAAATGTCGTCAACAGAAAAAATAATGTAATGGATTTTGTCGAGTTTTCAAAATGGAGTAATTGAATATTACGAATGTGTTACGCCATCAGACAGCAGGACTGATACAAGGAATTTTTTGGGTGGTGCCCAAACAAATCCTTGTCTCAGTCCCCTGTCGTGCCTGCGTCCTGCTTGTGCAGTCCCAGTGTTGCATCGTCGCCTAGACTTAATATAAAAAAGCTATAATAGACATACCTTGCTCGGTATCAGAAAGGTAACTTCGTCGTCAGTCTGCCGCGAACGTTTCTGCATAGGGCCTCCCTCATCTCCGTATGCGTCTCGCTTCATGTTACCTGTACAAAAAAACGATTCAAAGTTAATAAATTAGTAATTGTTACTCTGAATATGTGTAACGTTATCATGATCAAAAAAGAAATCTCTCAACCGAATTTGGATCACAGCGGTCGCTCAATAAAGACTAGCCAGTACGTAGGATATATGTACGTAATGAAAGTTTAGGTGCAAACACAAGTGCACTAAAACTCTTCCCTTACTCTCATTGTCTGATGGGACTGCAATCCGTCACGACCCGAGATCAGGCGATTTCACGTGCTTTTCAAGGTACATACGGGGGTGTTATACCGCCAACTTCCAAACCCCAGGCTGCTACTGAGAAATTTCTAACGGAAAAACCTAATAACATTATGGTTATGATGTCCATTGCTGAACACAGCGAGGGCTTTGTCAAGCCATGGAAATCTTTAAGCTTCTGTCGGTATAACGTATCGACATAACCCTTTAAACGTCCAAATATTGGTCGCTTGTCATTATTTAACTATTGTCTCCTAATTGACAGTTGTGCTCATAACCACCGGTCCCTGTATTTGTCGCATCCAATAGTAGTTTTCCGCGATTCTCATCAGGAAATCGGTTCACCTATTAAGTAGTTTACCGTAGTTTTCTTTTAAAGCAAAGTTGGCTGGAAGTAGGTACCTATTCTAAAGCTACAAACTTACTGCAGTTATAAATCATAAAAAAATGTCTTATTTTCGTTTTCGGATATCGAAAATATGCGTGCAATTTATTGCGCGCCCGGATACTAATTAAATAATGTACCGACCTACAACTGAAGCGATTGTTTGTACGTTCGGCTATCGGCTTGATACACGTATCCATTTGTTTGTTGTTGGTTTTAAACTCCTAAAGAATTGCTGCTTTGTTTTCAACCTTTCGTTGGAACGTTCTTTGAATTGGACATACTTGGTAAGGTATGGTATAACGGGCTGGTGTCCGCAACTCTACGTCTCAGAGCGTATTTTGCGTACATTTTGCACATACTTACTTCAGGCACAAACCCTACTATGCTTTGTTAATATCACCACAATTTTATTGTGTGCATTTCATTCAGCGGCTATTAAATAGCTATTTAATACTGGTTACGAGTACAATTAAGTTTATTAAAAACTAAAAAACGAATTCCTCGTACAATTTTATTCTATATGTAGATAAACTTAATTAGAGTATGGTGAGTTGCGGTCAAACGCAAGCCGATTAGAATATTTATTTATTTATTTAAAAAGAAATATTGAGTAACACTAATATGTGTACTAAGTGCAATAAGGTTCCAATGTAACTAGATTATCTGGATAATAAGGGACTACTACGACCTTAGTCCTGGGTAAAGGATGTAGACGTGACTTGGTGAGATGACCTACATCCTCCCTGGACCCCTATTAACCTTCCTTGCGAATAGATTACAAATGAACATACTTTTTATAATAGCAGGTAATAGGTAGATACATTTAGATCTTATATGCTGGTAGGTACAGACGCCAGCAGGTCAACCTACCCGAAACTGTCACATTTTCCCAATCAATCTTGAACCTTATTCTTTAACCATAAAGCTTAAAATCGATTAAAGAAATGTGACAGATTGTAGTAGCTTGATGTGCTGGCGTCTGTACCTGGAAACTTCAGATTAATAGGGAAAGTAAGCACCTGATAGGTCGAATAAAATAATTAAAGATTTTCTAATAAAAGCAAACGTGCCGTAGAAAAAACATTAATAAAATACTCAATCACATGAAGCGAAACATAATTTAATCTGTCCCATTGATACGCCCACAGAAAAGCTTAAAATAAATGTACCAATACCTTTCCTACATCTCGGCAAAATAATTGAAAAAAAAAATTAACAAAAAAGACAACCGCCTTCAAAAAGTATAAAATAACTTTCAATTCGCAAGTCGGTGGCTTTGGTTTTGCTTCTTGTTTTGTATTGCCACCGACTTGCGAATTGAAAGTTATTTTATACTTTTTGAAGGCGGTTGTCTTTTTTTTATTTTTATTTTTTTTTTCACTTTTTAGTGCCTACTTCTCATCATAGAAATTAATTACGAAACGGCGACACTAAAAAAATCTGACATCCACTTAATTTTCAACCCTTAGGGGTGGAATATTTTCTATCTTGAAATTTTTATGGGACCAAATTTGAGGTAATACACTATCAATTAAAAAAAGAATCATCGAAATCGGACTACACTGAAAAAAGTTATGCATGGTCAAACATAAAAATAAATATATAAAAAATAAAAAATGTTCATATTATATTGAAAACTACTGGTCTAAATAATGTTAAATTTTGATGGGACCAAATGGCAACAATTCCGCATCAAACTAAAGAAGAATCACGTAAATCAGATCATAAATACATACATTAAAAAAAAACAACCGAATTGAGAACCTCCTCCTTTTTGAAGTCGGTTAAAAATGAGTTGTTCAATTATTTACTCACGTTTGATTGAAGAAATGCTTAATTTCAGTATCACCTCGTTTTGTAATAAAATATTCTACGAGTTAGTTAACGGAAAGGGGAACCCCCTTTCCGTTTTGTCGCGCTTGCGAAGTTGCCGAGGAGGACGGAGAGCGGTGAATGATATTACGGTTTCCTATATGTAAGATATCAGAAAAACCGAATACAATAATTACATTTAAGTTTCAAGCGCAACCAATACCTGATGCTTTAGTACAAAATTAATTGAATAAAACCCAAGCGATAAAACTGAAAAGGAGAGGAGATTATAATTGTATTACGAGTATGTACCATTTTTAGAAAGTTTTGAAAGAATTATTAACATAGGTTTCCATGTTAATAATTCGTATTCGTTTATTATTAATATACCTACGTTAATAATCAGTCAGAGATTGCATGGCTTCAAAAGAATAAAGCCAAGTTTACTACTTTTCTTGAAATAAAACGTAGGTATTCAAATAGGTGTAATTCAAGTACATAAATTCCCAAAAACATTGATGAAAGAACGAACAACTTGGGGTTGGTACTGGGAAAATATGAATGCAATAATGAAACGTTTTCATTACAGAGTAATACTCATTTACAAGCAGGAAGTTTCTTAACAGGCCAAAGGAACGTATTTTCAGTTTTCTTCTTTTCTGTTTACGTGTACAACTTGCGACTTTGTATTCACATGAAATTTAATTTAATGTCACAAAGCACAGTTGCATGTCTCAAGCACTCGACTATTTTTCAAGCTAACTGTAGTTCGTGCTAAAAGTTTGCTGGGAAACTAATAGTTCAAATAGGAGTTGGCGTGTTGAGGATGGTAGAGTTCGTTTAATAACAAATAAAACTGCAGTCGGGTGCATTCTATGCTTCTATAACTTGACTGCCTCGATGGTTTTGTGGTTGTGAGCGCGACACGGCCGGTGTTATTGGAATAATATTATTATACTTCTATAAACTTTAAGTATAATTATACGCCAGACCACAATCAAACATTGATATTAGGTAAAAGTTAAAATTAATTTCATAAGTAATATTATGTTCACGAATCTGCTCCATTACCTACTTAAACCTCTCACAAAATAGAAACTTTTTGTAATTTTGGAAGTTATGTATGAGTTAATAGATAAATATTTTGATTTGATTTGCCTAATTGTATTCTAATAATTGATTCAATTATGTTTAGTTTTATTTGAACACGGTATTAGCAGTTTAAGAGACCATTCGCAAATTAAAACCTTTTGCAAATGTTGTAAAAAATTGTCCAAATTATTAGGGTAAAAGAAAAATAATCTAAGACGCAGTTTTACCATTTTAAACATCTTGTGAGCGCCAATAATGTGATAGAACCAATAAAAAAAAATGGAGGTCTGAAAATTAGTCCAAGGGTGCAGATGGCACGTTTGGCCCAGCAGCGTATGCTAATGCGACCGTCTGCCGGGCAGCAGGTGAACGAGGTCACTGACACCCGCAGGTGCACGCCTACATTCGCAAGTCGCGTTCGCGCCACAAAGGGTACTAGTGAGTATGCCAACTTCAACCACCCAGCCTTCAACTTTCTTAATTTCCTGCGACTTCGCTTTTTCACGGCAATGAAACGAAACGAAATACAGAGCCCGTTTAGCCGAAAGGTTACTTCTAGATTTGTCTTAAATAGAAATTAGGTGTCGCCAAGTCATAGGAATCAGTTTTATGTGTTTGTCAAAAATAAATAACACATAATTATTTTGTTGTAACTTGTATTTATTTTTGTGGGGCAAAATCAGAATCTTATTAAAAACGAAGTAAAATTACAGAAATGGAAATAGTAAAATATGAGAACAAAAGAAAACCGTATAGGAGTACAAAAGCAAATGTACAAAGAAATCGCAAAACTCGACACAGCGGTAATGTTGCCTATAAGTACGAAGAACATTAACGAAGTATTTTTAGAATTAGAACCAGGTTAAGGACGATCAAAAGTATAATCGAACGCGTGAATAGAACAGGCGGGAGTGAAACGGGCCAGGAGCCCGGCAGGTGTTCGACGCACAAAGACCGACATACCAGTACCTAAAGAACAACTCGCGCAAAAAATATTATAATATAAAACCTCATAGCCATCCGCTCAAAATGTCACTAGCAGCTGTCCCACCCCACCTGTGTACCATTCCTGTACCTAGCCAACCCTGCGCCTTTTACTTAATAACCTAATAAACTTAATGGATTCTTAAAGTCATCGTTTCCTTTCAGGATATTTATTTTTCTTTTAGGTTAAACGATAACGGAGACGCGGAATGAAAGAGTTATGAACTAATTGTACGTAAAATAAAACTGACAAGCAGCAAAAAATAAAGGAAACTGAAAAGGAGGGCAAAACGAAACCAGTTGAACCCAAAACCAACGAAAATATAACCTGATTTAATTGTACCTCTAATAAAGACTGCCAAGTAGCGAAAATTAAAGGGACGTTTGAAAAGGAGGAGAAAACGAAAATATGACAACGGAGAAATCCTGAAATTGGAGAGAAACAGAACAACAAAAAATGCGGAAACGGAATATACATACCAACGTTTTTCAGGAGCTATTATGCACGACGATTTACACGTAAAACCAAACATGAGCCCTATTAGATTTACGAGAACTGCGAATGTAAATTATTAAATATTATTTTCATCGCGAAAAAAATTTGCGTCCTGTCTAACGACTTAGTAAAATAATAAAGAGCGCGTGTGGCTTCATGTTGTGAGGTTTGGTTCGCGTCTAGTTGCTAAGACGTCCGCGGCTAGACTGGCACCGTTAGTGTGTTCCATCGGGCTTTAGTAAAGCACCCCCGAGACGCCGTGGAGCCGGAGGTGCACATGCGCGCCACCCGCCCGCCCCGTCAATAACACCCTCCCTGCCTCTCATTGTGCCCCGGAAACGACGACTTAACGAGTCACGCCGCAAGACGACACCCTGTTCTATGTCTAAACCTACCTAGATATCTTTAAAAATGTAACTACTTGATTAGTGTTGATATCCGTAGAAATAGCATTCAAGTGTGTTTATTCTGTTACCATCTCCCTCGGTGAACACCTAGGTGAAGTGAGCTGTCATCCGTCCGTCTGCTTTGTCAATCCCTAGCATCGGGACTGATGACATCTCACTTCACCTAGCTGTTCACCGAGGGAGATTATAACAGAACAGCACTGCTGCTCTTGAATGCCACGCGACTCCTGCTTTGTGCGAATTCGCATAATTAGTCGGTTAAACCTTGAATAATGGTTTTGCCTTCTGGCTAATAAAAAAAACCGGACAAGTGTGAGTCGGACTCGCCCACCGAGGGTTCTCTTCAAATTCCGTGATTTAGTCACCCATACGATGATGACCGCGCATACCTCGATGATTGATTATGTACTTTAAATAAATACTATATTTTTTATGATTTAATTACATCGGATTTTCCCTGTACCTACTTGTAGTATAAGACGATATAACTTGCCAAATTTCATAATTCTAGATCAACGGGAAGTACCCTATGAGAAGTACGAGTGTCGAAATATACGTGTTTTGCGGCATAAACGGCCGTATCTTTTTTTCACGTTAACTAAGAAGTTTGACAGCTTCAAGGGACCGTAGACTTGAGTATATGGTTTTAATTTCAACTCGATACCTCCACGCGTTCCCGAGATAAATGGTCTTGACAGACAGACGGACAACAGAGCGATCCTATAAGGGTTCCCTTTTTTCCTTTTGAGGTACGGAACCCTAAAAAATAGCTTCACTAACAGACTATAAAAACAGATAAAACAACAAACACTATCAATAAAATACCAGTTCAGATTATGACTCAATAAGATACGCATACGTTAGACACTATAATTTTGTTGAGTTTAAACAAATTATAATTATTATTTCGCCAGGTAACACGCTCTTAAAGGTATGATGGGATAGCATTCTACATAATAAACATCCTACCTAGGTAGCAACACTAGCATGCGACACTGTCGTTACGAGCCACTAATGTCCACCTACGACTTCACTTAACAAATTGACCACAATAAATGATGTTAAGTTGTAACACGTCTACCTCAATAATAATAACATTTATAACCTTTTAGTTCAATGCAGTCAAGTCGTTTTGAGATTGATGAAGCAATTAACATCTAGGTAAGACTAAGCAATTTTGAGTCTTAAAAGCTTTTAATTTTAGTCGCAGAGCTTGGTTTTTATGTATAATATGTTACCGGCAATCTGTATAATTCAGGTATTCTATACAATACCTAGGCAATGTATAGAATACGTGGGGCGTCCAGGCAATGTATGAAATATTATGAATATTATTGTGCATTACATACTTTGCCTAGGCAATGTATACAATTCGTAGAGATTGTGTAAAATAAATAGATTTTGGTAAAAAAAAAAATATGGATTGGATATTGGTTGGTATATTTGATTGGTTGGAATTGGATTAGACTTGGATTTTGTTTTTTTTGGATAATGTTAACCCGGCCTACCTATAAAATGACCGCAATGACTATTAGCATAATAGTATTTAGGCATACAATTAATAGAAATAACGGAAACTAGTTAGAGTTATTTTTATTATCTTAATAAATATTTTTGTATCGTCTTAAAAAATCAATATATTGTGCTAGAAAAGTTTGTGACAGAAACGAATCGTTGCAAAACCGACTAGACGACGTAGTCTAGTCTGCCCTAACCCTAGAGTGTTATCTAAGCCCGCGTAGGTGCGGAGAGGCCAGGCGGCCCACGAGCTGAGGAGCAGGTCGTAAGCTGAGGTGGTGAGCGTAAACCACATCTGCGATGATAAGCTCGCCTGGGACCGTTAGAGCCGTGACAAAGTCAAAGTCGGAGCTTTTATCCATACTAATATTATAAAATAATGCGAAAGTACCTCTGTCTGTTACACTTTCACGACGAAACAGCTGAACCGATTTTGATGAAAAAATAACTCTACTCCTGGGGAAGAACAGGCTACTTTTTAATCCGCGACTTCGTCTGCATCCGCGATAACCGACATTCAAGCGGACGAAGTCGCAAGCAAAAGCTAGTTTAAATTAAATCTTTTACAGGCACTTTTAAATTGTCAAAGAGTCAGTTAGAAAGTTGAAGCTAGTTGCTCGTTCCAAAACGTAGGGTAGGTAAACGTAAGAACGAGCAAGAAACTCTACGGACACTCTTTTAAATCAAGTCTCTACAAAATACTGGTTACATTATTCATGTTGCTTCTGTATGTGTGTGAAAACAATGTAGGTAAAGAGCAATACAAAACATTAAAAAAGAATCAAGATAAAAGCAATGGCAGTGAACATGACGCGTGGATCAACACCATTCAGTTCAACCATTTTGAAGGGAGCCGAATGATCCAACGCACGCGCCACCATCAGCGAGATTTTGAGTATGACAATGCTCTCAACCGCCATGTTAATTTATTTGATGGAGACATTCACAAAATTGAAATAATGCAACTAAATTATACAATGACAGAAGTCAATCAAATCTACTTGACACTTGACAGCCTCCTTCCCTGGTCTCGTCTTTTACACACGTTACCGGCAGCGCATTCGGTATTGTATAGAATACCTAGGCAAAGTATAAAATAAATAATATTTCATACATTACCTTCCCGTTTTTTAGGCATTATATACATTGCCTATAATGCATATAGAATACCGGATTATGCAGATTGCCGGTAACTTCTACACAGAAGAAGAGATTTACTCATATTGTTTAAAAAAATAAATAATGTAAATGTCAAAGATATAAAATGGGAATAAATGTTTTACATAATTTACATTATCTGGAAACATGACAAAATTCCATGTCCCTAATGACAGTGGATAGTAAATTACTTCCACTGCGGACAGAAGATCAATCAGACCATCCAAATATTCGTGCGATCGAAGTCCGATATGTGTGTTTGGACTACATTTCATAAAAGTGTGTATGCATACCTACATTTAATGTTTGTAGTTATGTCAATAGCTAATAGCTTACCGATCAGCCACGTCGAAGACAATCGTTGCCTAGGAAACCTAACGACAACAAAAATGCGCACTAATATAATATTCTGCCTAGGAACAGAGTGGTTTGTTATGCTGATAAAATGGTGACCATTCTGCAAGACAAAAGAGCGAAGCAGCAAAAATATGCAAGTGATGGTTCTATTTATAAATAACCTAAACAGTTTTATTTAGGCAATTATATTTTCTAAAATAATTAGGTATGACCCAATTTCTTTTTAAGGTCACAAATGAGAGTAGTGGCGTGATGGCCCAATGGTTAAGGTGCGACGCCCGCCGCCGCCGCCGGCCGGTTCGCAACTACGCACGGACATTGGGCAAGTCCAAAGTCCCTTGAGCAAGCGTGGTGACCAATGCTCCCGCTTTCTCTGTATGAGATGCTTTTACCTTGCAGTGGGATAATAAACGGCCAGCCGATTAAAACCATTATTATAATACCAGTATTATATTATAATTATGAGAGCAGTCATCATTTCATTCTTCATACGAGGCGAGGTGCGTCCTTCAACAAGGTTGACTAAAATTGTGAGATGGATGGAGCATAAGGCTGTTTATATCGAAAGCAAAATCTAAGAGAATACGAAATTGTCACTGTAGTTGATTAAATATTAACATGAGACAAAACATGTGCTTCGAAGGTGAACTATCGGTTCAGCCGTGAGAACTGACAGCTGGGGGGGGGGGGGGGGCAATCATGCGGTTCTGACCTAATTGTAGCGTGATATTTCTTCCAGCGACATTATTTTAAACGTGTAATTGTACCAAAGTATCGAGGGCTGAAGTGAAGTCTGTAATTTACGTGACACAGGTTGCTGAAATATTCAGCGACAATGGGAACCTGCTAGGCGCCACCGTCCACCGCCTACCCTGAGACTGGACACGTGATGTTTCGAGAATCGAGGCTATACCACCACCGCCACCCATATCATTAATTCCCCTCTTTCTAGAGAATATGCAGGTGTCTTTGAGGCGACTTCCTTGTAATTCAAATGGTCGTAATTACAAGTCTTGATGTTTCTTGAGCATGTTTAAGTAGGACATGCACGACGATGTAAATCTGTCTGATTGAAACTGTTTCGAAGGAAATTTCTTAGCGCATGCATTTTTAATTCGGTAATAACGTGGATAAAATTGGGTATATTTAAAGTACCTCGTGAATAGTGCGTCGCGTAGTTGATATCATAAGGTAACGTTTCTACCACAATATCAACTTGTGCCATATAGATAATTCTTGGAATAAAATATGCGCTTTTCCTCTGAAATGGCACGCATGCGGCAGGTAGTTGAAAGGTGTAGGTACACGCCCGTCACATATATTTTGCTAAAGCGATTCTTACGCTATAAATTTGGGGACGTTTAGAGAACGAAGCCCGCCTAAAGGTTCGTAAGGACCTAATCTATTATTGATTGAGGCTTTGCCAAAAGGGAAAATTCGATTATGTATATGCTGCTCTGAAACACCTTGCTATTTTTAGGTATACTAAGAAAACACACAATAATCATCAAGGGTAAATGTATATTTTAAACCATTCTATGGGGCATGCCAATATATTTTTCTATGCTATAATTATTAATCGGGTTTGGTTCTGCCTAAAAGAACCAACACACGTCAAAATTCCTCCCATTGATTGTAGAAGTAATTGTAATCATTTTAAATAGTTAATGTCGATTCATTTGAAAACTATTTTAAGCTTATGCTTATGCTTGTGCTTTAAGATGAACATTTAACTCTAATACTGGATAGTAATGTAACACATCTGGTATATAGAATTTTATAAAACGTTGCTCCAACCTGCACTAGGATTTTCTCCTGTATCGTGGTTGCATTATGCATTTACAATCATCAGCCACTGAGCCAACCGTGTCGTCAAATGAGTATTTGTCGGTCGGCTCACAATGCAAAACTATGCTCAATTGAGCTTTAAAAATAAGTAAATCGTTTCTCTCTCTCATACACATTATTAATTAAGATGAAGTAGGTAAGTAACAACATCAGAATAAACGCACCGCTGTTTTTGTCTTATCTAACATTCCCATTCCCACTAGAATGTTTTTCGTAAATCGGGAAAGGATCCACTTAACCCTCTGAGATTGACGACTAAGATTTCAACCGACAGCATTCAATTATTCATAACATCACCGTGCGCTCACGCTCACATAGACCTACGTCGCATAATAATATGTACAGATTATTTGGGAAAATCAACGTTACATAGTGTTATAGTCAGTATGTCGTGATTGCCACTTCATACAAAGCAATCGCACTTATTTTACGCTCGAGGTCCCACGTTGGGCGCCCGTAGTGTCTGTCGTATCCGCTTTAGTATAATGTGCAACAAACCATGAAAGCATTACAACCTTACTTACGACGTTACCAGGCTAATATTCGCTACGTTTACAGCTCTCTGCGATATATATAAACGATCGTGTAACATGTAACACTCCAGAACATGAACTTAATATGGGTAATATGTGAAATACAACAAAAAAAAAACTAGGGCCCGACCTCCTGAACTAATCTTGAACATCATAAGAAGAAAAGAAAAGGGTTCCAGAAAGTTTGAGTTCTTAATCTAAACATTTCTCTTGGAGTAAATTTTAATATCTGACACAAAGAGGCAGCTCTGTTTTTTATTTCGGACAGGCCTTGCCTTCGTCTTAGTTATACATCGAGGATTCAATTAAATCGCCTAACTAGATCTAATTCCACACAAGCTAGATGCGTGCAAGGGTTTGTAATAACATAAGTTCTAAGAATGTTCCAAAGCGTTTGAAGTTGTTGAGCGCATTACCAATCCCTAATTATTGCCTAAAAATGTTAAGAGCGCAGTTAAAGAATTGTTTCTGTTTCTGTTTGAAAAAAAAAAACGTTTAGGCAATTAGGAGAACGGGGCAGCGTGGAGGGTTTCGGTCGCCCCCTGTGGCCTTTCAGACAACGGTTATCCATTTCGTTTCCTCGCGGGCCGGTGTGCGTGAATATTTGATGTTTCTATCGATCATAACTTCTTTGCGGGAGCTACGAGGTACCGAAGAAGGGCCTCTCTACAGTTAGCGACCGTAAATTGGGAAAAATTCAGGCTGCATTTATTTCAATAGCGATGTAGGATCAACCATTTTAAAGATCCGTTTTGCCGACTGCATGGAAAGGTTCAAAGGTAAAAGAGAACTTTAAAAAAAACTGAAAATAAATAAACAAGTCATGTAGTTATGTTTAGTAATGTTGAACAACTATACCATTGAAATAAAAACCACGCCAAAAGCGATTTGAACCGTTGGGACCCATTAAAATCTAGACTGGTTCAAATCTTCCCATGGGTATTCCATCTTCAAATGGGTATAGTTGTTCGACATTACTAAACATAATTCTAGAATAAAGGACTTGTTTATTTTTCTTCTAAATTATTTTTGTGGTTATCTATTTATGAACTATTGAAGAGTTACAGCTACACAAAACAGCAATAGTAAGTGTAACTAATTATAATTTTCCTCTAACCGAATTCCTTAGAATGTTTTAGTTAACATATTTTTTTAGAATGGGGTGTTTTCCTTTATAAGTTCACCAGATTTTATTTCTAGCTTAAATGTCAGTAGGACTTGCCTATTTCTTATCTATGATCTTGACAGTCATATTACAATAAGTCGATATCGTTCGTGTAGTTAGCCGATTACATATTTTTGGGCTCCGTATGTCCGAATAAAAACGGAATTATTATAGGACCACACCCTGTGTCCGTTTGTCACCGCCAATTCCGATCCGGATCTGCTGGACCGATTGAGTTGAAATTTGGAATACATTTGAATTTCTGTGACCAAAACACGGAAGAATAACGTAAATAAATCAATTTTGAACAAAGGGGTCATTCATAGGGGGCATAAGCATTTTAAAATCTGTGTATCTGTGTCTATCTGTGGTAACTTTGAACCGGATGGATTGAGTTTTTATTTTAATACAAAGCTGATTTTGTGGAAAAGGTTTTTAGTGGTACTATGAAGATCGGATAAGCCAATTCGAAGATATCAGTATTTTTCGTTACGATAAAAGGTACTTTTGGCATAAGCTCTTGTCAAAAGTCTTGTAAAATTATTAAACTTATTACTTTTAATTAAAAACCTTTGTTACTTCGGCGGTGTTCCCGAGACATGGCGACCTTGTGCTGATGCTGTGGCATCAGTTAGTTTGCGGAATACCCAACCCCTGGGCCCTGAGCAACTTACAGCATTATATAGCGTGTTTGGGCTCATAATAATAGTCACAATGAGTAGGTCTATATAGATGTAGGATATCTTTTTCCTAGCTCACTAAGGGATCTCAGCAAGTTTCTCAGGTCCAATTAATTCGATGTTTAATATTAAGTACTTTGATAGTACTGCTACGACATACAACATAGACCTTATATATGACACCTGCATCTGTCCCTAGACCGTCTGAATGATTTGATTGATATGTGGTGTGGTAAGGGTAATGCATGTTAATGTTAGCACGTTACCACAACAATTGTATCCTAATTCTACACAATAAACGTAAACGTAAGCAAATTATTAATCTTGGTAATCAATTCCCCTGCCATCCTAAAAACCGACTATTGGAATGAACTTAATTATGTATTTACAAACAAAATATCAAAGAAAAGAAAAAAATAACTTCCGAATAATAAACTAAATTCTGGTTAAAACTCTAAATTAAAGGTTATTTTTGTTTTTTGATTCGTCTGGTGACGATATTATGCGCTACAACTTTCAGCGTAAATTGTCCATGGATGAGTGTACTTTGAGCGCCATGGCGGACACCGTGTGTCCGACGCTAGCGGAGGTTTTACCTTTAACGTTTTTGAGCCGGCAGTTAACGTATTAAGTAAATGAAAACCGTTTTGGGCGAAAAGTGTCTTCATCGCACAATAGGGTATTACACCCATTTTTGAAAAGTGTCTCAATGAAATTCTGTAGTGCTAAATGCCACAAATTTCAATTCGAAATCAATTCGAATTCAAAATTGTCAATGGTAGATCGACGTATAAGATACCAACAGATAGAGTAGGCCCTGCAGATAATAAACAAGCGTAGGTAAACAAAATTACCCATGATCTATGGAGTAAAAAATGATGCTATGGCCATGGGTGCCCCACACATGACCTCAAATTTCAACCAAAGAAGGTAAAAGCGAACCTGGCGAGAAAAAGTAAAAAAGAAATGTTGATATTGTTACTGATGATGGAAATTATTTTGAAAGTTTGTAAAAAATAATGTATTGCAAAACTCATCTAGTGACCTGAGTACTTTTCTGTTATTAACTCCGAACTAGCACAGTTGAGGGATAGCAGTGCCGGCTGTCACGACCGAATGGATGTAGTAAAGGAAGGAACCTACTGCTATCTCATTGATCACGCGCGCAACAATTTGTCGCCCAAATTGATCACAGTGGTAATCAATTTGACCAAGATTTTTCCTGAACATCCGGAATATTTAGGTAACATCGAATGAGGGGAAACCAGTCGGAGAACAAAACTAGTCTCTGTAATTTTTAGATAATTGTTAGTCAGTTGAGAGGTTTTCACAAATTCCGTTAATTAGTGTGTGTTGAAGCGTTCAGTTGAAATGTTATTTCTCGATTTCAATTCTGCTTCTAATTAAATCATTAGATCTCCACTTGCCTACGAAGCAACGACGGCGCGGCCTACGCTAAGTAGCAAAGAAGCTTTAATTTTCTTTTTAAAATAAACGGATTTGCATTTAATATGTAAACCATATTATCCCTTTTTACAATTCCGTATTGGATACTAGTTTGCGTGCAGTCAAAGGTAAAAGGAATATCAAAAGCATTTAAGGGAGTGATGGGGTTGTCTTCATGACTTATGGACGCGACGTGGTGGTTACGAAGTAAAAATAGTCTAGAACAGTAAGAGAAGTATGGACGGACGTTTCGTGAGTATAATTGGAGAGGTTCGTGGGCGTGCCGCACGCTAGGGCAGCGCAGGCGGGCGGGAGACATCTTGTATGTATTTGTCTCTCTAGTAATTTCCCCGTCTGTACTTGTATATTTAAGCGGCGGCGGCGGGCGTCGTCCGTGCCGCTCTCATGCATATGTCATGAGCAGTTGCCGTGCGACGGTTTGTTGACGGTCTAGCCGCGGGAACCGCAACCACCGGCCGCGGCCCCCAGCCCAGGCCCACCGGACCCACCACCGATAATTATTACGTTCTACTTTCGATTCCGGTACCTATCGGCGCCGCCCTCATCGCCGTGGAGGCGCCGCGACGCCGCACCACCACGACAAAGGGATGAGGCGACAATTAGTTTCCAGTTTTCTCCTAATACTGTATTGCATGTACGATCAAATTAAATGGCAGGCACCGTAAAAGCAGTCATAAGTCAAGTGTACACACGCGAGGCAATAAATAACATGGCTGGCTATATTTGATGTCTCCATGGGCAAACAGCGTGGATAGATTATTGAATAAAATCATCAAACATTTTTATGTCCCACTTAATGCTCTCGCCAGAGTCAATTAGCTTCTTAAGGAGATTTTTATTTACTTAATTATGTTAGATATAGGTACAACAGATAGTATAGATACATAACAGTTGAGCCCCGACGGATCCATCGCTTTCCTCGAGATAGATTACTTAGAAGATTTCATAGATGTTTGACTTTGTGATGGATTGCTTCAGAACTCAGAACGCCGCTACGTTTTAGGGGCAAGAGGGAGTCGGTTATTAATTAACCACTACTGTTGTACAAAGAGTAGGTACTGTTTAGATAAAATTTAAATAAGTCAATGTTTTTTTATAAAGTGCTGAAAGGGTATTTATTCTTGCTGCCAGCGTTTAATACGTTTACATGGTTGTGTTAAATAGACGCAATTTTATGGTTACGTCGTCCTCCAAAGATAACGTTATCAAATCTAAAGTGGAACAATATTAGTTTTGAATTTTAATTGCGCCAGGAAAGTGGCTGGTTTTTATTGTTTTGAAATAAAAACAGGCATAGCAAATTTGTTATTGACCACTACGATAACATAAAAAGCTTACGCGGGAATAGAGCAAATACATTACCTATATTATTCATCAATATGCTACATATGTAATGTAGTAATTTGACATTAAACAAATTGATTTGATGTAACGGCCTGTTTGTAGGTGAAATTATTAATCATAATGGTATTTTATTTGATTGATTATTAACATAACAATTTAATAAAAAGAAATACATACAACTGCAGTATTATTATTATTGTGTATATATAATAATTTCAATGGTATTTGGTCTCATAATAAGGCTAATTACTTAATTTTATTATGGTATGAACTTACAGAATGAGAGAACAGGTAAAGTCCACAAATTTTGGTTCTGCCATTCTAATGATTCATTCATCATTCAGTAATGTATTATCAGACTAGACAAGTAGTTCCTGTAATCCGTGTATGTGTATAAGCAGCTCATTGAAACAAAACGCTGAAGAGCTAAATGGGGCAATAGGACTTCTATTTTAAAGATCATACACATTCTAATCTGTCTTGATCTGTAAAAATATCCTGTAATTGACCTACATTTTTGACATTGATTAGATGTGATGAGATTGTTACTAGATTTTGAATGTTTTTAGTTATGACAGTTGACCTTCAGGTAGTAGTAAAAAATAGCGAAAGCCAAACAGGTATGATGATGTCAGTAGACTATTAAACACAATAAAAATAAAAAAAAATATAGTAAAAATACAACAATATTAAATATTTGGGTACAACGCAGAATGTATAATTATCTATGTTATGGCTAATACCCGAAGGGCGGTTACACCTAGTGCTGGCCAGCTACAACTAGGTGCAAGTTAAACTTAGATGTATTCTACTTATCTTTGGTTAGAACTAGGTTTAGCCTTCATCATAGCAGCTAGAACTAGGTGCAGCTGCACACCGGTGGTTAAATTATCTGTTTTTGTGCTTTTGAACAGAAACAAGTAGGTCGACATCAGGGGCACCCCAAGGCTCGGTTTGGTTAGGTTTCTTTAACCTTCGGCATACGAGGTGGGGTTTTTTTAACCCCAACACCTTTCAAAGGCGTTAAATTTATATTAAAACGCGATTATATAAGTTGATTTTCACAGTAGCTGGAGTTTAAATATTTCCGCGTCTTTTGATAGCGTTGGATCAGTACTGAGTGCACTAGCGTCGTGTGTGCAAGCGCGCAAAGTGGTTCCCGGGTGTTTTTAACCCCACGTTGTATGGGACGTCGTAAAAAAGGTATGTGCTTACTTCTGTGTTTTTTTGTTATTTACACCTACAATAAGTGATTTATCAATACTTTTGAGTTTTTATTATAGGTACTACATATAGTGAATATGTGTAACAACCTGCAGGATGATCTTATTGAGGCTACCTTATTGGAAGATTCTGAGACTTTGTCAGACGATGAGAGTTTTCTTCATATCAGCGAGGTTTCTGAAGTTCATAGTGATACGGATGTGGAAGATGCCGAAATACACTTTCGATCATGTTTAGATGACACAACATCAACACCTGCAGGGATTCAGCACAATATTAGCGTCAGGTATATTTGCCTGACACGTGCTGAGCTGGACTTTCATTTGGTGCAACCATGAGTCGCAAACCGCACCTTTGTCTAATACTGTGATTATTTTTATAATGCAAAATATGTCTAGTATTAATTAATAAGAAAAATAAGCATGTTCCATTTAAGAAATATTTTTTGTTATTTTTTATTGTGGCTTAATGCGTGTGTTGCTGATTTTACTGAAAGGCTATGTGATTTTAAGATTTTTTTATAATATATGTTTCATTTAATACTTTTTGGTATTTAATTCGTTAGTTAAGTAATATCCTTAACAAAAAAAGACATTAAAACTTGTTTTGCTTTATAAACTTTCAAAGTACATAACGATGATTCTGGGGTTAATTTAACCCCACGTTGTATAGGTGAGGAGATTTTTTCACCTTGTACACCAAAGGTTAAGCCCTGCAGACAGAAATAGGAGCCCCGTCGACCTGACGTCGACCATTTTCTTTTGTTCAAAGGTATGAGCTCAAGGCTACACCTAAGTTTACCAACTGTTACCGGGTACACCTAGATCTAGCCAGTTAAAACTAGGTGCAGCTTCGCCTCAGGTTTTAGCCGTAATATCTATACTAATATTATAAAGAGGTAAAATTGGTTTTGTTAGTTTGTAAGTTTGTATGTAGGGGGTAATCTCTGAATACATTTGTATAATTTCAAAAAATTCTTTCACCAATAAGAAGCAACTTTATCCCTGAGTGTTATGCTATATTGCATTATTAAAAAAATTGGGATCCTTAGGATAATTCACGCAGACGAAGTCGCGGGCAAAGTGCTAGTCAATAAATAGTGTGTGAATACCAACAATGCAACAACATCTACATAATAATGAATTAAGTTCAGTTTAACATGAATGACTTATTTGTGATATTCATATTTTTTTATACCTTTGACATTACGACCTTGTGTAATTATAAAACCAAAATCTATACTAATATTATAAAGCTGAAGAGTTTGTTTGTTTGTTTGGTTGGTTGAACACCCTAATCTCAGGATCTATTGGTTCAAATTGAAAAATTCTTTTTGTGTTGGATAGTCAAAGTCAAAGCATTTATTTCAATTAAACCGTTTACAGGCACTTTTGAATTGTCAAGGAGTCGGTCAGTTAGTCAGAAAGTTGAAGCTAGTTGCTTGTTCCAAAACGTAGGTAGGTCTCTATGGAGAAGAATGAGCAAGAAACTCCACGGACACTCTTTTGAAATCAGGTTTCTTACAAAATATTGCTTACGTTATTCTTGTTGCTTCTATATGTGAAAACAATGAAGGTAATCTAGAAATACAAAATATAAAAAATAATCAAGATAAAACCATGGCAGTTAAGAGTTGACCAATCTCTACTGACAGCGCCCGTTCACGAACATGACGCGTGAATCAGCACCATTCAGCTCAACCATTTTGGAGGGAGCTGAATGATCCAACACATGCGCCACCATCAGCGAGACATTTGAGTGAGCATGACAATTCTCTCAACCGCCATGCTCATTTATGTCAAACACATAATAATTTACTTAATATATGGCTCCATGGTACTCACATTTACAAAATTGAAATAATGCTGCTAAATTATACAAAACTAAGGTTTTCAATGTTTCTAAAATGTCGAAAAAGTAATTAAAATATATTTGTGTATAATAATAACGATACTCCTTACTCATGTCAATATAAAAGGGGTAGGAAACAACATTCCTCCAATTAATTCCCTAAACTGCCTGTGGAGCAGGACCAGCATTTAGCCAAGCATTTTTATCATTGATGTAGTCTTCTAATTTATAATATGCTTGTCTACACAGTGTGCGTTTAATACATGTTTTAAATTGTCTTTCATTTAGTTGTAGAATATCAAGAGGTATTTTATTACAACATTTTACACAGTACCCCATAAAAGAAGTATGAACTTTTGACAAGCTGAAACTTGGCTGATCTAATTAGTCCATTTATCGAAAAAGACTATAGGCCCATGCGAAGCCGAGTTGGGTCGCTAGTTGATTAATATAACAGATAATATAGGAAAAAATATTATGTAGGTACATTGTAGGGTATTTCTAGATTTGCATGAAAAATTTTCCTTATGTGGGTTGAATTTACATTGATACCAGTGCTATAAAAAGGAAAAAAAAAAAATGTTTCGCAACAAGTACAAGCACAACAACAACAACAGTACAAGTTTTATAGGAGTATAGTGTCAGTGCACTATATACCTTGTTATTTAATTGTATAGATACATATGTACATTCATAACATAGAATCTGAACTAACACTTGCAACTAGTTTCCAAAACTAATATAACATTTTAAACATTTTACTCTTAATTTGAAACCCATTATAGAATTTAATGTTATGTTATGGTAGAAAGATAACCTGCTCTATACTTCTAGGTGCCTACATTTTCAATTCAATCATTGGTGTCACAATAAAAAAGGTTTGAGATCTTTACCTTTGGTTTGTTTTGCAATTTAACATCATAAACTGGTTATGCTATTTAGTTCTTGATTGTCATGATTTTATTCGGTCAGTGGGTTGTCTTAGGGGTTGTTCCCAATATTTTGAAGAATAGCATTATGAACATAAGTACCCACTAACATGTTTTAAGTATTTGATTTGGGAAATAAACATTATTACTTTAGGTGTCAGATACTATTCATAGAGCCAGCCCACATAAAAGATGAAAGTGTCATTTGAGAAGTTAAAATGATGATTTTACTTCTACATTTTATTTTTCATAAAATATAGGAGTAAACTCTTCAGAGACTTACCTACTAAACTATCGGTGGGTAGAGAATAGATAGAATATTAAAAGCTAATGTTATGTTACACTACAGTGTATTATAAACTCAGCAACAACATGTAATTTTATTAAGTACCTAGGTATATAGAGGTATAATTATAACAGTTTATTTATGAACAACAAAGGATTTGTGTCCATAAAATCCAGAACATGACTAGATAGACTTAACCACTAAAGTTAGGTACGTCTATGTAAACAATTGCTTGGTACATCAATCATTTCACTTTTTGCCCTAGCTTGAGTTCGCAAATTTCAACGTTAAATACAGGCCCCGTAATCTTTGTTTAATTATGAATAATTGTGGAAAAAATTAACGCCGGTTGCAAAATAATCGATAACATGACATGACCGCTTATAACTATATATATATGTTTAGATTTTCTATAGATTTCTATGCATGGCCATCATGTCGTGACTCGTAAATTAACAACTTGAAACAATTATTAAAATTGACATACCTTTTAACTCGGTAATCGCAATGCAACAATTATTATCTTCTGCACAATTACTTGTAAGTGTAACGTGTAATGATAGACTTTTTTAATTTATTTTACCAAATAAATTGCGAAACAGGAAAACCACAAAAAATGGCGGCAATGGTAAAAAAAAAAGATGTTTGGTAGCTTTGTCTTGTTGGTATTACCACACTGTGTATGTAATCTACCATTTGGTTAATCGATTGAAAACCAAAAAAAACATATGTAGAAAGACAGCAGACTGTCGCAGACAAACACGGTACGGCAGACAAACGAATTTACTAACATAATTCATCTGGGCAAGTGAGCAGTCGTTATTTAACACAGATTTATTAACTATTTTACTACCACTTATATTTTACTATTGACAATTAGGATCGAACACAGACTACTAATAAAGTACTTATTACACTATACAATTTGTAGGAAATCAATTTAGGTACCTAAATTGTTAGTCTCACTCTCACACTACACTAAATTGAATTCTAAACTGGACCGATTTAGCATTCAATTTAGTAAACCTCCGATTTTGCACTAAATCGGATCCAATCTGTTCTAACTGCGATTACACCTGCCGATTTCCTAAATTGATATCCTACAAATTGTATAGTGTAATAAGTACTTTAGAGATACTACGGATCGAATCACGAACGAGTTATGTATACTGTAGGCAGTCCGAGAATATCTGCCTGCCCATTGTTGCAAAAATTTTAATGCAAACGAATGGCCAAGTTCAAGATGTCGCTAAGTCCATTTTCTTACCCCGGTCACTCACATGCGCGCAAATATTCGTTCATTGTACGAATGTTTGCACGCATGTGGACAAGAAGCTTATAGGTAAAAGTGGAGGCAACACTCTAAAAACCTAAGTGAGGCCAACTGTGGGCAGACGCTCTCTTTCTAAATTTATACATAAGAACTAGACAGTGATTGTTTTCTTTATCTTATGTATGCATTTAGAAAGAGAGAGTCTGCCCACAGTTGGTTTCACTTAGAAATTCGGAGTGTTGCCTCCACTTTTACCTATAAGTTTCTTGCATGTGGAGGGCCGTCAGACATTCATTCGCAATCTTAGCGAATATGCAAATGGGTTCGCATATCAATTTGCGAATCCGCTAGCGCTTCCTCCTACACTTGTTTACGAATGTCTCAGTCGTGCTGGCGATTTTGTGAATCATGGACAATGAATATGATTTTATTTATAGAACCAACTTGCTGGGTAAAGCACCAATGACGCGCGCCTTGCATACTCTTAACGAAATCGCGGAAAGGCTAGACGTATTTTCCTGTTCTCTGAATGAGTTCACAAAAATTATCGTACATGTGATTTGTCGTTAGTTAGTGTTAGTATTGTAATATTGTTTAAGGGCCACGCTACCGATTTGGGGTAACCTGTTATGGTAGTGGTGATGATGTAAAAATAAATAAATAAAAAATAAATAAATAAAAATTAGTGTGGTTGGGCTGTTTTACTTTTAAGTTCATATACTTACTTACATCATAATATTATTAATTGATGAAGTTTAAGTACGCTACACAGTAGACGTCGAAAAAATTGAAAATGGTGAAACGTCCATTACCTTCGCAATTGCGTGCGCATATGGTCACACGAATGTGTGGGAGACTACGCCACAGTAAAGATATCTATACAGTATTGTAACTCGGCCCTGTCCTTAAAATAATTACCTACACGCGCGCAGTACCTCAACATGCGATAGGGTTGACACGCGTACAGTTTTTGAATTTCTTCCTAGTTTGTGTTTTATTTTCTTTCTAGTTTTGTGATTATAAATGTGAAAAGTGTTTTATTTTCTTTCTAGTTTTGTGAATGTAAATATAATATTTTTTATTGAATATAAAAAAAAACCGTAAATGAAATAGGAAGCGTTCAATAAAAATACATTTTATGTTTTTGATTAGATTTAATAAAAAAAACCACCATTATAAATTTGAGACTGAACAATATTTGCGCCTCGCCTGTGACGTACGAAAATCAAGGCGTCTGAAAAAAAAATGATTTCCCTTTATTCTAGGTAAAAAAAAACAAACTGCAATCCTTACAAACTATAAACACCTTGAAATAATTGTAATATTCTTTTGTCATCTCAGCTTATTAAGGTCTCCATTACCACTTTTTACCATTTTTTGGTCACCCATCCGATGTCGAACTGCTGCCAGATGTTACTTAATATCAACAATCTCATCGCGTGTGCGGTACCTAAGTTTAGCAATCAAAGCCTCTAACTACCTACTACAAAATCTTCAAAAATAAACAATAATGTAAATCTTACTAAATAGGTAGGTATAGAGTCCAGCACAAGCTACAACAATCTGTCCAATTTCTTTGATAGATTTTTAATTTTATTACAAAAGCATAAGGTTCATATTCAATTGGGGAAATTTGACAATTTGGAATGGCCTGATGTGCTGGCGTCTTTACCTATCATTTACTCTCATAATCATTATTTAATGATAGGTATTTCGATTAATTCCACAACATATTTATGTAGCTAGGTACATAAGTAGGTAGATAGCCTAGCCTAAGAAACTACCTACTTATCAGTTCTTTTTAACGCGAATGTAGGTAGGTCGATTTTTTCACCCTATCCACTTATGTACTTATTAATCCTTACTCGGTAGAAAAAAAAGCGAAATACTTACATTAAAAAAAAAACAAATTACGTACTAGTAGCTTACCTTTCGTAGTTTCTAGGTAATTTAAAAAAATCCAATCTCTGAGTGCGTTGCTGACGAATTGAAGCAACCAAAAACAGCACAATATATTTTACAATTTCTATTTGCCATATTATAGAAGCACATAAGTAGTTTATAGTACTTATATTTACTTTGTTAGAATATTAGTCACAAATCGCACGCTTACTGCTTACAAAATCATCACACCGTCCATTCGCCACTGCGGCGCATCCGAGACTGTCGGTATACTAATTTCCCTACTAAGTCGGCGCGTCTAGGTATAACTCGCGATCCGACCGTTTGTATGAAGATAGAATACTGTATAGATATCTTTACTGTGACTACGCGAGGCATCGAGGTTCGCGCGCTTTGATGTTCGTTAAAAAACCGACACAGCTTGGAAAACCACGAATGCAGCGAAAACTTTGCATTATCATTTGCGAATGTCGTCCTACACTAAACTTGTGGGTTCGCGTATTCGTGCGAATGTGAGTGACCGGCATTAGGTTACAGAAATGGCGCTAGTGAAGTTTCAATTTGACTTTGAAACGACACCGAAATACTATTTATCGTGAATATTAGTAAAAAAATTAACTTTTGTATCTCTTTAGAACGATGTAGGATTTAAATTGAATGAGAAATAATAGAGTAAATCAATTAATATGGTTTAGCCTAAGTCCCTTAGACCATGGATTTAGGGATTTTTAAGCTGGACTTAGGGACTTTTGACTAGACTTAGGGATTTTAATAGAAAATATATGGGCATTATTAACAAAAAAAAAAATTAGACAAAATATTGTTTTAATCGAAAATTAAATTATTATTAAATCGACACTATTACAGTAGATTACCTTTCCACTGTTCTCCTTACAAACTAAAATTATTAATTAAAAAACTAAAACCACTGTATTATTATTTTTTACAATAATAAGTTGTTGTTGTTGTTGTTGTTGTGGTTGTAAGTTTAACAGTTGAAAATTTATCTTCGTTGACGTTCCTAACGAAAATACAAGTGGAACTTATTAAAAACACTAAAAAGTTAGTTTGTTAAGAAAAATATTATTTAGAAAAATGATCTTTTTTGTCAACTTAGTGACATTACAGTAAAAAGTCATGGACTAAGGGACTTTTGAAACTTAGGGATTTTTTGAATTGGTATCACTGGACTTAGGCTATTATCTAAACAGAATAAAACACACTTAGGGACCACTCACAAATTTCTTAATAGATAAAATCATAGATAAGTAATGACCAGCTTAACCAGCTGTGTTAATAGTGCATAAAATCCCTTTAGTGGACTTAGGGATATCTTGAACTTGGCCATTCATTAACGTTTCCAGTAAAATACCGTACCGTTCCTACCACAGATATAGATAGACCTAGCAAAAGCAACTCAACTACTTCGCGTGCCTATTTTCGTGCCTTACTTACGATAAAAAATCGTAAGTAAAAAAATAAAGTACCTAGGTAAACGTTTCCTTCCATCGGTAAGTCATTTTGTGATTTATTATTATGCGTAATTAATTTAAAAAAACAATTATTTTTAATCTAATACTCTCAGTAATACCTGGGAATACCAAATTTAGGAAAACCGAAACACTCGTATTACATTGTGACGTCTAAAAAATGGCACGCTTGGTTTTCATACTACAGCTACTACTACTGCCCCTTATTCACAATCATTCGATTCGATTCCGTACCGAATCGAAAGTCAAAAGATATCGAAGATGTCCTTCAAACGCAATTCACAAATCCGAAACCGAACAATTTTGACAGTTCAACGAACATACGAAGACTGAAGTCGGAAATGACATTGTCGAATACGGTTCCTTACCGACACGGAAACGTATCGAATGGTTGTGAATAAGGGGGCCGATACTTGCGCTATCTAGGTCTATCTATATCTGTGGTTCCTACTGTCACAGTACTACTGTTGCCTTTTCCCCAGTTCTCCAACCAAACCAATTAGTTTATGCTGTATAAAAAAATAACAGTGTCAAAACTGTCAAAAATATAAAAAAATGTTTAATAATGCGAAAAACTAATTTTGTTAAAAAACAACTGTGTGACTGTTTAAAAGTATAATTTTATTTATTGTGTAGTTTATATTTAGAAAAGATTCTTACAATGAGTAAACCAAATGAAAGTACCTGATACAAAATATAATTTAATTACGATTTCTGAACTCAAAGAAACATTGACCAAGAAAAGAAATGAAAGATGAATAACAGCTCGGATTATATTTACTGGTCCGAGCTACATTGCTCAAAAGATGCTCTTACGGATAACTATGGGTGGTTTATGCAGTTCCTGTTGGCGGTTTTGGCGTTTACTTGTTTAATAGGTAAGATCTTGTGAAATGCAGGCTAGAGTTCAAGGTAGTTTGTTAGTGATACCGCAGTATTGCGTATTACGTTAATTCATTATGGACTGTTCATTGGACTCCGTAGTTATTTTAAACATTTGGTCAGAGGGTCCCCATTGGGGCCTTACCTAGTACCTGTGTGATTTTTTAAATCATAATGACTTTGTAGTTGTAATAGACTAAGATCTTGTAATGATCTACTAACTTAAGGTTGCACCGAGTTACGCTATCTACATTATTGTTAAACCACTACCGTCCTATTAATAAACGTGGAGTAAAGTTACACCACTGTTCATCATTGGATTAACCACATATTTTTCGAGGAATACGCTTGGTGTAACTTTATTCCATGTTTATTAATAGGGTGGTTATTGTTTGGATAGTAAATAACTAGACAAAATATTTTCATTGAAGGCAAAAGATTTTGTGAACCTCGTTATGCACGGAGGCCATGGCTTATTTGGTTCTACGACACATCAAAGCAAGGTTTGGGAGCGTTGATCATTCATGCAGCCAACGTGTGGCTGTCACCACACCTCACCGGGAATCCATGCACATGGTATGATAAGTTACTGAAAGAGTTTACTTATATTTGGTAAATAATTATTTATCATCTGGTCATTCATAAGTGACATTTTAGATTGACATTGTCAAATATGCATAACACTTCCAGCAATTCCACCACCACCACTATCTTGTTTCAATCTTTTGTCCAAGTCTACACTACATAGGTATACCCTCAACTTTATGAAACTGCAACAACTTACAAAACAATTTGTATAAAACAGCAACAACTTATACAATAGCAACAACTTGTAAAAGTGCAACAACTTTAAAAACAACATGAATGTATAAAAAGCAACAAGCTTATAAAACGGAAACATTTTTTTTTTTTTGTAGTGTTAGTATTATAAAAATGTCCTATTAATCTTACATATTGGGAGACACCTATACCCAGTAAAATTTTGCAGTAAGCTGACTTGACCTAATTTGAAATGAAAAATTTGATTCTGTGCAAAAGATAAGCCTATTTCTTACAAGACTGACTACACGGTTGGCGCAGTGGCTGAGCGATCGACTGCTGCGCAGCGTGTTGCGGGTTCGATTCCCGCCCAGTGTAAACATTTGTGTGACGAACACTTGTATTTGCCTTGTGTCTGGGTGTTGTTTTATCTATATATGTATGTATTAAAAAAAAATGTATTTGTGTATGTATACACCCATAGTACAGGGTCTCCCTAGTTTGGGGTCAGATGGCCTTGTGTGAAAATGTCCCCACATATTATTATTATTAAGACTAAAGGATTTGGAAAAAAAAATTAGATGAAGTAGTAGGTATTTATGACACTACATTACAACCATGACTCACATTTTTAAAACACTACATTTTATTATGAATACATCAATATGCAAATGAATGCAACAAAATCAATTGTGAACCCTTAATTGTAGGAGCAAGGTGTAATATTCGACATAGGTTCATTGAAACCTGTAAAGTACTGTGGCCCACATGTGTCTATTCTTTGCTGGATTCTAAGTACCTATGTATTATACAGTATTTTCAAAGTGAATGTAATTGTCTTAACAGGTACATAGTGAACTTTATGTTGGATTCAACACTTGGCTTGCTGATCATATGGGCGGGTATCAGACTAGCTCAGCATTGTGCGAGAGCTTATGATATACCACTCATTAATTTTGGTGAATATGGTGAGTGTTTGAAATCTTTCTATTAATAGTTGTGACATTTCAGAAGCAAATATCAATGACTGCAATTTGAACTCTCATGTAATAGACATAAGTCACACAAGTTTTACTTGTAATATGCTAGAACTGGAACAAATTTTAATCCACTGTACATATACGTATACTGAAAGCCAGTTCAAGTTAGGAAACTAGCAAACAAATTGCATTTGCTTATTGTTTTTTTTTTGTCAATTTGCATTGTCAATTTGTCACACTAATGGTGTAGTAGACACAAGTTTAAAAAAGAAAGACTTTATTTTAGTTCTGAAAACTCGATTAATTTTTAATGGCTTATGTTTAACGAACCTCCAGATATAGTAAATGACCTCCAAAAATAGTAAATGATTACCAACATTTAACCAAAGTATTGTAGAAATGTATGAGTTTGACTGTAAAAAGCGATTTGGTTCTGACACGCTCGCTCCGCTCGCTCGCCTGCGTAGGGGGTCACAGTTCTAGCCTAACCTAACCATGTCGGATCCGCCCCAGGGGGGACTTAAGGGTCCTAACATTTGGTAATCATTTACTATTTTTGGTGGTCATTTGGTGACTAAGATTTGGTGATCATTTACACAAGTTTTACTTGTAATATGCTAGAACTGGAACAAATTTTAATCCACTGTACATATACGTATACTGAAAGCCAGTTCAAGTTAGGAAACTAGCAAACAAATTGCATTTGCTTATTGTTTTTTTTTTGTCAATTTGCATTGTCAATTTGTCACACTAATGGTGTAGTAGACACAAGTTTAAAAAAGAAAGACTTTATTTTAGTTCTGAAAACTCGATTAATTTTTAATGGCTTATGTTTAACGAACCTCCAGATATAGTAAATGACCTCCAAAAATAGTAAATGATTACCAACATTTAACCAAAGTATTGTAGAAATGTATGAGTTTGACTGTAAAAAGCGATTTGGTTCTGACACGCTCGCTCCGCTCGCTCGCCTGCGTAGGGGGTCACAGTTCTAGCCTAACCTAACCATGTCGGATCCGCCCCAGGGGGGACTTAAGGGTCCTAACATTTGGTAATCATTTACTATTTTTGGTGGTCATTTGGTAACTAAGATTTGGTGATCATTTACTATTTTTTGTTGGCCATTATATTTATTTCCATTATTAATTAACTGTAAAATTAGAATTTTTATTGCTTTGAAATCAAGAAATAGCTTGTCAATTGATTTGGCAAATAAGTGACGTCACTGTTTGCTATTGCCCTATGAGAACTATGGGGGAATCACGTTTTGACAGTTCATAAAAGTACGTCACCCCCAAGTTCCGTATGTCTAATATTACTGTCTAATATTTGTCTCTCAGGTAAGCCACCAATGTGCTCAGCGTGGATATGCCAGTGCATACTGTACGCAGCACTAGCAACCTTCGCAAAGTCTGTGCTGGCCTTGGTGCTTCGGCTACCACCAGTGGTGGCTGTACTGTCCACGTTGAGACTGTCGCCCGTCTCCGATCCTCGTCTGGAACTGGCGGTGGTCATGCTTATAATACCCTTCTTTGTTAATGTAAGTATTTTATGCTACTTATTATACTGTTTCTGTGACAAACTTTTTGCTCAAAAACTTTTTACTGGATTCCATGTCAGTTTTTGAAACAAATTACTTACTGAAATCTGTTGAGAGATCATAATATTATTATCTGAGTTTTAAAAATCTCGTTTATTGGAAAAATACCTAGTTCTTAAGTTACATAATATGTAACTTAAGAACTAGGTATTTTTCCAAATTATCTCAATATTATTGAGATAATTATGATAGATAATAGGATGTTAAGCTTGCGTTTTATAATTTGTTAGGGTACATTTATCTGCACCAAACGATAAAGTCTCCACAAATATACATCATGGCGGATGTGGTATATCTCGATTGCAAGGAAATTCCCATTTAAAATATTAAAAGTCGTTCTAAAATTATAATTATCATAAGAGACACGTTTTTCATTAGGTACAAAATTAAATCGTAGAAGGACGAGATCTTCTTACGTTTAATCATTGAATTAATCTTCACAGTTTGTTTACACGTAATATACGTGTAATCGGCCGATATTTACTCGCTTCGTGCGATAAGGCTATGTAAATGTTATACATTTTCCTTCACATGGAAAAAAACAAATTAGCAACAAGTATTAAGTGTAGCGGCAAGAACAATAAATGCAGAAGCTGTTGAAAATATTTGAAGAGATCAAGGTTCCTTTTTTAAATAGTAGCTTATGGCCGCGACTTCATTCTCGTGGAAATCAAGTGGATTATAAAACATCTGATGACACTGCAAATGGAACAACTTTACTTACTTCCAGAAATAACTTCTCACAATATAGGTACCCAATAACTGGATGAATGATAGATATCCTACGTGTTAAGCTTGACCAATATCTATTTATGTACCAGTGGCAAAAACTCGTATTTATGATATTAGTAGGATTTAGATTAGTTTAGATTCATCTTAAAATAGTGCAACTTATGTGAGGACCCAAACCAAATGAATCGTTACAAGAAACGGAACTAAACATCACAGACCATACGTACCTAACATTGCATCATTCGGCACCTAACTAAATATCAAATAATTATGTTCAACATAGGCTCTTCAATTTTCATATGTACCTACATGTAACTACATACATTTAAACACCGTTTTTCCATATAATTGGAATTACTTTTGAAGTGAAAGAACAGTCACGTATTTAAATTTGCCGTATTGCTTGAATCCTTTCCAATTTTCAGTTTGTTCAAAAATGATTATGATACATATATACGCTCAAAGAAAATATTATCAGTTATTCACGTAAAACACACGGCCGTGTCCGCAACATAGCCACACCCCGATTTTTTTAGCTTCTTCCATGTTCATACATCAAGTCATAGGCTTCCTTGCCAATATCCAGCACTACGCACGAAATTCCATACATTTGAAACAAATGCATCTTCTAGCTAGGTATATAGTTACTTCTTAAGAATTTATTTCCTCTTTGTTACTAACTGGTTTTTCCATTTCAAACAGAACCCTCGACTTTTTACCCCCCTTTTTCAGCGTAGATAGACATGCATCGGTTCACAGCGCTATAATCACGCATTTATTATTAAAACGAGGTAGGTATAGAAGTGGAATTGCTGTGGCTCCACTCCCCACCCAACGCGAGCACCAGGCTCTAGCGTAGCGTGGTATTTCAGCGCTAGAAAATATGTTTGTCTACATCACACAACACATAATAAAATGATGTTTGAATAATTACCTACGTAAAAGACGCAAAAAATGCGAAGATTATAACTGTTTGACTTGGTTATCTTTAAAAGGCCAATAACTTTGTCACTCAGAAATCAAGCAGTTTAACCAGAAATTACGTTTTGAAGAGCATAGCATCTGAAATGGCTTTAATGGGTGTAGACTGTAGACCCATTTAAAGGGTTAAATAGTTTCTGAGCGAAGTTGAAATAGCTTTAATGGTAGCATTAACTGAGAAACCCTGTAACTCTAGCAAGTCCCATCAGATGTACGATACTTATTAGCTACGTCTTCACCTTAAAAGTCCCAGTCCGTCCATTACCGCGTCTTCATCTTCTCGTCCTAGAATATGTGAGGTATGAAAAACCTATTCAATAATCTGATTGCCAGTAAGTAATGTATCCAATTCCATTTCACAGTATATTATTTTATCAGTGTCGCCACGCCAGCTAAAAGAGTACAGTTTTCCTTTTTATTACCTAGCCAAATGTAAGTTAAGTATTTGAATTTGGTTAGATGTACTGCATAAAATACCTTGATGTGTTGGTAATAAGCAGTTTTTCTCATGTACTTATTTCACTGACGATTCGATGAAGGAAAACATCGTGAAGAAACTTGGAATAATAAAAAAGCCAGTCCGCCTTCAGCAAGCGTCGTAACCAATGCTGGTATCTTCTTTCACAGCTAAACTACAGAACCAATTTTGATCAAATTTAGTACGTACTAATATTGAATCCTACTTATTATTCCGTGACTTCGCCCGCATCTGCGATAACCGACATTCACGCAGATGAAGTCGCGGACAATAGCTAGTGTTCTATATTTATCTAAAAAAATACGAAATCTATTACGAGACCGTCCGGCTGTTCTATCCAACTGATTTGCCTATTGTTTTCAATGAAAGGTATTATGCACAGATTAGTCATTGGAAATCATCTAACTTTCACCCTTCCCATGTTACTCAAACGCCTCAATTTCCCCCTGTAGGTACATTTCCTATTCTCTGTATCCGCGGTTCTCATTGAGGTATGCAGTGGATAGGTAGGTGATACTTTATGGTCTAAGAACACTCGCTGGAACTGGGTTGTTTTTGGTCTAAGAACACTCACTGGATCGAGTTTCTTTTTGGTCTAAGAACACTCGCTGGAAAGAAGTTCTTTTTGGTCTAAGAACACTCGTTGGAAAGAAGTTCTTTTTGGTCTAAGAACACTCGCTGGAAAGAAGTTCTTTTTGGTCTAAGAACACTCACTGGATCCAGGTTCTTTTTGGTCTAAGAACACTCGCTGGAAAGAAGTTCTTTTTGGTCTAAGAACACTCGCTGGAAAGAAGTTATTTTTGGTATAAGAACACTCACTGGATCCAGGTTCTTTTTGGTCTAAGAACACTCGCTGGAAAGAAGTTCTTTTTGGTCTAAGAACACTCGCTGGAAAGAAGTTATTTTTGGTATAAGAACACTCACTGGAACGAGGTTATTTTTGGTCTAAGAACACTCGCTGAAAAGAAGTTGTTTTTGGTCTAAGAAACTTGCTGAAACGATGTTCTTTTTTTGTCTAGGAACACTCGTTGGAACGATGTTCTTTTTGAACACTCGCTGGAAAGAGGTTCTTTTTGGTCTAAGAACACTTCCAGGAACGATGTTTTTTTTTTTGGTCTAAGAATATTCGCTGCAATGAGGTCTTTCATTTGAGCTTTAACACACTTATTAAATGTTGAGTTGCACGAAACCAATATTAGTTTATGCCATCCCTTATATTTTTTGTATCAAAAAGAAATTGACATCAATTGAAGGCTCCATTAAACTAAAGTTGGTTTCGTGCAACTAACCGTTAAACTGGTTGAGTTGTGGGGAAACTAGTGTGAACATTGAGTAGGACTGTCACGTCTTTTTCGCACGCAAAATTTGCATATTAAGTTATTGTTTTACTAACTTTACGTGTAAACCTAAAGTTGCATAAGAAATGCGATTCAAGATGAAAGACTTTAGTAACTTTTAACTGTCTGTATTACGAAGTAAGATACTTACTTCGTGGTCTGTTTGTAACGTTAACCGACTGTTTGGAACAACCCGTCCTTACAGAATGATACCCGATTCGATTTTTTTACGATTTTTGAACTTATGTTCCTTTATAATTTACGCTGCTGGTAATTTTAGTAAACGAAATGAAAAAGCCTTAGCCCTAGGTCTTCAACCCAAATATGTATGTAACCTATTGTGGCAATAACAAAAAAATATTATAACACAATGCGACGGAGCAGCACGGGTCGCGTTATTACTTACCTCATTATGTGGCATACAGACTGTGTATTATGAGATATAGCTATACCAAGTTATATCTTTATATGAGTAGAATGGAAAAGTAGATACTGATAAGCCAATTTAATTACACTGGCTGACCATCATTGCGCTAGGCTATGAAGTTTTTTGTAGAATTAGATAAGAACCTTTGTTAATTTTATCAATCATGCTAATGTAAATTCGACGTAAATATTTGATAACTTAATTCCTAAATTATTTATTACGTCGCCGCGTCTTTCTCATGTAGGTTAATTGGCTCTGGCATCGATTGTTTATTATCACTAGGAATTAAAATCAGTAAGTAGAGACACACTTTGATCTTCACCAAAAGACAAAGCGAGTTACTTACTCTAGTTGACTTGAACAAGTCCTGGCGATGCGTAAGTATGTCATGCTCACATTGCTCACTCGAATGACTCGCTGGTGGTGCCGCATGTGTTGGATCATTCGTTTCCCTTTAAAATGATTGAGCTAAATGTTATTATGTTCGTGAATTCGGCGCTCCTTCAGTTAGAATTTGAAAAAACATATTTTGAAGTACCTTACTAAAACAATGCTTGAGGCGACCAATATGCGGAACATAATATGTGTATTAATCCCAGTTATCTTGAAATATCTTAGAATCATCATCATTATCATCATGTCAACCTTTAGACGCCCACTGCTGGGCATAGGTCTCCCCCAAGGGGGGTTCAGCCATAATCGCCATGCTTGGCCGATGCATGTTGGTGATCGCAGTAGGTGTTATGGTACTCAGAAGGACGCTGCTGCCCATCCTCTGGTCAATATCCCTCTGTCGCCTTCTACGACACCCACAGGACTGCGGGGGGTGCTATTTGCGGCCGGCACCACACGGCTGACTTGTGCACTACTCAAAAAATGTAACCTAAAGTAGATTTTGTTTTTTATTTTTATTTTAAAAAGTGTCTGTGATTTTAAAAGAAAAGTGTCCATGACGTTTCTTGCTTGTACTTCTCTATAGGAAGCTACTGTTAGGAACTAGCAACTAGCTTCAACTTTCTGACTGACCGAATTTAATTCATTCAATGATTCGAAATTGTATTTGATATTGTTTCAGATATTAATATTCTGGGTGACAGACAACTTCCTCATGTATCACCCGCGAGGGGTGAGCTCAAAACTAAAGACCAAGGTAATCTAAAGCTTAACTTCTTTGTTTTAAGGTTAATAATGCATAAGTAACCCATTTCACATTGTAACTTTGGTTAGCTGACAACATGTGCGTGCGTGTGTGTGCATGTGAGTTTTGCCTTGATGGTAAAGTGACCTTTTTGTGCTTTGTTCCCATGACAAAATCTGTCTTGCACTTTTAAAGCCCTCGCGTCGCGGGTCTTAGCAATTTTTTTAATATCTAGGATGGCAAGCAAACCCGTAGCCTACTTAAAGTTAAGTCGTTACTGCTTCTGATGCGTTGCCATCGTAGAGTCAAAGTTAAAATGTCTTTTGTGCCTGTAATTACAAACCTATACTCGTCAAATTGATACACAACAACGTTGCCTTGCGGCAGGTATAGGCACCTATAGTGGTAGTACTTTCCCGGACGAGCTCCTTCTTAAAAGCTCTACTACAATAATAATTATGTTGGTACAGTTCGATTCAAACTTGCCGCCGTGAAAAATGGCGGCCGTGAAATGCGCCAATCGTGTCGTCAAAAATGATGTTCGTCAAATAGATGTTCAAATATGACTTCATTATTTTTGTATTCTAGCGTTCCGTAGGTAATAAATAGTCTAATACAAGCCGGTGCAATAGAGAAAGGAATCTAAAATGGCGGCATGTACTTGCGTTGACAGATAGTACAGTCAGCATATAAAATTTCAAGCTAAAGTTTTTTTTTCAAATTAAAGATAATAAAAACAAGGCTGGGTCATATTAATTTCAAACTAGCTTCTGCCAACGGCAAACATCAAATATTCAGGTTTGCTTACATTTTCATTATACTAATTAGCGATTATCTCATAAACACTTAGACCGATATACATAATTTAAACGAATAAAATGGTTGTAGACTTATACCTTTCATTTGGCACCAAAATCGTTAAGATATGTCAACAAACAAAAAAACACATTTTCAAGTTCCATAACTATATTTTTTTTCTCGGTTGTTTCGTCTGACGGTACGCGCTTGAGTGTTAAGAGGAGATTAGAAGGATATTTCAATCTAAGAGGGACTCTGTTGTAATCACTGTATTATAGAATAGTACAGTTGTGTCACGTGAAACTGTTACTGCGCATGCGCAGCCACTCTACTCGTGTTCAGAACCGTCATGAAGTTCGAATCGTATAATTAGTTAATTTCTATCAAACCTTTTCGCAGGTAAGATACCAGTCCATCAAGAAGGAGAAATCAGGTTCTGAAGAAGAGAAGGATTCCGCGGACGAACGTCTCCTAGGAGCCAGTGTATGACCCTACAGGAAGCCCAGTATATTTCGGGCTTAAATCGAAATCTCTTAGAGTAGTACGAGCCGACCGAGGGAATTTGACAACTGTCATTAATGACAACTTTCTAGTGTTGCTTCCAGTAACTATATAATAAAGTGACTTTATTTCGGGTAAATGTAATTTATACTTCATTAGGGCAAAAAAGTATGTGAAAATACTTTATTTTTACCTATTTTGAAAGTTTTATTTAATAGTTATGAAAAGAAACAACACTATTCCAAAGTATCTGATGGCGCTAAACCTCATTCTACACAGTTGTTTAGTTGTCTAAATTATATCTGGGTAATAGTAACTACTGGGGCCGTATTATGTCGTAGTTAATGCCATTATTATTTAATAAAAAGTAATAATATTACAAAAAGGTATAGTGCTATCGGACATGTATAGCTGCGACTCATTCCTTTGGAAAAATGATGGCATTATTATGTCATAGTACACTATTTACTTGCCATGCCGAAGTCTTCAATCATTGACTGGCAAGTTTTCGGCCAGTCCACTAGTCGGCCTGTACTCTTACGATACTGAAAATTTGAAAATCAATTAATGTACTTGACTTTTGATCAAATTAACGTTAATCGATTATCATTTTTTCACTTCCATTTTACTCGAATTATAATCGATATAATTATGTAACTATGTAAAATTGTTATATTTTGTATATATTGATGTATGTGTAAATCAAAAGTGTATTAGCGGGTATAGCAGGTTATGTATTACTGTGCGATCAAAATAATAACGTAGTTATGATCTTTCGCCATATTGTAACGGATTAGCTGTCTAACTTACTTCAGCTTGTAATAAAAACTGACAAAGTGCGAGTCTGGCTCCCATACCGAGGGTTCCGTACCTTGGTAAAAAAGTTAAATTTACACTGTTTGGAACCGCGTAACTTAGTATGTACATTCTTCATCATAAGTCAAAAACTAAGTAGCGTAAATAAAAATATGTTTTTTATAACATATTATTTATATTTAAAAATATAATTTTCCGTCTTATAAAACACTATGTGTGTAAATAAAGCTCTTTTATGTAGTACTTGACCTTGTAACCCTACTTCAAAATCCAACACCCCCGTTTCAGCACTTGCAATATAATTAATAATTTTTGTATAGTTTTTAGTTGCAATATATGTGGACCAACATCATTGTTATTATAGGTAGGTACTCCAAACTTTAAGGTGACAGCTTTAGTACTTATTTGATGAAATAAGCAGCTATAATATACAGACTAAAGTCTCACCATAAGAGATCCTTTTTATAACTTTAGTATGGAACCGTGTAAAGTTAGTCTTTTAGCAAAATCAGTTTTGTTTTGACCGCAGAGTGGGTAGTTAATCATGGTGTATAATTAATATTATGTATTTATAATGTCATGGCACCTATTACAAAAAATACATATTTAGACATTTTTAAAATACCTAACTAAAATATACATGATAGGTACTTCCTTTAGTAATATTGAATCACAATTATTTTAGTTTTTATAAATGCTTATTGTATAATACATAAATATGAAATTATTGTAAAAAGACTTATCTGGGCAAGACTTAGTAAGATTTTGCTAGATATTTGCTATGGCCATAATTTTAATATGTATATATTTTTTATTAAAATAAAGTATTTGTACCCTCAGAGATGTTTGTAAATATCTCAGACGAATGAAGACCATTAATAAACGTTCTTGAATCAATCATGTACCTAGATAAGGGATTGAGATGTCGCTTGACTAATTTAACGTAAAAATGTACATGTAGAATGCCATTTTGCTTCAAACAAATTTTATATGAAATAATAAATATATTTTTATATGTTTTACTTTTGAGAATATTATTATGATAATTTTAATGTCTACACGGTATAGTACTTAGATCCTCATAGTAGTGCCATGTATTTTTTTTTATGTAGGTATATTATGTACACCAACATCGAATTAAGACTGAGAAAGTCGTGGGAATCATATCTTCCTATCAAATTCCATTTGAATTCCACTTGTTAGGGTAGTTTTACACTTGTTTAGTATGTTACACTCCATGGCATTATATGAGGCGACACGCGCCTGCACCTATTGAATAAAAAAAACCAATCAGTGTTTAATGCCATTCCTAAGCTGACTGGTATTAAGGAAGATGACACCACCAGTTAATTGACATACTTTTTATGAGCTGTCAAACCGCGATTCCTCCATGATTTTGTATGAGAATAGTAAAGTGACTTCACTTTTTTGACAACTCAATTGACTAACTATTTATTGATTTAAAAGTAACTAAAAATCTAATTTTGCTGTTAATTGGAAATTAATCGATTTATCATGGCTAAAATCAAGTGTTCTTTTAGAGAAATCCTGTCCTGGAATTACTGGTAAATGGTGTCATCTTCCCAATTAGAGCTCATATCTTCGATCAAGTATGTTTCGATTGAAGGGTCATATTCCGACCCCAGGCTTGCTGGGTAACTTAATATCTTTTAGATTGGCTTCTAACTGGTTTGTCTTAAATGTTTCTCATTGAATAGATAACTTTATCACATTGTTACATGAAATACTTATGGAACTACATAAGATCTGATTTGATTTAACAAAAAAAAAAGCCAGTTAATTGCAAGTCGGGGTCGCACAATTAGGGTTCCAAACCAAAATTACACTGAACATCCTCCACCTATATAACGACCACGGGTCTGCTATAATTATTGTACTGCGATTTGCGAAATAAACCTGCGGCTGCACTAACCCTTCAAGTGTAATCTAAATGACATAGAGTAAAGAGAAAAAAATGTGCACTACCTAAATGATTTACTTTTTTTTATATAGATTACCGTAATATTGCATAGGTGAAAAGACCGTCGTAAGTAGGTACCTAAGCACCTTTTTTTGTTTTTATTTTCAGAGTCTATTATACTGTCGCAAGTGGTAATTTTCCTGATATCTTTGGCTCAATATACAATAACTCTATTAGATGAAAATTATTTTTAGAGACCTAGGAGATAAAATGTAGGTTTTTGCATACTTGGAACTATGTTTAAGACCACTGGACCATACATTTAATTATCTTTGGAATTATACCTAACACGAAAAATACGAAAATATACAACAATAATGAAAACAATTTTTTCTACTAATTCTTCCAAATAAATATTAAGTTTATTTTTGGTTTTTGATTAGTTATGTGTGTGCGCTTTATTGAGATCAACCAATGTTGATCTAGCACAATTGCTAAGATTCAAATTCTTAAGCTGCATTCATTTTGAGGGAAACCCCGTTGTGACATAAACAAAAAGGTATATTTAGGTTCCGTTTCCCCTTATAAGGTTGGAACCCTAATAAAAGAAAATAAAATGATATTATTTTACTTAATAATTTTACCACTATTGTTATGAAAGCAAAAATCATCTATGATTGTGATGTAATGTAAATATTGATAATACCTAAGGACAAGTTTTATAAAAACTATGGTGTAAGTATATTATATTGATCCATTATAACATAACAATATATTTGTGCATCTGTTCATTGTTTGTGCGAATATAATTCACCTACGTGTTCATGGCAGTTTCATTTTTATCTGTAGTATGCAGTACAAACCTGGTTGTAGGGCGCCGACTCTGTCCCTCGTAATAGATACCTACTCTTTCTAAAACTCAAATTGTAATCCATACTAATATTATAAATGCGAAAGTAACTCTGTCTGTTACGCTTTCACGATGAAACGGCTGAACCGATTTTGATGAAATTTGGCATGAAGATAGATTTAACTCCGGGGAAGGACATAGGCTACTTTTTTCCGCGACTTCGTCTGCTATAACCGACATTCACGCGGACGAAGTCGCGGGCAATAGCTAGTCTAAAATAATATTAAAAAGGGTTAAAAAAACATTTTCGACTTTAAATCAAAACAGTAAGGTACAGACACCAACACATCAAGCCATACCAAACTCAAATTTTCCCAATTAAAAATGAACTTTACGTTTTTGTAATAAAGTTGAAAATCTGTCAAATAAATTTGACAGATTGTTGTAGCTTGATGTGCTGGCCTCTGTACCTATCAAACAAATCTTTGATCGAACACGTGAGGTTTGAACCCTATCCATCACGGCTGTGTCCGGCTCGGGAAAAGATTGCTTAGGTACAGTCACGAGCAAAAACATGTAAACAGTTGGTCTCATTCTAAAATGATTTTCACCTAAACTATCCCAAACTAGTATAAAATAGGTTTTATCTATAAGTTTGAATAGTTCACGAATAAATTGCTTTCTTTTGAATTTTGCAATCTGTATACATATTTATGCTCGTGACTGTACCTAAGCAATCTTTTCCCGAGCCGGACACATTTAGTATCAACATATACCTACGGGCAAAGTTTATATCGCATACGGACACTCGACCTGGCTGGCTCGGAACCTGAACGGCCCGGTCCTCATCCAGAACTTTGTGGATAGAGCTTCATAATTCATACTATACTAGGAGTTTGCCCGCGACTACGTCCGCCTGAATTATCTCCTCACTTTTTCAATTGTTAAAAAATGAAATTAAAAAACAATTTTTGGATAATGTAGCATTATATAAATTATATTGGTGAAAGAATATTTGAAATAGGTCCAGTAGTTTTTGAATTAAAGTAAAAATCTTTCCTCTCTATATTATTAGTGTAGATAAATAAATATTGCCACCTCCACGGAACAACACCCTTATTTCGTTTTGTTGTTTATTATCTGCCGTATCGGTTGCTATTTAAAATGTTGCCATGACAATAATGAGCTCCATATTCAAACGTGACATCAATACACAAGGTTGAGCATTAGACGACAATATAACAATTTCTACGTCAGAAAGAATTTTATTACATTATTTTTTGTTTGTTAGAAACGATATTTTGTTACAAACAATTGTTTTATTCATTTAGAAACTATCAAAATGGACGAACGGGACTTAAGGAAGCTTCTGCAGACGAAAAATGGGTGTCGTGTGCCTTTGATGCAGCCTATACCAGATGTCCACCAAATGGACAAACTGCCTTTCATACCGAGACCGCCTTATAATAGAATCAAGGTAAAACAATTGTTTTTATTGCCTTAGGTAGGTACCTACTTTACTGATATATCGAAGCACTTCGGAGGACCTTCACAACTTACCTTCACTTACCTACCTATAACATAATGTACCCGTGGGTATGGGGACTTACATAGGTCTTATATGTACCTACCTACTTATTTCTACATTCATAAATAATATGTATTCCCAATCCCTGCTATAATTAAAATAGCATGGACCCCTAGTCCCATGAAACTGAAATGCACCGTTTCTCGTCTTCAAAGATATATCTATGAGGTAAAATAGGACAATATCAACACCTGGTACAGTACGTGCCACGAAAGATGAGATTTGACACAGACTTGATTTGACTTGCGCAGTACTCGATTTAAAGGGAAAAGGCATAAATCGGAGGAGGTTTAAATTGAGTACTGCGCAAGTCAAATCAAGTCTGTGTCAAGTCTCATCTTTCGTGGCACGTACTGTACAATGATTGTAGAGTGAAATTATCCCAAGTTCTGGGTTCGATTCTCATATCCCAAGTCCTGGGTTGGGTTCGTTACTTACCGACTTGCCTCTCGTATTTAAGGAGGCAGTGGTCTGAAATCTGCCTCAAGTCTGCTATTACAATAGTGTCAGAATGGTCTATCATTGATTTCATAATTGTTCATTTTGACAAGTTTGGTAATCTACTAATATAATGGCGTCATTATGACTTTCCAGTGGTCAACCACTGACACGCCATTGAAAGAAATTATATAGAATGGTAATCTCTGACTGACTTAGGCGGCAATCTGCTAAAATTTTGACAGTTCCTTTGATTAGTGACCTACCATTAGAACGTCATTGTGCAGTCATTGCTTTTTAATTCGACCGGCCAATGATCGACCATTATGAATTTAGCAGATTACGAACTTTTAGCAAAATTACAATGGGATCGTGTTGGAATGACGAAATTATAAAAATAGCAGACTTGACCCCGTTTAGTAGTTTCATTGTAACGCTTCGATGGATACAGGCGCATAGGAGTGGTCGTTGTAGCGAAACTTCAGGGAGGTCTGTGTACAGCAATGGGGGAGGGGTCCAAAAGATATGGATGGCCGCTTACAAACGTCTCCCTGTGGCTGCAACGGGGTTAAAGTGGAATGCGCCAAGGTTTGCCGTGAAATTCAAAATTTGTTACATTTTTCAGCCCAAAATAAGGTTGACGGTTATAAAAAAAAAAATATGCGACAGTAACGAATATGGTTTTACAGAATTATAATCATTACAATCGCCAATACAACTATCTAAGTTATAATTGGCCGCAAACGTCACGTTTTATGTACATTTACGAGTACCTATATTTCTAACTTGGGGCGAGTTACCTTTATTGATGATTTTTAATTATTGTAATATAATGGTGCAAATACGTACTTGTTAGGGAACCGATCACTTTTCCGAAATGTTTTTGTTCGAATTTCATTTTACCGAAAACTATTGACCGACGTCTTTTTTGCTATATGCAGTATTTGACATATTTTTAGAACATCGAATTCTCAGACCAATAAATATTGGTCTTATTGGTCTGAGAATTCGATGTTCTAAAAATATGTCAAATACTGCATATAGCAAAAAAGACGTCGGTCAATAGATTGAAGTATCATGTGTCATAGGTATATTTTACCGAACTTTATTTCACCGAGTTACAAAATAACTTTTAGCTATTGGCCGAAGCCTCTTTTGAACTTTTTTCATTTGCCAAACGATTTATTTGCCATATTTTCATCACACCGAAACAACATTTATGTTGTGCTACACAATTTAGTGACAGAAACGAATTGCTGCAAAACCGACATCACGCAGTCATGTCTGCCCTACCACTAGAGTGTAATTTAAGCCCGCGTAGGCGCGGAGGGTTGGGGGGGCGCATGCAGCAAGCCGAAGCTGCGGTGGTGAGCGTTTTAAAACCATCTGCGACGATAAGCTCGCGTGGGGCCGTCCAAACCCTGCAGCGCCGGAGCCGTGACAGAAATAATGCTTGCTGCATGTTGCATGCCTGCTTGCATGTATCATGCTTGTTTGCACGCTGCATGCTTATTTGCATGCTGCATGGTTGTTTGCATGCTGCATGCCTGCTTGCATGTCCACTTGCATTCTGCATGCCACTTGCATACTGCATGTCTGCTTGCATGCTGCGTGCCTGCTTGCATGATGCATGCCTGCTTGCGTGCTTCTTACTGGGACCACTTAAAACCACTTTTGTTCATAATCAACTGTTTTATTAAGTGCCATTACAAAATTAATTAAACAAAATAGTAAGTTTAACTAATCTGAATGACGCCAGTGCAATAATTACATTAGTTTTGAAAGCTCTTTCAAATATTTAACAGTGGTATAATGAATGTTCTGAAACAATACTTCGAACAAATGTTATTTCGGCTAAGTGTAACTTCGGTAAAAAGTTTTTCTACCAAATGAAACGTCGGTGTAACGAAAACAATCGAATTCATAATAGGTAGGTCAACTGATACAGTGACAGACGTGACTTCGATGAAGTAAAAAGAAAACGAAACGATAACATTGAATATAACTACGTATAGAACAGACGCCGCGAACAAACATCAGTGCATCAAGCACGGCAGTGCGGGGCGCGCGGGGGCGGGGCTAATGAGTCAAAGATGCGATGTCACCGTCATAGAAGCGACACTTTGTTTATGTTCTGCCTATTTGATTGGGTACCGACGGGAACATAGTAAAATAAATTGAAAGAGGTTACTAGACAGATTATTTTAATTATAATACTTATTTTAGATACCTTTACTGGATTTACTCTGCGGAACAATCAACAAACAATACAATTTCATCATACATTTTCATATGGTTTGTATGTATGTACTTATATTAACTGGTTTAGGGTGGTTAAAACTTAAGGTAACATTTGTAAGGAGTGAGGTCTTATTCCATTAAAATTTTACCCCAAGTTTTTATAAAAAAAAGCCGTATAATTTTTTAGTAATATGTTTATTTAGTTAGGTACCCTTGAACAATATAAGTTTAGTTAACTTTTGACGCTTAGATAAATTATTAGTTTGATCAGTTTTAGCTTCGTGTTTCAAGCGAATTATTGTGTATTTATGTATGATGGCCCGTATCAAAAGAGACCGGTGGTTTAAGGTGCTGGGTTGATTAAAAGAATGTTGGATTAAACATGTAAATACCTCCTTCTGAATAAAGTATTCCAAAGTGTTGACAGTAATATAACTTTTAGCGATTCATTTTAATATTATAGATGAGCTCTATTGTCTAATTAGCAGACACAATAGTTAAACAATTGACGCTAATCTCCTGGAGATTTCGTTATAGATAAGAGGATAACCACAATCTGTTCTTTTTTAAATATGTGTAAAATTACTATTTTCCTCTATAAAAAGAAATGTCAGCTGATTCTACATTCACTTAGGTAGTACACACACAATGTCACGTCTTTAACTTATACTCTATGACAAATGACGCAACATGGCGTCCGCTAAATATTTTGCTCGAATTAAGTTTTAAAATATGTATTTAGTCACTCACCGATGGAAAGATATTCCTTTGCACTTGCCCGTATTTCTTGAATGATTACTGCAATATTGTAACACACACGAAGGCATATTTAGTGAGTTAACACGTTTTTTCATTTAAAAACAAACAGGACTTAGGCGCTCAAGAGCTAGTAAGCAACTAAGTGAAGTGCAGCCCGTTGACTGCATTTGAACGGAACACAGTAGTGATGAGTGGCGTCTTCTCTATACGTAGTAATAATAACTCAGTGAACGATAATAGTTGAAATGTTTTAGGTGAAATGAAATTCGGTCAAATATTTTTCGAACTTATGATAGGTAACCACTTGTTAATGTCACGGTCAATTTTTTTTATTATGTACCAATTAGTGACCCAATGTTGAGTTGCAAATTGAAAAAATACATTACCTACTGCTTTCTACTAACGTAGCAGTAGGTACAGTCAAACAAGCGAATATTTTTGAAAGATGAATATTTTTGCTTGTAAACCAATTAGCTTGTTCGACTGTACTCTCAATGTCAAAATCAAAGCATTTATTTCACCATTTACAGACAGTATTACTTTTTGTATATTTATCGATACAAGTGGAAGATTGATCATCCTATACGATCTTCAGGTCTTTGATTGAAACTGATCCAGGCAAATTCGACACTAGAGTTTTCTACAGCATTAATCATTGTTTTAGGACAAACAACAATACTTCCGCAAGATCCTCGAAGAGAAGGCTACCGAAAGGAAAGTGGAGATAGCTCGGCCGCCTCTCGAACAGAGAGAACGTGATAAGTTAGAAAAATCACAAAAGCGACACATTGCAGTGCTGCGCGAATGCGCACAAAAAATTAAACCGCCACCCATGTTAAAGACTTGGGAGGTAAAAATTTGCAACTTGGTCCCGTCCAAACTACGAAACATGTTTCCAGTCCTGATGGAGGAATTGATTAACGAGAGCAAACTAGAATGGGACAAAAACCTCCACGGCCTCGCGGTTAAGACTATTATCAGAGATGAACCCGGCGTTTCCAGGGTAAGGTATCAAGAACCTTACTTTAAATATAAAGGCATTACAGAAAATTTTGATAAAATGCTTAAATTTCGTAAAAAGCTTGTTGATGGTGCCCTTATATTACATCCTTTTATAAGGTTAGTGTTAGAATCTGCCGAAAAAATGTTTCCTGAATTTATAATTGACTTATCGAAATACAGGGCGCGTGGTCCTATAACCTTGAATGATTTTCTAACAAGAGTTTTGGAAGAAATCAAACGCGCCGAATATCTCGTGTCCAGCACATGGTATGGGATCCTTGTTAATTGGCTCAAAAATCCTAGATGTCTTCGAGGAATGCGTCCTAAGAAAATACCAGATTTTGTAAGATGTGCGACCAAAATGATAGCAATGCAGATTCAAGAGCTTATGCGAAGATCTATTGAAGCTATTATAGACGGTCTTAAAGATCCCGAAAAGGTTCTTATTCTGAATTTAGATCTAGATTTTGACGGAGAATTCATTTACGATCCAACACTCGACTATGTTTATGAAATTTTTCATAATATTGCTGACAGAATAAGCAACATTTCGCAAAGACTTATGCCCATAGAACAGTATCTTAGAATACCATATGATTTTGACGCATTACCAGTACATTACAACAAATGGCTTCACAAAGACGGCCATGAAAGACTACAAAAACAATTAGATATAGTATTCAAACCACTACGTATTTATTTAGAAAAGTTACGACTAGATTACAGCATGTTATATGGTCTACCAGCAAAGGAAGCCCTGCTTAAATTTATTCAAGCAGAAGAAAAGTTTGAGGTTTCTCGGGATAAGATTAAATATTTCCAAGAAATAGACTCCGACATAACTGCGGTTTTAGAAAATGAATATTTTAATAGTGCTGTAGTGTGTCAACTCAGAATGGTGGATGGTTTAAAACGGAAGGCTTTGGAATTTATTAATGATATAATAGCAGGTATTATCTGCGCACATTTAAAAGAAAATGATAGTATATGTGCTGCATTTGAAGATATCAAGGAAAAAGCTCTTAAAGATCCACAAAATGCAGAAGAATTAATAGAACAAGGAATTTATATCTTACACGCTAAAACAGTTTTAGTTGAAGTGTTAAAGGAAAGAATTTTGATGCAAATTAATATTATATCTAATCTTCTTGAAATGACTTCACTAACTGAAGAACACGTTGCATCAAACACACGAACTGTTAACTGGCTTAAAGACATCAAACCTATATTTGAAAGAAACGCTGCAGCATACGAAACACACAAATCAGAAATGGAAGAATACCTACAGTCACAAATTTCAAAGCTAAACACAGAAGTTCTTCTAATGACACCGTTTTTAGAGCTTTTAGACGACATGGACGACATTGACCACACTCTCGAATATCTTGAATACTTGAGAAAACTCGTACATCGTTTAGACGATTGTGATAAACTCGTAACTTGGATAAACGCCGAAGAAGTAACATTTAAATTTCCAGTTACGAGTTATCCAGACTTAGAAGAATTAAAAGATTACATCAAACCTTTTCATTGTCTTGTATTCTTAGCACATACATGGAAGCGGAGCTATTATACTTGGATGGATGGACCTTTTGAATATATGGATCACGTGAAAATTGAAATGGACCACGATTATTATTACAAAGAGTTTATAAAGATTTCAAGACAATATAGAAATAAAATAAAGCAACAAATTGCTGAAGGTGTGGAAAGACGTTTCCAGGGACTGCAAGATGATCCTGATGTAAATAATCAACCAGCTCCAATGAAGTTATGTGCTCAAGCGGTTGCTGAAATTAAAGATTGGAGGCCTAATGTACAAATGGCCCATATAATGTGTAATCCAGCCTTAATGCAGAGACATTGGGATGAAATGTCTATCATAGCTGGTTTTGATTTGACTCCTACAGCAGGGACTACGTTGCGAAAGATCATTGAATTTGATCTTTGGGGTGACCTTGATCAGTACGAAATTATAAGTGTAGCTGCGACAAAAGAACTCGCTTTGATAACAAATCTTCATAAAATGATAGCTGAATGGACAGACATATGTTTTAAAACGAATCCATATAAAGACACCGGAATTAATATACTCACGGCACTTGACGATATCCAATGTGTTTTAGACGATCATATCGTCAAAACTATTGGTATGAGAGGGTCTGCATTCGTCAAACCTTTTGAAGCTCAAGTTAAAGCATGGTATTCTAAAATTGTGAGAGCTAACGCAACCATCGATGAATGGGGAAAAGTACAAAGTCAGTGGTTGTATTTATTACCTATATTTTCTTCTAAAGACATAGTTGCTCAGATGCCCGAAGAAGGTGTTATGTTCGTTGAAGTAAATAATACATACCGCCGATACATGACTTGCGTGGAAAAAGACCCTCATGCGCTCGAAATCGCAAGTGGCGCAGGTGTTTTGGAATCTCTTAAAATTGCATCAGATTTATTGGAAAAAATTAACGATGGCGTTAATGACTACCTAGAAAAGAAACGATTATACTTCGGAAGATTTTTCTTTTTATCTAATGACGAGATGTTAGAAATTTTATCCGAAACTAAAAATCCTCTCAAAGTGCAACCTCATTTAAAGAAATGTTTTGAAGGAATAAATAAACTAGTATTCGATGAAGATTACAATATATCAGTAATGATATCTCCAGAAGGTGAACAAGTTGAATTTCTTGAAACTATTAGTGTTCAAGCTGCAAGGGGTTCTGTAGAAAAGTGGCTGGTTCAAGTCGAGGAGCAAATGCTAAAATCCGTTAAATCAGAGACTGAATTATCTTATTATGACTATCCTAACTTAAATCGCGTTGATTGGATACTTACATGGGAAGGTATGGTAGTGCTAGCTATATCTCAAATATATTGGGCCAATGATGTGCACGAAGCTCTACAGTCACATAAATTAAACGAATTAGAAGCATTTCATCGTTCGTTGACTAAACAACTAAACGAAACTGTTGCTGTAATTCGACGTACTAATATAAGTAAATTAAGCAGTATAACAATAAAAGCTCTCATTGTTATCGATGTGCATGCCAAAGATGTAATATTTGAACTTGTAGGTAAAAACGTTACTGAAGAAACAGATTTTCAGTGGCTAGCACAACTCCGTTACTACTGGGAAGAGGAGAAAGTGTCTGTGAAAATTATAAATGCCGTGGTAGCCTACGCATACGAATACTTAGGAAATTCCGATCGATTAGTAATAACACCATTGACTGATCGATGTTACCGAACTCTTATAGGAGCTTACTACCTTCATTTAAATGGTGCTCCTGAGGGCCCCGCAGGAACAGGTAAAACTGAAACAACGAAAGATTTAGCAAAAGCATTAGCTGTTCAGTGCGTTGTGTTCAACTGTTCTGATGGATTAGATTACAAAGCAATGGGTAAATTTTTTAAAGGATTAGCTGCTTGTGGTGCTTGGGCGTGTTTCGATGAGTTTAATAGAATAGATGTTGAGGTACTCTCTGTCATAGCTCAACAAATATTATGCATAATTCAAGCTGTTAGAAGTAAAGTAGAAACCTTTGTTTTTGAAGGCACAACATTACCTTTAAACCCTGCTTGTTATGTTTGCATTACTATGAATCCGGGCTACGCTGGTCGGTCTGAGCTACCTGACAATCTTAAGGTACTATTCAGAACAGTTGCAATGATGGTGCCAGATTATGCAATGATAGGTGAAATTTCCTTGTATTCTTTTGGTTTTGTTAATGCTCGAAGTTTGTCAGTAAAAATCGTCACAACATATCGATTATGTTCCGAACAGTTATCTTCGCAAAATCACTACGATTATGGAATGCGGGCTGTGAAAACTGTATTGTCTGCTGCAGGTAATTTAAAAAGAGCATTTCCAAACGAAAGTGAGCACATTCTACTCCTTCGGTCTATTACGGATGTTAATTTACCAAAGTTCCTGCGTTGTGATGTACCTTTATTTGAAGGCATAATATCGGATTTATTCCCCGGGATTTCGTTGCCAGTGCCGGATTATGTGAACTTTTTGGATGCATGTCATGTTACATGTGAAAGAAATAATCTGCAACCAATGGATTGTTTCCTTCTTAAAGTAACGCAAACATTTGAAATGATGATCGTGCGGCATGGATTTATGATAGTAGGTGACCCTTATGCTGGCAAATCAATGACATTAAGGATATTATCAGAATCGTTAACATTGATGGAAGAAAGAAACCAACCTGGTGGATGTGCATGCACGTACAAAGTCTTAAATCCTAAAGCTGTCACCATGGGTCAGCTTTACGGTGCGTTTGATCCTGTATCGTATGAGTGGACTGATGGTATTGTAGCAACAATGTTTAGAAACTTTGCTTCTGAGGATACTCCTGTCCGGAAATGGATCGTGTTTGACGGCCCAGTAGATGCAGTTTGGATCGAAAATATGAATACCGTATTAGATGATAATAAAAAACTTTGTTTAACGTCGGGCGAGGTGATGGCTATGACTAGTGTTATGTCCATGATATTTGAGGTTATGGATCTGTCTCAGGCCTCTCCTGCTACTGTATCTAGATGTGGTATGATATACATGGAATCAGTCTCACTTGGATTTAAACCGTTCTATACGTCTTGGGTAAACACCCTAAATCCTATATGGTATGAAGAGAATGAGGATTACATTTACACAATGTGTGAATGGTTATTTGATCCATTAGTTTATTTCGTAAAAAAAAATTGCACTGAATTAGTGACTGGTGGAAATGTCAATCTGGTAATGAGCACACTTCAACTTGTGGTAATGTTTATGGAAAAAGCGATCCTTGGTGAAGAAGACACAAGGTATACTAGAACTTGGTTTACCGCTGCGTTAATGAGTTCTTTAGTTTGGGGCGTTGGCGGAATACTTAATAGCGATTCCCGTGAACAATTCGATGTTTTAATTAAAGAGTACTTTAGGGGCGAAAAGGGTTTGCCACCCTCAGTAGATCGCATCGATGTATCTATTCCTGTAGAGGGTAATATTATTGATCATTTTTATGTGTTTAAAGGTAAAGGTTGTTGGAAACCATGGGTAGAAACGATGAAAGCAGTCCCTGTGAAAGAACAAATTAATTTACTTCAAACTGTTATTCCAACGTTGGAAAGTGAGAAATACTATGCTTTGTTAGGTTTACATACTACTTTTATGAAACCTTTACTTTTTATTGGGCCTACGGGAACTGGAAAAAGCTTTTACATCCAAAATTTTCTAATGAATCATATTTCAATGGATCAATATACTCCAGGATTCCTAACTTTTACAACTACAACTTCTGCCAATTTAACGCAAGAGCTTGTTATTTCAAAATTACACAAGAGAAGAAAAAATAATTATGGTCCAACAAAAGGAAAAATAGCTATCATATTTATTGATGATATGAACATGCCTGCCAAAGAAACATATGGCGCTCAACCAGCAATAGAGTTACTTAGATTATTTTTTGATCAGAAACATTGGTACGATTTAAAAACAACTGATAATTTATATATACATGATACCATTTTTTATGCGGCTATTGGACCTGTTGGTGGTAGTCGACAACTTATTTACCCAAGAATGCTGAGACATTTTAATTTATACTCAATTAATGAGTTTTCAACAGAAAGTATGACTAAGATATTTTCTACTTTGTTACAGTTAGGTTGGAAAAAAAATGGATTCAGTCAAGACGTATTTCCCGTTATAATAAATATTGTAACTGCTACAATGCAGATATATGATAATGCTACGATAGGATTAAGACCAACACCTGCAAAATCACATTATACCTTTAACTTGAGAGACTTTTCAAGAGTCATTCAAGGATGTGCAATGTTAAGAAAGGAATCAGTTGATAATAAAAAAACATTCGTCAAAGTTTGGGTTCACGAAATTTTACGCGTATTTTATGACCGACTCGTCGATGATGAAGATCGTGCTTGGTTTTTCGACATGCTAAAAAAAACCACCAGAGATTGTATGAAAGACACGTTTGAAAATGCCTTGGATAATTATCTAGATGATAGGGAGGAGGTTACTCGCGATACTATCAAAGCCATGATGTTTGGTTCTTTCCTAGACACAGAAAGTCTAGAAGGTGAACGACGATATGAAGAAATGCCATCAAAAGAAGCTGTACTAAACGTAGCACTCGCAATGCTACAGGAATACAATTCAATGCATAAATCAAAAATGACGATTGTACTGTTTGACTATGCTTTGGAACATTTATCAAAGATTTGTAGGCTATTAGGTATGCCTTCAGGAAATGCTTTACTTGTTGGTGTTGGTGGTTCTGGACGACAATCTCTTACTCGATTAGCGAGTACTATATTGGGTCAGCAAACATTTCAACCAGAGATTACAAAAGCTTACAGCGTAAAAGATTGGCAAGACGACTTAAAATTAGTTCTTCGTGAATCAGGGGGTTTAAATAAGGACACAACCTTCTTGTTTACTGAAGGTCAAATAAAAGAAGAAGTGTATATTCAGAATCTAGATAGTCTACTTAACTCTGGTGAAGTCCCTAATTTGTATGGCTTAGACGAACAACAGGATATTCTGGAAATTACACGATTAGGTGCACAGGGTGGTAACAGGAATCTTGACATAAGCCCGCTACAGATACTAGCTTTCTTTGTTGGGCGCTGCAAAGCAAAGCTACACATTGTTTTGTGCTTTAGCCCAATAGGAAGTGCTTTTAGAACAAGACTACGACTTTATCCGTCTATGGTTAATTGTTGTACTATTGATTGGTACGATAACTGGCCCGAAGATGCTTTAGAAATGGTTGCACATTATTATATGGTTAAAGTGAATGTACCTGATAAAGTAAAACAATCTGCTGTAATAGCTTGCAAACAATTTCATGTAGATGCTCGAGTCGTATCAATAGAATTCTTTAATACACTTGGGAGGAAAACCTATATAACATCGGCGTCTTATTTAAATTTAATAAAATCTTTTACCTCCTTAACTAACAGAAGGCAAAGAGAATTAAGAGCTGCCAAACTTAGATATACCAACGGTTTAGATAAACTTGGTCAAGCGGCAGACGCAGTAGCAATAATGCAACGTGATTTAAATGCTTTGAAACCTCAACTAATGGTTATGGCTGCCAAATCAGCTAAAATGATGCAAGAAATAGAAGTAGAAACTGCATCCGCCGATAAAGCTGCCGCTCAAGTAAGGGAGGATCAAAAAGTTGCTAATGTTCAAGCGGCCGCTGCACAAGAACTTAAAAAAGATTGTGAAGCAGATTTAGCTCTCGCGCTACCAATTTTAGAAGATGCTATTTCAGCTTTAAATACATTAAAACCAGCTGACATAACGATTGTAAAATCTATGAAGAATCCTCCATTTACTGTGAAATTAGTGATGGCAGCAGTGTGTGTGATAAAAGGTATTCAACCTGATAAAATTCCAGATCCAAACAACCCTGGAAAAAAAATGTTAGATTTTTGGGGCCCTAGTAAAAGAATACTAGGGGATATGAGTTTCTTGGAGTCTTTAAAAAACTTTGACAAGGATAATATTCCTAATGCTGTTATGCAGAAAATTCGAAAAGAGTATCTTTGTCATAAAGACTTTAAGCCTCATATTATTGCCAAAGCTTCAGCAGCTGCTGAAGGTCTATGCAAGTGGATAATTGCCATGGATATGTACGACGCTGTAGCTAAGGTTGTAGCCCCTAAAAAAGCTAAGTTAGAAGCTGCTGAAAGGGAATTCGCGGAGACAATGGCTATTTTAGATGAAAAGATAGCACTTGTCGCCAGATTAGAAGCTAGATTGGCAGAGTTGAACGCAGCATTAGAAGAAGCTAATATGAAGAAGAAAGCATTGGAAGACGAAGTACAGTTGTGTATTGATAAATTGGCTAGGGCTGAAAAGTTAATTGGTGGCTTAGGTGGCGAAAGAGTACGTTGGACAATGGCCGCTGAAAACTTACAGACTTTATTTGATCATTTAGCTGGGGATATCCTTGTTTCATGTGCCATTATGGCTTATTTAGCTCCTTATACGTTACCTGTTAGAACGAAAATGATTGAAGAATGGCGTAATCTAGTCATAAATTTAAATATGCCACATTCTGAACAATTCGTTTTCAAAGATATATTAGGAACTGATATTAAGATTCAAAATTGGTGTATAGCTGGACTGCCCAGAGATTCATTTTCCGTTGATAATGGTGTCATTCAAGACAATTCTATGAAATGGTCTTTGATGATTGATCCGCAAGGCCAAGCAAATAAATGGATAAAAACGATGGAAAAAAGTAATGATTTGCAAGTACTTAAATTTACAGATGGCAATTACATGAAAGTTATGGAAACTTGTTTAGAATACGGGAAACCAGCCCTCATAGAGTGTATTTTGGAAGATGTAGACGCACCATTAGACCCAGTGCTTCTAAAAAATACATACACACAAGGAGGTAAAGAATATATTGCCCTTGGAGATAACATAATAGAATATCATTCACAATTCAGGCTTTACATGACGACAAAATTAAGAAATCCGCATTATTTGCCCGAAGTTTTCAACAAAGTAACGTTAATAAACTTTGCACTTACTAAAGATGGATTAGAAGATCAGTTATTAGGTATAGTAGTAGCAAAAGAAAGACCAGATTTGCAAGAGAAAAGAGAAAAATTAATTGTACAAAGTGCGAGCAATCGAGCTGCATTAAAACAAGTAGAAGATGACATCTTACGTACCTTGCAAGAAACAAAAGGAGATATATTGGAAGATGAATCTGCTGTTGAAGTTCTAGACTCCTCAAAAACTCTAGCTGTTGATATTATGAAAAAGCAGGAAGCTAGCGTGGAGACCGAGATTATTATAGAAAAATTTCGTCATGGTTATAGACCTATCGCTTCACATTCTGCTGTATTATATTATTGTGTCACAGAATTGCCCAATGTTGATCCTATGTATCAATATTCCTTAGTCTGGTTTATCAATCTTTACATACTTTCAATTGAGAATGCAAATAAATCTAAAGATTTGGACAAAAGACTTAAGTTTTTGACAGAAACTTTTACTTATAATTTATACAGCAACGTATGTAGATCACTCTTTGACAAAGATAAATTGATGTTTTCTTACATTATGTGCGCTAAAATGATGCTATCTACAGGCGAAATGAACTTAGACGAACATATTTTCCTTATAACTGGAGGTATAGCTATTGAAAATCCCTTAAAGAATTCCATTGAATGGCTACCTGACAAAAGCTGGGACGAATTGTGTAGAATAAATGACTTGCAAACATATGTTGGGCTTCGCGAAGATATTATAAGAAATAAAAAAGAGTTTCAAAAAGTTTACGATGATATGGAACCACATCATAGACCACTGCCTGGAATGTGGGACACAAAATTGACTATATTCCAAAAACTATTGATTATTAGAATTTTAAGACCTGACAAATTGACAACAGCCATAACAGATTTTGTGGAAAAGCAATTGGGCAAAAAATACATATCACCACCACCGTTTGATATAGGTAAATCTTTTGGAGATTCAAACTGTCTTGCACCTTTATTATTTATATTGTCTCCAGGCTCGGATCCAATGGGAGCATTGATAAAATATTGTGAACGAATGGGATATTCAAATAGATTCAACTCCATATCGTTAGGACAAGGACAAGGCCCAATTGCACAAGCAATGATTGAAAGAGCCCAACTTGAAGGTGGTTGGGTATGTTTGCAAAATTGCCACTTAGCGGTTTCGTGGCTTCCAGTTCTTGAGAAAATTACAGAAGGTTTAGATTTAACAAACACAGATTTAAATTTTCGATTGTGGCTGACTAGTTACCCTAGTGACAAATTTCCTCAAACTGTTTTACAGGTATCGGTTAAAATGACCAACGAGCCACCTACGGGACTCCAAAATAACTTGCATCGCTCTTATATTTCAGAACCTGTAAAAGAAACTGAATTTTTCGAAGGATGCCCAGGTAAAGATAAAGCATTTAGCAAGCTTTTATATGGCATCAGTTTCTTCCATGCCGTAGTGCAAGAAAGAAAAAAGTTTGGTCCGTTAGGATGGAATATTCAATATGGTTTCAATGATTCTGACTTTCAGATATCCGTTATGCAGTTGCAAATGTTTTTAAACCAATATGAAGAAATTCAATATGTAGCTATAAAATATTTGACCGGTGAATGCAATTATGGTGGGAGAGTAACTGATGATTGGGATCGTCGTTTAATAGTTACAATATTAGATAACTATGTAAATGCTAGTGTTGTAAATGACCCAAATTACACGTTTTGTGACATTGGAACGCAATATAGCTTACCGCGTAGATGTGAATATCAAGATTACGTGAAGCATATTGAAACGGTTCCTGTAAATCCCCCACCTGAAGTATTCGGATTGCATATGAACGCAGGAATAACTCGTGATTACACTACTTCAATGGAATTAACGCAAGCTTTGGTTCTTGTTGAAGGCGGCGGCAGTGGCGCAGAGGGTGGAAATACAGAAGTCATTATCATCCAAATGGCCACAGAAATTCTTTCTAAGCTACCTCATGCGTTCGACTTGGAACAGGCAGGAAAAAAATACCCTGTTGATTATCATGAATCTATGAATACAGTTTTAATTCAAGAGATGGAACGTTTTAACAAATTGTTAAATGAAGTAAGAAGTTCTTTACTAGATATGCAAAAAGCTGTCAAAGGTCTTATTGTGATGTCCGCATCATTAGAATTACAATTCAATTCAATGCTGCTTGGAAGAATTCCAGATAACTGGCGTAAAGTTTCCTATCCTAGTTTAAAGCCACTCCCTAGTTACGTATTAGATTTTCTAGAACGTTTGAACATGTTGGAGGATTGGTATCGGAATGGAAAACCATCGACATTTTGGCTGTCAGGGTTCTTTTTTACTCAGGCGTTCCTCACAGGATCTGTCCAAAACTACGCTAGAGAAAAGAAAATTCCTATAGATTTGCTAATATTTGACTTCAAGGTAATGAAATCAGATTATGAAGAAGTTCCCGCAAGTGCAGGAGTGTATGTGCAGGGTCTGTTTATGGATGGAGGGCGTTGGGATCGGCAGACCAATGCAATAGCCGAACAATTTCCAAAAGTATTAAATGATAATGTACCAGTTATATGGATGTTTCCAAAAATTAAAGTAGAATTTGAAGAGGGCCAAAGATATAAATGCCCCTTGTATAAGACTTTAGAGAGGAAAGGAGTTTTGGCTACAACAGGTCATTCATCTAATTTCGTGTTAGCGTTTTATTTGCCATCTGATAAACCCTCATCTCATTGGATTAAACGAAGCGTAGCTTTACTGCTTCAACTCGACAATTAAATACTCTCACAATTAAACATTTTTTTGTGGTTTGCTTTCGTGTCGGGGCAAACAATATTGGTCTAGCCTTTTTGTGCTTTCCCTTCCTGAGTTGCTATCGCTTCTGTCGGGTAAGGCGCACTTTTAACGGTCGACGCTTTTGTCCATGCCTATGCCCACAGCGATCTGCTTCAAAAGTAAATGAGATTACCGGTCTATACTTGACAAATGGCATTTTCTAATGTTTTGTACGAATTGAATATGAAAAACATAAGGAAAGTTGCAGAAAAACGATTTAAATCTACCTCATATGACTAAATCGCGAGCCACCTTTATTTATAAATAGCGAAGGTCTCAACACTCTCAACACACTGCCTTATTTCACAACAAATTGTTATTCTTTTTTAGTCTCTCCCTAGTTTGGGATGAAATGTCCCCACTTATTATTATTATTATTAATTAACTGATTTTTTACTTCTTTTTAAAAATCACATGTTTTTAAAATAGTTTGATTGCCTGATAATTAGATCTTCGATTTAGATCTTTATACTAGGGATTTATCAAGATTCGAGTAGGTACTTACATTCTCGCTTAAGCTACGGTCACGTATGTCGCACAAAGATTTATGTCGCGTTGTCGCAATAAATCTTCGTGTCCGATTTATATGACGAATTGTGTTGGTCACATTGTTAACGAGTATTCAAACTCGGCCTTATTATGGTCTACAATGTGGTCATATTATGGTGTACTTTGCGCAGCGAGGCAGTGCTCAAGGTCCATAGGCGTATATAGAGGGGGGGCCGGGTGGGCCGTGCCCACCCCAGTATGGTCTTGTGCCCACCCCAGGATGTTAGGTTTACGATTCGAAATTATAGGATGGACACCTAAGAAACTTAACACAAAAATCATTTACGGACGAGAAATCTACATACTTACATAATATTACATTACTTATTATTCGACAATAAATGTATCTGTTTACAATTATTATTACGCTATTACTTTATTTACCTGGTAAGAAATGTATTGTTAGGTATAAATTTAACCCCTTTTTCATAAACAAACTTGCCTCGTACAATGCGGGTAGAAAAGCTTTTCGGTCCCTAGCTAAATCGGTCAAATCAAACTTCTGTCGTTCCTCAATGCCTCCATTGCTGAAACCTGATGGTTCTCTGGCTCACACTGCAGGAGAGAAAGCAAACTTATTTGATTCTCTATTTGCAGAATCTTCGCATCTTGATGCAGGAGACGCAACTTTCCCGACTTTAGCTGGCAGCATGACCTCAATGTCTGATACTCGCTTTCGCCAAAAGGAGGTTTGAAAAGCGTAACGCAAATCTTGATGTGTACAAGGCCAGTGGACAGATGGTATTCGAGCTATAGTTCTAAAGATCTGTGCATCTGAATTGTCTCCTGTACTAACACACTTCTTTCGGCTCTCTCTCGAGACTGGATTAGTGCCGAAGTCTCCTACCAACTATATCCATCTCAGTCACGTCCATTATCTGCAAGACAATGGAATGTGTCCTCAATAACAGGCTCCCGGCGTACCTTGAAGCTAATGATCTCCTCAGTTACCGTCAATACAGCTTTCGCCGAAATCGGTCCACTGGAGATCTTCTCGTGTACGCCATTCACACCTGGAGTGACGCCATCGAGAAATATGGGGAAGCACTTGCCGTCTCCCGGAACATATTTAGCATGATGGCCTAATTAGCAAGCTTCCATCAAATAGCTTGCCGCCTGGTTTCTATACATGGATATCAGATTTCCTGAGAGATCGTTCAATTCGAGTAGTCATCGATGGCTGCTCGTCTGATCGAATGGCTATAAGTAAATACTGGTGTCCCTCAGGGCTCGGTACTCTCTGCAACCCTTTTTGCTGCATATCAATGATATGCTGAAACCCGGTACCTTTGGGTACCGGGCAGATGACAGCACGGATGTAGAGAGTTACACATCCAGTGCACATGCCAATGCGGCTGAAATCCAGTCTTTCCATGGTCGAACGCTTCAACTTGCCCCTCAAGGCAGTCTTCGATTGGGGCGATGCTAATCTGGTCAAGTTTAATGACGCTAAGACCCAGGCGTGTCTTTTCCTTGCCAAGAAGAGGCCTTTCCATCTGGCCCCTTCTTTCTGACATGTATCCGTTCCGATCACTGACCATCTTGAGCTTCTAGGCGTTACTCTGACGCCAAATCTTAACTTTGGGTCATTCATTGAATTCAAGGCCCAATTAGCTGCCAAATAGCTGGGAGTCCTCGCAAAGGTGCGAAAGTACTTTACGTCGGAACAGCTGCTCAACTTAAGCACAAGTTTGATCGTGCATGGAGTACTGTTCGCACCTTTGTGATGGATCAGCTAAATCCCAAATGGAAGCGTTGGAAGTTATTGATAGACGTGCCAAGAAGCTCATTGACAACGACTCTCAGGTTAGGGCTAGGCTCCAGAGAATTGAAAATCGCCTCACTGTTGCTAGTCTATCGCCGCGGTCTTTTGTCGGGTACATTTTGGAGAGTGAGCTTTGGAATTGCACAATTTAATTCCCCCATCCCTATTCCATCATCGGACAAGCACCGCTATATGGTTGAAGTTCGACGGTCTCGAACCAAGCGCTTTGATACCACATTTATTGTGCGAACTACCAGACTATGGAATTCACTGCCAGCCTCTCTGTTCTCTAATAACCGGTTTATCCTAGGCAAGCGTGTTCATCCTGAGACCATATTATCACTTAAAATTAGGTGAGTTGCGGTCAAACGCAAACTTTTTAGACTAATAAAAAAGCACTAAGTTCAAAACGTCAGTTTACAGTTCAATGTTCAAATATGTGGAACAAACATTACGTAGCATAGGTAAATCAGAATAACTTTTTAACACTCATTATAAATTTTGACTCTACAAAAATCTTTATAATAAATGTAAAGTTATTTATGAATTATGATACTAATCGAATCGCACCTACTCGCTGACAGAACATTGGGTGTCGACTCTGCTTCATCAGATCGGCCATGGCATCTCAGGGGCCAGGCCCCCCCTGAAAAATAACTCTAGATACGCCAATGTCAAGGTCACGACTCACGCTCCGTTGAACACAGCTCGCAAGAAATATTTTAAAATGACGGTTTGTTGCGTAAAATACGATACATGCAATACTGATTATCTACAACTTCAGAGCAGTGGCGTGGTTTTGTTTACAGCGTGTTGACATTTATTTTTATACATATTTTGACCGTTATTTTCAGCTATTCATATAAATAAATTACGGGTTTTATTTAAAACTTTTTAAACTTGATATATACGCTCCGTTGAACACAGCTCGCAAGAAATATTTTAAAATGACGGTTTGTCGCGTAAAATACTGCCATAGCACAACCGATAAACATAAAAAATGTGATAAAATTACATTTCACATTATATCTATTACTTTTACGTAAATCGATCTCCGAATAAAATTTTTCGTAACCTATTTATATTACAAAGAAGTGTTGCCAGTGTTGTACGGAAAAATTAGGTACCCACAATTCTAAACACTAACACTGTTGGAGTCTACTGTATTATTCTGGCAGAAACCAACAGCTGAGCGATACATTTATGTTCGTAAAACTCGGAATAACTATTTATTAATGTAGTATGGATCTCCTGTTTTTTCTTTGGCGATATTCAGGTTCTTAGTGAATTTTATTTTACCTTGAATAATTTTAACCACTGAAAGCGTAAATAATGTAATTCTGTTGTATCCGGTTAATATCGGACACTGTGTTATCTATGCTATACGCTATGTGGAGTACACTTTTAGTTACCAAGAATCCGAGTATACGACTGTAAATAATATTTTGATGGGATGATGACAACGAAGATATTATTATAATATTAAAATGTTTGGCGCGTATACATTTAAACTCATTTAAATAGTAGTAGACTCACAAATGAATTTCTAAGTATAAATACGAGTTACGTTAAAAACAACAATTAAAACTTTTATAACGTTGTATATATAAGTAGATGTGACTGTATTTTAATTAATATAAAAAACCACATTGACGACTTACATTACGTACTTAACATTTTTTATATGCAATCGTGCTATGGCCCAAATGCATTAATTTTCCCCCGACTTTAGGGAAAATGATATTTCCTAGCAACATTTTATTTACGTCTGTGTGCGTCGTCAGCGGTCGTAATTACATACCGCTCACTCACACATAACCTACTAATGTAGCGTAAATTTTTCGTAGGCAGCGTATGGAGACTGTCCTTCTATGCGTAATTTCAAAGGACTAAACAGAGGGCGCGCGGAGTGTGGCCAACCGCAAGGACTTTATCGCGATAAAACCCTTTGACGTGCAGCAATTTAACGACAGTCAAGCCAAGAGTATACGAATTCGTATGAATGATTCGCGATGTGAGGAATAGGGTATTACACCCATTTTTGAAAAGTGTCTCAATTCAATTCTGTAGTGCTAATATGCCACCAAAAAAAATCACAAAAATTTTATTCAATCGCTATGAAAAATCCATCAAAATTTTTAATTTTCAAATATCGCGCTTTTTTTGACGAAAACGCCTCGTAGTGGACGCCATATTGCTTTGCTTAAATGACGTCAGTTCGCGGTTTATCAAATGCGCTGATATTATAAATCATAATTGAATATAATTTTAAAATAATTAAAATAATATTTTATAATAGTTAGGTGTAATAGTAAAAAAAAAAACCGTTGATTAAGAAAATAATAAAAGTACAAAGCCTATAATTAACGCCAATCGGATGACTGACAGTTGTCAATTTTTGTTTACGCACTTTACGCAGCCGTACGGCGTAATAACATGGCGGCTACTATTTCTTGGTGTTTTAAAACAGATTAATAAAACTGAAAACTTCGAGTTGAATTAAAAAAAATATTTTGTTATTTTATGAGCTAAAACTAACATTTTCCGACTGCTTGTTGCCTAAACTATCTGAATAATATATTTATAGATTTTTTCTCATATAGAATAAAATACCCTATTGCTTGTGCAGTGTGTTGCAACAACGCTGATCATTGCCGTATCGGGACAATGTGGCCGTAGCATTACAGCCACAGAAATCTTAATAATAAGTATTAAGATTTCTGTGATTACAGCATAAATAATGCATTTTTTAAGTAGTTTATGACTATTTACTATGTTTATGATTATTTACGACTTGTAGGTAAATACTTAGCATCACCACTCAGTACGAATTTATTTACTAAAAAAAATCGCTTACTTACCTTTTTACTAACTATTAGGGGAGACTTGATCCCTGAGCCATAACTACAAAACTACAATATTTTTTTAAATTCGATACATGCAATACTGATTATCTACAACTTCAGAGCAGTGGCGTGGTTTTGTTTACAGCGTGTTGACATTTATTTTTGTACATATTTTGACCGTTATTTTCAGCTATTCATATAAATAAATTACGGGTTTTATTTAAAACTGTTTAAACCTGACATATTAAAGTGTATATAGAGATGTGTTTTCTTTGATTAGCATTTTGTTTTGGATTAAAAAACATATTTTTGTAAAATCATGGTCCAGGGTACACTTGACCATGGCAAACACGGGTAGACTTGATTATGGGATCAGGTGTCCCCTGCGTTCTTACAAGAGATTAATTAGTTTTTGTTTTGTTTGTTCCTATGGATTCTGAAATGTCTAGAACTTACAAAAAGAAAGAAGGGGTGGAAGACGCCAACCAAGAGACAAAATTAAGCTGAAAGCAGTAGTCAAAGCTGTCCTAGAATGTAATACAGTCGACTCTCATTAATTCAAACCTGCGATAATTCGGACCTCTCTATAATTCAAAGATATTAGAGTTCCCTACAAAATCTCTTTATATTTCGAAGTAAATCAATAAATTTTTATGCACTTGGTAATTCGAACGAAAAAGTCAATGCTATGTAACAAAACGACGCGTTAATTCGAACTCATCGGCGTCAAAAACTCGACAATTCAAAGTTGTAGAGAGAAAGAGACAGAAAGATTGTAAGTACATTTTGAGACAAGTTCAAACTTGCATCATCGTACACGAGCCTTTGTTTTTGTTATGATTAATTTGACACACACTTCCGCACGAATAGGTTTGTTTTTGAACCATTTGAATTTCGAACCATTTGATATTTCAAACACTCGATAATTCGTAATATTTTAAGAGTCCGTCGAGTTTTGAATTAACGAGAGTCGTCTGTAGTATAAAAGGCATAGCCAAATCCTTCAATGTGCCAATAATGAAAATGATAAAAATGACGTTGTTAGGAGATTGTTCTTCTCTCAGGAGCCTTGACCACCGGTACCTTGGACCCTGGTTCCGATACCGGTGGGCGGCATTTGTAACATTGTTAAATGTTTTTATTTAATACAAATATTTAAATTGTAATGTAAAACAATACCTATTTAAAATAAATAAATGAGAGTAATAACTCGCCAACTAAATACGAAAATGGACCAACAATATCGCCACATACGACTAGTTTTACGGTTTCAGGCGCAGTAATGAACCTTTACAAGTACGTGCGTTTTATTTTTTTATATTATTATTAGGCGTTTTCTAAGAACATAAGGATTAGGAAAACTAGTAGTTACCAATGGCGTAATAAAAATATAGACAAATGGCTAAATAAGCGACAAATTTCTAACAAATTAAGATCCATTATTTATTTTCATGAATAGAAGTACACTTGTTACCCTAAGATCATATCTACCCCATGCCATGATCAAGTGTCCCAGAACACGGGACACTTTCTAGTCGGGACGGACTCTAGTCGACCATAAAAAATAATCTGCATATCTTTAATATTTTTAGAGACGAATGAAAAACCAAAATAAGGATCAAGTGTACCCAGTCTCCCCTACCGTTTTATTATTAAAATTGTATCTGGTGTAATTAGTATGCACCTACGTAGATTTAGGCCTAACATTGACCTAACAAAAAGATTAGTTTTTTTTACGAAGCACTTGTAAGGGATGATTGAGGTTAGGTCGGTCGGTCGGATCGATCTTTTACTACCTACAATAAATTTATGTAATTATTTTAATTGTTTATTTTTGTTCAGCTAGAACTTAATGCACAGTGTTATTATTATTTAAATTCTAGTATCGTCAAAAGTTGCGAGTGATATTTAAATTGGCGATTGGTAATTTGCCCTGCCCTGGGTGATTTTATCAAAAGACGTCGCACATTGTTGCAACTTTTGAAAAAACTACAAGTTTTGTGTAATCTAAACGTTTAATCATGGTATTATAATAAAGCAATTATATTAACTTAATATTTGTTTTTATTTACTAAGGATATTTTTTTAGTTTGTCTCATTTTTGCTGCTCATCTGTGTAGCGTTTCGCTTCAAGACTTCGCGTCTTGTATTTTCAGTCTCTAGCAATCTTTTTCTCAATTTCAACATTATCGCGTTGTTTCTTTTCTGAAATATCAAAAAAAATATAATTAGATGCCTGCAGTGCAATTTTGTAAGAATTCACTCGCGAATTCGAATCCTATCTCATTTCTGATTTCACTTACTTGAAGTGAAAAGTATTTGGTATTCGCTTAAATAGTAACAAAATAATAGTTCGCTTCACCTATGCCAGCACTTAGTAGCGCTAGCGTAGTTTTCATCGAGTTACAGACTACCTAAAACAGTGATCACCGCGGAATCAGAAGTGAGAACTGGAGTGAGTTCTTACAGAATGACAAAGCTGATCGTAACTGTTTGAGCCTAAAGCCTCGGTCACACACAGCGTAAACTCCCAAGAGTAAGTATTCAACTCTTGCGAATACAAATCACTACCTGCCTGTCACACACAGCGAGTTCTACACGACAATTTAGACAGTCTGTTGGTGAAATACAATTAGGAAAGAAGCTTCGTTGAACCACATTGTTTCATGAATGTCCTCAGCGCCAGCGCCGCTTTTCTTAGGTTTCTTAATTTTATTTCTTTCATTTCATATTTGTAATGTTTTAATTGATTTATACTTTTCCCTGAATTTATGGCTTAAGACGATATTACTTGCAAAATTTCATAGTTTTAGGTCAACGGAAAGTATCGTTTACATTTTGATTCAATTGAGAATGTCGAAATGTACGTTTTTTGCTTCGAGCATTAACCTTCTCAAATGGTTTTTGCGACATAAACGGCCGTATAATTTTTTTCACGTTAACTTCTGAAGTTTGATTTTTTCACAGCTTCAAGGGACCGTGGACCTAAGTATATGGTTTTAATTTCAACTCGATACCTATGCGCGTTCCCGAGATAAAGGGTCTTGACAGACAGACAGACTGACAGACGGACAACAAAGTGATCCTATAAGCCATATGGGTTCCGTTTTTCCTTTTGAGGCACGGAACCCTAAAAAACAAAAACAAAGCCACCGATATGCGAATTTTAAGTTATTGTTTACTTTTTGAAGGCGGTTGTCTTTATTGTCAAAAAGTATTTGGAGTGTTTGGACACAACAGACGCGGCGCGGCGCGGTGGCGGCGGCGCGGGGACTTTGTTATAAATTCTACTGTTTGTCAGGTGACCGAGCCGCACCGGCTTGAGGCTAGTTTTCGAATGGAATTACATCTAAATATCCGTGTCTTACTTTTAGCACAGCGCACTCTCGTTCAATAATTACGCATTCTTCTTCCATGGCGGCTGCCTCTTCCATCTGCCGTTGGTTTTCTTCGGCCAACTGCTTCCCCTTCTGACGCAAATCTTCTTGGATTTTAGCTTCCTTCAATTTCTGTTCCTTTAAACGCTGCTCTAATTCTGTTTGATCTGAAATATGAGTAATTGTAAATGAAGTAGCCGAATGGCAAAGCGCAGTGGGTATGCACACAAAGTACGTAAGTGTCAATAAAATTCCATAATGTCACAAATGAAACCTACAGAGTCAATACAGTAGCAGCCCTAGTGAGTCTGGGCAGTTTAGGTAATTATTTTCGAAGACGGCGGGGGCGGTCCTTCTGCAACCTTTGCATGTAAGTTGGCAAGAGATTTTGTAGTGGGAGAAGTTCGCGCATGTAAAAATGTATGAAATTGTGTGTGCGCGATCTTCCCACACTACAAAATCTCTTGCGAACTTACGTGCCGGTAATTATAAGTAGGTACCTACTAATAACTTTACTGTAAGGGTTAATATCTACATATGTGGCTTAAGGGCTTCATATATAGGTACCAAATCACATAATGCACTGAGCCACAAAAAAGAACTGTGACAGTTTCTTAAATTCTCAATTCTCAATTCTCAATTCTTTATTGCGTACCATAATGTATCATGTAGTTGGTAGGAAAATATTATATAAGTCACAATTATGGACCCTGTCGGGCACAGCATAAATACTTATAAGATTAATTTGTTAAATTGTAGTATTTTGTAGATGACTCTGATGATTATCTAATAAATAAAAGACACATAACACGTATAATACATAACACGTAAAACACACAAAAACCTAAAAAAACAATTCTAACAGCCTATGAGAACAAAATAATGTACTTAAAGCAGTTTCAATTAAAAAGAAACATTTTTTCTATTGTTTTAAAACTGTATTTCCTTCACGAGCCCGTCTATTTTTATTGGTCTGAGATAACTTCATGGTGTCATGCTGTAAACCAAATTTTAGGTAGGTTGCAGGTAATACCGTCGTCTTGAATATACTTACGCATTGACCACATGACCAATATGTGACCGCGCATTATCGTGCATAAAAATTGAATTTGCGCCTATGTTCTATGAAAGGACCGCATGCAATCTCCTCTACATATCTGAGAGCGGTCAGATAACCATTTTCTAATTTCTATCACCACTAACTCCATACGACCTTAGAAATATCCCAGCCCACACCATAATTGATTTTCCACCGAATGGCACATTTTCTTCAAAACATGCTTGATGATAACGTTCTCCTATGGTCATTTATACCCTGCGTGCGCCTCTCACTGTGTGTAACTAAACACAAAATCTGGACTCATCGGAAAACATAGGTAACCCTGAATCAATCGTCATCTGTTCATCGGACGTGTTCTCGAGCAAACCATAATCTCTCTCAACTCGAAGGTCTCTGAGATTTTTTGTTTGCCATTTATATTAGCTTCACAAAGTCGTCGCAGGATCATGTCAGAACGTGCGTAGCACATGATGGACTGTACTGTCAGAATTTCTTGAAGCTTGTTCCTAAGAAGAAGCGTTGTTATGAATAAAAAAAACGATATTTTATTTATGTGCTCATTGTGCTCAGGTACTCCTACTGTTGAAGCAATACTTACTACACCGACTTCTACCTTCTTGTACCATAGTAGTAGGTGATATCAACATGGTGTTAACCAGATTATTGTGATATCAATCACAGGTCGTCCTAAATATTTTTGTAATAATGTTTGTTATTTTCAAAATTCTGTTAAATTAATAATAATCATCATCATAAATGAGGATGATGTTTTTTGCAAATTGCTACACACGGCTACACATCAAGCTATACATTTCTAGTTTAAGCTGGCCTCTCATTGTATGGAAGTTTTATATAATGCGAGATCCGCTTATACTGCAAATGTATAGCTTGATGTGTAGCCGTGTGTACATTAATACGGGAATTAGAACATCATAAACTTGAATTTGAATATAGATCTCATTAGATATTATTTTCGATAGAAAAATACAAATCAAAAGCGAATTTCATATACAGTCTCGTGATTGTATTCGCTTTTGAATTTGTAGTAGAAGAACCTGTTGTACCGGTTGTACCTTGGACAGATTTGTACCTAGAACAAGCGTATTTTTTTCAAAAATCCTGCGCTTTTTAGAAACCTTGTCTATGGTATTTGAAACGTCTTTTGTCAACATTAATGTGAAGTTACTTGCGATTCGCTGGTGCCATGTGGGTACAGTTAAAAAAGGTAATTTAGGTACTATTTTACACTTAAAAAGTTCGTTTTTTGGTGTTTACTTCATACCAATTAATTTAAAGCGTTACATGTTTGTGAAAACTGTTTTAATTAGAATCTAATCTTAGTAGATCTAGCTACTAGACAGCATGAGTGTCAGAATCTACCCTCAATCATAAGTGGGTTTATAAAGATTGTAAGTGAAATTGTCGCGATGTTGTACCTTAGTCATCCTACTTACGATGTACCTCGGTCACTGGCCAAGGTACAGAGGCCAGCACATCAAGCTACTACAATCTGTCAAATTTCTTTGATAGATTTTCAACTTTATTACAAAAGAATAAGGTTCATATTTAATTGGGAAAATTTGACAGTTAGGTATGGCTTGATGTGCTGGCGTCTGTATATCATTTTAGTTGGAAATAGGTCAACGATTATTTACATACGTTTTTATGAGTAAATATTTAAAATTGTTTTGTATTTTTAAAAAAACATATTATAGGTACAATGCCGCGAAGCAAGAAAAATATTAAAAGATCTGTGCTCGACACAAACATTCAAAAAAAAACAGCAGTCAATTTAGTGAAGGCGAAGAAATTTACAGTTCATGATGCTTCCGTGCATTTTTGCAATGCCCGAACTACCTTAAGACAGTACTACCGCCACATGATGAAAGAAGGCACATAAGAACTAGATTTGTGTAAAAATGATGCAGCCAAAAAAGTACAATAAAGAGCAGCATATTATGCTAGTGGACTACATCAAGGATGCAGCAAACCTTCAGTTTGGTTAAATTTTAAAATACGTCATGGTACTGGCTGGATGGTGCAGGCTGCTATGTTATTCTGTAAGAACTCACTTCAGATCTCACTTCTGATTCCGCGGTGAAAACTGTTTTAGGTAGGTAGTCTGTAATTCGATGAAAACTACGCTAGCGCTACTAAGTGCTGGCATAGGTGAAGCGAACTGTTATTTCGTTACTATTTAATCGGATTGCACTGCTGGAATGGATCTTTTGTTAGAATTTATGTTAAGGGATAATAAAATAAAAGAAATAATTCAGTTGCAAGTTAAAATTACATGATTCGATGCCATAATATTACAATAATTAGCACATAATAGATGGGTGAAGCTTTCTTAAAAAACAATACCTTTACTTAAATATTGTTGTTAATAACTGTAATTATTGTTAATTGCAAATGCTAATATGATTAACTAAATGTTACTAATATTATTTCATCAGAAAATAAATAAATAATACCTAATACAAATGTTTATCTAGATGTGAACCTGCTCTGTCCAAGGTACAACGGACACGGTCCGAGGTACAGACGCCAGCACATCAAGCCATACCTAACTGTCAAATTTTCCCAATTAAATATAAGCCTTATACTTTTGTAATAAAGTTGAAAATCTATCAAAGAAATTTGACAGATTGTAGTAGCTTGATGTGCTGCCCTCTGTACATATGGTTTGTTGTACCTAGGACAGTTTTCTATTTTTTTTTCGAGCGGCTAGTGCTCCCAGGTTTTTGAAATTATACACAGTTTTAAGAACGAATTAGGTAGCTAATTATATGATCTTCACATACATGCATACTGGGGGCCAAATCTGCTATTTTTATAATTTCATCATTCCAACACGATCCCATTGTCATTTTGCTAAAAGTTCGTAATCAGCTAAATTCATAATGGTCGATCATTGGTCGGTCGAATTAAAAGCAATGACTGCACAATGACGTTCTAATGGTAGGTCACTGATCAAAGGAATTGTCAAAATTTTAGCAGATTACCGCCTAAGTCAGTCATTCAGTTGTCATTTTATACGAGATTACCATTCTAGGTATATCATTTCTTTCAATGGCGTGTCATTGGTTGACCATTGGAAGGTCATAATGACGCCATTATATTAGTAGATTACCAAACTTGTCAAAATCAACAAGTATGAAATCAATGATAGACCATTCTGCAACAATTGTAATAGCAGACTTGAGGCCCTTGACAGTTGTAGACGGCACCATTATTTAAATAAAAATCGAAATCAAAAAAACTGGCTTAGGTACAACAGGTTCCCCTACTTATGTATTTGTATATTTGTATTTGTTTTTTGTCAGTACAGCACGTCGAAATAGAAATCCGCGAACAAATGCATATCGAAAAATGGTTAAATAGAAATCAAATAATTAACTCAGTATTCTGACCATAGATATCCGAAGTATGACACTTCTTACCGGTGGTCAAGTTATCCGACAAATCTTACGAAATCTGTTGTGTATTGAGATAAACACTGGTATTCATAAATAACTGGCATTTTAGCACACGGTTTTTTCAACGAGAGAGCACAACAGTGAGCTGCAGTGCAATTCTGTAAGAAATCATCCGCGAATTCGAATCCTATCTCATTTCCGATTTTACTTCGTAATTCACCTGAAGTGAAAAGTATTTGGTATTCTCTAAAATATTATGTAAAATAGTTCGCTTCACTTTAGTGTGAGTTTTCATCGAGTTACAGAATTGGTAATACAGTTACCTATCACCGCCAGGAGTGAGCACTGAAGTGAGTTCTTACAGAATAGCATTGCAGTCCAGACATTTACGTTCCACTATAACAAAACTCTTTCCAATTTAAAAAATCCGTTACAAAATGCATCTAGGTACTACACTAATACTTATACTGTGGTACTACTATCATAGTTATCACAAATTAGGTACCTTTGTCGAAAACTTGCTGAAATCCCTCTAGATGCGCATTTAGGGTATCAATGTGCATTTCTATTTTCAAATCTTCAGATGTCATGCACAAATCGATCATTGAAATCTGGTGCTTACTCTGGGTTATTTGTTTCTTCAGGAGCTGGATAATATTACCAATTTTATATCCAAGTTCGTAGTTCTTGTATTTGTTTTTTTTTCTTTAGTTAATTTTATATCTAAGTTCGTAGTTCTTTATTTATCTGTACCAAGATGGAGTATCCATGGTGAGGGTAATGACGTCATATCAGGCCTCTTCAAGCCGGAAAAGGGGGTAAGACAGGGGTGTATTCTTTCTCCCATTCTCTTTAATATTATATACGGTGAATATATAATGAGGAAAGCCTTAGAAGAATGGGAGGGAGGAGTCTCTGTCGGGGGGATAAAGATCAGCAACCTGAGATATGCTGATGACACTACATTCTTTGCATCTTCAGAAAGAAAGCTAGCTGATCTATTTGGTAGAGTAGAATACGAGAGTGGACTGGTTGGACTTACTATTAACAAGGCGAACACAAAAGTCATGCTCATCGACAGAACCGGTCAATTTTCCAGAACGGGAGAACTCGCAGATCTTGAGTTTGTCAGCGAGTTTATATATATACCTCGGATCACTAGTTCACTACTTACTGACCAGGGAGGAAGCGAAAAAGAGATCAGGAGAAGAACTCAGATGGCCAAAGCTGCGATGAGTAAGCTGAAACGTATCTGGCAGGACAGAAAGGTCTCCAATGTCACCAAGATGAGAGTAGTCCGGACACTGGTTTTTTCAATATTCCTCTACGGCTCAGAATCGTGGACGATACGGGCAATAGAACAAAAAAAAAATAGAAGCTTTTGAGATGTGGTGTTGGCGAAGAATGCTCCGCATACCGTGGACTGCCAGGAGGACAAACAAATCTATCCTTGAGCAACTTCGCATACGGACGGACGGTCACCAAACCGCAGGTCTGGGCCTCAAGTCTGCTATTACAATAGTGTCAGAATGGTCTATCATTGATTTTCATAATGACGCCATTATATTAGTAGATTACCAAACTTGTCAAAATCAACAAGTATGAAATCAATGATAGACCATTCTGACACTATTGTAATAGCAGACTTGAGGCCCTGACCAAGTAACCGCCCTCACTGGACTCTCTGTTACGAACTTACAACCGCCCTAAGAGAAACAGAGAACTGAACGAAGTGGAAATGTGTAATATTTAAAGCCATGAAGACCTTTCAGGGACACGACCTTTAGTAATGAAGAATACGACGAAGAAGAAGAAGTTCTTTATTTATTTAAACTTCATGGACAAATGAGATAGATGTTGGATGGATGGGATGGTATGTACAAATTCAGATTTAATGTCTAGGTCACTACTGACTTATTTCTTTGGTAAATCTATAGTTACTGTAATGTACGTAAATCTAAATCTAGCGATGATGGATTATCTATTTGCGACGATTAAGTAAAAAAATAACGTCAAGCTCCACCGCCTCGAAGGGGCTTAGCAGAGGTGTATAAACAAGTACACAGTCTGTAGTTCTATACACCCACTTTTTAGTTTCATAAAGGGGGTAACCTTTTTACAAATTTGTCGCAATATCTTTTGCCTGACCTACGAATCGAACCCCTTGCTATCTGTCCCTATAGCTATAGTTTCCAATCTTGCATCTTGTTTAGGGTTTTCGGAATCGTTCTAGATAAAAACACCGCGGGCTTAGCTCACTACTTGCCTCCAATTGTTCTGTTAAGTGCTCTACTTCGGCTTTGGTCGTATTGAGTTCGTCGGTAAGCGATCGTTCTTTGTTCCGAAGTTTTAATACTTCCCTTTCTTTAGATAACTTCTGTTTGGTCACTGTAACAAAATATCTTAATTCATAATAGGTACCTATTTAGGTAGTTAAAGTAAATAGTGCGCTATAGGGAGGCCCGCGACGCTATTTACCTCGAAAGGAAAAAACGGAACCCTTATAAGATCACTTTGTTGTCCGTCTGTCTGTCTGTCTGTCCGTCTGCCTGTCAAGACCCTTTATCTCAGGAACGCATGGAGGTATCGAGTTGAAATTGAAACCATATACCTACTACAGTCCCTTGAAGCTGTGAAAAAATCAAACTTCTAAGTTTACGTGAAAAAAGATACGGTCGTTTATGTCGCAAAAAACGTATTTTTCGACACTCTCAAGGGAATCGCTAGGGTACATAAAATATATTGGTCTGATATTGATGATTGAGTTATGGTACTCCGAAGGACAATGCTGCCCATTCTTCTGATCAATATCCCTCTGTCGCCTTGTACGACACCCACGGGTAGAAATGAGGTGCTGCTAGTCGCGGCCGGCACCACACGGCCTGCAATGTGTATTGTATGTATTTAGAGACTTCATAATTACTAATCAAATCTCAATAACAAATCCATACATTATAAATGGGAAAGTAATTCTGTTACGCTTTCACGATAAAACGATTTTGATTTTGATGAAATTTGGTATGAAAATAGCGTGAACCCTGGGGAAGGACATAGGCTACTTTTTAATCCGCCACTGCATCTGCATCCGCGGTAACCGACATTGACGCTGACGAAGTCGCGGGTAAAAGCTAGTAATAAATAATTTAAATCATCAAAATAACTCTAGCGTTAAGTTAGAATACCTACTCCGTAAAAGTCATGTATTTATTAAAGCACATTCCAAATAAAACCTTTGATAACGTTCACATAATTATTGAAAATGGCGTTTGTGCAAACATATTGTGCCGAACCGCAACAGGGCATAAAATTTTATTGAGCAAACATCTTGGACGATAATGGCGCGTCAACTGCGCAGGTCCCCTTCTAACTGGTATTACAATAATTACATATTATATGAGTTGTATGAAAACGCGCCCCTGCACACCATACGTTCCTCAAATTACAATATCCTTTTTCACATGCTCCAGTTGTTTGCCGATTATTATAATTTCGGAGTGCTGTACCTACCTACTCTCAAAGCCGATGCACTGTTGAATCTTATCATAAGTAATTAAACTTAGTTAAAATTAAGCGTTAAATTCTACATACCAGATTTCAGTTTTAATTTTAATGAGTCAATTGTATCAATGTCGTTAAACATTATTTTAATGGATGAAAAGTTTTGAACGTTCTACTTCTACCGGAGAATATTGTTTTACTCCAGATTCCAGAAGTCGTATTTGCCGCCAATTTCTGGTGTAATTCTGTTGGTTGAAGTGAAAATAGAGTTTGGCACACGTATTTCAAAAGTAAAGGCTGAAAAAGCGTGGTAAATTTAAATCTGCATGTGGTATCACTGAATATAGTAGGAATATAATGTTTTGATACTTGACAAAAATTAATTTAATTATTTAGTTTTAAGGGTAATTTTTTTTAATGTCCAACCACATATTTATAAAGTTTTATCTGAAGAATAAATATGTGGTTGGACATATTTTCGAAGCCGTATTAACATAAATAAATAAGTAAAATAAACAAATAAAATAAAATAATTAAATATTTTTTCTATGAAAATGCTACCAAACTAAGGCGTTGTCCTAGGTGAGCGACCGGACGCGACAAGCACCGTCGCGAGGCGATGCGACGTGAAACGACCATTAGGTATTTCACGCGACGTGTGTCCTATTTTGTAGTAATTTGTGAGCGAGAAACGCGGCAATCTCAGTTCATTATTGTTTTAACCATGGCCACTACTGCGTTGTTATCAATTTAAAAAAAAAACCTGTTTGTGATAAGGATAGGATGTTATTGTCTTAAGGTAAGAAAAAACACTGGTAGGTACTTATAATAGTAAATATTTAATTATTAATAAACTATTGCGTCTCGTCTCGTCGCGCAAAAAAACAAAATCCGCACTTCTTTCGTTGTACAATTATTAAGCAACAACGTAGGCCACAAGTACATACAACGAATTTTTAATATTTTCGCGTCGCATCGCATTACCGCGTTTGTCGTTCACCTAGCTAGGATAACGGGTAAGATATTTACGCTTAAGAAGTTATTGGACGATTGAATAATAATCGTTCATAAATAAAAATAAAAATTAAATTAAAAATTTAAAAAAACCCCCAACGCAAAACATAAAAGCGATTATGTAAAAAGTAAAAAATAATACTTTTGTTGAGCCATCAAATGTTTGTTCGTTGAAATGGCGCTAAAATGTCGCGGCGGGGTACCGCTTAAGTAAGTCAGTCCCTCAATTTCATTCACTGTCTATTAATTTACCAGCATTTCCGACCAATTTGCTTCGATATTATCAAATTTTTGTTGCTAATCTAGTTGTTAATCTTGTTGCAAATCTAGTTACCATCAGTTCGCTATTTTAGATATTTAGTTATTGCTTTAAACTTTGCGGTACCCCGCCGCGACATTATAGCGCCATTTCAACGAACAAACATTTGATGGCTCAACAAAAGTATTATTTTTTACTTTTTACATACTCGCTTTTATGTTTTGCGTTGGGGGTTTTTTTAAATTTTTAATTTAATTTTTATTTTAAATTTTTTAAATGTAATTTAGTTTGGTTTTGTTTGGTCAGTGTGGTCACCTATAATAATATGTTTGAAAGCAAAGTAAACATCCGGTATGCGTCTAAGATCCCTACCGCAGCAAACAAAAGAGCTGATAACTTTAAAACTGCTGAACCGATTTTGATGAAACATGTCTAAGAACCATCGCTAGAGAATCTACTTTCAAATAAAAAAAACCGCATTCAAATCGGTTCACCCGTTAAAGAGCTACAGTGCCACAGACAGACACACAGACACACAGACACGTCAAACTTATAACACCCCTCTTTTTCGTCGGGGGTTAAAAAACGTTGACAAGTTTATAACTATTGTATAAATACCTGTCTTTTTAAAGAACGTGGTCAAAGTATGAATCCCTGACTCTAAATACAGAATGACAGTTTTAAACAATTATGAGTTGAATTCTAGTTCAATATGAACATTGATGTAAGACGTACGCCACTATTTTACGACTATCCCAGTTCGTCTACCACCTACCACACATGGGGTCTCTCTACCCATTTGTAGCGTATTTAAATAAAGGCACAGGTCCAGTAACAGGACATATCAACAGGACAATCGTTCTTTTTCCGTAGTGTACCTACTATAAATTGTTTTGTCATTACCTGTTGTACGGGCTAATAGCCATTGTATCATTAACATACACAACACACAACCAAGATACAGGTAAACACACACACACACACACACGGTGATACAGGTAGGTTGTGCTACAGTCAAGATAGCCAAAAACTTATTAACAAAAGCTACTGAGGATAAAGAAGATATCTGGCTGAGTATGCTCTGTCTGAGAAATACCCCTAATAAATTAGATTCAAGCCCTGTACTAGTACTAAGACTATTTTCACGTAGAACAAGAGGATTTCAACCAACTATTTTTTTTTTTTTTATACGATGCCCCACTCTAGGAAATTCTCGCTGTGTCGTGGGTGCGTTTACAAACATATAAACGCACATACACAAACAGCCAGACCCGGAACAACTATCTGTAGGTCATACAAACATTTGATCCGTGCGGGAACCGAACCCGCGACACGCAGCGCAGCAGTCGATCGGTCAACCACTGCGCCAACCGTAAACTGAAACTAAAACTGAAACCAAATGTGGTTGAAAATATTTCTGAGAACATCAAGAATAAAAAAGAGAGGGTAAAATACTCGCATGACAAAAGGGCCAAACGAGCAACTACATTAGAAATTGGTCAGCATGTATCAGTTCAGGTTCACCCAGCATGTAACAAAACTTGTTCTTTCAGATCGTTCCTACCTAGTGGATGTGAATGATTCAACATATAGAAGAGACCTCATACACCATTCGTTCACTTTCACCACATTCAAAATTAGTATCTGAATCTCTAAATACCTCGAATATGACACCACAACTTCCTGTTGTTAAGAAACAAGAAAATGTAACAATAACAGACACAGAACATGATAATAATGTTATATCGCTTCCTTGTATCTCTTCAATTCATTTAGATGTTACTCTCCTAGGATCGTGAATTGTTCGGTAGCTAGTGTAGCTACCAATGCAGTAACAAGTTCTCAACCTACTACTAAGACTTCTTTTGTAGATCTAAAAGAGAAATAAATACTCCAGCTTATTTGAAAGACTATGTATTAGGATAAATAGCTTTTACTAAAAAAGACAGCGTGTTGTACGGGCTAATAGCCATTGTATCATGTTTGTAAAATAACTAAATGTAAGCTTGACAGCCCGCGTTTTGGCACGTCAGTGCGTGTGGATCGTATGCACAATGTTGATTGAGTTATAGGTAATGTAAAGTAAGAAAATATTGAGTCTTTCATTAATAAAACATTACCTTTAGCTATCTACGCAGTGTCACAGGTCACTAATCATATTAGTGAAGTTAGGTACCTAAGTGTACTATCACGTCAAGAAATAGAAGATGAAAATTTTGTTCATTCATTCATGCACAAAGAATGAAATTCCACTCATTTTTTATGTCACATCACTAGCACTTTGTGTTTGTTGTACGTACAAATTTGTCAATGTGTGTGTGTATTTATAGTAGTGTTTGCTATTATTTTTGTGTGGGTTTCTAGCAATAGGAAGCACGTATCTGTGCGTGAATATAGTAGTGTGTTTCCTTCGCTCAAAGCGCTACAAAGCGAGATCAGCTTATACTGGAAATGTATAGCTTCATGTGTAGCTGTGTGTACATACAAGAAAATAGAAGATGAAAATTTTGTTCATTCATTCATGCACAAATAGTGAAATTCCACTCATTGTTTATGTCACATCACTAGCACTTTGTGTTTGTTGTCATAGAATAATTGCGTAATCTCTAAGTACAAATTTGTCAATGTGTGTGTGTATTTATAGTAGTGTTTGCTATTATTTTTGTGTGGGTATCTAGGAATAGGAACATGAAGCTGTAGCGTAGATACGTACAAATTTGTCAATGTGTGTGTGTATTTATAGTAGTATTTGCTATTATTTTTGTGTGGGTTTCTAGCAATAGGAACATGAAGCTGTCTTTCCCAGGGGGGGGACAGTCACATATATTTAGCTTGGACCAAAAGATGATGGCTCCATCTACATGTTGTTCCCAAAACTTTAGGTTTTGTTTGTAAGTAAATCATCTTAACAGATGTCGCTACAAAACCAATTTCATTATTACCGTGATTATTATATATTTTATGACATAAAATATAAAACCAAAATATCTTTTAAGAAGTTTCCAATTAAAGTTGAGCTTATTTTAATATTTTTAAACATTAAAATAAATAAGATGATATCTTCGTACTGATCTTTTTTTGACTGGTACTATCTGTTACAAATTTCAAAATGGTGGCTGTATCACTGCGTATACGCATGCTTGTATCATCTTTTCCATTTTTAGTTTGTATTTCGGTTGTGAAATCTTCCAGAAAGTATCTACGACAAGTGATAATAAGCCAGTTCCGCTTAAAATGGTTTCGTTACCGTTGATAAGCTTTTTAGTTTGTATTTCGGTTGTGAAATCTTCCAGAAAGTATCTACGACAAGTGATAATAAGCCAGTTCCGCTTAAAATGGTTTCGTTACCGTTGATAAGCGGTTGCACCAAATAATAATGCTCTATTTCTATACATCCAGTACCCACACAAACATCTATAGCTAGATATAGACGCTGGATTAGTTCGGGAACAAATTGTAGACAGCGCCACTGCGCTTGTTGGCATAAATATATCGTAAGAGGGCACTCTTTACCCGTATACTTATAGTACTCTTTGGTCTTTCCCTATAAGCTTCTTGAATAGGAAGCACGTATCTGTGCGTGAATGCAGTACTGTGCTGTATGTGTTTCCCTGGCTCGCCCCGCAAAGCAAAAAGAGGCAGAAAAAGTTGTTCGGTGATTCGCTGCCTTACCACCCAAGAGGCTCGAAGCTCGAAGAAGGAAAACGAAGAGTTTTTGTGATAGGTAGTTTTTGAACTTTTTAAAGAATTTTGAAATTACCGAAAATATTATAGAATAGCAATAGAAAAATATATGAAGAAACCTTGTTTCCCTCAAAATTAACTTTTGAGGGAAAATAATATCTCCCGATTGTTTCTAAACACCTCCCGTTTGTTTCTAAACACCTCCCGTATTTCAAAAATTCGATTTGTTTGTCTGGCAAGTCTGGCAACATTTGTCAAGCGCAGCGTTCCCGAACCTCCCGATTAAACGGGAGATCTACTGATTTCCAAACCCATCTCCCGATCTACCGTAAAGCGACCACATTCTCCCGTTTTTAATCTAAAAAGTTAAAGAAGAACGCACCTATAACAACATAGGCTGGACATAGGAATTTTCCCGGTCGAAAGAATGAACAGATGTAAAACTACCGATGTCACTGTGGTGTACTTGTGTCATGTGTGTACTCGTACAAGTGTTTTTGTAATCTGTTGTAAACTATATTCCTGACAACCTAAGAAGTCGCATTTGACAGCTATCAAAAAAGTTTGTGTATTATGGGGAAAAAATTATCGGTTGGTTAAAAAAACCGATTCTTGAGACAATTGTTTACTTCACCTCACTTTTAGGCTTATGTAGAAAGGATTTTTTTTAGCTTAAATTTATTGAAAACGAAGCAAAGAAACAGACTTTTTCATCAATTGTAGGTCTTTTACATACCAAACCTGTACGCAAAATTCGCGCTGAGACGTGGAGTTGCGGCCACAAGCCCGTGATACTACTACTACTATACCAAACGCCATAAGTATAGTGCTAGTTGCTTTGATTTTTATATTTACAAAATCATTACTATGTCAAAAGAGCTACATTAACGTTGGTATGACAAAACTAATTGATTTTTGAACAAAATATGAAACTCCCGCTTTCTCCCGATATTTTGTCCACATTTCTACCGAATTATTTTTCTTTGGTTTGGTAACACTCAAGCGTCAGTCAAGTCAAAAGCGTGTCGTGTAGTGGTTTGCGTTGAAAAATATTTCACCAGTTCTTTCTAAAACTAAAATGTAGAATTATAATGGTTTCTAGATACCATTAAGACTCATACTTAGGATTAGTGCTTGTCATTTGTAACTTTAATGTGCAAATCGTCGAAAATGGTTTCGGGCAGCACGAGGGTGATCCAAGTCACCAATATCGCACCCCAGGCAACCAAAGATCAGATGCAAACACTTTTCGGATACTTAGGGAAGATTGACGACATCAGATTGTATCCGACTATTAGAGACGTGTCCTGCCCAGTGCAGTCCCGAATATGTTACGTAAAATATTACGATTCGGCAACGGTAAACGTTGCCCAGCATATGACCAATACTGTATTCATTGATCGGGCACTTATAGTGATACCTATGCAGTCAGGAGAGATTCCGGATGAGCACAAAGCTTTAGAAATGTCGAGCAACGGGACCTTAGTGCCGGGATTGAGCACAGTGGAACCGCGTTTACCGGCGCATGTTATCAACGCCTTAGACGGCCTTCCTCCCAACCAGGTAATCCAGAGTCACGATCCTAAGATAATTGCGTTAGGGCTGCCGCCATATCCGCCACTACCGGCTACCTATGATTCGAGAAAGATAGAGGAAATAAGGAGAACAGTGCTAGTTGGTGATGTGGATACACTAACTTCCCAGCAGTTAATAGATCACTTCTGTCAAGCTGGTGAAGTGAAATACATGAGGTTTTGTGACCGGGACATTGACAAGCAAAGGTACGCTCTGATTGAAATGACAGAGCAGGAATCAATCATAAAAGCACTGCAGTTGAATGGAAGCCTAGTTGAAGGACAAGCTATCAAGGTAATTATTATTCTTTGTGTCAAGTCATCAGATAAGAAAATACATTTATAATAAGTTTCGTGATATTCATTATAAATGCAAAAGCATTGCCTTATACTATGAATTTGTACTGTATTGTGGGTGTATTTTTGTGTTTACATAGATATACTTATGAATAAACACAAAAACTGCTGCCAGAACAACTACCATACAAAAAGTTCTGTGCAGGCATCAAACCCACAACACAGCAGAGCACCCAATTGCTCAGCCACTGCTGTAACTGTACCGTTGGTTGATAACTCTTGCTAAACATTATGAACAGATAATTTTGTGTACAATATAATGATAGTTATATTTGTGGGTGTCTTGTCATTTTGATCACAAGGCATAAATTGAGACCCACATCTGTGAAATGTAGTAACTATAATTAATAAGTTTTAGTCTAATATAAAAATCACTAAACAGATGCAAATGTAACCTGGATTTTGTTATAATTTGATTGAAAAGAGTGTCAGTGGTGTTTCTCATTCTTCTCCATGAATACCCACCTGTTTTGAATTGGGTGAATTGGTTGGTTAGTCAGAAAGTAGAAGCTTTTGCCTCTATTTTGCCTGTATGTTCTGACCAACTGACTAACTCCTTGACAATTCAGGCCCTGTAAATGGTTTAATTCAAATAAATGGTTTACTTTAGCATCACATAATTCTGGGTTATTTTTATAATATCATTTCAACTGAACTGTTAATTCAACACGAGTGTAAACACAAACAATTACTTAAAAAGTTGAACAGTAAGTAAGTTAAAGTATTGGTGCATAGTAAATGGTAAAATAAAAGTGACACTTTAATTATGTGACTTTCTAGGAGTGCAAATTCTTACGTGACATGACAGTAATATAATTATAATAATAAAGATTTGTAATTAAAAAAAAAACTGTTTTATTGGATACTAGCTTATGTCTGCGACTTCGTCAGTGTGAATGTCGGTTATGGTGGATGCAGACAAACCTGCTGATTAAAAAGTAGCCTATGTCCTTATCCCCTGGGAAGCTACCTTCATACCAAATTTCATGATAATCGGTTCCGCCGTTTCATCTTGAAAACGTAACAGACAGAGCTACTTTCACATTTAGTATATTAGTATGAATTTGACTTCCAGTTGGACAAAGTCGATGACTAAAGCTAGTGTGTTAAATTTTTTTTTTTTTAAATAGTGTTTATATGAAATACTTAATTACCGAACGGATTTTGATGAAATTTGATATGAAAATACCTTGAACCCTGGGGAAGGACATAGGCTACAAAACTGACATTCACGCTGACATAGACGCGGGGAGAAGCTAGTACTTAATAATTGAATCAAAGCATAATATTATTTGTATTAACATGATTTTGTAATAATCCATTGTGTCAACCTTTAGTTAGACGCCCACTGCTGGACATTGGTCTCCCCCAAATTATAATTTAATTTAATCTATTTAAAGAACATGGAAGACTTACAGCTAAAGCAAACAATTTCCCCAGATCAGCCATAATCGCTTGCATGACCGATGCATGTTGACGATCGCAGAAGGTGTTATGATACTCTTGTTAATTTCCCTCTGTCGCCTTCTACGACACCTACGGCTAGAAATGGGGTAGTGCTATTCAAGGCCGGCAACACACGGCAAAAATAAAATTAAGATACTTTAATTCATTATTACAGGTACACCATGCAACTCAGGCTATATGCAAGCCACAAACTAAGAGCAATGAGGCAGCTCAACGGGAAATTGAAGAAGCCATGTGCAGGGTGAAGGAAGCACAGAACTTGATATCAGCTGCCATCGACCCAGTCATAGGGCTTCTGTCTAAGGATAAAAGGAGGTAATATATAACAGCTTATTGTTTATTTATTTTTTTACAAGAAACATGTACAACATAGCAGACAATGTCCAAATAATTGAGTACATAAAAATATAAAAACTACATAATTTACACGAGGAAAAGATAAGAGAAATAAATAACTAATAAAAGAATCAAAATAGTAAATATTGTTGTAGATATATGATGTAGGAAAAAGGGCAAGATCACAAATGTTGTACCACAGTAAAGATATCTATCTATACAGTATTCTATCACTATCTTCATACAAACGGTCCTTCCGAACGCGAGTCGTACCTACACTTTTTAAGTTAGTAGGGAAATCAGTATACCGACAGTCTCGAATGCGCCGCGCTGTGGCGAATATATTGTGTTGTTTTTTGTTGCTTGAATTCGTCAATAACGCACCCAGAGATAACATTTTTTAAATTACCTGGGAACTCCGAAAGACTATATGTTCTTGAAACTTAATAGACTATAAAAAAATGACTTCCAGACTATAGGTACCTACTTACTAGACTATTAAAAAAATGATACCTACTATAGTACGTAACTTGTTTTTTCTACTGAGTAAAGTGTACTTGGATTAATAAACAAATAAGTGGATAGGGTGAAAAAGCGACCTACCTACGCTCGCGTTAAAACGAACTGGTAAGTACCTACCTAGGTAGTTTCTTAGGCTAGGCTATCTTATCTACCTACTTATGTACTAGCTACTTACATATATTATTGAATTAAACAAAATATCATTATAAAATGATTATGAGAGTAAATGATAGGTACAGACGCCAGCACATCAGGCCTTTAAAAATTGTCAAATTTCCCCAATTGAATATGAACCTTACGCTTTTGTAATAAAATTGAAAATCTATCAAAGAAATTTGACAGATTGTTGCTCCAGGTTGTGCTGGATTCTGTATCTAGCTATTTAGTAAGATTTACATTATTATTTACTTTTTAAGTAAGATTTTGTAGTCGGTAGTTAGAGGTTTTGTCAGCTGTGTTTTGCATATTGGTTAAGTAAGAAGTAGGTGTTGAAGTTTGTAAGGATTGCAGAATAAAGGGAAATATTTTTTTTTGAGACGCCTTGAATGGCTGCGACTGAGGCGCAAATATCTTTCAGTCTCAAAATAAGGGTGGTTTTTTTATTAAAATTCTAATCAAAAACATAACATGCATTTTTATTGAACACTTCCCATTTCATTTATCTATTTCATTTTTTTTTGAAAAATATTATATACCTATATTTACAATCACAAAACTAAAAGGAAAATAAAACACTACAAATTTATTATCACAAAACTAGAACACACACTAGGAAGAAATTAAAACACTGTACGCGGGACAACCCTATCGCACGTTAAGGTACTGCGCGCATGTAGGTAATTATTTCAAGGACAGGGCCGAGTCACAATACTGTATAGATATCTTTACTGTGGTTGTACAAAATAATTAATTGTGCAAAATATTCATTATCTATCAGTGGGAGTAGATAATAAATATGCTGCCCAATTTTTTTTATTTTTTGTAAATTTGACTAACCTGAAAATGTAGTACCTAGTCTGCTAATTATTTTTCGTTTTTGAGTTGTGGCCTGACTTAAGTGTTTGGTTGTTTAATCAGTTTTATATGTCAGATAAAATGGCTCTAGGTAAATGTTAACACTGACTGTCATTCCAGTTATTACCAAAATAACAATAGTAGTGTGCTGTGTTTTTCTTAGATATTCATTTGAAATATAAAATGATGTACTGGCTTTTGCCCACAACTTTGTCCGCGTGAATGTCGGTTATCGTGAATGCAGCCAACGTCGCGATTTAGAAAGTAGTCTACGTATTTTTACTACTACTACAGTACGGCCGAGGTATCTTAACGGTCCTGAAGTTAGCCGATTAGTTACGCAATGGATCTTTTAGGAACGAAATTGTCTACTGCGCAGCTAATCGGCTAACTTCAGGACCGCTAAGATACGTCGGCCGTACTGTACTAAACTACTGAAACGATTTTAATCAAAATCGTTTCGGTAGTTCAACCGTGAAAGCTTTCGCACTTATAATATTTAGTATGGATTTTCTTTGACCTGAACTTGATTTATTACCATTGTTTTCAGGACCCGGTCTCGCTCCCGCTCGCGCAGGCGGTCTCGGTCTCGCTCGCGCCGTTCGCGGTCCCGCCACCGCTCCAAGCGCTCCCGTTCTCGTTCCCGACACCGCTCCCGTCGCTCAAGGTCTCGTCACAAGCACCGATCCAGGTCAGTTTTATCCGATTCAATGGTCCTTCACTTTCTGAGTCTATTGAATCGGCTGAAACTGCCTGGTTCTTGGGAAATATTAATTTGTTGAAAGAAATTTGCGTTAATAGATATTTGCGTTAATAGATTTATACTATTATTTATTTACTTCTGGCAATAAGGCCCGAAAAATATACATAAAAACAATACTTATCTATATAGTAACACACAATAAAATCGACTCGTTTCGCGCAGTGGTTGAGCGACTGACTGCTGCGCTGCGAGTCGTGGGTGCGATTCCCGCACGGAACAAGTGTTCCGTGTTTGATTTTTTGTGTATGTGAGTTTATATGTTTGTAAACGCACCCACGATACAGAAGGAATTCCGAGCGAAGGGCAAAAAATAAAACTACTGTAAATTGATGATACCACAAGAATATGACGTCCCTGTTAGTGGGCCTGAAAATATTTTTTAGGTTGTAAGTCAAGTCAGTCTTTTTTATTTGATGAATTGCATTTATTTTCATTAAACCATTTACAGGCACTTTTGAACTGTCAAAGTTAGCTAGTTGCTCGTTCCTTAACGTAGGGTAGGTGTCTATGGAGCCGAACGAGCAAGAAATTGAAAATGTAAAACTACCATATTTCGTAATAAATCATCAATTCATCGTATCATTATAGAAGTCCACTGCTGACACTAGGCCTCTTCTATCGCACGTCATTTAACTTAATTCTCGGTCACTTTTATCCGTCACCCTGCGAAGATTATTGCTCCACACCTCCACCCAAACCAAACCTTACCTGTGAGCGACCTACGTTACTTATTTTTGTTGCTTATTGAGTATTTTCTGTTTACAGATCTCGATCTCGTCACCGCAGCTCCAGGCGGTCTCGCTCGCGGTCCCGCCACCGCAACTCCCGGTCAAAGCGCGACCGCTCGCGCGACAAAGACAAGGATAAAGACAAGGATCGCAAAGATAAGAAGGAATCCACTGAAAAGGAGAAGAAAGAAAAATCTAAGTCGCCTCCCAAAGAAGAAGAAAAGCAAGAGGTTAAACCAGAACCAGTGGTCGTCGAAACCAATGGTAACTCTTCTGATGTAAAGTCCAAGGCGTCAACGCCAGCCGACGACAAACCGGAAAAAGAGGTCGAAAAAGAAAAAGACAAATCACCATCAAAGAAAAGAGAGCGAACCAGATCGCGAGATAGAAAGCGCGACCGCTCCCGGTCTCGACGCAGATCTCGCTCACGATCGCGCAGGAAACGCTCGCGGTCCCGCAGGCGGTCACGCTCTAGAGGAAAGAGGTCTCGATCTAGGGAACGAAAAAGGTCTAGGTCGCGAGACCGCAAACGTTCTCGCTCAAGAGACCGAAAAAGAACTAAATCTCGGGATAGGAAACGTTCTAAATCGAGAGACAAAAAGCGGTCTCGGTCCAGAGACCGTAAGCGCTCCCGGTCGGGAAGTCGTTTGTCTAAGAGTCGTTCGCATAGGGACTCTAAAACGCCCCACGACCGAAAATCACGTGATCACACTCCTAATCTTTCTGTTATAGAAGAAAAGGACATTTCTGTTTTAGAAAATAAGATTTCTGATGTATGTGACGACAAGAATTCTCCAGATAACATGGACATTTCCAACTCTCCATAGTTTGTTATGTTAACCTCAAAGGTTCTGTCGCTAAGAACCTTAACGATAAACTGCTATTTGTATGTGTAACTGGATTCAGTCATTTGCTAAATTCCGTATGTAATTTGAAAGTACATTTTTTCAATCAACTTCGTATTGTATTATTTTTAAGCAGACATGTTATTTTTGACACAAGCGTTAATTTTGTTGTAAGTGAGGTATTCATAAAAATCTTAGCCTATCTTTTCTTTGATCAATAAATTAATTGCCTCGGGCCTTGACTTGTCAACAACAAAATGTGTACTAGATTATAGTTATTTGTTAAGGAACAATAAAGAATTACCTATCCATAATAAGATCTTTATTTTACAGTAGTATTTTAAGATTTAGTAAGTATTTCTAGGGTTACATGTAGACGACAAAATCAACTGGAAAGCGCAAATTGACTGTGTGTGTAAGACGCTAAGCCAGTTTTCATACGCCCTTCACAGACTAAGAAAAACTGCAAATCTGTCAACGCTATTGACGGCGTACCACGGTTATGTCAACTCTACCCTAGAATATCAGACCATATCTAAATATGGTCTGATATTCTGGGGCAATAGTACTGATAAGGAACGTGTGCTCATTGCCCAGAAACGTTGCGTAAGGGCCATTTTCAACATACAAAATACTGAATCCTGTGTACCATTTTTTTAAAAGATGAACACGTTAGCGTTGCCTTGTCTTTATATTTTTGAGGTCGCAGTATTTGTTAAAAATAATATTGATCAATTCAAATATCGAACGCGTTTAATAAAAACAAACTGGACATTGTTCCAAGTAAGAGCCATTTTATGCATAAAAGTATTTTCTGCTCAGCCCCGCGTATATTTAACAATATTCCAAGATCGATTAGAACAATTACTGAAATCTAAACATTTAAAAAGAAACTGCATGCATTGTTAGTGGGCAAATGCTATTCTGTAAAAGACTTCTTCGACGACAGAACACTGTTAGAATACAATGCTGCCTGAGTCATGATGCGTTTAGTACACATATTTATAGACAATTAGTATATTTAAACTGTTAGAAATTATAAATTAAATTGAATTATAAATGTTGTGATGAATATTTGTTGACAAGCATGTAAATTTCTATTTATTTTATGTTATTGTACGCCCAAAGGGCGGGACATAGCAGATCACAAAATAATTGATAACACCATCTGTATTATGTACACCTTCCTATGATCCACAATAAAGATGAATTGAAATTGAAATTGAAGTATTTTAAAGAAGAAACGCAGTCGGAGGCATCAAGTTAGCGTTTCAATAGATTTGATAATGTCTGAATAGAAATCATATTAGGCGGTGAGCGCCAGAGTGGCCTATCTTTTCCAGACACAAAGCATTTATAATTGTGTCTGGAAAAGATAGGCCACTCTGGTTCTCACGGCCTCTTGATGCCTCCGATGGCGTTTGTGAACCCTGGAGCCTCCATCATTCAAAACCAAAAAACATTCAACTTTTTTTCATCATTTCTGACAGAATGGGGGTGACTGGGGTGAGGGGTTGTTTGTTTGTTAGCTTGTGTCATAGAGTACAGGCTTGTGTACAGAAATCTTTCCATTTATCTACAAAACGATTAATCCGATTTTTCTGTCAGGGGTTTGTCATTAATTGGCGATGGTTCTTAAAAAGATTTTATGTTAACTCGCCACGAGATGCTTCAATAAACATTTTTCGCTCGTTAAAATGTGTTTTAACGCATTTTTCCCGAGACGGCTTGACCGATTTAGATGAGTCTTAGATAGCTTTGATCGAGACAAACCGCAAGGGCGCGCTAATGAAACAGAAACACATCGTCGCAGTCTGTGAAAGCACATAGCTAATAAACTGTGTTTTGGCTCTTTTGGTTCGGATAGGTGAGTACCTTCTGTAAATGAACTGCTCCGAGTCTAATGTCCTAATAAAACCAAAATCTTGGGGAACTGCGAAGGCACATATAGCTAATTGACTGTCCAATTTTGTGATTCGCTTCAGACCTACCTACCTACTCTACCCTGCCCTATCCTAGCAACCTACCTACATACATACCCTATCTACCTACCCTACCCATTAATTTAATGGGACAGTTGGTCAAGCCACTCTTGTACCTACTTAGTGTTAAACTGTAAACGCCTATTTACTGACGCCTGTAGTAGGTGGCGGAGAAGATCATGTAGCGCATTAGCTCGTTTACAGAAGCAAACATTGCCAAAAGAACCCAAACACGATCAACTAGCAGTGTGCCTACGCAGATTCCCACGATGTTGTTTTACTCCATCATTAGACCCTGAGCAATTCATAAACAGACGTACTCCCCTAACCTAATCAAAATAACCCAAACACAGTGTACCTATTAGTTGTGTGCTTTCACAGACTTTTCGACGATGTTCTTCTGCTCTATCGGCGCCTCCTTACGTTTTGTCTCAATAAAACCTTTCTAAGAATCACCAAAATCGGTCAAGTCGTCTCGGGAAAAATGTGTTGCAACCAATTTTAACGAGCGAAAAAAGTTTATTGCAGCCGCCGTGTTGAGGTACAACATAAAACCTTTCCAACAATGAATGGAGGAATTCCCTTTTTCAATATGATAGAGCAGTTTCCCTTGATAACCTTTTATTTAGTAGATAGTACTGTAAGAGGTCCAACTTTAGGCTCTCTGAATTTTAGATAAACCAGCGTGTGCCCGTGATGAGATCAAGCTAATAATTAACATAATGATTATATAAAACAATACAAATCTACGATTTGAACTTATTCTAGAAGTAGGTATGCAGTGTTTAGCCATAAAGCTAATAGTTAATGGGCCACGTATACTAAAAGCATATATAAGCCTCTACTCTACAGTACCTACTGTGTGCAAACGTCATGATGGCCTAATGGTAGTGGTTGTGGGTTCGCAGTCGGGAACGAACAAGTACCAATGTAATTATTTCATTTCCTTACTAAGTTTATCTTGGACATCACTGAAATCGGTGAAGAAAAACATAGTAAGGAAACCTAGACCTTTATATTAATATAAGTTTGAAATCGCCAATACGTCTTGAGCAAGCGTGGTGATCACGTCGGATATCTATGGTGGTGGTCAATACTCGTGCCTTCGCTGCATGAGAAGAGGCCTTTGCCCTGCAGTGTGACAATAATAGGCTAGTATTATTGTTTTTCATTATACAGGGTGGGGACGACGATACGACAAAAAATTTAAATACTGGTAATACTAGTTCATAAGAATATTTTGAAACTAACAAATAAATCCTAAAAATAAAATTAAAAAAAAAAGTTTAGATATACTACCTAAAGAGCTTAATAAATGTAACCAAAATAAAACACCGTATGAAATATTGGTGTTCTAACTTGTGAGAAGAGCGGCAACTTGTGGCATCATAATTTAATATTATTAATGCTCAATAAAAACAATTACAAGTACCAAATTACCAAATCCTACCATGATCATTTTTTGTGCTATTGCCGTCCCCACGCTGTGTACTGTGTGTAAAGGTAGGTATCACTCATAATTATGTTATCGGCATGACCTCGTAACATTAGGTAGGTACCTACTTATAAATTATTTTTAAGTGTTAGGTACCTTCACTGTTATCAGGCACGGTTATTTTAAGTAGGTACATTACATACTATTTGAAATTCATTCATACATATTCATTCATACTATGTGAAAAGGTGATAAGTGTTTTAGTGATAAGAGAAAAGACGTTCATCTTATACAAGGTGTAACGTTCATACTATGTGAAAAGGTGATAAGTGTTTTAGTGATAAGAGAAAAGACGTTCATCTTATACAAGGTGTAACGTAAAATACGCAAAACCAGAAAATAGTTTGATTAGAATAACGAGCAGAATCAATTAAACCACTTTTTAATATAGGTCACGTTTTTCAAAAATCTTCATTATTGACCGCTGATCGTGAACGTCACGCATTGTCTCGCGAGTCGGAGACTTTCACGGATAGAGAACTGCACTTGAGTTCCAAACGTATCTACGCATCGACTTCTAGGTCTCTAGAGACAAGTGGGGAACGTGATGCGCGATTGACCGCTGATCATGAACGTCACGCATTGTCTTGCGAGTCGGAGACGTTCACGGATAGAGAATTGCGCTTGAGTTCTTAGCGTATCTACGCATCTGCTTCTAGGTCTCTAGAGACAAGTGCGGAACGTGATGCGCGACTGTCCGCTGATCGTGAGCGACATGCATTGTCTCGCGAATCGGAAACGTTTACCGATACAGAATCACGCTTGAGTTCTCAGCGTATTCGCACATCTACTAACAGGTCTTTTGAAACGAGTGATGAACGTGATGCGTGACTAACTGCTGATCGAGATTATCATATATTGTCCCGAACACACACACAACAAAATATTCATAATCAGTTAGAAAGTGAGAGAGAAAGAATTGCTGGAGTACGGCATGAAGAGACAGAAGAAGAGCGCAACGAACGTTTGAATTCTGATCGACTTCGACATTCTCTGAACAGAATGTCGATGTCATCTGAAGAATCGGATGTGTCTCAAGATATAGCCGTAGGGCATGGCGACCTTCCTTGGGTTGATAAGGGACGGAGTGCATTTACGTATACTCCTATGATTGACTACGCCACATATTCCGCCATCGGAGTTATGATTCAATATTGTACTTTTTGAACGTCTCGAATCGTCTCGCGCATTCCGTTGTTTTCCCGTCCCCGGGCTCTTAGAATTCGACATCAGACGTTTCAGATCTTCGATTTTGCCGAACCCGTTGTCGCTGGCATAAGCAACAGGATCCGCGTACGAAGTCGCGGGCAGAAGCTAGTTTATTAATAAGTCAAGGCATCACGTGCGCAAACCTGCCAAAATAGGTAAACAAACACAAATGGTTGTCGTCCAATTTAAATTTTCTCATACGCGTGATAATAATAGTTCTTATTTCAATGCAAACACGAGTCTTGGTAAAACTCAGCACATAAAACCTTTAAATTTTTTTAAATGTTTTTTTTTTCAGAATTAGGCTAACTGAATTAAAAATCATTTGGGGTGTCTGAGGTTTTGCGTGTTTAACGTTAACGGCAGGTGCAGTGGCGTAGCGTGGGTTTTCGCCGCCCGGGGCCGACCAAAAATTCGCCGCCCCCCCCCCCCCATTTTATTTGTTTGTTTAAAGTTTTAATTTAATTCGTACAACATGGAAAGTCTAGATTAACTACCATTGCTTCGGAAAGAACACACATCTAGAGAAAGAAACGGTGCAAGAAACCCACAGCAAGTTTATGTTTTAAAACGTCAGAATTTTGACAAAGCTTACGCCTTGTTAATATACAGTTCGCATCAAATAACTTTGCCGCTCTGAAGTTAGGCTTTGGGAACGACCGCGCAGGTACTATCGCGTAAAAAAGTTTTCGCTTACGAAAAAATATTTTAAGTGTATACGTAAGTTTAAATATATTATCTAAAATTAAAATAGGTAGGTACCCTTATTTCATTTTGATGTACCTAAAAAAAGAAGAAGGAAGAAATAATTTTTTTTCTGTATGTAATTCACCACATTATGAATTATTTTTCTCGTCTGACGGCGTAAAACTGTGCTGCGTTTCGGCATTTCTTTCACAAAACTTAAAGTATAACGTCAACAGTAACAATAACAACGAAAACGCAACAATAACAAATAACAATAAACATCAAACTAAAAACGCGTAACACTTTTGGCATGGACAGTCTACCGTAATGTGCGAGCGGGACACATGTAAGCATCGGACGTATACGGGCGACTGAGACGGAAACAACGCTGTTGCCCAACCCTTGCTTCGCTAACCGCGCATGCGCGCTGCTGTTTTATTCCTAAGAATCAGAATCAGAATCAGAATAATTTATTTGTATAACATAGGTAATTACATTAAATAGATCTTATAAATAGTAGCGCACTATGTAAGTGCGCTATGTTTTGCCAAATGACATAGGTACAAATATGAACATAGTTTATGACAATTTTTAAATTGTTTAAGTTTGAATTTTTTTTTTTTTCACAAATATTTTACTTACACCACACAAGTACACAGTTCACAAGTAGGTTATTAATTAAATTTGTCATTAAAAAATTCGTCTATAGTGTAATAACATTTTTTATGTAGCAGTTGGTGTAAGGCAGTTTTAAACTTTTGTTCTGGCATACATTTAATTACATCTGGTAATTTGTTATACACTTTGGGAGCAATACCCAAGAAACTTTTCTTCATTAATGCAGTTTTACATTTCAAATTGCATAATGTGTTCATGTATTGAGAACGTACGGGTATTTTCTTTACTGCAGCCAGTTTTTTAAATAAATGGGGATTCTTTTTTACAAATAATGCAGTTTCAAAAATGTACAGAGCAGGGAGGGGTAAAATATTATATTTTTTAAAATATGGAATGCAACTATCAGTCTTTTTTAACCCATACATCGCCCGTATACATCTCTTTTGCATCTTAAACACAATTTCTCGATTTGTTGACTGTCCCCAAAAAATAACACCATACCGTAAAACTGACGATACCAATCCATGATACGCCGTTAAGAGTGTCTTAACATTTACTTTTTTTGACAGTTGAAATAGAAGGTACGCTGACTTACTTAATCGTTTGCATACTTCTTCTAGATGTGGTTTCCAAGTTAATTTGTTATCTATCGTGACACCCAAGAACTTTGCTATGCTGGCTTCTTCTATACTAGAATTATTATAGCTAACATTAACTGGAATATTTTGAAGCCGTTGGTGGAAGTGCATAATTTTGGTTTTATTTAGATTAATTACTAGATTATTCTCATTAAGCCAATTAATTATTTTAGAGAGAGTATTATTAATGTCAAGTTGGTAATTGTCTGGATTATTGCATTTTATTATAACCGTGCTGTCATCAGCGAAAAGTACCATTTCATGATCTGTAATTTTGGGTAGGTCATTAATATATATTAGGAATAGTAGGGGTCCCAAAACGCTACCCTGAGGCACGCCATAATTAATTTGCCTTGCTTTAGAGATATATGTTGTTTCTAACTTAGTAACTGGGCAAATTCTAGTGATTTCAGTGCATTGTAACCTGTTACATAAGTAAGATTCTATAAGTTTAAGAATATTCCCTCTAATGCCATAACAATATAATTTTTCTAGTAAAATTTTATGATCAACAAAATCAAATGCTTTCGTCATATCTGTATATATAGCACATACCCGATTTCTCTTATCGACAGATGTCAAGACACTTGATAATAGATCAAATATCGCCATATTAGTATTGATATTTTTTCTAAATCCTTTCTGTTCCTTGCAAAATAGTCTAAATTTTTCAAAATACGCATATGTGCAATTATAAATTACTTTCTCTATGATTTTTGAGAATATAGCAATTTTGGCAATTGGTCTATAATTCTTCAATTCTGTCCTGTCGTCTTTTTTAAAAAGAGGCTTTATTATTACTTTCTTTAGACTAGTTGGGAATATGCCATCGGAAATACAGAGATTTATTATATAATAAAATAATAAAAAATAATAAAAACTTTATTGCGTAAATGGTGCTGTAGTACAATACAGTAAAGAGTTATACATAAACAAATAATTAACTAGTCACTAGTACACTACACTAAACGGTTGAGGTACTGTCCTCTTAAATAGGCTACATAATAGCCTGTAATAAAGAGAAACAGTGCCGTATCCCTCTGGGGTGGAGAATAAACTAGTGTTACATGTTATTAATTACAAGAACAGAAAAGTACATACAGCGCTACTTATAATTATTATGAAATCTGGATAATGTGTGAAATGTTGTGTGGTGAATTTATGTAATAGATGTGAGGGTGTATGTGTGGTGAATGTCTGTATATATGTGTGTGGTGCATGTATTTAGTAATGTGTATGTAGCTATAAAGAGTTTGTATCTATTTTATGACAGTGTAAGAAGAAATGATTCTGTTTCATGATACGTTTTATCTAGTAGGAAGGAGCGAACTGCTGATTTACATTCATGATCGGATAAACAATATATTGAAATATGTGAATTAATTTTGTTGTACAAGAAAGGGCCAAGATAAAAGAAAAATTTTTTAGTAAAGGCGTAACGTGTCTTTGGAAGGATACAAATTAAATCCTTACGACGCTTTTTAAGTTTAATGTAGGGAGTTTTGTGATGTTGTAACAAGATTGCGTGCAAAATAAACAGCTGTCGTACGTTCAGAACATTGCACTCTTTATATAACTGGGTGGTGGAAAATAAAATTGGTCTAAAGGTTGCAATCTTTAGTATCGCTCTGTGTGCAATTTCCAACGGAAGTATTGTGGTTTTAGAGGTCCCACCCCAGCAAGAGATGCAGTAAGATATAACTGACTGACAAAGCGCGTAGTAGACATTGCGGATAATAAATTGGTTAGCTACGTGTCTAAGAGTTTTAAAAATATACATCAACTTACGCACCCTGCTCGTCAATGCTTCCACATGACCTTTAAAATTTAAAGTATTGTCCAAAATGATACCCAAGTATTTGATATAATTCACAGAGTCGATTTGGGAGCAGTTACAATTTTGTGTACAATCAGAGGGACATGTGTGAGCTGAAAGTTTTATATGGTGTTTTGGCTGGGATGTTGAGCTAATCGAAAAAGTGATGTATTTAGTTTTGCTAGTGTTAAGTGTCAGGGTGTGAGACAGAAGCCAGTCAAGAGTGGATGTGAGACCACTTTGTGCTTTATTTTGGAGTTCTGACCAGGAGTCTGCGAAAAAGGTTATTGCGGTATCATCTGCATATGTAACAATTTTAGAATTTGAGATACTGAGGTTGCAAAGGTCATCAATAAAGACAATAAATAGTGTTGGACCAATAATACTCCCTTGTGGGACCCCATACTCAATAGGAAGCTCGTCACTTACGTAATTTCCTATTTTAACGACTTGCGTTCGACCTGTAAGGTAACTTTTGAAAAATTGGAGTTGTGGGCCTCTGACACCTTTCTTTTCGAGTTTTTGTAGAAGGATGGTAATGGGTACGGTATCAAACGCTTTCGCGAGGTCTAAAAATACTGTGAGAACTTTTTTATTGTTATTAAGGTTTGAAACAATAAAGGTGGTTAATTCGTGAACAGCATCTGTGGTGGACTTTTTCATGCGAAAACCAAATTGTTGTGATGAGATAAGATTAAAATGCTCTAAATAGTCTCTGAGTCTCTTATTAATAAGGCGTTCCATTACTTTGGAAAGAGCACTTAGCACTGCAATCGGTCGATAGTTGTTCACTAGGTTCCCATCACCACCCTTGAAAATGGGGTGAATAACTGCCTTTTTGAATGAAGTGGGAAAGACGGAGGTCTGAAATGAGAGATTAAAAATATGGCATAAAATTGGTGCCAGAGTACCTGAATATCTTTTCAAGATGAGTGATGAAATTCCGTCCCATCCAGTCGCTGCACTAGATCTTAAAGAAAGTATAGTTTTCAGAATCTCATCATTGTCAGTTGGTTCTAGGACAAAAGAAGACAGGCTGGTAGAAGTATGTAACGAGGCTGTTTGTGATGGTTGCACAGAATTTCTGCTTATTTTATTTGCGTGCTCCTTGCCGATGTTAACAAAAAAATCATTTACTTTATTACAGGAATCAATTGGAGAGTGTGGATGAAGTAGTTGAGTAGATGAGTGTCTTAATTTGGTAGAGTTAGTTATGTTTTTTGTAGAGTTCCAGAGCGCCTTTGTGTTGTGTCCTGCTTTTTTAAGTTGATCGCTGTCGTACTGCCTTTTAACTTTTTTTAGGAGTTTTGAACAGAAGTTTCTATAACGTTTATAAGTTTGAATTAGGATTTCGATATGCGAAAGTAGCGGCGCTATTATGTCTTTAACTTCTTTGATCACCTTAGTCGATATGTTATCGTATCCTACAGTATTCGTATTTTTAAGACTGCTAATAATTTTAATTATATCATCACATGTGACTGGTAACATGAATAAGGATTGTGATGAAACATTTTCTTTAAAATGACAGTTATTACTCTGTGTATTATTATTATTATTTGTTTGAATATTATTTTCGATGACTTCAATAAAATATTGGTTAAATTCATTGGCAATATCAATAGGGTGTGAAAAAATCAAATCATTATTTTTAATACACAGAATTGGTTCTTGTGGTAAGCAATTCTTTGATTTGTTTATTACTTGCCAGGCTGCTTTCGATTTATTTCGCGAAGTACTAATGTGATGATTATTTTGGGCTTTCTGAGTTAGTTTTATAATACGCCTGTAAAGCAAGGAATATTTTTTAAAAATTACTTTATTTTTCATGTTGGGATTTAGCCTATATGCCCAAAGTAGTTTTCTCTGTTTTTTACTGCATAGTTTAATACCACGAGACAACCATTTCGTTTTCTTGTTGGTATTCATCGTAATAGTTTTAACTGGAAAGCACAAGTGATAAAATAGTGAAAACTCATGTATAAAATTTTCATACGATTCATTTGCGTCCTTTGCTTCATAAACTTGAGAGAAAGATAGACATTTTAAGTAGTCTTTGAACTTAGCCAAGTTGTTAGCCGATAGGTCTTGTTTTTTAGTTTTCCAGGATTTCATAGCGCATATTTTATTAATGGGTATTTTTAGTAATTGTGATGTATGGTCTGAGAGGACTAAATCTATTACATCAGCTTTCCATCCGCGCCGGAATGTATGTGCAAAATTATCGATGCATGAGTTACTGCTTAATCTAGTTGGTTTACTGAGTGAAAGTTTAAGATTGTATTGTCTGAGGAAATATTCAAACTCAAACGTAATATTATTTCTTTTAATTATATCTATGTTGAAATCACCTGCCAAAATAATGTTTTTGTTTGTAGATGAACAGATTTTTCGCAATATTTCATCTAGTTTTTCATAGAATATAGTATAATTATATTTAGGTATTCTATACACACATACAATTATGATATTATGAGACACTAGTTCTACGCCACAGCATTCGATAACACCTGTCACCGATTGTTTTGATATGTCTGTTAATTCTCTGTACTGTAACCCTGCTCGCACAAAAATACAGGCTCCTCCTCGATTAGATTTTCTTGAAAAGAAGGCAGCAAGGCTGTAATTGGGAATATACAGTAAATTTTCATAACCTGTCTCGACAAAGTGCTCAGTTATGCAAACAACATCTATATTAATTCCGTTATTAAAAAGCTCTTCTAGTTTAACTGTCAATAAATCCGATTTATTCATAAGTCCTGCTATGTTTTGGTGAAGAATATGTAGGTAGTGACTATAGAAAAAACTGACATTTTTCCTGTAATCGCGTATCAGTTAGCGCGTTAATTTGGGAACAGTCAGCTTTTAGCGACTTGTTCGCTGAGTTTAAATCTAGGATAAGATTCTGCAGATCAATTAATATAGTGTTCAACCCTTTATTATTCAAACTACCATACCGCTGATTATAAGTTTCATAAGTGTATGGTAGGTTTAAGTTAGAATCTAAAATGTACGCATATTTAAATGTCTCCACGTCCAAATAAATTAAATTGTTAAAAGTATCAATTCTGCTATTGAACATAATGTTTTTATTTTCCATATATTTAAAAGTTGGTAGACATATTACAAAATTTGTGTGTGTTAACGTTTGTAATTTTTCGCGAATTAAAGTAACTAGTTCTATATAATTATGCGTACTTCTGAAATCTTCTTCTCCGATGTAGATAACACAGTAATCGGAGTGTGTGAAGTTTTGTACTTTCTTGTCGATGTTATTTATAAGATGCTTTATTCCACACTGTGGCATACGGTAATGACATAAATTAAAGTTACATAAATCAGTTCGTTGACTTATTGTATACTTATAGTCTATTCGACGTTTCGCTACTTATCATACATATATTATGTTTTAAGAGAGGAGGTGATGGATTATTTTGAGCACTTATGTTAGGTAATGTACTACTTTGAGAGTCTTCTGTAAGAACTTCTGCAGTGGGTGTGCAATGATCTAACGTTTCAGTAGCAGGCTGCGTTCCTTTTGACGTCTTTTTCTTACTTGCAACTCTATTCCGCTTTGGTGACTGTATTTTCTTAAGAGGACTGCTAGTGCCTTTTTTAAACAATTCATTTTTCTTAATCAAATCTGTATTTGTTTGCTTTAAGGTACTTATTTCTGTAGATAATAATTCAATTTCTTTGTGTGCAATTTCTAATTGAGATTTAAGGTTCTTGACCTCATTTTTAAGAATGTTTATTTCCTTTTCGTCCTCGTCTTCTGACATTTCTGGCATGTTGTTGGTGGTAGAATCCAGTGTTTGTGAAATATATTCACTGCTATCATTTGGTTCCGAAATTGTTCTGGCGCGTCGGAATGTAATATTCTCAAGAAAATTCATGATGACTGCACAATAATTCAAATGTCCACAAAAATATTTGCCTTTCGTTTGGGTTTGAACGCACGACTTCTAATGTAAACCCACGTACTTATACCACAGCCTTATACCAGCACCTAAGATTAACTACTGCGCGGTGATTTGTTGCCTACTTCAGAGCGGCAAAGTTATTTGACGCGAACTGTATATAATAATTGTTGTGCCTATAAAGTTATCTATATAAACCAATTGATTGTACAGATGCCAGCACATCAAGCTATCCCAAACTATCCAATTTTGCCAAATGAACATGGACCTTATTCTTTTGTATTTAGGTACGCTGAAAAAATATTTTTTTTTAAATTTACAGATTGGGGTATCTTGATGTGATGGCCTCTGTACATTTAGATTTTAAATTATACATAGTGCTCATCACTTATCAACCTTTACAAGTATGAAATTAAAAGAAATAACAAGTAAAGAAATAACGAGCCATCTAGGAATATATTTCTTGTAGGTACTTATAAATAAAAATAAAAAAAATTGCGGTTAAGTATTAACAATTCGAAGCTAGCCGGGTGGGTATTTACAGTACCTACCTAACAAAATTATTTACTATTCGTACTTTACACTACACTCGAAACTTTTAGTCTCACTACGAATTATCGTGTCGTAGTTCAATCTTACTAAAAAATTATGGTGTCGTTCAATCGGTGCGGCATCGGTGCGGCTCGGTACAGTTCGAGCGCCTTACGGCGGCTTTGGGCGCCTGAGACTTGCTTCGGGCCGGCATCGGGCGGCTTTGGGCTGCCTCGGCAGTCGTAAGCTGTCTTAGGGTAGCTCGGGTGGCATTTTCGTGGCAGACACTCCAGTAGCTTGGCAACACCCAAAGAGGAAAAAAAAAGGGCAACAGACTCATTAATTACACGTATAGGTTCGTTTTATTTGACGATGACAGAAGAAGTTGATTATTCTTGTGCAAGCTCACGAATGTCTGTATGACATATGATCGTGATACTACAGTGATTGTTACGTATGGGAGAAGTTTGTTAATTTGATTACATTTATCGTATCGTGTATTTTTTAAATAAATGAGTTTTGAGGCCCCGCAACAGCGAAATAATATATTTTCATAAGTACATCCGCGATGCTGACATCGCGTCGTCAGGCTACAACACCGCGTAATGTGGGTTCAAATTCGCTTGGCCGTAAGATGTTGAACGCACATTGCCCACGCGCTACCCACGGCACCGAGCGGGTCAGCGAGTTAGTTCGTTTCCCGCCGTGCGCATGATAAGACCTACAACTCCCGTTATGCGAGTCGTCGCCGCCGCAGGGTCTCAAACACTTAAACGTTTTTAAACTGTTTTCTTTTACCCGACTAATCACGTACTGCGTGCTGTACGCAACATTAAGCTGGTCCTTCTAGCCGGATTTAGGATCTCGGCCACGTGTTAGTCGTAACTAAAACCTGTAGTGCAGGGATGTCGCTGCTTCGCACACCCCCTAAGGGTGTTACAACACGTAGCAAACGTGCCACGGAGCAGCTGGCTACCAATAAAAGTGACCAGTTAAAATCAGTGAAAAGTGGAAAAAGTGTTAAAACCTCGTGTTCGTCAGCGGCGGCCCGTAAAAGGCTTGAATATGAAGCGGCTCAACATCAAGCGCAAATAGACCTCGATTTAGCAGAAAGAAGTGCGCAAATAAAGAAAGACTTGGTTTCGAAGAAACTAGAAGTCGACATTGCAGACTTGCAAGAAGAAGACCGCGGCTCGGCCTCGAAAAGTTCGAGAAAAGTCGATTCATGGTTCGACAAACAAGATGGCGTCGAGTCCATCGCTAAAAGTGAGTACGAAGAAAATGTCTGCCCACTTTATTCGATACCGCAACAGCACTTCGTCAGTGAGCGTCCGCCTCAACGTAACGACGGCATCAACCAGCTGACGAAGGCGCTGCAACAAGTACTTACCAGAAGTAACGTTCATGATAACAACAGAGAACTCCTTGCGCGCCTAGCAACATCAAAAGATTTACCGGTATTCGACGGTGACCCTATGCAGTGGCTGCAGTTCAAGGAGTCATATAAAGAATCGTCACACCTGTGCAGTTATAGCGATGCAGAAAACATCTGGCGGTTACGAAAATGTCTACGTGGTGACGCAAAAGAAGCCGTGTCGTCGCTCCTCATCGGCAACACAACACCGCAAGCTATAATTGACACCTTAGAATTACGATTCGGTAGACCCGAGTGTATAATCAATAAAATATTCACTCAACTCAAGAAAATTCACCCACTTCCGACTGCATACCACACGGAGATCGTGAATTTCTCGATAAAAGTCAAAAACTACGTCACAGCTGTTAAAGCTATTAAGTTGCCGGAATACCTACAAAGTCCGGAAACGACGTCAATAATACTTTCAAAGTTACCGCCCGCTCTTATCAATAAATGGGCCGAGTATACCTACGAGAGACAGGATAGTTCTATACCTAAACTGGAAATATTATCGGAGTTTTTATACAGAGAAGCAACAATCGTCGCAACCTCAGGTGTGAGTTTTATACACAGTCAGAATGACATAAGAAAGAAATACGATCATAATATAAAAACTCATTCAGTGTTAGCGTGTACTACGACATCAGAGAATAAATGTATGTTTTGTCGTGCCTCTCCGACGCACACCTTAGACAAGTGCGGCAAGTTCAAACGCGCTATGAGGCGAGATCGCTGGCAGTTTGTACGTTCTAGACATCTGTGCTACAAGTGCTTGAGCGCACGGCATAATGTACCCAGCGCGTGCAGCGCTCCCGACTGCAGCGAGTGTGGACATCCACATCATCATCTCCTACACTGGACGAAACCAACCGCGACTGCGGCACCCGCAGCCGCGCCACCGGCTGCACTGACAGCGACCGCGCGGCCTGAGACTGCGCGCCCGGTGGCTGACGCAGCCCGCGTGCACGTTTCAACGCCCGACGAGCCGCACCGCGAGGATACCGTCGCCCACGCCCACACCAGTGCGTCCACTAGTGTTAGTGTACCAGTGCCTAAAGTGTTGTTAAAAATTGTGCCGGTTACCGTTCATGGACCTAAAGACAATATACACACACATGCGTTGCTCGACGACGGCGCCACTGTGACGCTGATAGCTGCTGACCTCGCTGATCAGGCGGGACTCCACGGTAAGACCGTCACCATGCGCGCCCGCGGTGCATGGGACTCCGGTGAGCTCGTGTGCCAAACGGAAAATGTAAGTTTTGACATTTCTAATAACACAGGCGATCGTTTTAATTTGAGTGCCCGAAAAATGAACGAACTTAATTTGCCTACTCAAAGCTTATCGTGTGTGGACTTTACCAATTATTCGGATTATATAAACTACGACTTGTGTAAATGTGACACACAACCTAAACTATTAATCGGACAAGATAATTACGACCTTATTGCTCCTTTAATGTGTTTAAAAGGTAATAGGAAAAATGACCCTTATATTACAAAGACACCGCTTGGCTGGTGTATACACGGTGTTGTAAACAATATAAATGTTATGAACGTGGCAGCTGATGGTATTCCTATTGATGACAGCGCGCAACATTGTTGTGATTCTAAGTTGAACGAGATTGTAAGAAAATCATTCGCGTTAGAGTCAATAGGTATATCAGCACAACCGCGACAGAATGCGGACGAGTTACGTGCTATCACCATACTAAATAACACATGTGAATTAGTTGATAATCAATGGTTTGTAGAATTGCCTTGGAAATATGATAACTTTATTATGCCTGATTCATATCAAAATGCCTATAATCGTTTAAAATCTGTCGAGAGAAAAATGTCAGCCGACAACACTTACGCGTCACGTTATCAAGAACGTATCCAGCATTTATTTTCTAATAATTATGCCAGGAGGCTAAACGAGGGGGAGTCTAGCGACCACGTTTGGTACCTACCGCACTTCGGGGTCGATAACCCCAATAAGAAAAAGTTACGTTTGGTGTTCGACGCGGCTGCGAAAACACAGGGATGTTCCCTTAATGATTTTTTATTGACAGGCCCGGACCTTTTGCAGTCTTTATTTGGAATTATGTTTAGGTTTAGAGAAAATAAAATAGGAATTATTGCAGATATCAAAGATATGTTCCTTCGAATTAAAATTAAAGAAAAGGATCAACATTCACTTAGGTTTTTATTTAGAGATAAGGCCACTGGGGACGTTAATAAATATGCAATGACGTCATTAATATTTGGCGCGAACTGCTCGCCTTTTATCGCGCAACATATTAAAAATAAAAACGCATTACGTTATCAGGATACCTATCCGACGGCTGTCGACGCTATATGCAAGCAACATTATATGGACGACTATATCGATAGTTTACCCGAAGTCGACCTTACGAAACAGATGATTAAAGAAGTCTCCATTGTTCACCAGCAGGGTGGATTCGAAATACGGAACTGGGCTAGCAACGTCCCGGAAGTTGTAGAAAGCCTACCCAAAGAAGTCTTGAGTGACAGTGTTTGTTGCGCCCTCGATAAAGATCCATCGGAAAGGACACTGGGTTTATTATGGTATCCCGCTAGCGACGAGTTAGGATTCGATTTGACCTTGAAGCGTATACCACATGATGTTCTCAACTTAAAAAGAAAACCAACTAAACGCGAACTGTTATGTATTGTTATGTCTATTTTTGATATTCATGGTTATCTGATGCCATTTACAATTAAAGGAAAAATAATAATGCGCGAAACTTGGAAAACAAATATAAAATGGGATGAGCAATTAAATGACGAGTTAAATAATTTATTTAAGTGTTGGATAATTCAAGCTAAAAAGATAAATAATATTAGGATACCTCGTTGGTATTATTGCAATAGTAATAACAGCGAGAGTAACGAAAACTTAGAACTACACGTATTTTGCGATGCGTCGCCGAGCGCCTACGCGACCGTTGCGTACTGGCGCAAAGAAATGAGCAGTGGAAATATTATTGTAGCATTTATTGCTAGTAAATCTAAAGTTACACCTACGAAATCGGTTTCTATACCGCGCCTGGAACTACAGGGTGCTTTATTAGGATGTAAATTAGCAAATAATATTAAAAAAGAACATCGCATAAAACCAAATTCAGTTTATTATTGGACGGATTCCACAACTGTTTTACACTGGATCAGAAATAATTGTAGAACATATAAAGTTTTCATCGCTAATCGTCTAGGGGAAATTGACGAACTAAGTAAGGCTGACGAGTGGCACTATGTGCCGACTGACGTCAACGTGGCAGATTTAGGTACTAAAAGTACCGACTACGAACTTAACAGCAATTCATCGTGGTTTACCGGTCCGTCGTTTTTACATCAATCACGCTCTTGCTGGCCTCAGGAACCTCAAAATAAAATAAAAATTAATGAAGAAATATTAGAAAAAATAAATATAATTAATGAAAATAATAGTGTAAACAACTTACCTGTACCGGAGCCGACGCGCTTCTCCAGTTGGTTGCGATTGCTTCGAACTGCTGGAACTGTCTTGTTGTTCATAGATAAATGTAAGAAGATAAAAATAAATGGACTTACCGACGAGTTGATGAAACGAGCTGAAACATTATTGCTTCAGCACTCACAAGCTACAGCTTTCTTCAGCGATATTTTGCTGTTGAAACAAAATAAAGAAATTAAACGCGATAGTAGACTACGCGCTTTGACACCCATATTGGATGATACTGGACTACTACGTGTTGGTGGAAGAATTGGAGCAGCTAAGGATGTAGCGATGGACACAAAATCACCTGTGATCTTGGATGGACATGACCACGTGGCTAGACTCATTGTCAAGCATTATCACATTCGCGCAGGCCACGGATGCAACGAATTGGTGGTCAATGAACTGCGTCAAAAATATTGGTTGTTACGTTTACGACCTACAGTTCGTACAATTGCGACACAGTGCTTGATGTGTCGCATCAGGAAAGCTAACCCAAAGCCGCCACGAATGGGTGACCTGCCCGAAGGTAGACTGACACATCACCAAAGACCCTTTACTGTTACCGGAGTCGATTTATTTGGACCAATAGAGGTCACAGTTGGAAGATCAAGACCAAAACGATATGGTGTCTTATTCACGTGCTTGACAGTACGTGCCGTGCATATTGAAGTCGTACCGTCTCTAACAGCAGATTCGTTGATAATGGCTTTACGCAGAATGGCTGCGCGTAGAGGCTGGCCAAAGAAGATCTATTCTGACAACGGAACCAACATGCGCGGGGCAGAAGTTGAACTGAAGAAAGCCTACGACGCCATAGACAAAAGTACTGTTACGAACGAAGCTCTGAACAATGGAGTTTGTTGGAGTTTTATTTCGCCGGCTAGCCCGCACATGGGAGGAGCGTGGGAGCGTCTCGTGCGCAGTGTCAAGACCGCCCTCAGGGTGATCCTAAAGGAGAGAGCTCCGCACGAAGAAACTCTCATTACGTTAATAGCTGAAGTGGAGAATATGATCAACAGTCGCCCCCTCGGTCATGTTTCCGTGGACCCTCGTGACGACGAGACATTAACGCCAAATCACTTCCTCATTGGTTCGTCGTCTAATTTACCTAGCGCAGGAGTATTTACGGACAAAGATTTATGTCTGCGTAAACAATGGCGTATTTCTCAACGCTTGGCTGACCATTTTTGGGCCAGATGGGTAAAGGAGGTGCTTCCCGATCTAGTGCCACGCCGAAAATGGAGAGAAGAGGGCGCTCAATTAAAGATCGGGGATATGGTAATTATAGTGGATCCTAACTCCCCCCGTAACTGCTGGCCTAAAGGCATCGTACAATCCGTGTACCCCGGTGCTGACGGACGTGTAAGGGTTGTCGACGTTAAAACAAAAAATGGCATACTTAAACGTCCTGCAGCTAGGCTAGCAATATTCTAGATTTATATTTAGATTTATGTATATTTGTAATTTAGTTTACCGTTTTGAGTGTCGTGTCGACACTGAGGGGGAGAATGTTACGTATGGGAGAAGTTTGTTAATTTGATTACATTTATCGTATCGTGTATTTTTTAAATAAATGAGTTTTGAGGCCCCGCAACAGCGAAATAATATATTTTCATAAGTACATCCGCGATGCTGACATCGCGTCGTCAGGCTACAACACCGCGTAATGTGGGTTCAAATTCGCTTGGCCGTAAGATGTTGAACGCACATTGCCCACGCGCTACCCACGGCACCGAGCGGGTCAGCGAGTTAGTTCGTTTCCCGCCGTGCGCATGATAAGACCTACAACTCCCGTTATGCTAGTCGTCGCCGCCGCAGGGTCTCAAACACTTAAACGTTTTTAAACTGTTTTCTTTTACCCGACTAATCACGTACTGCGTGCTGTACGCAACAGTGATCAACAAATGAAACAGAATGCATGGAACCAAATAACTCTTCTTCTTTAGCAAGATGAACAATGCTTCTTCTTTAGCAAGATGAACAATGAGATCCCAATCCATCATTATAAATACACGCGCACAACTGATTTCACGTAACGTAAAGACTGCTCTGCGACGTATCTGCCACCCGAACCCGAACTAGGTACCTATTCTTAGTTTTGCCGAAGCTACCTGTGTTACGTATGGGCACAGAATACTTAATAGTACTACATAGTATGGGAGAACTTTATTAAACTTTATTATTTAAATACATTTATCGTATCGTGTCTTTTCTAATAAACGAGTTTTGAGGCCCCGCAATAGCGAAATAATATATTTTTATAAGTACATCCGCGACGCTGACATCGCGTCGTCAGGCTACAACACCGCGTAATGTAGGTTCAAATTTGCTTGGCCTTATGATGTTGAACGCACATTGCCCACGCGCTACCCACGGCACCGAGCGCCGGATCGGCGCGTTAGTTCGTTTCCCGCCGTGCGCATGACAGGACCTACTCGGCTCCCGTTATGCTTAACTAACGTTTTTAAACTGTTTTCTTTTACCCGACTAATCACGTACTGCGTGCTGTACGCAACACTACCCGAAACCAGCCTCAGCGTCCTTAGCTATGCTTATGACTGCCGAAGCAGCTCTCACTCAGGCGCCCGAAGCCGCCCAAAGCAGCCCTTAGGCGCCGAAGGCCACCCGAAGCAGCTCTCAGGCGCCCGAAGCTGCCCAAAGTAGCCCTCAGGCGCCCGAAGCCACCCGAAGCAGCCCTCAGGCGCCCGAAGCAGCCCTCAGACACCCGAAGCCGCCCGAAGCAGCCCTCGTATCAGGTGCCCGAAGCCGCCCGAAGCAGCCCTCAAGCGCCCGAAGCCGCCCGAAACAGCCCTCAGGCCCCCGAAGCCGCCGTAAGGCGCCCGAGCTGTACCGAGCCGCACCGTTGCCCACCGATGGTGGGCGCCGCGCCTTACCGATTGTTTTGTTTCACTGAATAACAGAGCACTCGCTGTCGCTAGTAACCAACAAGCGACAGCGAGTGCTCTGTTTTTTGGAGAACGGCTAGATCGATTTTGGTGATTTTTGATTTGTTGGATTTGTCTCCGCCCCAAATAGCAGAATAAAAAGAAAAAATAATAATAACGTTTAAATAATAATAATAATAGTTCCGTTTTTTGCCATTTAATTTGCCAAAAAGGGTAGGTAGGGTTGGTAGCACGAGGGCAGGTAGGTAGGGTGGGTAGGCTGGTAGAGTAGATAAATAGAGACACAACAACGGTGTTCTGCAGTGTAGGAAAAATAAACAAGTATTGTTTAATTTGTTTTTGCTAAGTATTTAATTTTATTTTTATAATTAAAGTACCTAGGTATTGCTGTACGCATAGTGTATTATACATACGTTTATTTTAATAAAAATACCTGTCGGACATGTACGACAGGTATTTTTATTAAAATAAATAAATGAATAATTGCTTTATTTGCCAGAACCTTTGATAATGTTTTTATAATAGAAAACTACATTATCGGTAGTTAGATGGTACAAGTGACATAATATAAGGTTTCACTATATTAAACTTTCTATTGGTTTACGCTTAGTAATCAGGTTCTGGTAAAATCTAATAATAATATAATTATATCATGTAGGTACTGTACATTTAAATACAAAAGCACAGATGATATAATACTACAAAAGTAAGAACAAATAATTTATGATAATCGAAAATAGGTAAGTAAGTACTGATAAAATAATAATATTTATAGACATAGACAATATGACCATATTATTATATCGTCTTCTAATACCTAAGTACATTCTTTTTGTTTTTTAAATTTTGGGTATTTTTTTATTGTTTTGTTTTTAATATTTTTGTGCATAGACATGTTCCTTTAGCTACTTACTACAGTTATTTACTACACATAACATCAGTGTCCATGAGGATAGGCAGAAGCTAGAAGGGAGGTACTACCTATGTTCTTGCTTTAACTTCACAATTTTGTTTCTCCTCATCCACACACTTGAAGTATTGTTATCATATAAACTGTGTTTCACTTTTCCTGGTGTCATACATATGTAGTTGTTTTCCTTACATTTCCACTTCAGCTGACATTTCTCTTATCTAGCATTTTACAATTGCAGGTACTTAAAGTTGAATTGAATATTGTATGTATGCTAGCTAATAGATAAATTACTTCGTGAAAGCTTTTTTGTTAATTTTTTCATACATTTTGTATTTCTTTTTTTGTATTTTTGTTTCTTTTTATCGTTAAACTTCAAGAAATTGCTTGATTGACTTGATTGTTTTATTTAGAATTACATCTACATTTTCCGGAATGGTCCCTGGATTGTCCTCCGGAACGGTCCCTACATTTACCTCTAGAATGGTCCCTGGATTTTCCTCTAGAGTGACCCCTAGATCTCCCTCTGGAGTGACCCCTCGATTTTCCTCTAGAGTGACCTCTGGAACGGCCCCTAGACCTTCCTCTGTCTTGTCTTGCTTCTCTTTCCCCGCACCGATCCACACATTTTCCACAAGTTCTTACTCCTGATCGTTCTCTAGATTTACCTCTTGATGCTACTCCAGTCCTGCACCTGGAGCGACCGCGAGACCTTCCCCTGGAGTGACCGCGAGACCTTCCCCTGGAGTGGCCGCGGGATCGGCCCCTGGAACGGCCGCGAGACCTACGCCTGGAGCGTCCCCTAGACCTACCTCGTGAACGATCGCGACTTCTCGATCGATCTCTAGAGCGGTCTCTGCAGCGACTACACCTCGAATCAGCTTGTACTTGTGTACTTACTTCTTGAATTTCAGAACTTCCTGTCCCGTGGGCGTGAACTCCAACGACGACGGTTTCCATCCTTGCGGCGTCTCCGACTTCTGTAACAGACAAACAGAACTGCTTGCGTTGTAATTGAATGTAGTATCACTTAGGTATATCTTACTTGTGACGACTCTCCTGTATGAATGAGGACAGGCGCACAAGCACTCCACTTATATTCATCATTGTTACATAATGTTGTGTAATTCTGTTGCGCAATCATTTCATAAATTGCGCAATTATTGCATAATAATTTCATGGTGCTTGCTCTACTTATAAAAATACTTCGGTCTTAGGAAATTCCATAATTTCATTGTAGGCACCTAACTAAGCTTTTTTGTTTTATCACAAAATTAAGAGTAGAATACGGAATGTCGACGCACAACATATCGATAAATGCTACTACGATACTACAAAATTGCGATGCAGGTTATCGCAAAGTTCTTCACTGCGCTATTACTTGACTTCGATGCACGTTACCACGATAGATCTTCACTACCGATCCTACCTACTTGACTTCGACGCACGCATAAATGCGCGGCACGCATAGGCCGGGCCATAACCCGGAACTAAGGCTCAAAGGTATCGTCAAGCTTATTCCCCCAATTGTCATCCTGAAGAAACTCAGAACCACACAGGGCACCACCGTCACCTCGAAGCCGGAGATACTCGCTGAAGTCGAAAAGTTTTATGGGGACTTAAATACTCCCGGAAAACATGTCAACCTCAGGCCCACCTCACAGGCGAGCTACCCGATTTTGACATGGGTGAGATTAGATTATAGCTCTCGGACAGTCTCATAGCTTCGGGGGATGACGGAGCCGTACAGAGAAGGAGGAACTCCTGTTTTGACTGATCTTGTAAAGCTATTTAATTCCGTCATCACAGGCATTACACCGGACGCATGGAGCAGGAGTGTGGTGGTACTATTCTTCAAAAAAGGTGATAGTACGCTATTTAACTACTGAGTCATGTTTATAAGCTGTTTTCGAGGGTTATCTCGAAACGTCTCGCTCTAAAGTTCGATAAATTCCAAACGCCGGAGCAAGCTGGGTTTCGAAAAAGCACCGTAGACCACATACACACCCGCAGGTCAATTAGATATCCAAAAGACCGAGGAATAAATACTATCAGCCTCTGTGCCTTGCGTATTTGGACTACGAGAAAGTCTTCCACACCGTCGAGATCTGGGCTTTGCTGGAGTCGATGCAGTGATGAATGGTCGACTGCTGAGGTGCTGAGGTGTCTGTACAAGACCGCAACAATGACCGTCCAAGTACAAGAAGTACACAAAACCAATCCAACTGCATCGAGGGGTAAGACAGGATGACGTCATCTCTCCGAAACTTTTTATAAACGCGTTGGAGAACGTTTTCAAGACGCTTAATTAGAAAGAACAGGGCATAAACATCAACTCTAAGTACATCCCTACTTGCGGATGGCATTATTATCGCATCATGGCAGAGTTTCTGCAGGAGCTGGAAGTGATATGCTAAACAGCCTAACCGATTCTTCACGACGCGTGGGCCTCGGGATGAACTTGGGTAAGAGCAAAATCATATATAATGATCATAATAATTATGTCTTCTGGAGTCCAAGACCCGAGTTCTCCGTTCTTCTCGAGGTTGTGCAAGAATACATATATATCTTGCCCAAATTATACAACACGGGTGGCACAACTTCGAGGAGGAGGATATACAATTTTACACAGGTACTTTTGCTTGTTTGTTAACAATTTAATCTTTTTTATTTACTTAAACAATATGATTGTAGTAGACCTTTTTTTTAATACCATACATGTCATGATTACCTTATTGTTAGGGTTCCGTATCTGAAGAGGAAAAAAACGGAACCCTTATATCACTTTGTTGTCCGTCTGTCTGTCTGTCAAGACCCTTTATCTCGAGAACGCGTAGAGGTATCGAGTTGAAATTACCATAACCATATACTTAGGTCTATGTACCCTTGAACCTGTAAAACAATCAAGCTTCTAAGTTAACGTGAAAAAAAGATACGGCCGTTTATGTCGCAAAAAACATAGGTACATACACACTCTCAAGGGAATCAAAATTAATTACTGAACGTCCGCCAAATCATCGAGAAGAGCAGGCAATTCAACTGTCCTGTCGTCCTATGCTTTATCGATTACACAAAGGCCTTTGACTGCGTACAATGGGACAAACTGTGGAGTGTGCTACTCGAAATGGGAGCTCCTGAACACCTCGTTGCTCTGATCCAGAATTTGTACACCGAAAACCGTTCGTTCATCAGAGTAGGCACTGAATGCTCCAATATGTTCCAAACAAAAAAAGGAGTGAGACAGGGTTGCATCTTGTCCCCTGCACTTTTTAACATATATGGAGAGTACATTATTCGGAAGACCATGGAAAACTGGAAGAAGGGCTTCCCTATAGGTGGAAAGAGACTAACAAATCTCCGGTATGCCGACGACACCATTCTTATAGCAACGTCCATAGAAGATATGAGTGAGCTTTTCCAACGACTGGAGTCGGAAAGTGGCAACATCGGTCTAGCAGTGAACAGAGCAAAAACTAAAGTGATGATAGTTGATCGAGCCGGAAAACTAACAAATGACATCTGCAACATTCCTGGCATTATAATAACTTCGACCACTATAAACAGAGTGTTTGGTAGATCGAGGCAAAGCCGTAAAGCGGAGACCGTCGGGCCATGGAAGTTTATAGGAATATGAAAATAAACAGGAAAGAAGAATTGATTGAGAAAATTAATTCAACGTTTGAATCGATGAAACTGGAGATGAAGTTAAAAATAACAACAACAGAAGTGTGAAGACGGGCCCGTGTTGGTGTTAGAGACCGCGGCGAACATTTTGAACACGAATAATAAATGATTTTAATTATAATTTCCTTTTAAATAATTCGCCAAAAAAAATAATTTTCTCCCTCAATTTAGTTTGTAGGTCCTCATTTCAAAAATTGGTGAGCTATCCGCGTAGTTGATACCTCGAAAGAAAGAACAATAACTAGACATGTTTTTAAAAAGGTTTGAACAAAAAAAGCACCATCCGTGATTTATTTTCATGCCGTCTAAAAATAGATATCTGAAATCTTTAAAAATGTCTTTGACTTTAAATGTCTGTAAAAAAATTGTCTTATCACACAGATCGCCTAATTATGTTTTATTAGATTGTTTACGCATTATGTTAACCAAATAAAATAAAAAATGAATGACTTCTGATGAATGATCTTTCAAATTGGCCATTATTTGCAACTAACTGCAATATTTTGGGTTTTGTCATCAAAAATCGATAATTGCAAAAAAAAAATTAGTCATACTTCGGCTAAGACAAGTTCTGTTCAAATGGTTGTAAATGGTCTATACTAGCTCCGCTTTACGGCTTTGCATCGATCTACCAAACATCCTGTATATGTACTTGGACTCCCAAATCAACAATGACGGCAGCTGTGTCCCCGAGATAAAAAGGAGAATTGGGATGGCAAAAGATGCTATGTCCCGAGTAAACAACATCTGGAAGAAAAGAGGCATTGGTATCAAAACCAAGATCAGATTGATACGAGCTCTGGTTTTCCCTATCTTTTTGTATGGCGTAGAAACGTGGACAATCTTGCCCCGTGAAAGGCAAAGGATTGATGCATTCGAAATATGATGTTGGAGACGAATGCTGAGAATACCTTGGACGGCGAAACGCACCAATGCATCGATCTTGACCCAGCTCCGAATAAAAACTCGCTTGTCCACTTTTTGCCAACAACGTATTCTTTCGTACTTCGGCCACACAGTGCGCAGAGGCGGCGGAAGTTTGGAAAAACTTATTATGGTTGGGAATACCGAAGGCAAAAGATCGCGCGGTCGTCCACCAACAAGATGGACCGACCAAATTAAAGACTCGTCATCCAAATTCTACACAGTTGTAAGAGACGCGCTGGACAGAAACCGGTGGAGGCAGATCATCTGCTCCAGATGCAATTCTAATGCTGACCACGATCCTCAGACATGAGGGACCGACCAGAGAGAGAGATATCTAATATATAAAATTCTCGTGTCACAGTTTTCGTTCCCGAACTGCTCCGAAACGGCTTGACCGATTCTGATGAAATTTTTTGTGCATATTGGGTAGGTCTGAGAATAGGCCAACATCTATTTTTCATCCCCTTTTTTCACCCCTTTTTCATCCCCCATTAGGTCGATCGGGACAGGACAACGTCTGTCGGGTCAGCTAGTATACTTACTATAAATATAGGAAAAAGTCAGAAAACTATACATTTGTAATTAAAACAAAAAAATATGTTCTATATTTATAACGAGCTTTTGTTCGCGATTTGGTCCGTGTGAATGTCAGTTATCGCGGATGCAGACGAAGTCCCGGATAAAAAAGTACCCTATGTGCTTTCTATGGGCCATCGGCTAGCGACGCCCATGAGTGTGCCATGGGCGTCATAAAACAATAGTAGATTTCCGGCACCCTTGATAGCTTTTTTTTTGTTGCGATAAACTAAGCTCAATTGTTTATTCCTAGGTTTCGGGCCTTATATCTCTATACCTACCTATATAAAAACGAGACGTAAACAGTGGAATTTTCCGAGTCTTGACTGGAGATGGGATTTTTATTGCGCAATATTAACGCAATATGTGCAATTATTGTACTATGATTCCTTGGCTTCGAACCTAATTGCCAGAAGCCAGCATATTAATCTATCCCAAACTGTTAAATTTTCAAAATTGAACATGAACCTTATTCTTTTGTTATAAAGTTGAAAAACTGTCAAAGAAAGACAGATTAGGGTTGTTTGATGTGCTGGCCTGGCCGCTGTATATCAACGCCTAAATATACAAAATCATCTCGTAACGTTATCAGAGCTAACCCTTTCAATCACACAATGTAGGTACTAATATACTATAGGCACAGTTTAAGTATTAATAGGTACTACCGTAATAGGTTAGGGCGGGCTAATAAGAAACGCTACTAGTACAGACAGCGTCATCAACTGCTAACCCCCTTTCCGAAGAAATTTCAATGCGTGAGGGGTAAGCAGTTGATGACGCTGTCTGTACCTACTAAGCCTATGAAAATAACCATCGATGCAATGTGCTGCGCCAATTATTTACCTAGCTATTGTTGAAACAATAAATGCTATTCTCTACCGTTGACCAGCGTTGACCGTTACTATTCGTGGCTGTGCTTGATGACGAACTCGACGTCGTGTCAGCCATGAATTCGATGTCCATGTTGCAACCATCCTCCATAAGGACGCGGTCTCATTGAGAGATAGGAGCTATTTTGTAGTTCAAGGAGAGATAAACTGCAATCATAAGTATACTGCAATCTTATCTACAAGGTAGACAGAAATGGCAATAATAACAGTTAACCAGTTCGAAACTTACTTAGTTAATGGTGCCAATTCTGTTTTGCACGAACTAAACTAATTTTATTCTATCTATATCTCTTTCTCTCCAATAAAACAAGAAAGAGACATTTATTAATAAGAGCTGTCAATTTAAGTTGATCTAAAAAGTTCATACAATAGGGTATTACACCCATTTTTAAAAAGTGTCTCAATGACATTCTGTAGTGCTAATATGCCACCAAAAAAAACACAAAATTTTTATTCAATTGATAATTTGCCATAAAAATGCATCTAAATTTTAAATTTTCAAATTTCGCGCGTAGTTCGACTAAAACGCCTCTTACTGGACGCCATATTGCTCAGCGTAAATGACGTCAGTTCGTTTTGTATCAAATGAGCTCATATTAAATATGATCATTGTATATAATTTAAAAATAATTAAAAGCATATTTTGTAATAGGAGTAATAATGAAAAAATTACGTTGGTTACGAAAATTATAAAAGTACAAAGCCTATATTACGCCAATCGGTTGACTGACAGTTGAAAATTTTTTGTTTACACAGCCGTATGGCGTAGGTAATGACATGGCCGCTACTATTTCACGGTGTTTTATAACAGATTAAAAATACTGAAAACTTTAAATTGAATTTAAAAATTTGTTTTGTTATTTTATGAACTAAAACTTATATTTTCCGACTGCTTTATGCCTAAACTGTCTCAATAACATATTTATAGATTTTTTCTCGTATAGAGTAAAATACCCTATTATAGTGTTCATTTCTGAACGTATTGATTAAAAACACTGCGAAGTTTTAGGGAAAAACTAATTTGACATCTCTAACTTAGTCCTTGTCTATCGCTGTCCTTTTCTTCAGTGGCTGGTAGTAAGAGATGAAAAATGCCTAATTTTAGTTTAACTTGTGAACAAGGGAATCGGCACCAATAGCTGTCAATGGGAATTGGGATCGTGGCGCTCCCAAATGAGGTTTTTATTTTATAATAAGTATACGTAGGACAAGCTTTTGCCCGCGACTTTGAATGTGAATTTCAATTATCACGGACGCAGACGAATTCGCGGATTAAAAAGTAGCCTATCGTCGGGGATAGTGCAAATCCGCGAATCTACCATACGTAAACTGCGCGTATCTGCACTACGTCTAAGTTTACAGGGGAAGGTTATAAGTGCGGTGTCGATACTTGCCGGCCGTAGACAATAAGCGGTATTATTATTGGGCGATTCCTTGCATTCTATAGGTCGGACGAAAATCACGTCAAAGAGGTGTCTGCCAATAATAATAATAAATAATAATAATAATTTCATTTAATCAGACAACAAAGATCCATGACGATCGTGCGTACATTGCCCGCGAAATTTTAAATTGGCTACATTTGTCAGATACGCGGATTTGTCCAATGCTAGTTACGCGGATTTGCACTATCCCCGATGCTATGTCCTTGAGAGAGCTTACGCCCTATTAAATGTAATCAAATCGGTTTAGCCGTGAAAACGTAACAGACTGATAGACAAAGTTAGGTAGGTACTTTCGTGTTTGTAATATTAGTATGGATTTATCTTGATACTGATTTATGTATGTAGGTACTTTTGTACGTATTTCATAATATTGTGAAACAACTAGAAGTAAACAGTGGAATTTTCCGAAACCCTTGAATGGAATCTTTTATTAGTTTTACCAGCAAGTAGGAACATGGTACTTAAATCACTTTCCAGGAGAGCGCGTCAGAGATTGCAATAGTCCGTCTACGTGTAGGTATATAAAGTGAAATATACCTACTTTACGGCCCGGCAGACGTAGTCCTGCCCCGAAAAAAAAAACCGACTACTGCGCCACCTACCGGGTCCAATTGTGAATCTAAACCATTCTCGAATCCACTGGAACACACACAAAAACTTTCATCAACTTCGGTACAGCCGTTTAGGAGGAGTTCACTTTCATACACACGCACAGAAGATTTCTATATAAGATTTGTAATTATAAGTAGGGTCATGTAGCTGCAATACATAAATTAGATTCACATTCGTCCGCTGACGCGACGACCGCTTCACTGAGGTCTCGCGCGGCGCGGTGATATTTATGTAAGCGCACTCACCGCGAGTTTTACGAGCAATCAGATGGACGACGCTTGAGGCGCCCCCTCACTGATTATTTAGGTACTATAATTCAATACATGTTATTTAGTAAGATCCCAACTGAAATCCTATTGGTCGATTTGTTTAGTGGTAAATTATTAATAAGCCAACTACTTGTAACATATTGTGTAGCTTTAAGTTCTGTACATATTTTTGTAAATATACATTCTACTTTATACATCGGACCTATCAACATCTGGAGTATTATTTTACCTTCACCACCTCAGCGCTACAGTGGTGACCCCGACGTGATACTTAAGAAGTGGAACCTCCAGATCCTAATATACAAGCCTTCAACCTACTGCATCATGGACAAGAACGTTGACCAAGAACTCTCCGGTGTGTCGACGTCGCTGCGCATCCCACCCATCTGGCGCGACAGAATTCGGCTGTGGTTCGCGCAATTCGAAGCAGTCATGTCTTCACAGAAGAAAGGCGACCAAGCCATGTACGAGCTCGTCATCGGCCAGTTGGAGCGGCAAGATCTTGATGAAATCTCAGACATCATTCTCCACCCACCTGAGAATCACCGGTACGAAGCCCTGAAGAGCCGTCTGTTCCAGGTCTACGAAGAATCAGAACAACGGCAAGTGCAGAGACTACTCTCCGAAATGGAACTCGGCGACCTGAAGCCTTCACAGCTTCTACGCCGCATGAAGAGCCTCGCTGCTGACAATATCTCCGACTCAGCGCTGCGCATTATGTGGACTAATCACCTACCGCAGTCCGTTCGAGCAGTCCTCGCCGTCAGCGATAATATTGCGAAGCATTCCGACATCCACGAGCTAGCCATGATGGCGGACAAGATCCTCGAGCAGACGCAACCTCTTGGCGCAGTCGCTGCAGTTTCCTCCGTCCCCGCCACCGCCCATGTACCTACATCAATCGAAGAGAAGATCGACGCGCTCACTAGAGAAATCGCTGAGCTAAAAGCAACACGATCGAATTATCAACGGCGCAGACCATTTAACCGGCAGCGATCAAGATCACGTTCGTCAAGCAAGCACAATCAGCATCGCACGTCAAACGACCAATCAGCGATCTGCTTTTATCATCGCAAGTTCGGCAAAGAAGCGCGAAGATGCACGCGTCCGTGTAGTTACGTAGACAGTGGCGCTCTCTCGGGAAACTAAAACCTGCGTTGGCTGAGGCGGGAACCGGCGCAAACCTTACTTCGTACCGCCTATTTATAACAGATCAAAATTCAAGACTATCATTTTTAATTGATACTGGCGCGAACATCTCCGTCATACCAAAGAAAAAAGGCGGGAAAGCATCACCGACAGATTTCTGTTTGTATACAGCGAACAACACAGTCATCCCTACGTATGGAGAGAAAACCTTACAATTGGATCTCAACCTACGAAGACCGTACACCTGGAAATTCATCATCGCTGCAGTCAGCAAGCCCATCATCGGTGCCGACTTCCTGAAACACCACCAACTTCTAGTCGACATAGCCGGCCGATGTCTTGTTGACAAAGTTACCAACCTCACAGTCAAGGCACCAGTCACTTACTCCGCCGAACCAACAATAAGAAGTATCGACGTTGATCAGCCATATCATCAGCTACTCAGCAAGTTTCCTGATATTCTACGACCGTCGTGCATGAAAGATACTCCGAAGCACCGTGTGGAACATCACATAGAAACCACCGGCCCACCAGTACACAACAAGACCAGACCAATACCACCACACCGATACATGTCCGTGAAGAAGGAATTTGAGACGATGATGCAGCAAGGAATATGCCGTCCAAGCAAAAGTCCGTGGTCCAGCCCACTGCACGTCGTACCTAAGAAAAACGGCGACATTCGCGTGTGCGGCGACTATCGCAGGCTTAATGACGTCACGAAACCAGACCGCTATCCAGTACCGCGACTCAAAGATTTCACCTACCTACTTCACGGCAAGAAAATCTTCACTACACTCGACTTAAATCGTGCTTATCAACAACTACCAGTTTACGAACCAGACATCGAGAAGACAGCCATCACAACACCCTTCGGCTTATTCGAGTTTCCACGAATGTGTCCAGGTCTCAAGAATGCCGGACAGACATTCCAGCGATTTATCCATCAAGTTCTCATCGGGTTAGACTACGCATTCAAATTTATTGATGACGTCATAATCGCATCTGAAAATGAAGCTCGCCATATTGAAGATTTACAAGAAGTGCTACGCAGACTAGACGAGTATGGTATTACCATTAATCCATCGAAATGCGTCTTCGGCAGAGAAACCGTCAAGTTCCTGGGTTATGAAGTGTCAAGCAACGGAATCAAACCACCACAAGAAAAAGTCACCGCTATCGCTGCTTACCCCAGACCCGAGACGATTCAAGACCTACGTAGATTTATCGGCATGATAAATTTCTACCGTGACAGCATACCTAACGCAGCTCACATACAAGCACCTCTCAACGCGTTCCTGCATAATTCCAAGAAGCGAGATAAAACGAAGATCGACTGGAATACAGAAGCGTTACAAGCATTCGAGTCGTGTAAAGTTAGCATACAAAACGCTGCTTTACTCGCTCACCCATCTCCAACACCAACTGACGCAATATCCCTAATGTGCGACGCATCGAGTACCTGCGCGGGAGCGGTCTTACAACAACTCGTAAACAAGAAATGGATACCACTCGGCTACTTCTCAAAGAAATTCTCAGAAACACAACAGCGATACAGTACATTCGACAGAGAATTATTATCTATCTATATGGCAATCAAACACTTCAGAAAAATGTTCGAAGGAAGAGAACTCATTGTTTATACCGATCACAAGCCGCTGACCTACGCTATTCGCAAGCCACCATCTGATAACGATACGCAACGGCGCACTCGTCAGCTTTTGTTTATAAGCGAGTTCACAACGGACATACGACACGTCAGTGGAGTAAACAATGTTGTCGCCGACGCACTTTCACGCATCGAAACCATCGAGTTACCATCACCAATCAACTACGAGGAATTATCACAAGCGCAAGAAAGAGACAGCAACATACCTACCTTATCGCAACAAACAAATATTCATCTCAAGAAAATCGTCATACCCGGTAGCAACAAGTCAATATTCTGCGAAACGTCTACGTCACACGTTCGACCATACCTACCAGCTGACTATCGTCGCATCGCATTCAACGCTGTGCACAATCCAAGTCACCCTGGAATAAGAACAACACGCAAGCTAATGCAAGAACGTTACTTTTGGCCAGCAATGAACACCGACGTTGGCGAATGGGCCAAAACATGTACTTCGTGTCAACTATCAAAAGTTCAACGACACAATCACAGCGAATTCGCATCATTCCCACCGAGCGAACGATTTCAACATCTTCATATCGATATAACTGGCCCACTACCTATATCTTCGTGCGGACATCGATACCTACTCACAATGATCGACCGCTGTACTCGATGGCCCGAAGCTGTACCGATGCAAGAGATAACAGCTGAAATCGTATCAAGAAAACTGTATGAAACATGGATATCGCGTTTTGGCTGTCCTACAAGGATTACTACCGACCAAGGACGACAGTTCGAAAGCAGACTATTCCACGACCTCGCACAACTACTAGGTGTGGAAAAAACCCGTACTACTGCATATCACCCGCAGAGTAATGGCATCATTGAGCGCTGGCACCGAAGTCTGAAAGCCGCACTCATGTCAAGACTAGAAAATAGCAACAAATGGATAACAGAACTACCGACCGTGTTGATGGGATTACGTGCCGCTATACGAACCGACACCAACACTAGCGCCGCACAGCTTACCTACGGCCAAGCACTACGTCTACCCAGTGATTTTATATCACCATCACCAGTCGCAGCGAAGATGGATCACGACTTCGTCAATCAACTACATGACGTAATCACGAAGCTCACACCTACATACAAACCGCATTCAAATAAGCGAAGTATGTTCGTGCACAACGACCTGCAAACATGCAGCCATGTATTCGTACGTGATGACACCGTCCGCAAACCGCTGCAACGTCCATACCAAGGCCCGTACCTCATCGTAGAACGCAACGAGAAATATTACACACTACAACTGCCAGGAAGATCTGCTAATATATCGATCGACCGACTGAAACCGGCGTACAACATCAACACTGAAGATAATTACGACAGCAGTAACACACACACACGCCTACTACCAGCAGCAGTTACCGAAGACTCCAGCCTACTACCAGCAGCAGCTACCGAAGACTCCAGCCTACTTCCTACGAGCACCAGCGACTCTACACACTGCACAAGATCAGGCAGGATCGTCAAAATGCCTGTACGCTTCGCTAGGGGGGGAGTACTGTAGCTGCAATACATAAATTAGATTCACATTCGTCCGCTGACGCGACGACCGCTTCACTGAGGTCTCGCGCGGCGCGGTGATATTTATGTAAGCGCACTCACCGCGAGTTTTGCGAGCAATCAGATGGACGACGCTTGAGGCGCCCCCTCACTGATTATTTAGGTACTATAATTCAATACATGTTATTTAGTAAGATCCCAACTGAAATCCTATTGGTCGATTTGTTTAGTGGTAAATTATTAATAAGCCAACTACTTGTAACATATTGTGTAGCTTTAAGTTCTGTACATATTTTTGTAAATATACACCCGATACGTGCAGGAGTCCCCCAGGGCTCCGTGATATCCCCCTTAGCCTTCACGCTATACACTAGCGACATCCCGAAAAGTAGAACGGCGCAGTTAGCCCTTTTTGCTGACGACACCGCCATATACTATTCGGGTCTGAGTCCAAATATTATCGCCCGCACCCTCCAAAAATCCGCAACCGCATTTGGCGATTGGTCCCGGAAATGGAGAATAGAAGTCAATCCCGACAAGAGTCAGGCGGTCATTTTCACAAGACCCAGAGTCCGCCTCCCCCCCTCTCCTAGCCCGATCACCTTGTTCGGCAAGCCGATCCCTTGGGAGAAGCAAGCTAAATACTTGGGGGTCATCCTAGACCGGAGATTATCCTTCGGGGAGCACATAAAGACGGTACGTTCGCGCGCCGCTTTCGCCCTCGGCAGGCTCCACTCTGTGCTGAATGCGCGCAGCAAATTGTCACTTAAGTGCAAATTGCGTATTTACACCGCGTGCATTAGGCCCATCTTGACCTACGCTTGCCCCGTGTTCGCACACGCCAAGCCCCACCACCTACATAGGATGCAGACCCTTCAAAACCGATTTCTCCGAAATGCCACGGGCGCCCCGTGGTACATTAGGAACGAACGACTACATGTCGACCTGAAAATCCCCACTATCAAACAGTGCATGAAACGTCTTACCAAGCGTTTCTTTGACTCAGCCGAGAAACACCCCAACCCCCTAATTTCTTCGGCATCCCGGTACGTCCCATCATTAATATCGAAGATTCGCCGTCCAAGGCATACCCTCATCGAACCCGATGATCCCATCACCCTCATCCAAGAGAGTAGTAGGGAAACCAGTACGATCCGTAGTAAGTACAAAAACAAATACCGACCGCGACTCCGGCCCCGCCGCCGAGGCCCTCCGCGACCCCCCGTAATATCACAGACCGACTCTTGCTCGACGAGCCAGCCCGCGCCGCTGAGCCTGTAGCTTTAAATTCCCCTAAATAATTTCGACCCAGCCTGACCATTGCTGTCCCCTTAATGACGCACTAAGCCTAGGTTCGAACCCCGCAGGGGGTGCCCTTAGTGTCTGTTCATTTAATAAATATCCTTAGTTTGTAAGCCCTGGCTGGGGGCCTTAAAGTAATTTTAGGCCACCACAGGATTGTCCGGTTAAGCAGCATCAACCTCAGGGAGTTGTTGCGCTGCGAGTGGTCATATCAAAAAAAAAAAAAAAAAAAAAAAAAAAAAAAAAAAAAAAAAAAAAAATGTAAATATACATTCTACTTTATACATCGGACCTATCAACATCTGGAGTATTATTTTACCTTCACCACCTCAGCGCTACAGTCATAATTATCATATTTAATAAATTAAGTGTTTATTTGATGCAAAATTCTTGTCCTTCTTTGTTTTTTGTGAGTTACCATGAAATATTTTAGCATTAGTCATTAGCATAGTCGGTTAAAAAATAAACTGGCTTTCTATGTCCGAGATACAATAATATCCGAAATGTTAGTTAATTATAATAATAAAAAAAGAAATGTATTATGAATGGGCTGAATTGTGTTCGTAACTAAAAATACCTACAATTAAAATACACTTGATGGACCATTACATAAAATTCTTTTACACTCTGTAAATCGTAAACGAAAAGACGTACAGGCTTAAAGAGAATTTAGTTTTAAATTGAGTTACAATGGAATCTTATTTTGGCTAAAAAGTGAGTGACCATGTTCTTACTTGCGGGTGTCGATATGTGCAATCATTTTACAATGATTTCTTCGTACCCGTTTAACCCGTTTGGCGCAGTGGTTTAGAGCGCCGGTTGAGACGCAAGGGTCGCGGGTTCGATTCCCGCACCAGCACAAATGATTGTTGATGAAACAGATATTTGTGTTGGGTCTGGGTGTATGTGGTACCTTCGTTGTTCCTGGTTTCCTTAGTACAAGGGAAACCTTAGTTTGGGACCAGGCACAATGTATGTGATGTTGTCTCAATTTATTATTATATTATTATTATTCATGAAGGCTTCTAGCCTTATGGAAAAGTAACATCACGCGGCAGTAACGGTTAAATAACTAATCATCTGGTAAGTGGTAACCTCAGCAGAGCTAATCTTTCCAATAACACTACAATCTCTACCTACAGTAGCTCATCCTAGCTGATGTTAAATGCTAGGCAATGAAACAACCGAATCGCATCAATTGCGATGCGGCGTGTTAAAATTGAACAACTAGGTATTCTTGAAACTGAAACATGTTATCCTCGAGACGTAGGGGTAGTTTTGTGGGATTGTACGATCTATGTGTATGAAACATAATAATTTTCACTCGTTCCATTCTAATGAATGACCCTAAGTCAGTCACCATTCACAACCTGCCAGTGTAACATGTAATTTTGTACCTTGTGCATCAATTTTAATACAGTCCACTTTATTCTACTTTGTTTGGTTACTATTATTCACCAGCGACCGCTGGTGCACTATGTATATTCGTTATTAGAAGTGCCCTGGATGTGTTACGGGTTTGGCCTTAGTCCCAAGCTTCTGGTTTGATGCTACTTACTGGATAAACCAGCGTTTTGGATTGAAGATTAATTATGTGGTAGGCAGAGGTGTGTTGTGCACACAACACTCCCAGTTTATAATGTGAGTGCCTTAATTAAATTAATTAGGTACCGGTCTACGTCAAACTAATTCAATAAGCCAAATCTATATATATATCTATTTTCTATATAATAAAAATGAATTGCTGTTCGTTAGTCTCGCTAAAACTCCAGAACGGCTGGACCGATTTGGGTAATTTTGAAATATTTGTGGAAGACCAGGGAAGGTTTAAACGGTGAGAAAATTGAAAAATAAATTGTCAGGACTACGTTTGTCGGATCAGCCATTATTTTATACATAATACTTAATTATACAATGAATCGCCGAAATGTATGTAAGCGCTTAAGTAACTTTCGAACGACTGACTTGGATAATTCGTTTTTTTTTTGTGTTTGGCAGGGTAGATAGATAGGGACAGGATAACGTCTGTCGGGTCAGCTAGTGTTACACATCCAAAATTAATAAAATTAAGTACTTCGATTTGAAGAATGGGAGGCATTTTAACGTGGTTTGGTTCGTTATGGCATAATTAACCCAATTTTAATAAAGTAATCCTCGTTTTCTTAAGTCTTATAATATGGAGGACAAACCTCTACTGCGCTTTGCGCGAAAATGGAACAGTCAGCCCTTTTGACCCCAATTATAAAAGAACCTGAATACCAGGAACGGGTAGAAAGAAAAGACAATCGCTTTCAAAAACTATAAGTAAAGTGAAAAAAAAATTTAGGACAGAACACATAACTTTGACTTTAGCTTCGAAAGTGCTTACTTACGTACCTATTGTTTGTTTTTTTGTATTGCTAACTACTTTGTATACTTACCTACTAAATAACCTAACACGTAAATGTGTTTCACCTTCCGGACGATACCTACCCCTGTATATGTAGGTAGATGCTGTTCGTCGATGAGGACTTCCATGGGGTATCTTCGAAGTCCATGATTAGTTGACCACGGATAGATAACTACTTAACCAGAAATTATCTTTGGTCTTCAGGTCAATAACCAAATCAAAAAACCTAGGTACTATTGGTTATTGAGGAGTTCCCTTGTCTATCTCCGAAGGTCTACATCAGATCTTCACGAATTATTAAAATCGTTCTGCAATTGACGAAAATATCAACTCCTATTTTGAAGTCGGTTAAAAAAAAATTAGGTAAGTAGGTAAGTACCTAAATTTAACCGAATGTCTGGCTAGTATACCTAGTTATCATATTGTGATAAGTACAAATAAGGTTAGTTACCTACAATGGAATTTCCCAAAACAGTGTTTTTATAGAGCAAGCACCGTGAAATTATTATGAAATAATTGCGCAATTTATTAAATAATTGTGCAATTTATGAAATAATAAAATTGTTCAACAGAATTACACAACATTATGTAACAATGATGAATATAAGTGGGATGCTTGTGCGCCTGTCCTCATTCATACAGGAGAGTCGTCACAAGTAAGATACCTCACTGATACTACATTCAATTACAACGCAAGCAGTTCCGTTTGTCTGTTACAGAAGTCGGAGACGCCGCAAGTATGGAAACCGTCGTCGTTGGGGTTCACACCCACGGGACAGGAAGTTCTGAAATTCAAGAAGTAAGTACACAACTACAAGCTGATTCGAGGTGTATTCGCTGCAGAGACCGCTCTAGAGATCGATCGAGAAGTCGCAATCGTTCACGAGGTAGGTCTAGAGGACGGTCTCGCGGCCGTTCCAGGGGCCGATCCCGTGGCCACTCCAGGGGAACGTCTCGGGGAACGTCTCGGGGAACGTCTCGAGGAACGTCTCGGGGAACGTCTCGGGGAACATCAAGAGGTAAATCTAGAGAACGATCAGGAGTAAGGACTTGTGGAAAATGTGTGGATTGGTGCGAGAAAAGAGAAGTAAGACAAGACAGAGGAAGGTCTAGGGGCCGTTCCAGAGGTCGCTCTAGGGGTCACTCCAGAGAGAGATCGAGAGGACACTCCGGAGGGAGATCTAGGGGCCACCGCAGAAGAAAATCCAGGGGTCACTCCAAAAAAAAATCCAGGTGTCACTCCAGAAGAAAATCCAGGGGCCATTCTAGAGGTAAATCTAGGGACCGTTCCGGAGGAAAATCAAGGGGCCATTGCAGAAAATGTAGATGTCATTCTAAATAAAACAATCAAGTTAAGGCAATTTATTAAAGTTTAAGGATAAAAAAGTTTTTTCGAAAAAAAAGAAAACCGCCTTCAAAAACTAAAAAGTGAAAAGTGATGTGTGCTAAAGTTATTTATCACTTTTTAGTTTTTGAAGGCGGTTCTCTTTTTTTCGATAAAACTTTTTATTTTTCGCTTTTTAGTGTTGCCTTATCATCCAAATCTATTAAGAAACGGCGACACACATGAAATAGATTGTAAATCCTCCAAAGATTGAAGAAACTAAAACGTCGTCTAAGTATTTTTTTTGGGAATTTGTTGATTTTCTCAAAAAGGGCTGGATCAATTTTGGTAATATTTATATGGGTGGTCCCATATAAATTTTACCAAAATTGATCCAATATATATATATATTGAATCCAATTCGGAATAAACCCCTTTCGAACAAAAAAAGAATTTTGCAAATCCGTCTATATATGACAGGACAGAGTTATACATAAAAAAAATATGTATAAACATTCGAATTGATAACCTCTTTCTTTTTGAAGTCGGTTAAAAAGAAACAAAATACCAAACAAACAAAAATATAAACCTACAATACCTACCATAGACCTAGGATATTTCTATGATACCTACTCTTTTATAAGTTAGCTTATTATTATAATATTCACTTTAGGTAAAAAAAAAACTTTAGGTAGGTACCTACAAAAATAAAACGATAAATATGTGAAGTATCTGCTGAAGTGGGAATGTAGGAAAATAACTAAGTATGACACCAGGAAAAGCGAAACACAGTGTAGAAGATGTCAAAAACCCAAGTGTGTGGATGAGGAGAAACAAATGTGAAGTAAAAGCAAAAACAGTACCTGCTCTTTTAGCTTCTGCCTATCCTCATAGTGACTGATGTTATGTGTTTTGTTATAGTAAATAAGATCAAAGATGGTATGTTGTAGTAAGTAACTGTAGTAAGTAGCTATTAGAATACAGTCTACGTACAAAACTTATTAAAAGACAATGAAAATATAATTAAAAAAATAAAAACTCAGACCAATTTTTATTGGTATTTTTGAGCATAAAAAATGTACTCTACCAATCTAGATTTTGCGAAATAATTTTATAAATAATTTTAGGTATATTAAAGTTACTAAAGAGATATTCTAAGATAAGGAAAGATTTAGGTCGTAATGATTATAATGTTTATAAATATATATTTTATCAGTAGGTACCTACCCAGGTATTTCCAATAATGTTCTTATTTTTGAATTATGCATGTACAGTATATTCTAGGCGCTAAATAATGAGCATTAACAAATAGAATGTCAAATATAGTGAAACCTTACCTAGGTATGTCACTTTTACCGTATACCTATGATGTAATTACCTAATTTATGTATATGATCAAAGGTTCTGGCAAATAAAACAATTATTAATTTAATTATTTTTATAAAAATAACTGTGGTTTTATCCTTTAATTCAATTATTATTAAAATAAAAATAGAATTTTTTTTTTTTTTTTTGTTAGGCTCTTTTTGTATGCCACTACTGGGCAAAGGTCTCCCCTTTCTCCTTCCAAACGTCCCGATCTAGTGCGATCTCTGCCCACGTTTGTCCCGTGAAATTAAACAATCATGCAGTTTAGTTTACCCTAATTGTACAGACGCCAGCAGTCCAGCACATCATGTTGTCCCAAACTGACAAATTTTCCCCATTGAAAATGAACCTTGTTGTTTTGTAACAAAGTTGAAAAACTTTCAAAGAAATTGGACAGATTGAGGTAGCTTGATGTGCTGGCCCCTGTACTTGACGAAAAAGTCAATGTACATTATCTACTCAATGTTTTATAAAACCTAGGACACAGTAAAGATATCTATACAGTATTCTATCTTCATACAAACGGCTGGAACGCGAGTCGTACCTACACTTTTTAAGTTAGTAGGGAAATTAGTATACCGACAGTCTCGAATGCGCCTCAGTGGCGAATATATTGTGTTGTTTTTGGTTGCTTGAATTCGTCAATAACGCACCCAGAGATAACATTTGTTGAGATACCTGGGAACTCCGAAAGACTATATGTTCCTGAAACTTAATAGACTAAAAAAAAATGACTTTCAGACTATACTAAGTAGGTACCAGTAAGAGTCCTAAGTAAGGATCTCTTACAGTACCTACTTACTAGACTATTAAAAAAATGATATACCTACTATAGTAATTTGTTTCTTTTTTTTAACCGACTTCAAAAAGGAGGAGGTTCTCAATTCGGGTGGTTTTTCTTTTAAAAGGTAAGTATTTCGCTTTTTCTACCGAGTAAAGTAGGTACCTGGATTAATAAACAAATATGTGGATAGGGTGAAAAAGCGATCTACCTACGCTCGCGTTAAAACGAACTGGTAAGTACCTACCTAGGTAGTTTCTTAGGCTAGGCTATCTATCTACCTACTTATGTACTAGCTACTTACATATACTATTGAATTAAACAAAATGTCATTATAAAATGATTATGAGAGTAAATGATAGGTACAGACGCCAGCACATCAGGCCATTAAAAATTGTCAAATTTCCCCAATTGAATATGAACCTTACGCTTTTGTAATAAAATTGAAAATCTATCAAATAAATTTGACAGATTGTTGCTCCAGCTTGTGCTGGACTCTGTATTTACCTATTTAGTAAGATTTTACATTATTATTTACTTTTTAAGTAAGATTTTGTAGTCGGTAGTTAGAGGTTTTGTCAGCTGTGTTTTGCATTTTGGTTAAGTAAGAAGTAGGTGTTGAAGTTTGTAAGGATTGCAGAATAAAGGGAAATATTTTTTTATTGAGACGCCTTGAATGGCTGCGACTGAGGCGCAAATACCTTTCAGTCTCAAAATAAGGTTGGTTTTTTATTAAACTTCTAATCAAAAACATAACATGCATTTTTATTGAACACTTCCCATTTCGTTTATCTATTTCATTTTTTTTTTAATTAAATGAAAAATATTATATACCCATATTTACAATCACAAAACTAAAAGGAAAATAAAACACTACAAATTTATAATCACAAAACTAGAACACACACTAGGAAGAAATTAAAACACTGTACGCGGGACAACCCTATCGCACGTTAAGGTACTGCGCGCATGTAGGTAATTAATTCAAGGACAGGGCCGAGTCACAATACTGTATAGATATCTTTACTGTGCCTATGAGCAACTTTCCTGTTATCACTAAAACACTATCGCATAGTATGATTGAATGCATAGTAAAATAACCGTGTCTGATAACAATGTAGGTATGTAGGTACCTGTTTCCTATCAATAATGTCGATCCATAAAATACACTCTGAAATTATTGACATTCAAGTAAGTAAACTCCTAATACATTTAGTTATATATCACGATTGAAGGTAATGACCATAAGGGGTAGATAGAGGTGCTGTAGACTGCATTTTAAGTGCTGTACAGGAATGCGTAGCGAGGGATGACTTTTGAAGCCTCCCGCCTGGGCCTGTAGACAAAATCCCTTTTCTGTTAGCGTTCACGCCAACGGAAAAATCATATTGTATGGAGTTGACGTTTGCTAACCAGATGTCACGTGATGCAAATATGTCAACTGCATAAAATTTGACTTTTGCGTTGGCGTTAACGCTAACAGAAAAGGGATTTTGTCTACAGGCCGGACAGACGCGCTCCCTTTACAAAAGAAACGTAACATGGCGGTCACAGATGACCCGGTCAACCCGCGGCGCTCAGTTGTTAGTTGGAAGAAAACCATGTGCACGGCCTAATTCTCATGACCCTCAAAGAGCAGAGCCGTTAAGTTTGCTAATGCCTGTATTTTACTTAAAAATAACTATCTACTCATTTTACCTCTTTCTTTTATAGTTTCCTTGATAATGTTGTCCACAGCGTCTTTTTTACATGTTACAGCTTTATAGATTCTTTATCAAGTGTAATATTGTATTATTCTTTCAGGGATTCTTTACAATCGCTGTTTACGTTAATTATTTTAAACCAGGCAGTCTAAAAATCCAAACTAAACTATACACAGTACGTTTGGGCCACTTACGGCAAATAATAGATGACCCAGTATCTGACCCTTTGCGCTTTGTAAATACAAGAAGATGGTTACCTAAAGGTGAAACGCCTTTCCCAGGGTACTGTAGGGCACCCGGAGGTGGAACATGTGTTCCAGCCCTATGTAACTGCAAGCGACTCACAGATCGTTGGAACATCATAACCTTGGCAAAATTGAAGGCAATTAAAAGCTAAAAGAAGGAAATACTTTATATCGTACTATATTTTAATTACGGTATACAATTGCGTTATATGTTTCTTTGAAAATACTTACAGTCTTCCTACAATAAAGTTTGGGAAGTGAGTTTTTATTATTTTTAAAACATCAATTGATCGTTCATAAAAGTATAAATTGTGATTGACAAAGTAAAAACATACTATCTACAGGTATATTACAATACCCTAATCCTTGCAGCATCCCCACAAAAAAAGAACAAAATGTTTTAGTAAAAGGCAACAAATATAACCTGCCATCTTACGTTGTATCTTTTAACGTAGTAAAACTGTCACAGTCTCCACTCAGGTAACTCCATGTTTCCACTTAATAAGACAGGATGTCATGCATGGCATATCGCCAGGTCCAATTCCTCGCGAGGGTCTCGAAGCGTGCTCGGTCCCGTACGTACATCTCACCTAGTTCGGGCTCCATGCATACCTGGTGAAAATTAATGCTTGTAGTAATAGAAAAACGTGTTGGAGTTTATGATAATTTCAACTTTAAGTACCATGTGTGTTGAGTAAATTTTTAAATGTTAACAATTTTTAGAAGAATCTAGGTCGTTACAGATTGGTTTAATTCCTTTACAATAGGGTTTCTTAAAGTGGGGTCCACGGGCCCCTTAGGGGTCCGTACAATGTGTATCAGGGCAGTAGGTCAGTTAGCTCACAACTTTTTATTAGGAAATTGTATAGTAAACTCTGCATTTCTCGGTCAAACCACGAACTCGAAATAAGGCTTGTTGTTCTTTTCCTAAAATATTCTTTGACAGGGGTAATTGTGAAAGTGGTCCATGACTACAAAAAGTTTAAGAAACCTTGTTACATATTTAGTTTTGGACGAAAATATTATTTACTAGTACTTTCCCCGCGACTTCGTTCGCGTGATTTTTCTTACGGTTCCCAATTTTTTTGATAATAAAATATGCCTAGGCACTCAGTAATAACGTAGCTTCCAAATGGCGAAAGAATTTTCAGTATTAGTTCCTGAGATTAGCGCGTTTAAACATACAAACAAACTCTTTAGTTTTATTATATTACTAGCTACCCGACCCGGCTTCGCATGGGCCTATAGCCTTCCTCGGTAAACGGACTATCCAACACAAAAATATTTTTTAATTCGAACCAGTAGATCCTTAGATTAGCGCGTTCAACCAAACAAACAAACAAACTCTTCAGCTTTATAATATTAGTATAGATTTAGTACCTATAGATTAATTATGGCAATCCAACAAGGAAGTCACAATTTTGTGGATACGTGGATAGAGTTAGAAAAAGTTACGTTCTACTTTTTTTTTTATTCATTGCGGCAACAATTGACTCGAAAAATAATTATTTTGTGTTGAATCAATCTATACGTTGCCTGAAAAATTTACCAGCATTTGTACTAGCACGTATATACATACTTTAAAGTATGGGTACTGGCACTGGCATTTTGTGAGAGGCACATAGGTACATACCTACTCACAAAATGCTAGTCATGCTCACGTAGGTCTTACATCTCTGGGATCTTGTACTTATAGGATATTGACACTGTTTGATATAAAAACCATGGCATATGTTTAGCGCATACTTCTCTAGGTGCTGCGCCGCCGCCGCTGCGCCGGTGCATTGGATTCGGCATTTTCAATACAACGTTATCAAAGGTTATATTTAAAATGCCGAACCGAATGTGCGACCCTAACCGAACTTAAAGCTTTAACCACAAATTAAAGCATTGAGTTACAGAATCCAGTAAGCCAACGTTTTTTAAAACTACATTTTTCATACACATAGTATATGGCCGGGTACATTTATATACCCAGAGTACGCCCATTCAATCGAAGATCTAAATGTCAAGAGCAGGCGCATTTATAATAATTGACGAATGAATTTTCTTAACGACCGCTATTTTTTTAATGATGCAATATAGCCTATGTTACTCCGGGATAATGTAACTTTCGATTAGTGAAAGAATTTTTTAAATTGTACTAGTAGTTTTTGAGTTTATTTGTTACAAACATACAAAAATACAAATCTTATCATCGTTATAATAATAATTCAGATTATCCTTTGTTGCAAGTCAAGTATGCCATAAAATATAACCTGTGGCACTCGGCAATTAGAGTGCAGCTTTCTATCAATAAAACATTTATAATACCAGCCTATAATTGTCCCACTGCAGGGCAAAGGCCTCTTCTCATACAGAGAAGGCACGAGCATTGATCACCACGTGCGCTCATGGTGGATTGGCGATTTCAGACTTATATCAATTATAAGTCCAGGTTTCTTCACGATGTTTTCCTTCACCGATGTCAATGATGTCCAAGATAAACTTAGAAAGTACATATGAATTGAAAAAGTCACATTGGTACTTTCCCGGTTTCGAACCCACAACCTCATGCATGAGAGGCGGGCGCCTTAACCATTAGGCTATCACGACATTTTTCATGAAACATTTACCGTAATCGAATCAGCGATTATAGCCCATCACATACGTAGCTAATATAATTATATTAATATACGTAGCTATAATATATATTATAGCTAGCCACCACACACGGTAGCTATAATATAATAATATATTTTCGCCCTTATTACGTCTGCGATCGATGTTTGTTTCCCATTTTTGAAATATATATTAATATGCCTTCCTATATCTGTCCACATATGTATTTTCGTGACGTAATAAAGATATATATTATAGCTGGGTCTGTGGTCACTCGAAGAATACTATAGAAAATATATCGTAATATGCCTTGCTATGAAATACTAGGTGATTTTTTATTCACGTTCCAAATTTCTCAGGGTGATAGTTAGTACCCATGAAATTGAATAACTTTCTCCAAAAACATGGGTCGAAATATTAAAAAAAAAATCGGTTTCCCATACAAAATCAATAGTCAGCTGATCGATTTTGTATGGGAAGTCCGATTTTTTTTTTAATATTTCGACCCATGTTTTTTGGAGAAAGTTATTCAATTTCATGGGTACTATCACCCTGAGAAATTTGGAACGTGAATAAAAAATCACCTAGTATATTAATATAATTATATTACAGCTACGTCTGTGACGGGCTTATTTCTTACAAACCATTTTACCTATTTATGATATTAAATAATTAAAAAATAACATCAAATCTAGCTACGACCATGCTAGAGATATAAGGTTTCTTACACTCACCGCGGTGTAAGGGTCGGTCAGCAGGCTCTGTATTGAGATGAGCACCTTGCTGATAGTCAGCGCCAGTGACCAGTTGTGATGCACGGAATCTATGCCCACGTCACCGTGACGAGAGATGTTCGGATGCAGGATGCGTGTTAGGAAACGTACCACGGGGGGACTCATTGGGTACCTGGGGAATAAGTATTTTTTATTATTGTATTGTTAGGTGTAATTTAGCTTATGCTCGATTTTCAAACGTCAGATAATTTTGAACGGAGAGATAAACTTGTCGGTTTGACAGATTGTATGTAGAAAACATGTCAAACTGTCATAATTTATACATCAGATAAAAGTTATCTGACGATTCAAAAATCTGCTCTTAAGGTGAAAGCGCCAGGGTAGCCCGCGAAATTCAAATATTCTTGATGATATGAGATGATGATGATATGAGTCAGAAAAAATAATATGCAATATTTTAAGGTGTGTTTATGTTATTTGTATGGAAAAATAATGTTTCGAATTTTGAAAAGTCGTAGAACAATTAATGTTATTCAGGGTGATGATACGAAGTCCAGATTAAGAGGTTTTGGGTATTTTTCAATATCCCTGTATAGCAGTTCAATAATATTACATTAACTTAAGAAGAAGATAGGTAGTTCTCCACGTACGCGTACGGCACTTGTATGTACAGATAGAAGACGCCTCCTTCGTAGGGCGAGCCGATGGGCCCGGTGACGCTTGCTTGCCAGTGACAGCACTTGGGGTCTAATGGCGTCGCCGCTATGCCTTCCGGGGGGTCGTTACGCAGCATCTACGGATTACATTAACCTCGTACATACCCAAACCAACATTTTTAACCTGTTTTATAACACCTTGAAATAGTAGCCGCCATGTTATTACGCCGTACGGCTGTGTAAACAAAAAGTTTGAACTGTCAGTCAACCTATTAGCGTATATTTATAGGCTTTGTACTTTTATTATTTTCGTAACCAACGTAATATTTTAATTATTACACCTATTACAAAATATTATTTTTAAATTATATTCATTTATCATAAATAATAGCAGCGCATTTGTTATCCAGCGAACTGAAGTCATTTCCGCAGAGCAATATGGCGTCCACTACGAGGCGTTTTCGACAAACTTTTATTGATTGAATAAAAATGTTGTTTTTTTTTGGTGGCATATTAGCTTAGCACTACAGAATTTAATTGAGACACTTTAAAAAAATGGGTGTAATACCCTATTACGTCGTTGTGACCGTGGGGCTCACGTGCTGGGCACATTTCGGTTTGTCATCTACTCATGACTGTGACGGTAGAAAATGAAAGGGGCCAGCACGTCAAGCTACAACAATCTGTGATCTGTGTGTGATACATTTTCAACTTTATTACAAAACTATAAGGTTCATATTCAATTGGGAAAATTTGTCAGTTTGATATGGCTTGATGTGCTGGCCTCTGTACCTTTTTTTAAAGACTAGAAAGAAAGAAAGAAAGAAAAAGCATTTATTAGCCCGCACAGGACGAAACACACAAATAACAACAAGGTTTAAAATTATAACAAACTAAAAAATAAGAAACGAATCGGTCCTGTACGATGCCAAAAGGCCCCTATCTCAGCATTGTGCTGTAACATTTAAAAATGTCACAGCGCTGATATTCTGATAGGGCCCAAAGTGATGCCACGGTCAGATACGGATATAATAAAAAATAAATAGTGTAAATGAATAAACAAATATAAATACATGTAATAAAGTAAATTAGAGAAAACAGTAAATAAAAAATAATAATTATTATTATATCTACACCCAACGTAACCATACCCTTCGTCAATCTGCGCGGTGGGATGGCCGATAACTTTCATTTTCATTCACTGGCAAAGTGGCAAGTGGCAACACTGACGAACAGACAGAGACGGTCGCGGGCGCAGACATATTTGTTTATTGTTATGGAACGTAGCATTAATTATTATAACATCAATTATCAAAGCGAATTCAAAATCATAATCCATACTCTTTGCGTAATACCAGATAGCGTGCAGTGATTGTGAAACAAACTTGTATTATAGTGGGGCTCTAAACCCAGTTAAAACAAGAAACAAACATTACCTATCAGCGGTATAGTACCTACGTGAGTTACAGATGGAAAGAACCAAAAAAGTGACTTTAAATAACGGCAAAACAATGCATCTCGGTGTCGAGGTGACGGGAATTCACTACCAGACACAAGAAAACTAAGTATCGTCTTGTTAATATCTACTAAAAAATGAAAATAAGCACGGCCAGACGCTCCGACCACCCCTGCAAACTGCGTGCAGAACATTAGTGAGTTTATTCCGACAATTTTTTTTGCTGTTGGAGTAAGTAACATTTGAATTTACTTCTAAACGCACCAATTGTTTTTAGAGCACGAAGAGGTGGAGGGAGGTCATTCCAGCAGCGACTGGCAGCGAATTTGAAACTACCACGGAAAGCAGCAGTTTTGTGAGAGGAGGCCAACATCAGGTAAGAAGATGCTCTGGTTTTTATTTGGTTAACATCACGCGACCAAGACAGTTTTTTATAAAGATAATCTGGTTTTTTTGTGAGAATAGTGCCAAAAAGTAGGGTAGCCAGGTGAAGCTTTCTCCGCGCTGACATTCTCATCAAATTACCCTTATTTAAAAATGGAGTGATGTGGACTACTATATTTATTTTATTTATTTATTTATTTTAATGCGAACACGGCTATGATGAGCCAATTACGCTAACATTACAGATAAAAGAAGTATAATGAGTACAAAAATAATGCAAAAACCTATACATATAAAATAAAACAATGAAAATATGTCAAAACGTCATGCTTTCGCAGAAGTTTAGACCTATGCACATTACAATTTTATAATCGTCCGCAAATATATCACAGTTCGGGCTGGCTTCCACGAGGCTGTTGAGCGCAGATAGAACGCGAGGAACAGGGGATGATGCTCGAGCCACTGTTCGGCACGCAGGCACGGCTAGTAGACGGGGCTAGTAGACGGTGCTTATGGCCGCGGAGATAGCTACACGGAGTGTAAAGACGAATCAGCTCATTGATGAGATCAGAAGCATCTGTTGTCCCCCTAGATATTTTAAGCATAATGTTCAGCTGGTCATATGCTCTTCTGGTTTCTAACGTATTATATCCTAGACATCCTAAAAGATATTTTGTTGGATATAAATATGGATAAAAACCTAAAGTTCATTTATAAAGGAATCTTAAAAACGCTTTTTGGACCTTTTCAAGTAGAAATGCATAAGAAGCCTCATATGGATTCCAGACGCAGGAGCTCGCTTCCAATTTGCTTCGGACAAGCGTACTGTATAAAAGTCGTATGACATGCTCGTTTCGAAAATCTCGTGAATTTCTGAGAACAAATCCCAGCCTTTTAAAGGATTCTTTGGCAACGGTGGCGATATGATCGTGAAATGTCATCTTCTGGTCGAATACAACACCCAAGTCTTTCATAGTGGTTGATCTTGTTATAATTGTGTCATTTATTTTGTATTCGAAGTTAATTGGATGCCGCACTCGACCAAAAGTCATGACAGAGCACTTAGAAGAGTTGAACTCCATTTTATTAGTAACTCCCCAATTATAAACTGCATCTATGTCTCTCTGAATAGCCTCACAATCTGATACGGAGTTGACACAAGCATAGAGTTTTAAGTCATCCGCATATAGAAGACATTTTGCATGCAAAGGAACATCAGGCAGATCATTGACCATCAGAAGAAATAATAAAGGCCCAAGGATTGAGCCCTGACTCACACCAGAACGAGTGTGGTAAGCACTAGAATCATAGATTTCTAGCCTCACAAATTGCTGGCGATCACGGAGGTAATCAGCCAGCAGCCGTAGAAGGCCAGGGCAAAATCCTATGGCGCTAAGCTTTGCAAGCAAAATATCATTATTGACCCGGTCAAAAGCTTTCTGAAAATCAAAATATAGCACGTCTACCTGCCGCCGCTCGTCAAGTTGTGCTGAAATATATTCAGTTAAGGTCAGCAAGTTGGTTTCTACGGATCTTCTGCGCCTAAAACCATGTTGAGCGTTACTTAAGTGCTTTTCTACTTGAGTATAGATTAATTTATGAAGTACATTTTCAAATATTTTTGCCTGTGATAGTATTGCGATGGGCCGGTATTCTTCTACAGCTACTTTATTGGAAGTTTTAGGTATGGGCGTTACACGCGTTATTTTCCATGGAAGGGGATAAATACCAGTTTTTAAAGATAAATTAAATATGTGGCATAAAGGAGACTCGAATGTTTTTTTCAGGTGTTTGAAAATCATGGGTGGTATACCGTCCGGCCCTTTAGAGCTACCAATTTTTAATTTATTTATTCCGTATGTAATATCCTTGTAAGTAAAGTGGAAAATGTTGATGTAATTGCTATTATGGCTGACGTCGAGCCTGTTGGTATTTGCAGCATTTAACTGTGGTGTATCTGTTAAAAACACACTTCCAAAGAACTTGGCGAAGGCCTCAGCCGCTGCAGCTCCTTTATAACTGTCACCGCGATAGTTCACACACGGCTCAAACTCTCCCTTAGATCGCAAACTGCAAATGTGTCGCCAGAATTCACGTGGATTGATTTTAATATTATTTTCAACACGTTTTATGTATGTTTGGTAAGCTTTCGCAGCTCGATATTTTAAGGAACTTCTAAGATCAGAGAAAGCCTTATAGTCATCGTGGCACTTAGAGCGTTTCCAGATTGCATGTAAGGTGAGCGTGAGCTTACGTTTGGTGTCACTAGTTATATCGGGAGTGAACCATACAGGGTACCGCTTGGTGACAGTTTTTGAGCGATACTTTTTTGGCATACATTGATCAAAAATGTCGTAAATTATTTTATAAAAGGCATCAACAGCATCCAAAACATTATCGGCTTGTAATACAGGGTTCCAAGATATCTCTGATAGTAATAAATAAAGCTGTTCATGATTACATTTGTTAAAGTTCCAATCTCTCTCGGGGTTTATGTTACTTGGATCTATTACATTTGAACAATGAGCTGACTTAATTCTTACCTCTATTTCCAGTGGAGGATGGTACACATCAGGTTGAACAATGCAATCTGTACAAGAAACAAATACCTCATGAAAGCCTTCCCGAACCAGTACAACGTCCAGCATTCCTCCATGAAGATTTAAAACAACATTCTTATCTATTAATGAACAAAATGACAAAAAAATAGGAGTAATAATTTGTGATATTTGTCGACGCACTTTTCAAATTAAGATCACCCATAATAATGACGAAACCTTTAAAATTGTGTACAAAGCTTTCAGTTTTGCAAAACCAACTCATGTACTCCTCGTCACTAGCACTTGGTTTAATATAAATAACACACACAAGAAATGCACGACCATGTGACGTGAAGGACACCCACAGATCTTCGCCACTGTCGGTTTCGTACTCGCGCCTCCTGTGTAACACGAGGGGTGACCGTGCAGCCAGCAAGACTCCACCACATGGCGTATTTCTGTCACGACGCAGAACATTCCAGTCGCCGCATTCGAGTTCTAAATCCGTAACAGAAGAATCAAGGAATGTTTCAGTAACAGCAAACTAGGTTGTGTTCTAACAAGGATAGGTTGTTGCGCCACGTAGAAGTTTCGTTTTCAAGCCACGGACATTCTGGTAGAAAGCAGAGATGTTTTTAAGTTTAAGATTTTTACTACTGTTGTTGCGTAGTTGTGGATTTACGAAAGGGCTGATCGGTTGACGATGTCAAATCGCTAATCTTGGTGGTTGGGCCTATTTTTCTATAGTTTATCCATGGTTTAATCCTAGCGTTTATTGGCCAGACGTCAGTAGAATAGATCTTGTCATAGAACGCCTCTGTAGTACCAATTTTGTACGACTTATAGTCACCACGGGCAGTTAATTCTTCCACAGAGCAGTTGGCAGCAGGAAACAGGTGAGTAACGTAATGACGTACGTCATCGACACCTGAGGCCATGTTCCACAGATGAAAATATTTGCGTATTTCCATGGCCTTTATGTTGATCGCACCAGGATCAGCAGTACCATGTAGCGGTGATTGACGTTGCCTGTTGTTGCGCTTCTTCACCATAATCCACCCTTCATCATTACAAGAGTCTTGTGCAGCCAATATAGGTTCCTGGCTGATGATGGTAATTACTGAGTCATTTGGTGTTTCTTTTTCAGCTGCCACATGATCGGTTTTAGATTGTTGAGTACTTTGGTGAGATTCCTGGTCGTTTTCTACCTCTTTTGCTTGCTGTTTAGGCTGCTTAATTCTTGGCTGTTTGACTATTGCATCTGTGATGCACGGCGGAGAAATAGGTTTACGTCCCGTACAAGAAATATTCTTGAGATGCACGTCATCTTTTTCATACTTCTCAAGCCTTCTATTCAACTGTTCTACTTGCAAAGTGTATTTTTCTAACTTATCCTCGTGACTACTGATTAATGATAATGCCTTTGTGAGCAGTTCTTTAAGGATAGACATCTCGGAGCGCAAACCAAGCATATCAGAATTGAACTCAGCGCCTCTCTCAGCAGTGTTGGTAGTCATGGTAGAAGTCGTGACTGGTGTTTTTTTTCTGAGCGTTACGTTTAGGTCTTGTTTTGAGCCAACAAGCGTAAAAGAATTATCTCCCCCTTTTTTATTAGCGCAACAGCACTCAGGGCAGATCCACGAATCGACATCGACAGCTACGAGGCTCTTTATACCCGTGCATATGGGGTGATACAGTTTGCAACAGTTTTCACGCGTGCAACGCAGACCTGCCTCAGCGTCATCAACGAAATCATAACATGCGGAGCAATTCATAATTTGCGTAAGCGTTTGAGCGGGAATCAACAAGCGATAATAATCAATAAAGTTATGGGATTAACAAGTGCAGAAGCGGAATGGGAACAGCGAACGTGCGAGAACGAGCGAGTATGTGTGCGAGAGAGACAGCAGTAGCGGCCGACGCTAGCGGCTCGCGTTCATTAGTTGTTTAGCCGATAATTAGGAAATTTGAAATTGTTTTGTTTATAACTTCAACCATACAGCACAATTTAAAGATAAACCACTTTGTTTAGTTAGGGTACTTTATACACTACACAAATTGATAGGTAGTTTGAGCAATCATTGACTATGAACCATTTTTTAAACGAATAAATTACGGAGGCGAACAAACGAGATGTTGCCTATACCAGCGCGGCGCGCGAACTGTATAATATTACTATAGTAAACAGGACACAAAGGTTGTAGATAATGACATCCAAAAGCTTGGTTACTTGGATCTAATGTGTGTAAAGGCCAGCTCGTTATAGCGGCTTGAAGAAGAGTCACCGTTCGGAAAGTTGTTAACCTTTTGACTGTCATGTCAAAAAAGCAAAAACGTGCTCTCGGCGCCACGCCAAGCTACGAATTATACTCTAAACGTAATACCATAGAGTACTAATTCGTCAGTCATGTCTGTCATCTAGTCATGACTGTAGCGTGCTGAGCACATTTTGGTTTGTCATCTATGACTGTGGCGGTCAGATGGTTAAGCAACCTCTTTAATAACTCAACCACTATGAAAATGTTATATAAATTAACATTTTGAACGTCAGAGCATAAACGCACGCGCGTGCCCTCCACACCAACTCGAGCCACAAATCACCGCAAAGTACAAATAAAAATAGGAAAAAAACTAATGAATCTTTGTGCCTATTAACAATATTTCAATAATGTAGTTCCAAATAATAAGAAAAAGAAAACTTAATTTAGTATAAATATATTTTACTTAAAAATATTTCGTGTAACGATTATTTGACAATGGCGTGTTGAGCACGTTTTCATTTGTCCCCAGAATAAATAAAGATTTCCCAAATATGCCCCGCAAGCCACGGTCACGATTACATGACAGACTTCTATAAGTAATTCGTAGCTTGACGCCCAGGGCACGTTTTTGTTTTTGACGTGGCGGTCAAAAGGTTAATCTATGGATGTAATGACAAGTCATAACCAACACGTCTGGTTTGATGGTCGTCTGTCATTTGTAAATCACGTTAACGTGCATTCCAAACAATACAATAACAGACAATCTGCTTCATGCAACTTTATGGCGTGGATCACCTTGTCCGTTGGTTAAGTGTCTCGAATTTGGAGGAGTATTGCTACGAGCACACTCGGCGGCCAGGTCACGGCAGCCAGGTCGAGACGGCCAGTGAGACCTAGCTATTTGTGCATTAGCAGTTTGTTTGGTATTTAAAGTTATGAACAAATAGCTAGATCTCACTGGCTGTCGCGACCTAGCCGCCGCGGCATGGTCGCTGAGTGCGCTCGTAGTCTAAGAGTGAAGCCACACTGTTCCATTGCGTTGCGTTGCGACGTCGCAGCGCAAGATTTGGACGCAATGCATGCATGCCGCACTATTCCGTTGCGTTGTCTTGCGCTGCGCGTGTTTTTTCTCTGCCAGTACAAAATTAAATACGTTGCCGCTCCGCATCACCGCTTCGTCTTGACGACGACGCAATACGTTCGACAACGCAATGCAACGGAGCAGTGAGGCGTGTTTTAAAATTTATATGTAAAATGACGGAGCGCCAACGCTACGACGACGCAATGCAGCGCAACGGAGGAGTGTGGCTTCGCTCTAAGGTGATCAGCTAGCTGCGTACCTTCAGTTCGATCCTCAGTCGGTTCCGGCGCCACGCGTTCTCTTCGCCAGCGGGTTGCGCCTGCACACACATCTGCACCAAACAGTTGCGGCAGAAACACGACTCCACCAAGCATTGGTATTTCTGAAAAAAAAAAACAATTGTCATTTATAAATATAATACACTTTGCTTTTTTTCTAATGTTGGCGCTTCACATGGCATATTTGTGCAAATATTCGCCTTACTTGGATAATACAAAATGGACTTTATTTCAATAACACTGTATGGTATTATTCAATACAAAATGAAAAAAAAAATATTTATTTGTTGTGTGATTTACGCTGTGCAGTTTGGCTAGCTTGAGAATATTTGGCTATTTTTAGTTCATAGGAATTAGACACTGTTGACTATTGATATCTATTGATTGATTTCTCTACATTAGTCAAATGGGTAACTCAAGCTGAATAAAAAAAAAAATATTGTCTGTAAAGTCGGTTTACGGACGATAATTTTACGTTATATCGTCATAAAGAAACATAATGGCTAACATATATAACACAAGCAAATAATGGTTTCCGTCAAGGTGGCCGGAGCTTGGTCCGATCGTGCCTCTTTATCACTTGTTCCGCGTACTCGCTTACACGCTCAGGCTCAGGTGGAACGTGACACTTTTTCGTGCGTGCAGCCGGTGTTCATCGATTTATAAGACGTTATCACGTCAAAAGGAAGCATCAGACAAAAAGTTTATTTTAATAAGAGATTGCTACAAGGCAGACAAAAAATAGCTGAACTTTTTTTTTTTATTTAAGACAGAAAAACAGACAACAAGCAAACAAATTTTCGAACTGCACTATTTAGGACTACTTTCTGTTGACTAAGTTGTACTTCGGCTTCTGGTTTGTTCTGTATTGTGAGAACTATGAAGGGTAGAGGTAAGAAGCACGAAATCTGTGTATGAAAGTGTCCGTTAAAATATGCCACATAAGGGTGGCGCTACAATCGCGACCGGGAATAAATTTCTAACTCAGCATATTTCAATCTGTCAACAACTGCTACATTCACAGATCTACGTCTACATTCATACCATACCCTGTGCCCACGCTAGCGCCGTTTTGGCGGGTTTTGGAACTGTTACTTGCTGCTTAAAGCTTGCAACACTTTTAATTTTCCCCCCATAGAAAGTGCTCCCTCTACCCTCCATAGTAAGAAAATAAGTAACCTTGTGCCAATCGATGTTCGAGAGCAGCGGGCGGTAGAGCGGGAAGCGCTTGTTGGTGAACACGGCCCAGCGCGGGGGCGCCACCCGCGCGCGCACCAGGCGCCACCAGCGCGCACACACGCACGCGCACGCGCACAGGGACAGGTCGTCCAGGTAGCTGAATATGCACAGCAGAACTGCGCCAACACATAGCAGTTAACTTGGTTCAAACAAATAATAGAATAAATTACATTCTTTGATGGTTATTGCATCTTATTAGTTCTGTAATTTTGTTTTTATTTTATAACATTTTTATATAATATTTATATTTCTGTACTGATACACATAATTATGAGATTGGTCTTCTTTGAGTTTTTTATTTTTAATAGGCCTTTCATTTTTGCAACCATATTAAAGTACTTCCCCACAGGAGCAGACACAGGATTTCGTAAAGAATAAAATAGTAATCATGAGTTATTAAATTACTTAAAAATTAAATATGATCAAGATAATGTGTTTGGTCGGAGTCAGGGGAGGGGCATTTGTCCCCCTCTGCATCCGCACCTACTCCACGAAATGCAGGGCCAGGCCTAGTTGGGGGGCTAGGATTAGATTCTTGGCAAATACATTTGCAAAATGTGTCAAATAAATGTTTTATTTTTACCTGCCTAACATAAAACTGTTATGAAACACCTCTATGAAAAATACCTTCTGAAGGCAACTGCTCTACAAGGCCAGCAGCCAGATTATCAGGTAGCCTAGGAGTTGAGAGTGCCTGCAAGGAGCGCGCGAGACAGGGTGGCTGCGGTGGGGGACCCAGGCCAGCGCGTTCGTCATTAGCAGGATCGGACCCGTCTGCAAGGTCTGGGACCGGCACTTCACCATGGACTGCTGCATCAGCAGGTGCCGGAGGGTCGTTGAAACCAGCAACACGAATCGATCCATCAACACGAATCGGCCCATCGGGACGCAACGGTCCATCAATACGAAGTGGCCCATCAGCACGCACCAGCCCATCGGGACGCGCTACCATATCAGTGCGGCCGGGCCCATCAGCACGACCTGGCCCAACAGCATGGCCTGGCCCATCTGCTTGACCAGGCCCATCAGCACGGCCAGAGCCACCATTACCACCCACTCCACAGCCATTTCCACTGCTGCTTGCAGCTGCACCAGAGTTACTTGCCCGACTTGCTTCATCCTCTGGGCTTGTTTCACTGTCCATAGAACTCTATAAAAGAAATATCAACATTTTTAACAAAGTCTAAATACAAGCAGAATATTAATTATAATCATAAATTATAATTGGGTGCTCAATGTTGAAACATTGGTAGGAGCATTTCTACGTCAATAGAAAATTTGGCGCCCAGAAAAAAATATACGAGTTATACTATACGGGATACGGACACGACGATACGAGTTGCGGACACCAGCCCGTCATACTACTACTACTATACAGGATACCATCAGATGAATGATAATTATCAACTTTTAATAGTTTTGTTTGGAACCACTACCTTTATTATATTTGTATGAAATGTGTATGTTTGCATAGATGTTTTATCTCACGAAAGCGGGTGAGCCATACTTATATGTGTAAATGTATGCACATTGTCTTTGCGTGCGTAAGCTCGGGAGCGCTCAGTTATGCATTCCAAACAGTATGTTATATAATGTTTGTTTTTCCCACATTCCATCGTTTTCTGTAAAACTATAGATCGAATTTTCGAAAGCCCCCATTTAAAATCTTTATCTGGCCGAGTCGCCGGCTGAATCAGTTGTGCTCTATTTGATTCGCGCCAAAACTATTTATCGAATACCGTCAGCATGGAAGGTACGAGTAAACGGAGAAAAGTTGTTTGCAGTGAGGTAATGCAAATTAATGTTTATGTTTGGTGTGTATTTATGTTGTGAGTAATTATTTCATGTATTGAGTTAGTTTAATAATGTTTAACGTAATTTTAATAATGTACTGTTTATTTTAGGGTCGCCAAATTATTGCAAATGTTTACCGGTTTCTCAAAGAAGAATATGAATTCACGGAGCATCATCGAGAACCTAATTGTGATTTATCACATTTGATTTATAAAATATTAATTTAATTCAAAATCAGTGTCATTATTAATTTAAGAGCAGTATCAAAATGTTGTTTAAAATAAATGCTTATTGCATATTTATAAGTTTGTATTTTATCTTATCTATACATAGCAAAAATCAAATAACTTTATTTTGTTCATTAGCGATGAGCTTGCTAACGACACACCCGCGACACTTCATACAAACGAAACTATATAATTGCCTGCACTACTACAAACATAGCAAACTGTACAGATACGTGCGTGTGTGTGCGTTAATATCACTAGGGCTGTCACTGCAATCGCGAGCGCGCGAGAGCGAGCGAGCGCGCGATACCGGCCTCAACACAAGTGTTTCTCTCTCATGTAGGTACTCGATTCTTTCAAGGTTTGAAATTCGAACTTCCAAATAGGTAAGTTGGTACTTATCAAGAAGTTTGTAGCTTTAGTTAAAATTCGTCATCCACCTCATGGTCATTTCCTGATTACATTTAGGAAGGAATGAAGGTTGATGAGGGAATGATTTACACAGTATTCTACAATAGTATTTTAGATTTTTTATTTATTTCTTCCAACTTGTACTTTATGGCATTTGGTTTAAAACAGGTAAGTGCATGTATATGTCATAGTTTAATGTGATAAAAATTACGTAATTTCATATATGTAGTATGATTTGTGTTTAAATATAAAATATTATGTATAAAATATTTAATTTATATACATAACTAGCTGACCCGACAGACGTTGTCCTGTCCCGATCTACTTACTTACCTGCCTATTTACCTACACCTACCCGTTTCTACGCGCCACGAGTCAGCCCTTGAACTGGAAGATGTTGCCAGAGCCAATGTGGCACGTCTAGATGTGAGGAACAGTGTTTCGGTGGGGGGGCGGAGCGTGTCGCTACTGTACCATAGTACTAATACTTAAACTGTGCTAACGGTACCTGCAGTTACGCACACAAGAGCGCGTGTCTATACGCATTACAAATACAAATATAGCTCACCCGATTTCGTGAGATAAAACAACTATACAGAAACATAAAAAAATAAAAAAAAAGACGAACATATGTTCACAAAGTCCGTGTAACCTAACCAATACAGACTTGTACTAGAAGAGCTAGGTCCATTAAATATAAAGTGTGCAGACAAGAGTAATGTAACCAAGATTTTGTAAAAGCTTGATTGAAATGAGTGTCCGTGGAGTTTCTTGCTCGTTCTTCTGCATAGAGACCTACCCTACATTTTGGAACGAGCAACTAGCTTCAAATTTCTGACTAACTAACTGACTCTTTGACAATGCAAAAGTGTCTGCAATCACACAGGTTTAATTGAAATAGATGCTTTGACTTTGACTTATTTAATAAAATACCTAATTGAATTGAATTGAATTGCAGGTTTTTTAAACTTAAATTATACTGACTAATGTTTACTATACCCTGTCCATTGGGTTATTGGTTTTTTGACAGCTGCCTCAGAATGTAAATATTCCCGATAACATATAAGTTAACTTTAAAATGCATGGATTTATATTGCTGATTTCGAAAATTAAACAACCAAATTAATATTTTAAAGTTAATTTTACATTTTTATTATAAATATATCAATAAATTATTTGTTGTCTTCCGATATGGACCTATCGTTTGATGATGAGTCTTCGGCAAAATTTATAACAATTGTTTCTTGGTTGTTTCCAAAAATCAAACTCAAACTCAAACTCAAATCATTTATTTCAAATAAACCATTTACAGGCACTTTTGAATTGTCAAGGAGTCAGTCAGTCAAAAAGTTGCAGCTAGCTGCTCGTTCCAAACAGTAGGTTTCTATGGAGAAGAACGAGCAAGAAACTCCATGAACACTCTTTTAAAATCAATAGAATATTACAAATTTAGGTTACATCATTCATGTTGAATCTAGAGGTACAATGTGAGAACAATGTAACAAATTGTGCACGTTAAAAGAGGTCCTAGTGGCAATGAAATTAGACAATTCAAAATAAATTTAATCGATATCGATTAAATTTATTTGAATCGATAATCAATACTATAATACAAATTAAAGTGTAAATAATCAAAATGTTCTGTAGCTGCAATCACTAGTTCCAGCTGTCAAAAAACGGCTAAACCAGTAGACAGAGAGTAGATAATTTTACAGGCTTAAATTCAATTATTATTATGCCCTAAAATGATGTTACCATTTCTTAATAGTTTCTTAATATTTATATTTTGTGTTACAACAATAATACTAATATTAAGAGTTTTGATTTTGGGTTAACCATATTAAATAGGTCTATCAACCATCTATATCTATGTAATAATATTTATTATTTTTTATTATCTATCAGTTTTCTTTCATACTCACTCTGTAATACCACCACGAAGGTACTGTGCATGCTCTGTTCACTTTGCGTTCAGAACTGAAGTTCAAATCTGAGGGTTCATCATTTCCCGAGTCACCATCATCTGTCTTCTCACTGTAGAAATACGAAGAAGGCAAGTACGATGGAAAATCCGGGAAAAGAAATGCATGACAGGTGACACAAACTGGCTCTCCAAAGCTAGGGCCATAGTATCCATTACACACGTGACAAGTAGAATTCTGTAACAAATTGATTTTATTCTGGTGCATCTAAATAAACAAACTTTTAACACTATTTCTAGGCTATTAATCATACGTACATCAAACTCAAATTCGAGACGCTGTTCACATGGAGTGCTACAAACGAGCTTGTCCCCATTTTCTTCCAGTTTCTTCATAAACTGGAAAAACTCGGGACCCATTGCAAACATGTTTACAATAACACTTTCCAATCAGGCAATCAAAAACATGTCAAAAAGTTGAGAACACAGATTTTTCTTGCAATTTGTTCAGATCGGATATAAACAGAGGAGATCCAATTTTATTGAGTCTATAGTAGAACGAAAATCAGTAAAACCACAAAACTTTATGGTCGATAGAATCAGATTTTCTAAACAATATCTACCTATTTAATGAGAATTTCTTGAATTTAACAAGAAAACTAAAATGTCAAAACAAGACTGATTGATCTGATTTGACATGACATGACAATTATATTGTAAGTGAATTTGTGAAACGAACTGTGGGCAGATGCTCTCTTTCTGAATGCATACATAAGAACGAGACAGTGATATGTGTTTTCTTTCTCTTTGGTTTTCAATGGTTTCCGCACTTTGTCCTCGAATATGGACCTGTACAATGGTCCATATTCGAGGACTAAGGGCGGGTTGCTTCAAACAGTCGGTTACCGTTACAAACGGACGGTTAAAAAGTTACTATGACGTACGATGTTTAACGTACGTTAAATACAACGGAATGTTTCATGACATAAGTTAAAGTTATTCAAAAAGAGATTCCATAATATTTTGATGTTTGAAGTAGCTGTTTGACAACACAAAATTACGATGACTGGTCGGTTATGGTAATAGTAACTTTTTGACGTATGATTTTGTGAAACAACCCATTTTTTTGATTTGACGATAGTTAGCGCCATTTTTTACTATTACCGGTCAGTAATGGTTAGTTGAAGCAACCCGCCCAAGATGCACAAATAAAACAACAATGTGTTGTGGATTACGAACTCCATGTTGGTGCGCCTCGAGCGACCGCGACCAGCAGAACAGGTTCAGACAAGTGACGTTACGCGCTAGCTCTCTTTCAGTCTACCTTCAATATTTACCATCTTTAACAGCCAGCAACCCTTATTTGCGGCCAGATTTAATTAAGCAACCGTTTATCATAAACGTATAAATGTACCAAAATCATACCTGTTTACTTTACAACTGGCTGCGAAGAGGTGCGACCAAGCGCGCAATGGCAATTTTTCAGAGTATTGCCGTGAAGTGGACGATATTTTATTTAAAAAACAAGTGAACGAAATGGTTTCCCAAAAAACAATTAACAATAATTTAATTAAAAATATTAGCGGCAACATTTTGATAGGCAACCTGGTAGATATATAGGTATTCTCCTATTCATAAATATGCGTAAAAAATATAGATTTTAGCAAATACTCGATGAGAACACTAATTTGCAGCCGGATCTTAGACTATAATGACAATGTGTGCGTGCTAAAAATGACGGTTTGTTGGTTTGTTCTGAGTGGTCTCTCTGCTCGGGCGCGACGCAAAAAGTAGCCCACTATCCTTGTAGGCAAGGATGGCGGGTGTATTGTTGCAGAAATTAATCTTTAAATATACTTCTGTATTAACATTATAAAGGGAAAGATTTGTATTTTTGCATGTAACGAATAAACTCAAAAACTAGGTACTGGTTTGATTTCAAAAATTCTTTCATCAATCGAATGCTACACATTATGCTGAGTAACATAGGCTATAGGGTAGGTAACTAGGCAGAGGGACAGCACAACGTCTGTCGGGTCAGCTAGTATCTTATAAAGTATGTAAAAATCTTCTGTGTGTATGAAAGTGGACTCCTCCTTAACGGCTGTACCGATTTTGATAAAATTTGTGTGTGTTCCAGTGGATTCGAGAATGGTTTAGACTCACAATTATTGGACCCAGTAGGTGGCGCTGTAGTCGAGTTGTAGGACTTTTTTTATTTTAAGGGCAAGACAACCAGTCTGCCAGGCCCGCTAGTATTATATATGAAAGGAATGTACAGAGGCCAGCACATCAACCACAATCTGTCAAATTTCTTGGGTGACTGACACTGGCTTGGCCACCATCAGGGATTTTAATTTTGATAACGCAAAAAATTAGTCGAAATATCAGAATTTGTCGGTGACAGGTTTCGAAAGCTCAGGCCCGAAAAAAAAGGTATTGGTCTGAGTTCAAAAGATATAAGGGTTTATAGGTGGCCGATCCGGAGTCTCCCAAGCTTGGCCACATTCATATTTCAAAAACTAGGGTACCTAGCGATGATCTGTTTTGTTCCAATTTTAATCGCGAATTGGTCGTAATTTGTCGCCAAGTCACAGATTTAATCGGGTCTTATAATTTAGAAGATATAATGAATTCAATTAGTAAGGTATAGTCAAAGAGCTAGATCGAAGAATTAGGGTAAATACGCTAAACGTCGGCCCCCTTACCGATTTTCTAACTTTGGATCGCTCTGGCTCCGTCAGTTTGCAACGAAGGATACCTTGTGATGCGCTTTTAGATAGGTTGATAAATCTATTTTATGTTTTTAGGCATAGGATTGTCTTTTCTGCAAAAAGTATTAAGGTTTAAATGCATCGAAAACGAAAAAACCCTAAAGTCGGCCGTTTACGGCCCATTGTCGGTCGCGTTTTCCCCAAATGTCGGCCGGGTATAGGGTGTTTTAAAATATGATAATGATAAATGTATTAATAATATGATTTATTCCATTTCTTATTGCCTCAGGAGCTTATTTTATTTTAGTGTGATTGTAACTGCATAATTTTCCTTCTTTCCGTGAAGGCCCTGCATGTCCCTGCTCTGTCATTGTAGTACTTTAAATTAAAAGTATTAAGTAAAAACGAGCTTACTATCTAAAGGCAGCTTTTTGTCCCATGAAGCAGGTTAATAAAAATCATTTAAAGATTTTTTAAGCTAGTAAACATGGGTTTAATAGGTAGCAAGTTCCAAAAAGCAATTTATATTTGTACCCCAAACCATATTTAGCTATCATAAACATGTTTTCAATATTGTAATACTTAGTAATTAATTTAACTCAATTTTATAATTAATATCAACTCTACACCAAAACTTAACCTCTTCATAAGTTTATTTATAAATTACAACAATACATATTATATTTTGAGAAAATAAGTTTGATAAATATATTAAAAATGACCACCCGCACAATCAGTGAAAAAATACAAAAGTAATCAGCCTGTATAGTGGCGCTCGAATTCGAGGCTGGCCGACATTACGATCTTTAATATTTCTAAAGTCGGCCTCTGTTTTGTGAACCTTATTTTTCGAGATTCAACTAATTTCACCCCGGCCGGTATTTGGCGATTAAACGTAAAATAGGTTTATTTACCAGATAAGCTTTGCAAATTCTCCTATTATGTCAAAGGAATTGATAGTATTGCAGTTTATGAAACAGACTACATTTACTTTAAGTCGGCCCCGGCCGAGAATCCGGTTTTAAACCGAAACTGGTATTCTAATGGCGGCCCCCTATTTTTCCCTAAAACCAATACGCAAAACATTAAAAAAAACATCTCAAAATATAATAAAACTAACTTATTATTGATAACAAAGCTTAAAACAATAAAAAAGAATGTCTTATCGTTGTAATACCAATCCCCGAAGCGTGGGTATTCACAGCAAGTAAGCTACTTTTACTACGAATTTGACACTTCAACGTCGGCATCGCTACGGACGCTCAGTGTGCAAAGAACGAGTGACGAAATCGAATAGTAACGGTTCGTACGTATAGAATATGAACTAAGGATGCAATTCGAGTGGCAAAATTGCCGCTTAATTACCTTGTAAATGAATGCAAGTTAAAAATGTGCAGACGGCCGAAGATTGGGGGGTGGCCGACGTTTGGCGTATTTACCCTATATCAAAAATTGCGATGACTTATACCGTCAAACGGGGTGAATAGGCACAGAATTGAACTTTGAGTAAATTTATCACTAATTATGACTGAAAATATTATATTGATTTTGGTATCAAAAGTTGAGTCGCATCCTGAAGATTCTTAAGGACTTTAAACTAAATCATGTAAAACACCCAGTTTTACATATTTCTTCAAATTATAGGTCGTCCCTATTTAAACACGAAATGGGGTTAATAGGGACGGTGATAGGCATTATAGGGAAAAACCGTCAGGGATGTCACACTTTGGTAAGATATGTTAGGAGATATTATATTTTTGCGCAATTTCTATCAACGTTTTATTAGTACTGTTGTACTCATTTAGTGCCTGTTCTATGAGTACCTCGTCATACTTTTTATATTTTTTTTCTCGGCTTGGTTTGTATGTACGCGGCATTATCGGAAGTTAAGAATCTGAAAGAAAATAAACTTAATGGAATTCCTATAATTGTAAAAATCCCCCAACATATTAAATCCTTTCACCCATTACGAAAAAAAAGCTGCGATCGATCTTCAAAACGGCTGATGGTACCTAGGTACCTAACGCATCGAAATCGGTCCATCTACTTAGGAGCCACAATGGCACAGACATAAACACAAATAAATAAATGTTATGTCTATTTTGTATTTGTGCTTCCACACCTTTTAACACCTTACTTTTTACATCGAGGGCAATAAATTAAAAATGTTAATAATCACATCGGGAATAATACATGTAAATTACTTCATCAAACAAGTGACAACCCTGTCCCTATAGTCCCTTGACATACTGCATCGTCCCTATTTAGTAAATATCCCATCCCTATTGACCCCCCAGTTGTACCTAAAAACCCCGGACGTGTACCGAATGACCTCTTAGTATGTTAACAAATTATTAATCATAATAAAATATAGTTTTATGAGTTAAAAAGTCTTTTAATTGTACTTACATTACTATATACAGTTTCCGGAATAAACAAGTTACTCGCAGAGTTGTTTTGGTCCAAATTTAACCCCAACAATAATGGTAATCGATGAAGTTACGCACTACAATACATGAAGTTATAGGTATAAATGGAGCCAACACTTAGAACAAAAACTTGAAACCAACTGTGGGCTGTTGCTCTTTCTGAATGCATACATAAGAACGAGACAGTGATATGTGTTTTCTTTATCTTATGTACGCATTCAGAAAGAGAGCGTCTGCCCACACTTGGCTTCACTTAGGTATTTAGAGTGTTGCCTCCACTTTTATCTATAAGCTTCTTGCTACAATATCAGGTAATTCAAACAAACAAGAAACTTTAGCATGTTGACTGTTGTTTTGACAATTTATTTCTAACTTTGTGTCAAATAAGTGTTGCCAGTTCAAAAAGTTACTATTCTACCACACATTCTTGCCATTTTATAGGCTATGTTTAGTAGATTTTCAGAGTTTATTACCACGATATTTCAATCCCCATTTATTCCCTATTCACCCCTCGATTCCTATTCACCCCGTTTGACGGTATATTGCCATGATAAATGGTAGGCGTCAAAATATTTTTCTTGATTCCTCGTCGTGTTATATAGGTAACCTATCAGATTATATTATTATGAGGAATATTAGACAACCTTAAAAATGTCTATTACATTCACTATCAGCTTTCACCAGTCATTCTGACTGCTATGACCGCGGCTCACTTTACTTTTTATAATTGTTAGGTATTGTTTCATGGAGGTACATTGCATTTCATTAACCTTCTGACCGCAAAAATAAAACGTGCCCTGGGCACCAAGCTACGAATAGTAAGTAATTAGTCTGCCCTGTAATCGTGACTGTGGCGTGCTGGGCACGTTTTAGTTTGTCACGACTGTGGCGTCCAAAAGGGTAAAGGACTAAAGGTACATAAATATCATAATAGGGTACTACACCCATTTCTGAAAAGTGTCACAATGAAATTCTGCAGTGCTAATATGCTACCAAAAAAAACACAAAATTTTTATTCAATCGACAAGTGCCATAAAAATGCATCTCTATTTTAAATTTTCAAATTTCGCGCGTAGTTTGACGAAAACGCCTCTTACTAGACGCCATATTGCTCAGCGTAAATGACGTCAGTTCGTTTAGTATCAAACGAGCTCATATTAAATATGATAATTGTATATCATTTAAAAATAATGAAATTAAATTAATATTAATAGGTGTAATAATGAAAAAATTACGTTGGTTAGGAAAATAATAAAAGTACAAAGCCTTTATTACGCCAATCGGTTGACTGACAGTTGTCAATTTTTTGTTTACACAGCCGTACGGCGTAATAACATGACCGCTACTATTTCACGTTGTTTTATAACAGATTAAAAATACTGAAATTTTTGAATTGAATTTAAAAATGTTTTGTTATTTTATGAACTAAAACTTACATTTTCCGACTGCTTTATGCCTAAACTGTCAAAATAACATATATTTTATAGATTTTTTCTCGTATAGAGTAAAATACCCTATTTCTGCAAACAATACCCGCAGTCCTTACCTAGGTACCCTTAGATTATTAGATCTATCAATATTCTAAGGCTACAAATCCAAGCCTGCGCCAGTATTCAGATCCCAAGCTTATGGCTTTGCTGGGATAAGAGGTCTCCGTCAGGATGAACGGTCGGTAGGTAACAAGTTACTTTCGCAATTTAATTATTTGCGTGGATATCCTATATCATTACTTGGGATATCATTGTGGATATCCATGAGAACGAAGAATTACGACCTTGAAGTTTGCTATACCCTGTTCACAATAAGATTAGACATAAACACAACCTTTTTTACAGTCCCTTCAACCGCTTTCGACTTCTATTCCGTAGGCTTAAGGATGACATTAGAGGCAAAAAAGTGGTTACAATAGCAACTGTTTACTGCAGTTGCCAATGGCAACTGCAGTAAACACCTGGTTTTGGTTCTGGTTTTCCCACCAGAACTGGCGCTTTTTCAAGGCTTCTAGTGGATTTTTTTCATATCTTAGCGTCTTTATTTTTTTTTGTGGTTTTTAGCGGTTTTTCAATATGGAATCGGGCAAAACATTTTTTTAATGTAAATGGAGAGAAATGTAGTGGTACATTATTTAATTTTCTTTTTATCTCTCATTCTATGTTCGGAATTTGGTTCGTGTTGTTATAAAGTCTTAAAGTTTGATAGAGTCGTGTTTTTCAACAGTCTGTGAACTGTGTGAACTCTAGAAGCTGTAAATAGAATTATGGAAGTTCCACACAAGAAAAAGTAAAAGAAAAGAGTGAGAATCACACTAGATGAATTCCAAACCAATGATACGAAGGCATTTTGCTCATTTTGTAAAGCAGAATTATTAGCAAAATTAGTAGACTTGAGAAGACATGCTGAAACAAAAAACACACACTTATGTGGTTTTATTTTACTGCTAAACATTTTGTCAAGTTATTCCGAATATAATGTTTATGTTTTGTAAATTGTAAGTTACCTAGTAAAACTCTTTATTGCACTCTGGTAAAAATGCACAACATTTTATAAATACGTAAAATTGTATAATTATTATTACGAAGAACTACCGCCGGATACAACTATTTTTAAGCATCTCAAACATATTCGTTCGTTTTTTAGTCTAATATTTAAATACAATAAATTTAGCGGAATTTGGTGGTTTCTTGTAATGCGAATTTCTGAAAATCTGCAGACATTTTACTCTTGACCTAGCGCCTAAAATCCAACAGTCTTGCTACCAACGCAATATAAGTCAAAATCGGAAGGTTTGAGTAAATGTCTAATCTTATTGTGAACAGGGTATAGTATTTGCTGCTGAACAGATTTGACTGATTTGACAGGTCTTTTCGTACTGGGTGTGTTATACTCTGGTTATTCCTACTTGTGGGATTTTTTTCTCTTCTCCAGGTAAGAGAGTCTCTCTACGTAGTTCTAAGATGCTAATGAATCAGTGGACATCAAATGGAGATAGATAATAATACTGATTTCATTTCAGGGAAATCTTTAAAAAAAGAAATCAAATAAAGTAAGGTGAATGAAATAAAACAACAGCGTCATTCTTAAAATTATTCTTAAATTACTCTTATTTCATTTTTTTTACTTTTACTTCATTCTTTAGAGCTTTTCAATGTGCTATTTTTATCAATATTTTTTTGAAAAAGAACACAAAAATTACATGTGTATAATAATATCATCATTATTAGTACATTGTACTTTGTAATTAACTGATATCATCAGATCAAGCAAGCATCAACAACTTCCATTTCTAATCTTCAAATAATACTTTTACTACAATTTTAACTATTCAAAAACGCGTCTATTTTAAATGATACCTATGTTGTGTGGACGAATACGAACTAATACTTCCATGAAAATACTATTACACAAGCCTATCCCATTCATTATAACCAACACAATGTACATACAAACAGTCAAATATTAAAAATTATAGCAATACTTCAACACAAGATGTTGCATCTAGCTATTTTAATACATATTATATTATTATTATCGATAGTTACACTAGACAGCTGCCACCTTATGTATATCTCTTCACATTGAAGCTGTCCCTACGGGCAGGCGCGAGGTGACGCGGTCCGTGCTCGGTGGCGCGAACAATGGTCGATCATGTTACACGTACATTTAACAATATTTACCGACCATACGGCCTTTAAAACACTAGCATTTCTATTGGCCTCTGCAGCACTCACAACAGCTACAATACGACCCTTACTTTATTAAACACCTAAACGGGATATGAACAATGATTGCCAAAATATTATAACAACATATATAAGGCGAATATAATAAAAAAATTGTGTCAAAGAAAAATTTAAACATTATCTAAGTTGTGTAGATACATAATCACACATTCAGGCGATCAGCAACGGAAGTCAACATCGTAAATTTGTATTATCTATTCTCTAGACTTATTTTATACACATCGCCCTAAACGAGTTCTAGGAAGTAATTTTTTGTTCACAATCAAAAACAGCACATTTTCAAAACCGTCACTTCATCTCAGTAATGTTATACAAATAAAAATAAAATTCATATTTCCTTAACGCGATCCGTCATAAATACACCGGAGTCCGTATATTTTCCTTACCTACATAATCGTAATCACGAACGTTTAGAAAGTAAAGGTAAAAGGTAGAGCTAGAGTCCAGTGAAGCAGGCGAGCAGCTATAGTCGGGTCGACGTCGCCGTCCACACACTAACTTAGCTATACCGCACACTCGCACAAAGCTACCGCGCGGCGGCCGAGCCGGCCCCCTCTACCGCACTCAGTACGGAGAGTAATACATGCCGCGCCTGTAACCTCTGCAAACAAGGCACGCCGTTAGTCTCTACAGCTACGTGCTACACGTTACAGATACCAAACTACCGCTACGCGCTACGCACTGCCATGCAAGCTATGTCCACGACGAAGGAGGGGCGCCGCATTGAAAATACTCAGTTTTCTATTACAAACTTTATTTGTAAACAGTGTGTATAAATATTGTCTTTCTTTTGATCAATTTACAACAGTTTGTACCGAATTTTATAACAGTGTCTACTGTCTACAGAGTGTTTCATTGCTTAAGATGCCACATCTAGATAAGCGTCAATATTAAAATTAACTAAAATCCTTCCACTTCTAAATCTATAAAACAGAAGTAGAATAAGGTGAGGAGAGAGGCAGCATCTTCCACAAGTTAGAGTAGAAATTAATGTAATTTGCAACTGTTAATGTATTACAATCATTGGTACCAAACTTCGTCTATTATTAGTGTCACATCAAAGGATGTATGCTTCTTTCAACTATACTGATTGGAGCCTTAGTATAATTCAGACTTGTTGACTGTACATATTTAATGACTGATGATAATAATGGTAAACATTTTCAGTGTGTCATGTGGACGTAATTAAATGTGTTGTTTTATTAAATAAATAGAGATGAGATGAGAACAAAATTACAAACAAAAATATCCATTTATAGGTTAAACTAAGAAAAATAAATCCTAACAAAAAAATAAAATAGTCTCTTAGTTCAGGATGTAAGTTGCGTTTAAATGACAAGATGTTATCCTAAGTAAAAAAACCATCAGCTTTATTCATCTTGATTTATATTAGGTAATAAATTTTAAACGACTATTATTAGCATTTTACAATATTTTGTTTATTTGTACAAATCAATAAAACATTATGTTATATCTTCATGTAAGTCCAAATTTTACAATCAGTTTCAATAATTAGAGTGATGGTCTATCTCAATAAAATTATAAAAGATTGTTTTGTTTTTCATTCGGTTTTTACAAACTATCGTATAAAATTAATATTCTGCTGGCCTTTCAGGGACAATGTCTTGAGATCGTATTATCAAAATATTATTATTATAATACACTAAAGAATAACTTTATATCCAAGGCTCATACAGAGACAATTTAAAACAATTTTTTGTACAAAGATCGTTACCTACAACACTTTGTGTCAAAGTATTGTTTACAAGACAATTTTATTCTCGTAACAGTTGCAAATTATGTAACAGAATAAAAACCACAGAAGTTGAAGATGTAGACAGTGTTAATATGGATTGTACCTGCCGCGGCGCACGGGCCGGTAGCCGGAGTAGTACGGCGAGAAGCCTCCACGGAACGAGCGGCCGCGGCCTCGCATGGCGCGCGGCGGCCGGTTCGTCGTCGACAGGCCCGGCTTGTTGGTGCGCTTGGGCATCACCTGGGCACACAACGGCACACGCTTCTAGTACTTGTAATATTAAAGCTAGGTTCATAACAAACTTGGATGTAAATTATGCTACTTATGCCCAGTTTCCGAAGTGATTTAACTGGACTATATCTATTCGATAGTGCATACAGGGCAAAGTACTTCGGTAACCCAGGTAACCTACGGGAGATCGCCAGCGACGTCAAGGCGCTGCTGGCCTTTCTTGGGGAGCTGGGGTGGATCGAATGATTTACTTCCCACCTGTACGCAAAATACGCGCTGAGTCGTGGAGTTGCGGACATCAGCCCGTCATACTACTACTACTACTAGTGCTATTGGTTCGATATTGAGTTTCCGAGCACTCAGTTAAGGAAGGAAATCACTCAAATATATAACTTTGTCGGATGAATGAGTATCCGAAGACCTCAGAAACCGGGCATTAGTCTGGTAAACAACTGAAATTTCATTATGCTACGGGTCTTTTAACAATAGCGGTTCACATTCAATATGACAATGTGCTTCGAAAAAATAAGTTATTGATAAAATGTATGAAGTTAAAATTATAATATTTACACATAAAGCGCTGTAATCAAATATTTCAAATTGCATAATAAACATAGCATGTAACTTCATCAGTAAGATGCAGATTAGTGGTCCACTTGGTTAGTCGTCTTCTATGAAAAAATTAATATAACTTACCTTAATTTGACGCCCTCTAAATAATGATTCATCCATAGCCATAGCAGTCTGTACACTGTCTTTGTCGCCAAACTCTATGTAGGCGAATCCTTTCGGGTGGCCGTCGAACTTATTACATAATATTGTAACCCTGAAAGTTAATGGATATATAATAATGTTCAAAAGACAAAAGACGTCGAAGTATTTTTGGCCTTATTTTATAGACTAACTAGCGACCCGACCCAGCTTCGCATGGGCCTATAGCCTTCCTTGGTAAATGGACTATCCAACACAAAAAGAATTTTTCAATTCGACCCAGTAGATCCTGAGATTAGCGCGTTCAACCAAACAAACAAACTCTTCAGCTTTATAATATTAGTATAGATGTCCAGTGTCTATTACAACGCGAGTAGACGTGCGCTTTCGGAGCGGTAGCCTAGAAATTCCTAAAAGTATAGATAAATAAAACAAATCATACAAACGCGCCTCACCAAGCAAATAACATCGCCTATTATTTTCCCACAGCTTGGCAAAAGCCAGATATCTTCTCATACAGAGAATAAAAAAAATTAAAAGTTTTTATTGTTTCTCATACATTTGTTCTACCATTAAGTTAAGACAAGAGACAGCATGACCATTGATAATCACGCTCGCACAAGACGGATTCTAATATCTATACTAATATTATAAAGCTGAAGAGTTTGTTTGTTTGTTTGGTTGAACGCGCTAATCTCAGAAACTACTGGTTCGAATTGAAAAATTATTTTTGTGTTGGATTGTCCATTTATCGAGGAAGGCTATATAACATCACGCTACGACCAATAGGAGCGGAGCAACAATGAAAAATGTAACAAAAACGGGATAAAATATTTCTTTTTGAGAGCTTACGTTGCGTGCGCTGCATAAACGGTTCAAGTTACACAAAAATCATGAAAAGTTCTAAAAAAAGTTCGCAACAGCTTATGTCTATCTTTTAAGGTTGACTCACTATAACCTTTTTTATGGTAATCAATTGTGTTCTAACGTAATACATTATTTGCGAAGGTGTTTTATATACATGATATTAATCTTTATCCAAATAAACACGTTATTCATCACAAGTATTCAATTTTAAACAAAATTGCCTTTGACATCATTTGATTTCAATGAATATCTTAGGAGGTATCATAGTTTTAAGGTGTACCTACTTAATTTTATTTTGTAGTCATTTTCTATTGGGTATTGTTTCTCTAATTCTTTTGTTTTTTTTTTCTTAGCCATTTTTGAAATTACCTTATTTTAGTACGGTTCACCAAAGTTCGGAAATTCCGTGAGGCCAAACAGTGGGACCGTTTAGCGCTTGATTCCCCGTTCACGATTAGCCAAAGTTCGGGAATTTTGTGGGGCCAAACGCTGAAAACGTTGAACGCTTGATTCCCTTGCACGGTTTTGTTAATTGATTAGTTACCTACTCGTTGCCAACCTATGCATATTTTAAGCCGTTGATTCATTGCTGCGTAATAGTCACAGACGTTTTGCTGTAGCAGACTCTAGAGAAAGCAGAGTTCTTACTTCTTTTTCTCGGCATTTTATTAATTATGATGATAGGTTATTTACCTATCATCATAATTCAAGCGCTAAACGGTCCCACTGTTTGGCCTCACGGAATTTCCGAACTTTGGTGAACCGTGAACGGGAATCAAGCACTTCTTACCGTATGGCCTCACAAAATCCCGGAATGTTGACACACCATGAACGGCAATCAAGCGTTGAATGTTCTCAACGTTTGACCTCACAGAATTCCCAAAATTTGGCGATTCGTAAACGGGAATCAAGCGTTAAATGTTCTCAACGTTTGACCTCACAAAATTCCCGAACTTTGGCGAACCACACTTACTGATTATTGCGTGATGTACAGACGCCAGCACATTAAGTCATACCAAACTGTAATTTTTCTCCAATTTGAATATCAACCTTATTTTCTTGTGATAAAGTTGAAAATCTATCAAAGAAATTTGACACATCGGGGTAACTTGATGTGCTGGCGTCTGTACCTAAAATAGTTTCTTAAAGTAATGTACTAAAAAATAATGTAAGTGTATAAAACCTACTCTTAAAGTAATTAAATATATTTCAGTGGTTTTATTTCTCAAATTAACACGGGTAAACCGCGGGCACTGCTAGTCTGTTATATTATATAAATGGGATCTTGACCTATTAAGGTTCTTAGTATAGTATTAGCCCTTGGTCTAGGCCTGCAATAATATTATGATCAAGCTCTAACTTTACTAGCCGATATTGAAACTCACGCAGTTCTCGCGTGACACATGCCACCAGTTTCAGACAAGTTTAGTGGAAAGAATAGAAATGGTTAAAACAGTAAACGCATTTTTCGAACTTTATTGGTATAATCCTTACCTATTAATAGATCCACATCCGTGGAAGTGCTGTTCCAGCTCTTCGGCAGTGGCGCCATAGTCCACGTTACCGACGTACACTGATCTGTTGTCTGCCTCTATCTTCTCTTCAATCGACATGTTTAGTGGACTTGCTGTGGAAATAGAAAAATCTAAGTTGAGAAAATGTTCATTTAATAAAACTTCGGTACAGTTACTGTTTTACAACATATAAATACAGTAGGCGACGTAACGGGAGAGCAGATATAAAAAAATGATTTCAGAAACTTCTTAGGTGTACAACTTCATAAATAAAATGATGAATTGTTGAAATAAACAATTCTTGACTTTTTTACTAAACTATTATCTATCTACTGCTGTAGTAAGTAAACTCCAGCGAGCAAGTATAACTCTCCCAAAAGTATCATATATATTGTACAGCGAACATGTCATATCACAACATTCGCATTCGCGCGCCAAACCGCCAAACAAGGGCAAAGACCCGATTTTTATGTGCCTCTTTTCACCAACCATCTAAGGCTCATATTGAGCCCATGAGAACCTGACTGATTTTTATTTACCCTCTCTATACTGGTTTAATTACTTTTAATTCTGATGTGTTCAATAATTAGAGTAAGATTCCTGTATAGCGTACATTAGCTTTATTCTTGGTAAAAGTGACGAGTCAACATAAAACACTAAGCAACACCTACATAATTATATAATGACTATTATGATAAATAAAAAAATCTTTTTACAAAAAAGACAACCACCATCAAAAAGTAAAAAATAACTTTCAATTCGCAAGTCGGCGGCTTTAAATAGTATATAATAATAAATAATTACTACTTTACTTTAGTTTTGCTTGTTGTCTTGTATTGCCACCGACTTGCGAATTGAAAGTATTTTTTTAATTTTTGAAGGCGGTTGTCTTTTATGTCTAAAAAGTTTTTTTTTTTCGCTTTTTATTTGAGGATATACATTATCAATTTAAAACAGAATCATCGAAATCGGACTACACTGAAAAAAGTTTAGCGGGGAATTCACTACCAGGCGGGCAGGCACGCCCGCGAGTAGTCTGGCGCGAATCGTCAGTTTTTTTTTTTTTTTTTTTTTACTATTAAATAGGCTTAACCGGTTACACGGTTTAGTTGTTAAGATGTCAACGAGACAAAGAAATAAAAACTTTTTTGAAAAAAGTTTTTATTTTCCACTTTTCAGTGCCTCATTATCACCCAAATCCATTAAGGAACGGCAACACAGTTAAAACAGAGATTGAAAGTCTTCCAAAAATGGAAAGATGGAAGAAACGAAAACGTCTTCTCGGTTTTTATTGTTTTTTTTTTTTCAAAAAGCGCTGAATAAACTTTGGTTAGTTGTATACTAAAACCTTCTCCAGAATGTAACAAACACTAAACTTTTCTGAAAACCGCATCAAAATCGGTTCAGCCAAACAGGAGATAATCGCGGCCAAACATACATACATATATACAAACAAACATACGGGTCGAACTGATAACCTTCTTATTTTTTTGAAATCGGTTAAAAATCATAATATTGCTGGTGCCGCAATTATACTCTTAGATGAAAAGAAAAAGAAAAAAATCTTCCCAGAATAATTTATTTTCATTAAAACTATTTTCATTAAAACAATTTTTTTTAATACCTTCTCCACAGTTAGATACATAAATCATAAAAAAAACGTCTGTACTGGTTGCTGTCGCTCTCAGGTCTGAGAACAGGCGGCCAGCGATGAGCATTCACATACGGCATGTCTGACGGACATGTGCCCGCGCAGACAAATGGAGATCGCGCGGACGAGCAAGGGGCAAGTCTGCCAGACTGACAGTGACGGTTCTACACTAGCAAACATTGCACAGACCTATAGTAGCGAGGTCCGGCGGGCATAACTGCAGACTTGCCCACAGGCCGTTTAGTGAATTCCCCACTTTACGCGTGGTCAAACATTAAAAAAGAAAAAAAAAAGTTCATAAAATGAAAACTACTGGGCCAAACTATGTTTAAATTTTTATGGGACCAAATGGCAACTATTCCGCATCAAACTAAAGAATCTCGTAAATCGGATCATAAATCTCAGCGTAATTGGTGTACATACATAACAAAAATACCTATCGAACTGAGAACCCTTTTTGAAGTCATTTAAAAAGAAAGCAAGGGGCTCATGTGAATGTTGTAAATATGGTAACATCAATCATGCAAATCCATTGTTTTTAATTCGGCATGGCACATTTTTTTCCAGAGTTTATTATAAAGATTACCAGAACACATCCTTAATATTTTGTGGCAAGACCTTCGGATAAAAAAACATTAAGAGCAATGAGCTTAAAGGACCCACCCTAAAGGCTTTAAATGGCGCCATTCCTGACTACTGTTGTTTTAACCTCTTGACCGCCACGGATGTCTGTGGACGTCAAATTAAAACATGATTGCCTAGAACAGCATGGCAAATTGAAAATAACACTTTTTTATAGTTCATAGTAAACATACAAAAATATCTTTATAGTGTTTCTTTTTTCCTATTTGTTATTACTAAGACATATTTTTATTATATTACACAAAGATATTATAACAATTAACCATTCTGGAATGGGAAAAGATCAAAAAGTAAGAACATCACGCAAAATGTATCATTTGGCGTGCAAATCCACACCACCGACGTGAAGAGTCGTCAGCTAGTAATGGGTAAGGAAAACAATTATGATAAAAGCATTATGAAATAGGAATAAAATAAAAGCAATAAAATATAAATTGTATTGGATATAATAGCTTAAAAGTGAATAATAAATGTAGAATTCCTTTTTCGCCGAAAGATAAAATGTAAATATTTTATTTTTGTAAAAGAAATTTGCGACTTTTTATTTGTGGATTACATGATCCAAAACGGGGGCAGCCATGCTTGACGTATCATTTAACGTCAAATTTTTTACAATACTTTTATGAAATCTTTTAACTAGCTAATGGCCGCAAAGTCTGGAAGCCTGGCCATGCTAGTGATTGCTTTTAACATCAGTAAATGTTGTTGCAAACGAAATTAATGCTGCGACTTTGTTATTTAAAATATTTGCATTACCTATTCCTTTTTACTATAAAATCTGCTCATAACTATCACTGCATCTTCTGAGTGTGTTGTGTTGCCCATGTTTCACCTTTTTCCTAAACTTAGGAATAATTATTCCTAAGAAATTTAATACAACTCAATGGTACTGGCATTAGCAATTTTTATTCGTAAACCATGTACAAGAAAAATATATTAATGTTTTATCAATAAATACTTTTGTGGCGACTATTATTTTGTAGGTATGAAAGAAAGAATTTGTTGCTTGGCTTAGAGAACACAGATTTTCGTTATTGATGTGGCGGTCAGAAGGTTAAGGGACAGTTAATAAGTTTTTCTTTCATCTGTTTCTTGATAGGTGAACAACTGAGAATGTAAAATCGATGTAACTAGTTTTTGTAAAATTATGTCTTATAATAAATTATAACCCAATTGGCAAGTAATTATGATCACCACAATATGAAAATCAATCTGATGGAATGTGAATCAAAGAAATAAGTATTTTTCAAGATATAGATAATAATCAAGATGCATAGATTTCTTGATTTATTATAATGTGGTGCCCAGGCTCGCACCAGGGCAGCAGTCAATCTACACTATACAAAGGGTATCTAGGGCTGTAATGTAGTGTAAAACAAAAACTTACTGAGTCCCGGTGGGCTACCCATACTCATCTGCTTGTCTACTTCAGTTTGCATCTGTTTTAGTTTCTCAGCCTCTTCTTCCATTTCCCGTACTCTTGCCTTGATGGCTGCCAGATCAGGAACTTCACCGCCAGCGGCTTCATCGCCACCCTGAGCATTAATAATAATAATAATCCTAGAACCGATAGGAGAACAACCAAATTAAGGGCTGGCAAGTCTTTAATTTGGTCAATGTAAAGAACCATACAGATTTCATTTTGACGGTTCAGAGTTTGAGTGTTCTTCAGTGTCAAGACGAGTTTTTAAACACCAAGTAATTCATTACAAAAAAATTGCGAATCAAATACCTATATTAAATCAACAATTAATATACAGAAAATGAATAGAAATGTGTTACTAACAATTTTAAACAAATGAATATACAGTTAAACCAAACCAACATGATTTAATATTAGGTCTTATCTGAATTACCTACTAGACCAAATCAAATGATGTTATCAACTGTTTATCATCAACTATAAATAAAAAATGTCACAGATTTAGTAATCATGATCTTGCATTTGTCCAAAATTGCGAATTCTCATTTTAGAGTACCTAATATTTGTGTGAAAAATATTACACGTACGTGTAATCAATGATTTACAGGTTATAATAGCTTTGTATACCATTCGTGTAAAGGCCGATTACCGTTATTACTCAGCAAGTGTAACATTTCACCTCGAAAATAACTGTTTTCCCTCCTACATAATGCCAAAAAACTGTGAAAATATATCTATTAACACACGCATTATCTTACTTTATACGTAAGTAAACCAAGAAAAACTTACTCCAAGACTATTGTCGGTCATGTTTAGAGAACCGTTGGTACCGTCCAAGTGATTGTTGTCAATCGTCTCTAAATAATCATCATTTTCTGCCATGGCCACAAACTGCCTTTTTCATGAATTCGACACTTAAAACTTCACACTACACAAAATCCCTGAAACAACACGTAATTAGTGAAAAGAAACTATAAGCTGAAATAATTTTGATGATTACGAAGTTACTCTGACGTACCGGTAACCAAATCCGTTAGAATGCAAATGGCCTACTTTTAAAATACTATTCACATTGACCACTTAGGGTCAAGGGCTTTCACTGTAACAATAACAATTTCATGAACATCCTAATATTCCTTTGATATTTACAGATTCGTTTTGGCCAAAACACCTAAAATTAAACGCCAAACCAAACAACTAACAATGTGACCATAGTAAAAAAATAAAATAATTAAAAATGCCATATATGCAATGCAAAAAAAAAATTGTAGGAAATAATGCTTGTGATGTGACCGAGGATTTGAGGGACCATTTAATAAATGTGGAGAGGGACCGGAAAGCTTATTATGAGATGTATCATGCTGATTGATGACTGGGGCGCAGCTGTTATTGTCTGTATGTCTGACAGGCAAATATTTTATACATATTTGTAGGCTTTGGACCAGCTATAACAAAGCTATTCGAAAAGCAATCAATACCCTTCATGTCCAGTACAACAATGATTTTAGGATGCTGTTGAGGCTGCCACGCTTCTACAGTGCATCTAGTATTTTTGCGGACGCGCACACTGACCGACCACAGAACATTTTATTATATTGACACTGGCGGCATTGCAGCGCAATCAGACGCTAGCTTGCTGCGTTCTTGCTACTCTTGGTACTAGCTCGCCTGCACAGTCGAACCTGTCGAACTCGGTTGTCGGTCGGTCTAAACTCGGTTTATGCTTGTCGGTTATGGCACGCACGGTTAAAACCTTCATGCAAACCCTAGCGTGTATGTCCTCCATTAGGGGCGCTTTTAAACGCGCAGGACTTTCAAAGCGGCTTGTACCATTGTTCAGCAAAATAAATAAAAATATTTAAAAATTCTAACGATACGTATTCTAATAAAAAATATCTAACATTAATGCAAAGTTGGGATCTCTGCGTATGAAAGTGTCCGTTAAAATGTGCAAGGTAATGGTGGCACTACAATCACGACCGGGTAAAAAATTTCTAACTCGGCATACTTCAACCCGTCAACAAATGCTACATTCACGGCTCTATGGCTGCATTCCTGTGACTATTTTGGCGGGTTCTGGAACTGCTACCTTGCTGCATATTTTTCAAGTGTCCCTTCATATAGATAGTGACATCTACCCCTCTATAATACGAAATTATACTACAAACGATACTCTATGATGCTATTCATTTTGCTTGAAAATACCGTCAACGTCAAATCACTTGCGCGCTGATTGATCGACGCGAGGTCAAAAATCATGAGGTTGCAAAGGCAAAAGCAAGACGCATAGATACATGCACAGAGTACTTTGTAATATACCTACTCTATACTGAAATACATGCACAGAGTAATATAATATACCTATACAGGAGGATACATGTTATAGTTGTCATTCGTTTTATTCATTTTACCAAACGTAGTGATAATAATAAAATTATACTCTTTGTATTTTACTTCACCCGTTTAACCGTGATAAAAAGGATGTAATTTGAAAATTTTTATATTTAATGTTATTTACCGATGGAATGTGATTCCGTCTGTTTTAAAGTTAGATGTCTTACTATTTTACCCTGGTTGCCAACTACTAAATATTAGTTAATATTACCTGAGTAAATTCAGTTTGGTTTCTTAGAAAAATGTGTTATCAAATACTCTTGTTAATTACACTGATAAACCTATTAGTCTCAGAAGGCTTGTAAAAAGATTTGCTAAAATTATTAGTCAACTTACCAATTTTTTTTATAAAATGCGGTCCGATTCGGACACTTCCGCTTATTCTTCTACTTTTTCCGTTTATCCTGCGTCGATAAAACGTTCGAGAAACCCCCAAACAATGTCTTTTGCTTGTAATACTTACACTTCTGAAAACTATTAGCTTCAGATCCATGCTTGAATTTAATTTGCAAACAACTATTACCTAACAACAAACAATCGGCTTTTACCGCCAATGTGCAAGCCACAGACGTGTAAGACAGTAGGTGCAAACCATAAAACCTTTTTACAAAAAAGACAACCGCCTTCAAAAAGTAAAAAAGTTTTTTTTCGCTTTTTAGTGCCTACTACTACTCATATCATCATCATGTCAGCCTTTAGGCGCCCACTGCTGGGCATAGGTCTCCCCCAAGGGGGTCCAGCCGTAATCTACTTCATACGATACAAATTAATTACCAAACGGTGAAACCAAAAAAAAAACAGACGTCCCTCAATTTTTTTTCCTTAGGGGTGGAGTTGAAATTTATTTAAGTAAAACCAACTATGAGGTATATGTACACCATTAATTTAAAAAAGAATCATCGAAATCGGCCTACACTGAAAAAAGTAATGGGTGGTCAAACATTAAAAAAAAAAAACTTGTCGAATTGAGAATTCTTTCTTTTTAAGTCGGTTGAAAATTAAACGAATCCAAAAACGGCGGGAACAGGCATGAGTAATATGTGTGTGTATCTAGCCAAGCCAGTCTAATATTTTTATTAGTCTGCTACTGCTACTGTTTTTGAGAAACAGGAAATATTAGAACTAGTAATTTTTACACTAGTAACTAATATACTACTAAACTAATAGTTTTGAGAAACAGGGCCCTGTAAGACATTGTAACATCAATTTCGTGATCTGATTACATAGCGAAATAATGCATAGCCCTGCCAGCCGTGCACACAGGTCAGTTTTTGGTGCCGTACTATAGTACACGTGAATGTTGATATTTATCAGTGGCAAAACACAAATCAGATAAGGAATTGGTGCTAGTAACCAGCAACAATTAATTCTCGCACTGTTGAAAGTGACAAATAAAATTTTTGTTGCCTAACTCCGAAACTAAAATCATTTCGTAACTGTCAACTTGACAGTTTGTGTATGTGTATACCTTTTTTTTTTTTGGTACTGGGTGGAAAATCCTCATGGATGTCCTCCGCCCTGGGGCGGGCGGAGGGGTCTGTCAGACTCTTACTGACTAAAAACCACCCCGTTCCATCTCGCACCTACGTCGGGGGTCGCGGGAACTGGAGATACGTCCGCCACCCCCCTACGCGCGGCGGGCCACTTCTCTGGTCAGGGGGGGAGTAAGGTGTTAGACTCCCCCCCGGACGTCTTAGAGGGGCGCGCGTGGAACACTACGCGCCGCCACCTTGGGTCCTGGTGTATGTGGGGGGCGACAGACGTCCCCGAGTCTGCCACCCCTGGACCCATTTAGGGGGGCCGGAAGAGGGCGTTGTCCGCCCTCCGTCGACGCCCGGTGAGCCTGCTGCGGGCAGGGTTGGAGGTTGTGATCTCCCTCTTCCTTTCCGCAGCCTCCTTCTGCGACATGACACTTTCGCAGAAGGAAACCACCGCGTCCCAGGACTCTGCGCTGTCGACCATTGACTCGACCACGGCCGTCAGCGACAGGTCACTGCCTACTTCTGAGACGAGGGCACGGCGCGGCTCCTCCCAAGCGGCACACTCTGCCAACGTATGCCGGCCGCGCCGTGTCCTCCCGGCAGTCGACGCAGTGGTGACACCGGGCGTCCGCCTCCCTGTTTATGCGACACAGGTACTTCCCGAAGCAACCATGCCCCAAAAGCACCTGCGTCACCCGAAACGACAGGGAGCCGTGCCTCCTCCCGAGCCAGAGCTCGAGCACTGGCCGGATCGCCTCGATGTTAGCGAGGCCGGCGGTAGGGTGCGAAAGCCTGTCCTGCCATTCCGCCACCAGGACCTCGCGAAGCTGAGACCGACGCAGCTCCATGTATCGCTGCATCGGTCGCTCACCCCACGCCCGCGCTTCCTCGCGCCACCGGAACAGTGACGCAAAAACCTTCGCCTCCAGGTCCCAGGGCGGGGATCCGGCCAGTGCACAAGCCGCCTCGTAGGAGATCGTGCGATATCCCCTGATGACTCTGGCGGCCATCGCTCGCTGCGGCTTTCGCAGCACGGTCCAGATCGGGGCCCCATACAGGGCCATCGATCGCACGATCCCCACGTAGAGCCGCCTACAGACGGAGCTCGGGCCCCCCAGATTGGGAAGCAGCGTTGATAACGTCCCAGCCGCGCCCAACCACTTGGGCGCCAGCCGCTGGAAATGAGGGCCAAAATCCCATCGGCTGTCGATCACCAATCCAAGATACTTCATGGTGGACTCGACAGCTATTCGGGCCCCCCCGACCACGATGTGTGATCCCGGGGCCGTGAAAGATCACGGCCTCCGACTTGTTAAGGGCCACCTCCAGGCCGAGGCGCCGGATGCGGCCCACCACCTGTGAGACCGTAGCCGTCGCCAGCAACGCTACCTCCCTGTACGAGCTCCCCCGGGCCGTGACCAGCGTGTCGTCAGCGTAACACGTCAGGTCCACGCCCGGCTGGAGCTCGCCCCTCAGCACCCAGTCGTACCCGATATTCCACAGGGGCGGTCCTAAGACGAAACCCTGCGGAACACCGCACGACATGCGGCGCTGGTGTTCGCCATCACGTCCCACGTAGGTGACACACCTCTCGGATGTGTGTATACCTTGACCAACCTTGACTGATACAGATTGACACTTCACAGCGTCAGGGGCGGTAAGGGCCCGCATTGCCTGGACTGGACGCCCCAGGTATTCTATACATTGTCTAGGTATTGTATAGAATACCTGAATTATACAGATTGCCGGTAACATTATATAAATTACTAGCACTTTGCCCGCGTCTCCGTCCGCGTAATTTTCTTAAAGGATCCTTAATTTTATGATAACGCAATATAACCTATAACATTTAGGGATAACGTAGATTCCTATTGGTGAAAGAATTTTTGAAATTGGATGCGTAGTTTCGGAGATTACCCCCTACATACAAACTTACAACCAAACAAACTTACCTCTATAATAATAGTACCGATAATGTTCTCATGTTCTGTGGTCAAGGGCCAACCATGAAGATATAGGTATAAATGGAGCCAACACTTAGAACAAAAGCTTGAAACCAACTGTGGGCTGATGCTCTGTTTCTGAATAATAATATAATAATAATATGTGGGGACATTTTCACACACGGCCATCTGACCCCAAACTAGGGAGACCCTGTACTATGGGTGTCAGACAGCTGATATACATACACAAATACATTTTTTTTTTGTAAATACATACATATATAGATAAACATGAATGAATGCATACATAAACTCAAACTCAAACTCAAACTCAAACTCAAATCATTTATTTCAAATAAACCATTTACAGGCACTTTTGAATTGTCAAGGAGTCAGTCAGTCAAAAAGTTGCAGCTAGTTGCTCGTTCCAAACAGTAGGTTTCTATGGAGAAGAACGAGCAAGAAACTCCATGAACACTCTTTTAAAATCAATAGAATATTACAAATTTAGGTTACATCATTCATGTTGAATCTAAAGGTACAATGTGAGAACAATGTAACAAGTTGTGCACGTTAAAAGAGGTCTAGTGGCAATGAAATTAGACAATTCAAAATAAATTTAAAATAACCGAGGCAGCTAAGAGATGACCAGTCTCAACTGACGGCGCCCGTTCACGAACATGACGCACGGATCGGCACCATTTAGTTCAACCATTTTGAAGGGAACCAAATGATCCAACACATGCGCCACCATCAGCGAGACATTCAAGTGAGCATGACAAACACTCAACCGCCAGGGCATATTCAAGTCAACGAAAGACATCTCGTAAATGGTGGCTTTAAAGTACATAGTGCTCACATGTATGTGCTATGCAAAATTATATAATACTAATAGTTTGAGTTTATACAATGCAAAGATAATGTAGTTCTACATCTTCAGCAGCTCCAAAAAATTGTCACCAATGCTAATCAATAAATCTATGAACCCTTATGGCTGTGGAGCTAGACCAGCATCCAGCCAAGCATTTTTATCAGTGATGTAATCATCCAATTTATAATATGCTCGGCTGCATAGTGTGCGTTTAATATAGGACTTAAATTTTGTCTCATTAAGTTGAACAATGTGGGGAGGTATTTTATTGTAACACTTTAGACAGAACCCCATGAAAGACGAATCTACTTTAGTCAGCCTGAAACCTGGTTGAACTAGTTGGTCCCTGTTTCTAGTACTATAGTTATGTCTGTCACTTCTTTTACCAAAAAGATGCAGATTTTTTCTAGCGTACATAATGTTTTCATAAATGTATTGACAAGGTACCGTCATTATGTTTTTTTTTTTTTTTTTTTTATTTAGCCTGTGCTGTCACACTGCTGGGACATGTCATTATGTTAATTTCCTTAAACAGTTCCCTTAGAGAATCGCGCATACATAGATTGTAAATGGCTCTGATTGCTCTTTTCTGCAGAATAAATATAGACTCGATGTCTGCAGCTCGCCCCCAAAGTAAAATACCGTAAGAGAAGAGAAGAACATAATACTATGAAAGTAACTAAAATAGACCAGTCTCGCGGTATTCACATCAGTAAATTGCCGGATCTTTCTGACAGCATATGCTGCCGAACTTAGTCGTCCTGCGAGAGATGTTAAATGAGGACCCCATTGTAGCCTTGAGTCGAGCGTGATTCCCAGGAAAACAGTTTCATCAACAAATTCCAGTTTCTCTTTATTCAATACTATATCGCAATCACTACTTTTGACATTAGGTAAAGCAAATCTGATGCATTTCGTTTTTTTTCCATTTAATACTAAGTTATTGGCTGTGAACCAATTTTCGACCTGAAGTAAAGCGTTATTTACATTGTCGAGATTATTAGCCCGTCTATTTATCTTAAAAATTAAAGAGGTGTCATCGGCAAATAACACCATTTGTGGTTGGTTTTTAAATAAACGGGGAAGATCATTAATATAAACTAAAAAGAGGAAAAGACCTAATATTGACCCTTGTGGGACTCCCATTTCTACTTTTAAACCATATGAATTCACCCCATTTATTTGAACTTGCTGCTGTCTGTCATACAGATAAGATTTTATTAAACTAAGCGCAAGTTTACCCAGTCCGTAATGCTCAAGTTTCAAAAGTAACGTGTCGTGATTTACGCAATCAAATGCCTTGGAGAGGTCACAAAAAAACCCTATGGCATCTTGCGCCTCTTCCCACGCGGTAAATATATGTTTTAATAAAGTGACGCCGGCGTCACTCGTACAACGTCCTTTGGTGAAACCATACTGATGCTCGTGTAAAATGTCATTTGTGTTAAAATGAACAAGCATCTGATTTAGCATTGTCTTTTCAAATACCTTGCTGAAAACTGGCAACACGGACACGGGTCTTTAATTATTGGTATCTTTACTGTCCCCGGATTTGAAAAGTGGTATGACCTTACTAAATTTCATTAGTTCTGGGAAAACTCCCTGGTCTACGCACATATTAAATATTATAGCCAAATAAGGCGCTATTGTTTCAATTATAGATGTGCAAACTTTAATAGACATGCCCCACAAATCTTCAGTTAATTTTATAAGAACGAGACAGTGATATGTGTTTTCTTTATCTTATGTATGCATTCAGAAGGAGAGCGTCTGCCCACAGTTGGCTTCACTTAGGTATTTAGAGTATTACCTCCACTTTTATCTAATAAGCTTCTTGGGGCCAACCATGAAGTGTATAGGTAAAGAATAATTCTCTGCTCTGAAAACTGTCGAAATGTCAACTTGACAGTGTCAAGTGTCAATGTCAACTGACTGAAAAGAAAAGTTGTGGTGGCTAAGAAGAATTAAGGACTGATGCTGAATATTGAATAATAAAGTGAAAACTTGAATATTGACTAAAAATAGGTCTCAAATCGTGAGAAAAGTTGCATATGTTTATAGATTATTATTAAAGACTTATTTTACCATTTATTTCTTGTGTTATCTCGGAAGGATCGCCAAACCAGAATTATCGAAAATAAGAAAGAATAATAACAAGTACAACTACGATTTTGCTGTAGACAATCTTGTTATTACAATATTCTTTACTCAATAATATTAATAGAATATAATTTTTTATACGTGAAATTTCTTCATTACCTACCCTGATGGTGTATTCTTGTATAATATACAAAATATTGATTGCGGTATGCCATCAAAAATCTTTACGATATCTAATATACTTGCTAAAATTTGGATTCTGTTTAAATCTAAACTGTTTTATGATTATGACAAAGAACTGTTTACTAACTGAGATTAAAATTTTCAGGTGTTTGTATGTGTCTGTTGGTTTCATGCAATATATCTAAGTTGGAGTTTATCACCAGTAATAAAAAATGCCGCTCACAGCTGATGTGGCTGCTCAGCAAGTGCAGGTAGGTACACAAAAAGGGAATTAGGTCAGTGGGTCGTCTTAGGGGTGGAGTTAAATATTGCTTTTAGAGGGTATTGTGTAGACCTCTTTGGCAAAATGTGATAATAGAAACTCATCATTTGACGGGCATTCAGGGACCATTAATTTCAAGAGCCACTGATGTTGGTGTGAATTTTCTTCCTTTTTCGATGTATTGCACTCTTTATGATTCATTTTATCTACAAAAGAAAAGAAAAAGAAAACTTACACTAACACTCTGGTCTGCTCTGGTCCTCAAACTCACCTGTTTAGACCTGCGCCACGTGTCCACTTTCCACCACTGCTCACGCGTCACTGGCGACTAGGAAACTACCAAAAGCGACAAACACGTATCACTGCGAAAATGAAGTTTAGAGTGAAAAACTATTTCGATGACAAATGTCATTCATACGTGTTGAGATAATGTAAGATTTTTTATTTTCAGGAGCGTCTCAGATCTTTGCATCGTTTGATTTATGACATTGAAACAGAGAGGTCTCGCAATGAGCAATGCATTGACTCAATATTGCGAGCTGAGAAGGCTGTGGAGTCACCTCCTTCCAATGAGGACTCCTCAAGTTCATCACAACAGGTATTTTTGAGGGCTCCGTAGCGAAATAGCAATAAATGGAACCCTTATGGATTCGTTATGTCTGTGTCTGTAAGTCCGTCCGTATGTCACAGCCACTTTTTTCCGAAGCTATAAGAACTACACTGTTGAAATTTGGTAAGTAGTAGATGTATTCTGTGAACCGCATTAAGATTTTCACACAAAAATGCGCGAGAGACACTTCCAAAGTGGTAAAATGTGTGTGTCCTCTGTAACTTCTGAATTATGAGAATGATAAAACTAAAAAAAATATATGATGTGCATTACTATGGGCGGATTGTTTCAAACAGTCAGTTAACGTTACATACGGACGATTTAACGTATGTTAAATGTAACGGGTTGTTTCATGACATAAAAATCCGTCAGTTAAAGTTATTCAAAAAGAAATTTCATAATATTTTGATGTTTGAAGTAGCTGTTTGACAACACAAAATTACGATGACTGGTCGGTTATGGTAATAGTAACTTTTTGACGTATGATTTTGTGAAACAACCCATTTTTTCAACCGACTTCAAAAAAGGAGGAGGTTATCAATTCGTCTGTATTTTTTTTTTTTTTTTTTTTTTTATGTTTGTTACTTGATTTCTCGGGACTGGGTGTACCGATTTTGATGATTCTTTTTTTATTTGGAAGCTAGTGCTTCCCGTGTGGTCCCATTTTTTTTTGGTCCAGTTCTGACCATGGCATCCATGAGAAAACCGTATAAGTCTTAAATTTGCATTAAGTATGTGCGCGATTTGTTACGCGATTTCTCAGGCAAACGTAAACCGATTTTGAAAATTCTTTTTTTTATAGATAGGGTATGCTTCAGGGGTGGTCCCATATAAATTTTATCGAAATTGATTCAGCACTTTTTGAAAAATCAACAAATACCCAAAAATTTTACATAGACGACGTTTTAGTTTCATCAATCTTTGTAGTAGTTAACTTTCAATCTCTTCTTAATAGATTTGAATGAGAAGGAGGTACTAAAAAGCGGAAAATAAAAAGCTTTTTACAAAAAAGACAACCGCCTTCAAAAAGTGAAAAATAACTTTAGCACAGAACACACATTGACTTTAGTTTCGGAAGTCGGTGGCAATACAAAACAACAAACAGAACAAAGCCACTGAATTTCGAAACTAAAGTCAATGTGTGTTCTGTGCTAAAGTTATTTTTCACTTTTTGAAGGCGGTTGTCTTTTTTTTATTTGACGATAGTTCGCTCCATTTTTTACTATTACCGGTCAGTAATGGTTAGTTGAAGCCACCCGCCCTTAGTAAACTAATATTGGTTTGAACGAGATCTAGTTAGTAGTTTATTTTTAATACGTCATAAATTGTAAACCGCTATTTACCTAACTTGCTGCTACGGAACCTTTCATGGGCGACTCCGACTGGCACTTGGCCACTTTTTTCTATTATATCACTGTGTACATTGCTGTGCCTGACAAGGGCTAAATTTGATACTATATCCATATATTATTAGGTATATCAAGTTTTATATCCAAACCTCTTATGTTGCAGATGCAGTTAAAAAACTTGTATAAATCTGGATTGTCAGCAGCAGAACAAGAAGAGAATCTACTTCGGAAAGCACTGTCCCGTATCTACGAGATTCGTAGCATCAAGAATGAGAGGAGAATTCAGGTAGGTATATTATGTGGCTAATTAATTTATATTATATTTTTGTCCTATGCTCTTCGATGTTTGTGGAAGTCAATCCCCTATGAAAATAGATGGATGTCCAAAGTTTAACGTAACAACTGTGTCTCTGTCTGTGGCATTGTAACTCCCAAAAGGTTGGACAGATTTTGACACGATGTTGTTTAAATGGAAAGCTGATTTTGGGGAGAAGGTTCTTTGCTATGTACAATGAAGATTGGATAATCCAATATGAAGATATCAGCATTTTCCTTTTGTGATGAAAGGAATTTCTGACAAAAAAGTCATCATTCTAGCTAAGGTATTGAACTAATTGATTTTAATTACTTAAAAGTATTTACATAGTGCATAGCATGTCTTCTCATAATTTAAGTCATTGACTGCCGAGCCAAAAATGTTGAAGGTAAAACCTCCACTAACGTCGTCGGTCACACGATGTCCCCGATGGCGACCAACGTGTTAAAAAGTTTGAATTAAATAAAAATAACGTACTATTTCAAAAATCCCTGCAAATTAAAATGTTTTTAGCTCTTTTGCCTTAGTTTAAGTTAAGTCAAGCACCGTCGGGGGACCGCTGAAAGTATTTTCATTATTATTGGTGCATGTAGTTCATAAACATCATGGGAGACGCGACGCCGGCCTCTTGGATCATATTGAGGATCCCAAGTTCATAGGGCATACGAAAAATTCGTCCGCATCTGTCAATGGAACAAGTGGCCAAACAGCTGGCAGCATTATAGAAGTTTAGTAGTAGTATTTTTTACTCATGTCTCTCTCAACTATCAGGCGCGTTACGCTGGCAACAAAGAAACAATTGGTTGCGGTGCTCTGATGAAGATGTTGCTAAGTGCTGCACAGACTCTGCCGCTACACGTAGGTCGTGTTGGTGAACGCGCACCGCCACTGTGTGGGGCCGTGCCGCCTGACGCAGGACACGTCGCCAAGGCAGGAGACGCCGTCGCCGCACTCGTCAGGGTGTCGGAGAAGGAGGAAAATTGGATATTGGCTGAGGTAGGTTTTCCATAGTTCGATATTTGTATGAGTGCCACAAGCACTCAGCACACAATCGTGCCGTTTCTACTTGTTTGTAACATGAACATTTTTTAAATGAGATTTTGAGCATCTACCCTCTACTATGAAATCAAAACACAGAAAAATGAGAAAAATTATTTATGATTTATATATTGTTTTATGAAAAGAGAGACTGATAATAATGCAGTTGATAATTCAAAATAATGCATGAAACGGGCCGCAGAGGCAACAATTAATATTTTTGTACCAGATTAAACATTCTACATTGAATCAAACAATACATGTTTTAATTATATCCTATCAAATATATATTTTTAATGTAGTACCTACCAATAACCAATATACGGAGGCGCGAGCGAATTCTAGTTAAAAAATAAAACCATAGGCCCAGTACTTTGTACGAGTGTACCCATGCGCAAACACACCCCCTCCACTTTCTTCCAGCGTTCTTTTTACATGACTCGTACTGTACTCTATGAAATTACGTTTAAAAACATAATTCCATGGAGTACTAATTCGTCTGAATATTTTTTTTAAAGTAATAATTTGTTGCTTGGCACCAAAAGCACGTTTTTGCTTTTTTGACGTCGCGGTCAAAAGGTTAAAGGCACTTATTGTCAGAAAAACCTGTTCCAAAACGGTAACGTAACGTGGTGTACAGCTGCAATTATTATTTTTGATTTCTTACTACAGGTGGTTAGCTGGCTGCCTGCTCAAGGTAAATACGAGGTGGACGACATAGACGAAGAGCAAAAAAACCGTCACATTTTAAGCAAACGGCGGGTAGTGCCTTTACCTCTGATGCGTGCGGATCCACGGGTAGACGAGCACGCGTTGTTCCCCAAGGGAGCCGTTGTGATGGCGCTGTACCCACAGACTACGTGTTTCTATAGAGCTGTGGTGAATAGACTACCGGCTAATGCTGCTGATCCTTATGAAGTGCTGTTTGAGGTAAATTCATTGTTTCGGATAAAATGATTAAAAACCAAGATAGAATAACATATTGATGTGGATATAATATTTGGTAGGTATGTGTATGTGTATGATATGAAAGCAGAGCAAGCTGTTAATGTGTGTGTTCTTCCTTTTTCGTCACTGTTGTTACTAATTTTGTAGCTATACTCTAAATACTTATTCAACTCATTTGGTTCCCTTCAAAATGGTTGAGCTAAGTGGTGCTGATCCGCGCGTCATGTGAACGGGCGCTGTCAGTTGAGATTGGTCATCTCTTAACTGCCATGGCTTTTATATTAATTTGTTGAACAAGAACAACGAGCAACTAGCTTCAACTTTCTGACTAACTAACTGACTCTTTGACTATACAAAAGTGCCTGCAAATGGTTTAATTGAAATAAATGCTTTGACTTTGACAATTGTTGCAGGACTCGTCATACGCAGATGGCTACTCCCCGCCGGAGCGCGTGGCGCAGCGCTACGTCATCGCCATCAAGGAGGGCAAGGGCCGCGCCACCTGACCCGCCGCCGCCGAGCGTCCGCCCTCCAGCCGCTCTGATGCTACCTCCAGCGATTCTATGCTGTAGACTAAACTTGGTGACCTACATCAATGGACTAATACAATGTGTTATAGGGCGGAAAAGAGATTCCGAAAATGTTATTGAATGTTGTGCTTATTAAGGTTTATATCGTTAGTGAATAGATACCTCAGAAGATAATGTTTAATCTTAACCAATTAAAATTACTATAAGGATGTGGCACTAAGATATTTAGTGTTACGGGTTGCTGTGATTACCAGATATACACGAAATTTTTAGATCCGTTAGTATGTTTGTTGTATTGTATATGGCATGAGTATAAGCTACAAATATAAATTAAGTTTAAAAATAAAAAATGTGTGTTTAACTAGAAACTTTTGATGATAAGATTCATAATTAGGAAAATAAGCATTGCATAAGATTTTCGTTAGTGTGCATTGAATAGTTTGCTTTGCACTAATACAGTATTTAATATTCATAGACTCCTCGCGTACTAGGAGACTCCGGCCGCAACAACCAGGTTACCTACATAAACCGTCGTGTCCAAGTGTGCAAAGTTCCTAAGGTCCCACTGGCTTGGAGTCGTGGTCGTCTAGTGCGCAAGGTGCCTTTTATTAATTCACTTCTATATTTAATACTAAGCTGTGTCTCTATGTGTTTGGTGTGTGTAATTAAAACAATGAATTGAATACAATCTTTTAATAGAATACATGATGCACTTAGGTCCGAAATATACAATCATTCAATTTTGATTGGTAGTTAAAACAAATTGATTTTATAATTTTTCTCTGATTACTTAATAACTAATGAATAATAATACAATTAATGGAAGAAACTAAAATATGTCAGATTGCAATAAACAAAATTTACGAGGAACTTAGCTTTAGGTACAGTGCGATACCCATAATATGAAAAATCTATGCAATAAAATAAAATATTTGCTTCAAACAAATTATTCAGTCATTATCATGGTAAGATGGAAAATAAAAAACTCAATTAACATAAGTAGGAAGAGGTTGGTTGCAATAAGAAATCTGGTAAATAAAAACAATAGTGTCCTTTCCTCAGAAACACCAATTATTCTGACGCAGCCCCTGAAGACTCGCTTATAAATAACTTAAATCTTACGTAAGCGATGAGCAAAATTCAAGTTATGGCATATCAATACTTTAATATGTAGTATATCATATCAACATTTAAATAAAAAATGAGATCAATATGTATTTTTCTCAAATTTATGGGCGCTAAGTACGCGGGTCACGGCCTCTGGGCAGTGTACAAGCACCACTTGTAATACAACTTGTGACAAGTTAAACATAGTCATTACGGTCAACCTTGACAAAATTGATTTCACATTTACATATTAAATTCGTCAAATAATCAAATCATTTTATAAAGGAAAGACGATGGCTAGAGAGCTAGAAGCGATTTTTGGTACTAAATTGAAACGAAATAAATATGACTAAGAACGTAAATAGACTCGAATGTGAATTTGGATGGAGTCGATTGAGTCTGAAAACAAAGAGAAACAAAATATTACAAGTAGAAATAAATAAGCAAAACTACAGTTTATAGACGCATGATATTTTAGATACATGATAATTTTAGATTTGACACTGAAACAGTAAAGGACAAGCTTTTTAATGACGTAGTCTCTATGTGAGAACGTTGTCCGGGAGAATACCACCGTATCTATTTCTACCGCCAAACAGCTGTGATGCTGTACTGGCACATCTTAACTTCTTAAAGCCGGCCATCGCCCATATACGTGACAGAATCTGCCTTTAATTAAATAAGCTCCGCCTATTTTTCCCTCTACACGATTACTCTGCGAAATCGCTCCCGTTGGCCAACTATGTGGTAGTTAGTCTGATTCCGGCTTTTTTTTTATTAATTAATAGGCTTGCGTTTGACCGCAATTCACCTGATCTTAAGTGATGATGCGGCCTAAGTTGGAACATGCTTGCCTAGGATGAACCGGTTCACTCGTGCCTTGAAGATACCCAGATTATACTTATCAGGGAACAGAGGCGGGCAGCGAATTCCACAGTCTGGCAGTTCGCACAATAACACAACACAACAAGTTCGGCTTGAAGGATATTGCCTAATTTGCATAATTTTTACAGGTACATAAGACATTCATATCTTTAACTCTGGGACTACATTAACTTTGGTATTGCAGATGTCCATAGGCTTAAATTACGTCGGCCGTCAGCTTGTTTGACAATGGAATGACAAGAAATAAATAGTAACCTCTACACAGCCTGTCGGTCGGTCATGAGTCCCTGCAGCTTGCGCGCCACGTGCGCGTTAGCGAGGCGCGCTCGCTTCACCACGTCGCCGCCCGCCTCCGGGCCGCGCTTCACGCCCAGCGCGCCCAGCGAGGAGCTCAGCCCGCCTACCTCGCACGATACCATCGTGTTGATTGCGTGCAGGTCCTGTAAACATGGCCGGTTATAACTAGTGGTAAAGGTCTGAAATGAATATCGAGAGACTTGATTGTTTGCTTATAATAATAGTAATCAGTCTTCTTGGCCAGTCGATGGAAAACACGGATGAGTATCATGTGTATGTTGTGTTTGTTCTTGTCAGATTCCTTATTTGACCCAGAATTCAACTACGGCAAAGCCATCCGCTTATGCAGTTATTAGGTCCGCACATGAGCAGGCAGTAGAGAACACAGATTGGGGTCACAAGACTGAATCATAACTGTAAACAATCATATAAGATAATCTAATGGACAAATACTCAAACGCCACTAAATTTTAAGATGCTGTTAAGTCTCGTACTGTCACAGTAATTTTAACATAAAGTGATAGAAACAGCACGAGTCTTATCGCAATCTTAAAATTGAGTAGAGTTTGAGTATTTCAGTAGAGTTATATTTGATTGATGTGTGTAGAAAGCTAGGTATCGAAGAGTAAAGGCTCTTACGCACTATGCGGGTAGCCGCAATGCGGCTATCCGTGCGGCTGACCGTAGGATGCGGTTGTAAATGCGGCCAGCCGGATCGCGGGCAGCCGCAACGTGCGGTTGAAGAACAGTTGCGATTTGCTGTTGATCGAGCCATTTCAAAGATGGACGCGGAAGAAGTTGCAGCTATTTACTAGGTACTCTGGTAATTTTGTATTCCAAATGGCTGCCCGACTCTGGATTTCGATGAAAAAATTTATCATCGAAATCCAAGAGTTTGATGATACATTTTTCGGTATCGAATTCCATTTGTAAAACGCAAGTAGACGTACCACGTGCGCACGCTCGCAATCAATGGCGGGCAGCCACAGACTGAACTGCACAGTGCGCATAGCAACCGTCCGGCTGGCCGTCACTCGGAGCGGTCTGCGGGTAGCCGCATCGCAGTGCGCATAGAAATGAATATTACATACATAATGGTGCTTGCGGTCAGCCGCATTGCGGCTACCCGCATAGTGCGTATAAGACCTAAGTGAGTGGTACGTACCTTTGCAGGGCTACGACTAAACCGGTAGGTGAGGTGGTGGTGTGGCGGCGGCGGCGTGGTGAGCGGCTTCACGTACAGCTGGTGACGCTCCGACACGCGCTGCCCCGCCGGGGACCACGTGCGGCCCGCCGGCAGCGGGGACAGGCTGCACTCCTGCGGAGGGGGACATTCGTACTATACCCTGTTCACAATAAGATTACACATTTACAAAAACCTTTTTTACAGTCCGTTCAACCGATTTTGACTCATATTGCGTTGGTAGCATGACAAATGGCAACTGCAGTAAACAGTTGTTATTGTAACCACTTTTTTGCCTCTAATGTCATCCTTAAGCCTACGGAATAGAAGTCAAAATCGGTTGAAGTAACTGTAAAAAAGGTTTGTGTTTATGTCTAATCTTATTGTGAACAGGGTATAAGTTCATACTTCAGTCAGTCAGTCACGCTAAGGCGTTGTCCTAGGTGAGCGACCGAACGCGACACGACCACAGATATAGATAGACCCTAGATAACGCAAGTATCACGATCTGTATGAAGACCAAGCGTACCATTTTTTGACTACCTATTATGACGTCACAATGTTTTGTTTTTCTTAAATTTGGTATTACTGAGGGTATTAGATTAAAAATAATTGTTTTTTAAATTAATTAAGCATAATATTAATCACAAAATGACTTACCGATGGAATGAAACGTTTACTTTATTTTTTTACTTACGCTAGGCACGCGAAGTAGTTGCTCTTGCATTATCTAGGTCTATCTATATCTGTGGACACGACCAATACTTCAAGCGACGTGTGTCCCACGTTGTAGGTAGTCATTGTACTTATTTAGAAAGAAATAACTTTGAAGAGTTTCATAATTTATATCCGAAACTAAATCCACGTTTATTTATAGAGTATTGTGACTTATTACCAAGCACTTTCGATTATATTGGTGCAGCTGTTAAACCTAATATTTACCTATCAATAACCAATTTCCAAAAACCTATTTCTATTGAGGAGAGGTTATTATTTATTGACTTTACTTTAAGGTAAGAAAAACACTGTTACTTATATTACTAAATATTTAATTATTAATAAACTATTGTGTCGCGTCTCGGTTTGTCGCACATTCATTAAGGTTGTATAGTCGTTATATGTACTTGTAGCCTACGTTGTCGACGTAGGCTACAAGTACATACAACGACTATTTGATATTTTCGCGTCGCATTACCGCGTTTGTCGTTCACCAAGGACAACGAGTAAGTCAGCTGTTGGCTTTCTAATCTTTGTATTTACTACAAGCAGATTCACACTACTCCCGTGCGTTGTGTCATGATGGATTGTACGCGACACGACACAGAGCATCACACTATAATAATGTGTGCCCCTGCTTAATTCATTTGGTGACAAGCTAACAACTGCTAGCAGAAGCTATATAGGGTAGTAATTGCCTCAGATTTTTTTTCAAATCACGCCTTTCAAAGTCAAAGTCAAATAATTTATTTCAATTAGACCATTATAAGGCACTTTTGAACGTCAAATGAGAAAATGATTCTAGTTGCCCCTTCCAAAAGGTAGTTTTGTATGGAGAAGAATGGGCATGGGGGAATTACTCTTTTAAAAACGATGTTAATAATATTTGCATTTACAGGAATTATATAATTATAAATTATACGTGAATACGATGTACCTTGCATAAAAACACTATTTTAAAGTGTGTACAAAGTATCACAGATTAAGGAATGACAGCTAAGTTATGTACATAGACACATAGCGTTCACATACCACCATATGACATGTCATACTGATAACATACAAATATATATGACTAGCTGACCCGAAAGACGTTGTCCTACCAATTGATTTTTAAATTTTCTTACCGTATAACCTTCCCTGGACTTCCACAAATATTTCAAGACCAAAATGAACCAAATCAGTCAAGCCGTTCTTTTAGCGAGACTAACGAACAACGATTAATTTTTATTACATACAAGATAGATAGTAGTATTGAAATATCAAATGCTACTTACATCTTTATGTTTCCCAGTAAACCTCAATGCGAAGTTTTGCATACATTGCACATAAACTTTGTTATAAAAATTAATCAAATCGCCTCTCTCTGGTGAACCTGAAATAAATAATAATAATATTTGTATGATGAAATCCTTTTGAAACTCGTCAAAATCTTTTGGAAATCAAGAGCTTTAGGGCATTTATTGTCATCATCACACTCTGTCTCTTTTTCGGACTGAGTTCCAATAAAATTATATTGAGATAAGAAAGTTACTCACTCTCTCCTTCACTCTGTTTGATAAGAACAGATCTGTACACATGATTGTCAGCTAAAGGTCGCTGTCTATAACAGCGCATGATTTCTGCAAACGTCCTCTCTACTTGATTAGTAGGATTATTTGACACCTGAAAATAAAAATTGACAATTTATTTAAGAGAAATATTACCATGATATAATTTTGTGCTTTTAATAGGGGGAATTTACATGACCTGAAATATGTCTATTATATTCAGAGATACAGAGTACGCAAAACAATCTAGACACTAGAGCCAGAATTATATCTTGAGAGGTAGTTATTAACCATTTCCTTGTCCCATGAGTCACAAATTATTCATGTTGATTGTTTAACTATTGTGTCTGCTTTGCGGACAGTGAAGTTGTTAACATTTCATGACCCATAGGGTCTTCTCAGGTTGCTGGCATGCACAGGACCGTCGGCGGCTAGGTAAACAAAAGCATAGGATTCTGAAGTAAGGGATTTTAAAGCAACTAAGAGCTAGTTGCTTCAAAATCAATAAATAGTTAGGCAAAAAAGTGACGTCACAGTTGGTTTTAGCCATATTAAATCTATGGAAGAATCGCACTTTAACAGCATTAAATGTACGTCAATTCATTGGTCTACTATACAATTTGTCAGGGAACTGTTCAAAAAACGGGTTTTTTCACTATTTTCCTTTCTGTAAGATATAATGGAATACAAGTAATTTACAAAGAAAAGCGAAAGGAAAGTGAGATGAGAGTGTCACTATGTAAGCATAGGGTCGCTATACACATAAGCAGGTTGGCACAGATGCAAGTTTATCAATACCACCATTGATCAAGTTGTATTGACAATGTTTAGGGAAGATATACTTACTCTACATATAACATATACAGCACACATAAGGATCTGGTCGAGGTGGCGGTCCTTCATGAGCTGTGTTTGGTGCATGATGGAGTACTCCAGACAGGTCCAAATCTTGCGCTTTAGTTCCTCGTCGGTGAGGCGTAGTCGAGTGCATAAGTCGTTTATACGAACCACTGCTAGACTGTAAAACTGGAACGAAATAATGGTTGTTATTCAATGTTGGACGAATATATAGATCTACAATATAGCTAGCGCGGGGGTACCAAATACATAGTATTCATTTTTGTAGTGGTGTACGCTCTGTCGACTAGTCCCCGGGGACTTGGTCTCTCGGCGACCAAAACATGGCAACTAAGCTGGTCCAAGCCGAGCGACTGAATTTAGGTAGTGTTTCTTGTACAGACGCCAGCACATCAAGTCTTATCAAACTGTAAAATTTTCCCAATTGAATAATATGAACCTTAACCTTTTGTGATAAAGTTGAAAATCAATCGAAGGTGTCGAAGAAGTTGCAATAGTAGCTGTACTAATTAAAAAGAGAAAAAAGAAAAGCAAAACTGTTGGGTACATCCTTTGTTGCAACAACAGAGAATAAAAATAATGTTTAAAATATTTTATGAAGAGGTTAAATAGTACCCACGATTGGAATATTAGTAAATCAATAAGTCCGAAATAGTTTCTTGGAATTTTATTTTCAATATATATTTTTTTCCGTAACGAAATCGATATCGCCGGCGATGAGTTAACCTCTTCGCTTGTGAGCTCTATTCTTAGAACACACAGATTTGAATCCTGATACATTCATAATATTGTTTTGTAAAAGTAGTTGGAACATTTAAAGCTATTATTTAAAAACTTTCAACCATCACAGATAATGTAATACTGGCAATTATACTAGTCTGCTACTTACCTTTCTAAAGAAAAGTATTAATGAATTATTCGTTTTCTTAGGTGTGGATGTGTTGCTGTTCGTCTCGCCGTTGGAGCAACTCGGTGTGGGTTGTGACGTGATAGACTCTTGTCTGGCCGGGGCATTGTTAGTAGCAACTGAAAAATAATATGTTATTATGTTACAGTCAAAAACTCTTAACTAGGCAAAACTACTTTTAACTGGCTTCAGTCAAAACCACCTTCCACCTTTTTGCTACAAAAACACGGAACGGCCTGGTTATAAGAATCACTACAAAACAACATTTTTAATAGGGTCACAAAAAAAAACCTACCAACTTTAAACTGTTCAGAAGTACTATTGACTGTTTTGTAGTCAAAAGTAGTTTTGACTGTGATATATATAATGAATACCAGCCTTTTATTGTTCTACTCCAGGGCGAACGCCTCTTCTCATAAAGAGAAGGCACGAGCATTGATCACGCCTGCTCAAAACGGACTGGCGATTTCAGACTTATATTTGTTACTAATCTGGGTTTCCTCACGATGTTTTTCCTTACTAATGTCAGTGATCGCGAAGATAAACTTAACTGAATAATAAAAAGGTGTAAATAATGGGTGCCTGAAAGTGAACAGCGCAGCTGAGAACGCCCAGAGCGAGGTGGCGGTAAGACCACCTTGTGGGCTAGTTCAAGGTAGCACAGGAAAAAAAATACTCCGTATGTCTTGAGAATGCCAATAGTGGGACAGTGAAAGCTAAAATGAACAAAAAAGCAGAAATAGCCTTACCTGCGATTGAAATAAAACATTTATAACTTAGTAACATTGTGATCACTGCATCTAAGAAAACATCAATGTTTATAACATCAAATTCACACAAAGATACTGAGTTTTTAAGGTGAGAGCGGGCGACAAGGTAGCCCACGAAATTCAAATATTCTTGAGTTTTTTTTTTAAATAAAATAGCACTTGATATTGTGCTGAAAATGGCCATTGCCCTGGCGATACGTCTTACCTAGTAATGATTGGCCTGGCTTGATTGGGTCTTTGAATAGCTGCTTTTTCGCCTGGTCGGCAATAGGTGAGAGGTAACGGTCAATGTCTGTCGACACGGGAGATTGAAGACCATCTGTAAAATAAATACTTTATTGTAAAATAGGAAGACCAAACAGTGATTCAATGACTTAATCAACACTAACAAGACTGTAGTGGCTCAAGCTGGTACTACTAGCAAGACTGAGTGTAGAGGCTAATTATTTAATCTCGTTCAACCTCATTTTAATAGATAATTCAGAATTATGAGATAAATACTGTTGGAAAAAAGACTGTAAGCGCGTCAGGCTGTATGTTCTATTAGGTTTAGTTTCAGCGCTTAATCCTATAAGTGGATAGTACATGAGCCATTGCGTGCATCATTATAGACAGCCTATGTGCAGAAGCAGTTTACACTTTCCAAACTGCTCAGTACAACTGTAAGAAACCTTGGGGATCCAAAGGTTTCTTTCCGGATTTCTCGAACCCCGTCAGGCTGACGACAACATTTAGTACTTACTGGTCCTGCGATGCGGCGAGTCGTGAACTTTGACGTCATTGGACGCGGGTACTGGCGTTTTACTAAGCTGGTCCCACAGCGGACTGTCTGATGTCCACACCAGAGACTCCAATACTTCTTCCTCCACCTAAGAAATATTTTTTTTTAAGTTTGACTATCACATTTTTAGCTACATTAGTAAAGCTTCTTCCTTCCTTCCTTCCTTTTCCGCCACACTTATTTTTAACTGATACTGTTTGCCAGTGTTATTATCGGCATATCACATTTCAAGTTTTGTCTCTGCGATTGCTCGTGTATTGCAGTTGTGAAGGTATTTTGCATATGACGCCAGCTTGTTACCCACCCAATAACATAAAATAAAAGATACGTATGAAGTTTAATTCAATTCAAATTTTATGGTTATGGCTTCATTGTTAAGGTGTTCAATTATTAAATACATGACACAAGAAGTATTTGCTCGCGACTTCGTTCTTGTGAGTGTCAGTTATTGCGGATGCGATCGGATTCGACTATTCGTAGCCTATGTTCTTCTCGATCCTAAGCTACCTTTTCTGTCAAATGTATTCTCAATTTATCATTACGTTCGGTTCCGTGTATTGCCGTGATTAGGTAACGAACGACAGAGTAACTTTAGCATTTATAATAGGTGTGGTTTAGTGTGTATGGTCGGTTCCCAACCCCCACACCATATAAAACCATTGACTATCGTTTAACGAATATACTTACAGCATTAAGATGTTTGATAACATCCCGACTGAGTTTTTCGACCACCGCCTGCACAACAAGCTCTATAATCTTGTAGAAGTGGAAGGCGCTGAGTCCGTATATCTGCAGAACTCGCGGGAATTTGAGCGAATGGACGCCGTACGCGTGTAGAACTATCTCTGTACAGCACGCATATACGGCTAGCTGATACGTTTCTTGATTGAGCAGCATCTGTTGGGTAACATCGCTTTTAAACACTCTGCAGGTATGATCCTCGGAACAGACCGAATGGGTGTCTAAAGGTCCTAAAACATACATAATAGATTTCTTCCGTATCTTGTGACTGTTACAGCATCAATCACGCTTTGCCGAAAGACGTTGATTTATTATTTCGAATCGAATATTTACCTTGGGGTAAAAGTTCATTTTTTTACTAGAAAATATGGATACGACTTCTAGAAATAATTAATTTGAATAAGATAAGACTCATTTACCATACAAAAATGTACACTTCTAACTCAATTTTAAAGAAATCACTATCTGTAAAAATATAAATATAGATGTAGATAAATAAACTAATGTGTATTTAAACTTGGTAATAAAATAAAATCATATTTATATGATTTTATAGTTAAATATTAAGTCTGAAATCGCCAATCCGCCTTGAGCGCACGTGGTGATCAATGCTCGTGCATTCTCTGTACGAGAAGAGGCCTGTGCCAGGGCACAGGCCTCTCACTGCAGGCAGTGGGACAATTATAGGCTGGTATTATTATTATTTATTATGCTTTATTTCTTAAACAGACAGGAGAGCGAAATCGATAGAGAATTCCAAAATAATTAAACATTAGGTAAATAATAAAATAATGCATCCCATTATCGGATTCCAGTGCATTATAGACACAACGTACGCCACCACAAGAAAGGCCGAAACGTAAACTATCCATGTCCAATCAACACAAAAAAAGTTCTGAAGCAATTGCACTGCAGCTGCATGCATAGCTAGTTGAAGCCTTTCCTGAAAAGCTTTTTCTATTGGCGTCACGGTCGGCGCAGTGGCTGAGCCGTTAACTGCTGCTTTGCGCATCGCAGATTCGATTACAGCACAGAAAAAAATATTTATATGGCCAATAGGTAGTTGTTCCGGTTTGTGTATATGAGTTTATGTTTGTAAACGCACCCACCCGCGATATAGACGTTCCTCGTGTTAAATAAAAAACAATACTTTGGGTAACCAACGATTTATATATTTTGAAGGACATAACACTAATATACTGCAATCCCTAATCAGCTGTTTGATAAGATATTGCAATATTGAACTACGTATTAAACGACGCTCTTAAACAAAACGGGTCGATAACAATGATTAACCTAGGTCATAGAAATATACCACAATATCAGTTGATTACAAAATATTATCGAATATTTATGTTATCAAAGTTCTTCATTCAAAGTTATGACAAAAACATGTGGTATGTTTTGCATGTGCATTGCATATTAAACACATTAAATAACATTGACGTAAACATTTTAAAGTTAAACCGATGAGATGCTAAGCCATTTTGCGACTTAGCATTTAAATTAAACAAGCTTTGTGACTGGATGCGCGCAAGTTTTGTTTAAAAAGCAAACGCAAACTAGCTTATGCCCACTACTTCGTTCGCGGAAATGTCGGTTATAGCGGATGCAGACGAAGTCGAAAATTAAAAAGTAGCCTATATCCTTTTTTGTGGTTTAAGCTTTAGTCTGTACCTAAATTTATACTAAATTGAAATAAATCTGTACTTAATTTATAGTAAGTTGAAATAAATCTGTACTTAATTTATAGTAAGTTGAAATAAATCTGTACTTAATTTATAGTAAGTTGAAATAAATCTGTACTTAATTTATAGTAAGTTGAAATAAATCTGTACTTAATTTATAGTAAGTTGAAATAAATCTGTACTTAATTTCATCGAAATCGGAATAGTAGTTTAGCCGTGAAAGATTAACAAACAAATTCACTTTCGCATTTATAATGTTATTAAAGATACGGCGTTTAATCGCTACAGTTTGATTTATAATTCCGTTACCATCTTTCAGAGGATTGGTCATGAATATGAACCAATTTTATTACAGAACCAACGGCAGAAAAAACTGGTGTTCTCCATAAAAATTAAGCTACAACATAATCATCGTCGTAATAGAAAAGTACGACGCACCTTGGTTATCGTATGCTGTGGATGTGCTGGTCAGAAGAAAAATCAAATTAATCCTTGCCATTTTCTTTTTTAACAATAGCTTTTAAGAGCAATGTTAAAAAAAAATATTTATTTACTAGCTGACCCGTCAGACGTTGTCCTGTCCCTATAAATGTACCCGACCAAGCTACCTACCTACCCTACCCTACCTACCTTACTATACCCTACCTACCTAAAATTTTCTTACATTTCTATACAAACCTACTGCTGACAATAACAAACACAATAAAAAAAATAAAAAAATATCCAATTTGGTCCAGCCGTTATGCGCTTACATACATTTCGGCGATTCATTTTAATATCAGCAGATATTTTTTCAAATTTCATTGTTTGTCCAATAGCTAGCCAATTTTTTTTGTATTTACGAGTACTTTTGCCTTCAGAAAAAATCACAATAAATTAAAATTCAGCTCGAAACTGTACGACATTTATAATACTTACATTCAAAGACACTTGGGGTTTTTTCCTGTGCTCCTCTCTAATTATGTGTTCAAAGACTTTGTAGTATAGACACGTGACCATATTGCACCGAAATCTTATTGTTTCGTTACTAGAAGTACTGTTGGTCTCCCTTAGACTGCTGGCAAACTGCTCCATCCAATTGTTGCATGGCTGAACAAGATTTGTGTTTACTGCTTCCATGTTAACGTTACAGTCACTGTGGACAAGAATTATCAAGTCAAAATGAAGCTTATCATTAATCAAGTCAAAATCATAAACTTCTTTATTCGAAGGATGACTGATTTTTCAACCGTCAGACGACTTTTATCAGAAAAATAAGTATGACAGTTCGAAAGTTTTTGTTTAGAGAAGGACTGATTTTTTAATCGTCTAACGACTTTTATCTGAAGGTTAAGTATAACACTTCAAAAGTTTTTGTTCAGAAAATATGTCAAACCGCTGTATTTATTCTTTAGATAAGTTAAAAATTATTCCTGTCTTGAATGTGCGAGTGAGAGGACATGATAGCACTGCCATATTCAATACGTTTCTCTAATGACGCGAGTTATAATTGTTATACTTACGTGAACAATTTCAAGAGGTCTCTCGAGGGTTGCGGTTTAGCGTTCCTCAGGTACGTAGCGAGGCGCGCCAGACTATTCTTGGCTTCAGAGACTGGAGTCAGTTCCTCACCACGTCGCGCTAAGTAGCGCCGTCCCGTTAGAGGAGTCTCGTGACACGCGCGACCGCTCTAACAAGAACAAATATAATCAGCATAAAATGTACCTACTCCTGGGATCCTAAGGGCCCTATTTTACGACTGCTTGCGCCGCCATGGTGTCCTAGCACCATCGCGGCGCAAGCAGTCGCCGCTACCAACATAATGTATGATTTTTTTTTGTAGGTTGCGCAACCAATCCGACACCAGGTGATATACTCTCTATACAAGTTGCATAATCGTCCCCGGTCATAATATTTACTTGCACTATTATCATTTATACTAATAACGTTTGTCATATCAACTTATTAGTCATAACTTTCATTTGCCATAAAATTAGTTGCCATAATAACATATGTTATAATCATTAGTTTCTATAAGTAACACATTACATAATCGTTACTTGACATAAGCAACATTTAATATAATTTGGAAACGTTTGTTTTGTACAAAAATAAATGTCATTAAGGCCACGCACTAACCAAATGATTTATTACAGTAATCAATCTTTAGACAATAAAAAGTTAGTAAAAATCGAAACGGGTAGATTAGGTTAGGTGGTGACCACACAACGCGCGAAGGCGAGCGAGCGTAGCGAGCGTGCCGCGGTAGCGGCCGCCTAGCGCCAGATGTCCTCAATTGCGTAGCAAATAATATTTAGACATTTGTTTTGGCATAAATTAAATTCGCATGTGCAAAGCTATTGTGCCACGCTAAAGTATTGTCTTAAAAAAAACAATAAGTTGTGCTACAAAAGTTTGTGACAGAAACGAATCGCTGCAAAACCGACTCCACGTAGTCTTGTCTGCCCTACCCCTATAGTGTAATCTAAGCCCGCGTAGGCGCGGAGGGGCGAGGCGGCCCGCGAGCTGAGGAGCAGGTGGTTTTAACGCTCGCCACCGTGGCTGAGGCTGGCCGGCGTAGCCGGCCAGCAAGCCGAAGCTTCGGTGGTGAGCGTAAAACACATCTGCGACGATAAGCTCGCGTGGGACCGCCGGAGCTCCGCAGCGCCGGAGCCGTGACAAAAACCATGCTTGCTGCATGTTGCAAGCTGCATGCTTGCTTGGATGCTGCATGCTTGCTTGCATGCTGCATGCTTGCTTGCATGCTGCATGCTTGCTAGCATGCTTGCTGCATGTTTGCTTGCATTCTGCATGCTTTCTTGCTGGATGCATGGTAAAAATATGTTTTAATAACTTTATGCGTATTATTATTATTATTATTATAAATTTATGGTTTAGAATGTTAAGCTTAATCATTATTATGACTAGAAAAAATATGCGTAAGCTGTTATACGTAAATAATGTTATTGCGAAAATATAATTAGGAAGAAACAAATGTATGCTAAGTTATATTAGGTCTTAAAATTTTATGCAAATGCATAGAGAAGGTTTATTTTTAGGTTTCCTTGTGATTAAAAAATCCGTATTTGTTATCATGGTCATAACATCAACATTGCAGGCGATTGTACTGAACTAGCATTGTTGTACTTGTATGGGCAATGGTGAATTAATGTTATGGAAAACGAAATTATTGAAAATAAAAATTATAGCAAATAAATTTATGGATTAACATTATTATGACACTCGATCGATTATGACCAATGAAATTAGTGAAAATGATTTTATGTAATTTAACGATTATAGCAACTGAAGTATTATTTCTAATGAAATTATGGCAAATAAAAGTATGGCATATAAAATTATGGCATTTTAAATTAGGGCAAACATTAGTAAACCACTTATCTTGAATATATTCAATTGACTGGAGAGCTTTATCGGATGTCAGAATGATGTACTTTATACATGACAATATTGCAGACTGTGTGGGAGATAAATAAAGAGATGCGTAGTTATAAACATGCAGTTGCATTTTTGGGGTGTGATATGTATGTGTTTGGTTCAATTTCAATTAGATATGCACAATAATTATTCTCCCGACCGAATTTTCGATCACGGTGGTCAATCTGACTAGCCAATTATGCAGAAAATATTATAGTGGACAAATGTGCGTAAACACAGGTGCATCTTCCTGGACTCTCATAGCCCGATTAGAGGCAATTCGACACGACCTGGGAGAGATCAGGCGCTGGTCCCAAAGGCTTTACATGCTTTCCGAAGCACAAGGTGTCACATCACGAACTTCCGAACTCCGGGCTGCTACTGAGAAATTCCTGTTTAAACCCAATACTATTTTTTGCCTGATTTGGGAATTTTACCCGCAGCAGCAGCAGTCACGTTTGCGACTACGAAATCAACGCATGCATATTACATAAAATAAAAATAAGGGTTAACTCACAGGTCCAAAAGTTGCGATAACTTGTGTTATTTCATCACCGGACACTTTGTTTGATGTACCAATTTGTTCATTTGCATGTTCCCCTAGAAATAATTTTAATTGATTATTTTGATTGAAAATTATGTTTAACTGTTTATTTTATTATATTTTTTACAATTTTACCTTCATAATCCACAAAGCAAGTTAAAATTGGGTTTAAATAATAAACATTCGACATTTTTTCTTAGTTGTAAATCATTTGTAAACAAACTTTGAAATTGACAGACTTTTGTTTTTATTAAATGTATGCTTGTATTTTTGTTAGTAGCCAGTAACCATTAAGTAAGACACATTAAAACCTCTTCTCATAATTTGTTTACAAAGTGTAATTTGATGGGGACAACAGTGAACGGAAATTACAAAACGGGGAATAAAGGGTATTTTTGTTACACTGATATAAACAAGAAGTAACTCACCTAAGAATATACGTTCATCAAATTCACCAACACTTAGCACATAAGTTTCATATAAATTGTTCAATGATTTAAGATTTTGGTCAAAAATACCGATTTCTAGGACTCCACTTAGTTGATCTATGTCACCTTTTAAAAACTAAAAAAAAGTAACAAAAATATATTTTATTATGGAAAGTTAATGTTTAGCTCCAGATGGACTGTTACTTATGGTCCATCCCAAGTAAAATATGCTATTGTAATGACAATAGACAAATTACAACTTTCCTGGACAAGCACTAATAAAATTAAAATAGGGACTGTCGTTTGTCGCCGTAGTCTCAGTGTAAGCGAGTGGTCATTGAACGAGCCGTGTCGCCATACTTATCACGCCAATGACGGCAACCGTTGATCACGCCGATTGCGCATTCAGATTGCGGTTTATGTATCAGGTTTGATTCCCAGGAGTACCACTATTAGTTAATTAAGATACTATCCAATTTGGAAGAAGAGGTGTTGTGCTGACTTCAAATAAATTGGGCATAGGCACGAATACTCATGAATACTTGATCATCATCCGCGATTGAAGTAAGATAAATATGATGTTGCAAATCCCATTCAGTAATTAGTTTTGTAATATCTAATAGCCAAAATGGAAAACCAGTCATTTGTGAAATTTAAAAAAATCATAAATTGAATTTTTTTTTTAAGTTTTCAGTTACTATATAAGTTAAGTTCTAGAATAGTTTTAGTTTCTGAAATATTATTATTTTAGTCTTGTCTACATTTTTATCATGCTGGTTGGCCTGTAATTGGCGATTGTATAAGTCCGTTACTTCTAAAAATTATACCTAAGATGTAATGTATACAGAAGCTGTTGGCAAACCCTTAATAATAAATAAATACATTTTATCATTAAAATCTGAGTTACAAATGTTACTTTAACCAAAAACTTACTTGTTTTTCAAAAAACTTTTTCAATGCTGGCTTCCAGGTGTATTCTTTAGTTGCTGCAGCATCTACAAGTAGTCCATTCTTGATTTCACATAACGCAGACATAATACAGGGTGCCGTTGATGGCATTTTGAAATCATCTTTTAACCAACCAGCTGGCAAACCTAAAAATAATATCCAAGTCAATGTAGAAAAAGTAAAATTCATATTTTTCTAAACTTTTATGGAGACATACCCATGTTGAAAGTTTACATTTTTACTTACACATAAATCCTGACTAATTTTAAGCTGGAACAAAGCTCAATCCCATCATAACTAATTATGCAAGTAAAACTGCAAATATTATATACATATAGGTAAAATCCATCTGTCTGTTACGCTTTCACAACAAAACGGCTGAACTGATTTTGATAAAATTTGTTATGAAAATAGCTTAAACCCTGGGGAAGGACATAGGCTACTTTTTACTCCACGACTTTGTCTGCATCCATGATAACTGACATTCACGTGGACGAAGTCGCAGACAAAACCTAGTATTACGTAATTTAATCTACAAACCTTTAAATGCAGGATTGATTAAATCTTTCCGTCTATCCATAAAGGCATTTGCAAAAACGAAGTCTAGACATGCAAGCAGCAAATGGTACATGTCCACAAGGTCATGAGCAGACCTGTGATGCTCTCCCTTCACGCATATGTACAAACACCAGGTGAACTCAAACAGAGCATTTGTAGTACAAGGCTGTGTCCTGTGTAGGGACAATGTTCATAATTATTAAGTCTTTTTTGTAGTATTGTTGATTGAATATAAAAAATACATTTTTCAGGCAACCCAAGTTAGTTGATGTTAGTTATAACAGGCCTGAATTTTTTAGGCCACACAATTTGGTCTTTCTATTTCCAGTAAAAGTTTTGTTGACTAGCACAAGTTTTACTATGTAATTTAAACTAAATTATACATTTTAATTTTCAAGTTGAAAATGTACAAAGAACTTGAAATAAGTGATATCACAGGACATTAGATTCAGTTGAATGGTAATCAACAATCAGTATACAAAACATTGATGAACATCCTGTTAACTATTCATGTGGAAACTCTTTACCAGGCAGGAAAACTAATTAAAATAAAACAATCATGATTTTGTGAGGACCCTATGTAGTACATAAACAATTCAATTGTAAATGAATAACTTACTTAGGTCTTCTTTTTGTACTAGTTTTTAAAGGTTCATTTGTCAAGCCTGAGAAGATCTCCTGGAATATAGGTTGGAAGTTTCTGTACAGCACTGTGGATACTGCAAACTTGTGCTCCAAATGAGATATCCTGTCTCTGAATTCAGTTGACATGGAAGCCATCTCCATCCAGTTTTTGATTTTTTTGAAGAACTGTATAAGACTGAGGGCAATCAAAAAGTCATATTTTATTATAATAGACCTGTTAAGAGCAAGATCAAGAGCAAGACTGTGAAGAGCAAGTTATATAACCATAAAAGGCAATGCAAATATAGTAACCTTATATTGCATAGTCTCAGTAGCTTGGTGAGACTGACACAGTTTCCTTCCACTGCCTTCCCAGACTGCACTGTAGGAGTAATAGAGGTACGGCATGCCACATACAAGGCACATGCCATCCAATGCAATGTATCACCCTAAGAAACACAACAACATGTAATAAACACCATATTAATATGTTTTAATATCATGACATATTTTCAAATACAAGTTGGTATTGTAAACAAAGGTATACTTAAGGAAAATAAATTCCTGCAAATATTATCTAAATGTGCGTGTCATCTATGAAATGGTTTTGTCCTGATAACTGACTACCTATGTCAGTGAGTATCCTTAGTTACAAACCTCATGTGGTTTTTGCAGGTGAAAGTTGTTACAGGTTAATAAAAATCACATGAATGCAAATCACAAAGACACTAATATGTAACATCTGTCATAAGGGAAACAGAGTTCAAAACACCAATTTGAATACTAATACAAATGAAACTTTTGGAAAAACGAATTACATTTGGAAGCACTAGTGTATCGATGAAGAAAGTGATGATGCTCGATATTTTTCGTAACAATATTTATATAATTAAGAACGAAGTAACATTCATTGCAGTATTATAATTATGATTATGAATGGTCTGATTAAAGACATCTAAAGTATAATTTCGTTTTATCTCTAAAAAGGACTCCTTAGATTTTTCAGCTGCAACTGGGTCGACATTTAAATCTGAACAAAGACTGTCCATTTTAGCAATGCAACTTTCTTCACTGTCATCTAATATAGACATTTTTACAGTTAATTCACTATTGATTTAATTATAACATAAAAATAAACAACCTAACGCACGTAAACTTATCCCGATTTTGACAATTTGACAGGTATTTGGCGGGAATAGGAATAGTACGTACGACTACTCCCACGCGCGGCAATATTGTCTTTGGTTCAAGAACATGGCTAAGCTACCAAGAGTAGGGTAATAGATCCATGAAGACATAGGTATAAATGGAGCCAACACTTAGAACGAAAACTTGAAACCAACTGTGGGCTGATGCTCTCTTTCTGAATGCATACATAAGAACGAGACAGTGATATGTGTTTTCTTTATCTTATGTATGCATTCAGAAAGAGAGCGTCTGCCCACAGTTGGCTTCACTTAGGTATTTAGAGTGTTGCCTCCACTTTTATCTATAAGCTTCTTGAGTAGATCTCATAAAAAAAAAAAATTCAGTGTGTACTTATGTACGCGCGTGAGAAGTTATACTTCTTCGAGTCACAAAATAGCAACGAAGGCAGTAAGTAGTTCAGCATGTACGTCAGAGATGGCGTTGTTTACAATTACTCCCGTGAGAATTTTGTGTGACGCTGTGCGCGCGCATCGTAAAATTTCACTCTCATAATTTTTTCATAACGCGCCTAAAGAAGTATAACTTCAACAAAATTCAGTGTGTACTTATGTACGCGCGTGAGAAGTTATACTTCTTCGAGTCACAAAATAGCAACGAAGGCAGTAAGTAGTTCAGCATGTACGTCAGAGATGGCGTTGTTTACAATTACTCCCGTGAGAATTTTGTGTGACGCTGTGCGCGCGCATCGTAAAATTTCACTCTCATCATTTTTTCATAACGCGCCTAAAGAAGTATAACTTCAAAAAAAATTCAGTGTGTACTTATGTACGCGCGTGAGAAGTTATACTTCTTCGAGTCACAAAATAGCAACGAAGGCAGTAAGTAGTTCAGCATGTACGTCAGAGATGGCGTTGTTTACAATTACTCCCGTGAGAATTTTGTGTGACGCTGTGCGCGCGCATCGTAAAATTTCACTCTCATCATTTTTTCATAACGCGCCTAAAGAAGTATAACTTCAAAAAAAATTCAGTGTGTACTTATGTACGCGCGTGAGAAGTTATACTTCTTCGAGTCACAAAATAGCAACGAAGGCAGTAAGTAGTTCAGCATGTACGTCAGAGATGGCGTTGTTTACAATTACTCCCTTGAGAATTTTGTGTGACGCTGTGCGCGCGCATCGTAAAATTTCACTCTCATCATTTTTTCATAACGCGCCTAAAGAAGTATAACTTCAAAAAATATTTCTATCTTTCTCTATGGTCTATTATAACATGGCCCATCCTTTATAATTATGCTCTCATCAGGCGATACATAAGCGTTAGGCTGGAATGGTTATTATTCCTATTCATAAAAATGCGTTTTAACATTGTTTTACCTTATGGCCTGGCGCAGACTGATGACACGGCTTGGCAGGAGGGCAAGAGATTTTCAAGTGGCAGTATTACCTATACCTTTTTCAAAATCATAAATGGTATAATGCATCTCACTTGTCACTTGTTGCTCTATTGCGTACTTAGATTGCGTTATGCGTACGATACGTATCGCAGACCTACGCACGCGTCTCTAAGGCGGTCTATAGACTATCAATTATATTATGGAATATTACGAATTGTGCAATACTATTCTCTGTCTGAACACAAAAACATTGCGCAGTTTTTATTATTGTGCAATATATTGATTGTTTGGATTCAAAGTATCTTTCAATCTAAATAAAAAAATGTATTGTACAATGTTACTGTAGGTCTAGGGGCCGCCTAATGATTTTTGACTAATTGACTAATGTCTAGTTTCATAAATAATACAGATTCACATATTCCTAATATAGTCTAATATGAATATAAATGTGTTTGTATCAAGAAGTTTTATTTCTTCATGGTTTGTATGAATATAGGTAAAATACCCATTTAATCACAATTTATTATACGTTCGTTATACTTGAGGTATAGTGTATTATCTATGGTTATACTTCTGATTTAAAATATGTCAATCAAATGTCAATGAGAAAGATAAAAAACCAAATTCGGAATTCCGGAATTCAAATTTAAGCTAAGCATTGTTTTCATTTATTTTTTCTTCAAAGAGACATTATTATTTCAATATTATTGTATTCATATTGTACTCTTTGATTGTATTGTCTTTCGTGTCTTCTCTGCATTTATACATAAAGTTGATTGTATATCTGTATCTTACAACTTTAGAAAATTTAGATATTAGAAGAAAATGATATCTTTTCACCGACTTTACCATGTTTCCTGCGTAACTTTCAGTTTGAAAAAGCAAGGGCTAAAACTATGTAAAATGGTGAACCCGAAGAGCAAAAGGTGATTGTCATTATTTAGGTTAAGTATTCAAAGACTGTTGCTCATCATATAATTTTATTGTTCTGAGGTTATATTTTTGTGGTTTTCATAGGCAGTGGCATCCAACACAAGAGCTCTTAGCAAGTGCTCTACCTACGGTTAAAAGTCTGACTAAACAAAAACATGAACCTGGCAAGCGTGGCCAGCGCAGAACTGCCATGCTGAACAAAATGTTTATGAAACAGATTACTGACTTAATGTCTACTGGCACTACTGCTTTCGATATAGTCGGAAGAGGTATCGAAATCTCCAAGGTAGGTCTACTCACTTACTCTTTCGTTGACTTGAATATGCCCTGGCGGTTGAGAGTTTGTCATGCTCACTTTAATGTCTCGCTGATGGTGGCGCATGTGTTGGATCATTTGGTTCCCTTCAAATTGGTAGAGCTAAATGGTGCCGATCTGTGCGTCATGTTCGTGAACGGACACCGTCAGTTGAGACTGGTCCTCTCTTAGCTACAGTATTCATGGAGTTTCTTGCTCGTTGTACTCCATAGAAACCTACTGTTTGAACCGAGCAACTAGCTGCAACTTTTTGAGTGACTGACTCCTTGACAATTCAAAAGTGCCTGTAAATGGTTTATTTGAAATAAATGATTTGAGTTTGAGTTGACTTTGAGTTCACTCACTCACTATGCAGGCGCGCGGTTCAGCCTAGTGGCTACAACTACCAATTAATTGCACAAGGAGTTAATTAGGCCGCTATCCAACTGGCGTTATACGAGCGTCGGCGTTCCTCCAACGCCTGCGCAGCGTCTACGCTGCGGAGACGCAACGTTGACGTGGCGAGTCTAGTGGCAACCATTTGCCTTGTGGCCTCGCAATGTTAACGTCGCGCCAACGCAACGTTAACGTCGCGTTTGTAGGCAACAGGTACGATCTCGCACGAAAACGAAACAAAACTCTAAGATTAGGGTCTAAATATTGTTGTCACTATAATGTCACTTTGAATCACTTCTAAAACTTCGTCAAATTTTAATGTAGTCGCCGGCATTCGCAAATATTTATAAAATTTCGATTCATTATTTTTAATGTTATTAGAGTACAGTGTGCGAAATATTCACTTTCTGGTGATTGATTGGACCATAAAGGGTTTCCCCAAAACTGACAATGAGTTTTTTTCTTTTACGTAATTTTCGTCGAAGTAGCGTTTCCTCGTCGTTGGCGAAGCCAACAGTAGTGTTTCCTCGTCGTAATCCATTATGTTTCTGATTGTACGGCTTAAATAGTATCATGTGCGCGACGTTAACGTCGCGTTCAGCGGACGTCAACGCTTGCCACGCGACGACGCGACGCCGCGACGCCAACGCTCGTAAAACGCCAGTGGGATAGCGGCCTTAAAAGTAAATAATAATACTATTGAACGAACAGCTGCATTGGACATCCTACATGTTTGTAGAGGCGATCACAAATGGTTGTGGATGCCCATGATGCACGTTAGAGACTGCTAGTTCTAATAAATTCAAGAGTAATGATACCTCATAGAAAATGTTACAATAGAGATATTCCTATTTACAGGTGAGTGTGACTCCAGATTTGAACACTGTAAACGTGTTTTGGGTGTGCAAAGGAGATGCTTCAGATGATGAGACTGAAGTGGTTCTTAATAAAATAGCTGGTGGCCTGAGACATGAGCTGTCCACACTCAGGGTAATGGGAGAAATACCTTACATTGTTTTTGTTAAAGGCAAGTTCCTAGGGCTGCTTAATCAGTTCACATAACTATTTTAAACTTTTCTTGGCTTCTTGAAGTTGAGCGGTAAAGCTTACAAAGAAGTTTGTATTTATTTTAGACTAGCATTTTGCCCTGAAATTTCTCATGGATCTTTATGTTTTTGATAATGCAATATAGCCTATAGCATTCAGGGATAACGCAGCTTCCTATTGGTGAAAGAATTTTTGAAATCAGATGAGTAGTTTTGGAGATTACCCCCTATATACAAACTTACAAACAAATTTACATGTTTATAATATTAGTATAGATTTTGCTACAGAAAAATAACTTCTATGAATGTTAGCTACAGGCTGACTTTTGGCATGAAATGCAGGTACATACAAATACAATGACAAACTGTTTAAACAGAATAGCAAAAAGTTACACCAAATTATTTTTATTTCCATTCCACCAAAAAAATTACTTCATCATCATCATTTCAACCGAAAGACGTCCACTGCTGGACATAGGCCTCCCCCGAGTGGCGCCACATTGACCCGTCCCGTGCGACTCGCATCCAGCGGATCCCCGCAACCTTTACCAGGTCATCGGTCCACCTAGTGGGAGGCCTTCCAACGCAACTCCGAGCATAGCCCTCTCCTCCCCCTTCCTCCTTTAGGTGACTTTAAGCCTTCTGATGAGGCCCATTGTGAGCGACCACGTTTCGGTCCCGTATGTAATCACTGGCAACACACACTGGTCATAGACTTTCGTCTTGAGACACTGCGGTAAGTTGGACGAGAAGATACCACGCAACTTCCCGAACGCTGCCCAGCCGAGTCGGATTCGACGATTGACCTCTTTCTCGAAGTTAGACCTACCTAACTGGACCGTTTGTCCCAGGTAGACATAATCGTCTACAACTTCGAGTGTAGAGTCTCCGATCTTGATAGGAGTGGGTGTCACATGGGCATTCAACATGAAGCAAATGTTCAATGATGTCTCTGTGATCAATTCGGTGAAAACCGGGAGCGATCATCGCATGGTAAGAGGCACATTGAACATCAATATAAAGCTTGAAAGGTCTCGACTGATGAAGTCTACGCTCAGGTCCAAATTCAAAACCCCGAGAGCTTTCAGCTCGAACTCCAGAATCGTTTCGAGTGCCTAGGAAGCTCAGTGGACGAATACAACGACGAGTTCGTGGAAACTGTCCATACGACTGGGTCTAAGTTCTTCAAGACACGTCGTGCAGATAAGAACAAAAAACTCTCTGATCGTACTCTCAAGCTCATGAAGGAGCGGCGTGAGATGATCTTGCAGTCTTCAGATGAGGCGTGGAAATACCGGCAGCTCAATAGACGGATCTCTAAATCCTTGAAGAGCCACCTCCGCTTTAATACCGAACGTATTAAAGACGCAATTGAGAGGAATAAAGGCTCCAAGGTATTTGCAAGGGATCTGGCTATTGGGCAGAGCCAGCTCACGAAACTGAAGACCGACGATGGCAAGATTGTGTCCGCGAAACCGGAGCTTCTGAGGGAGATCGAGAGATTCTATGGGCAGTTGTACACGTCAACCAGTGTGTGTTGTAGATCTAGCGAACGACCCAAGAGCTAGACTAACCCGACACTATACCGTAGACATCCCGGACGTCAGCCTGTACGAGATTACTGAGATTAGGATGGCTCTGAAACAGCTTAAAAACAACAAGGCACCGGGTGATGATGGAATTACGGCTGAACACCTGAAGGCGGGTGGAAAACCGGTACTTAAGGCCCTTCAAAAGCTGTTTGATTGCGTCATACTCGAGGGAAAAACGCCACAGGCATGGTGCAGAGGTGTGGTGGTACTCTTCTTTAAAAAGGGCGACAATGCTCGGTTGAAGAATTATAGGCCCATCTCACTTCTGAGCCATGTCTACAAGTTGTTTTCAAGAGTCATCACGAATCGTCTCGCGCGCAGGTTTGACGACTTCCAGCCTCCCGAACAAGCCGTTTTTCCAAAAAGACTTTAGCACCTAGGCCACATACATACGCTGCGGCAGGTTATACAGAAGACCGAAGAGTATGCCTCTCTGTTTAGCGTTTGTGGACTACGAGAAAGCATTTGATTCGATCGAGACTTGGGCTGTACTGCAGTCTCTCCAACGGTGCCAAATCGACTATCGGTATATCGAGGTGTTGAAGTGTCTATACAGAAACGCCACCATGTCTATACAGAAACGCCACCATGTCAGTCCGACTTCAGGACCAGACCTCGGAACCTATCCTTCTGCAGCGAGATGTGAGACAGGGAGACGTCATATCTTAGTTTGACGGGCCTGTTGGTCTAGTGGTCACTGACCCTGACTGCTAAGCCGGAGGTCGTGGGTTCGATTCCCACCCAGGACAAACTTTGTGTGATGAGCATGAGTGTTTGTTCTGTGTCTGGGTGTTTATCTATAATATGTATGTATTTATAAATTATATAAGTATGTATATCAGTTGTCTGGTTACCATAACACAAGCTCTGCTTAGCTTGGGACCAGATGACCGTGTGTGAGTTGTCCCAAGATATTTATTTATTTTTATTTATATCTCCGAAACTGTTCACCGCTGCATTGGAGTATGTCTTCAAGTTTCTGGACTGGAGCGGGCTAGGCATCAACGTCACTGGCGAGTACATCTCTCACCTTCGGTTTGCCGACGATATAGTGGTCAATCAGTGGCGTGCCTAGGGGTCAAAGTTAGGGCAAGCCCAACAGATTTTAGAATAAAATCCCGGTGATTTTCTTCAAAATTCGTCGTTCCGCAAAATCACGCACTTATTAAAAAAACATTTAATTATTGTGCTCATTTTAATGCTAACAAAAACACATACGTATTTGATTTAAGAGCCATCTATTAACGTTATTGGCGCAACTGTGCCCTTCGAGTTCGACTTACGAACGGCCAATAGATGACGCAGAAATAATTTATTGATCTTTCTATCTAAATAACTACGCATTGTATCACACATAGGTATCAGTGATAACCACGTACCTTCTGTGGCTTTGACAAAAGCCGTTCGAAATTAAAAAAATATATCTTTGCTAGTCGTTGCACACACCCAATTACCTACAACAAGAAATATTATTCACAAAGGAATGTAATCACATACCTACGTTAAAACAACTAGTAAAGGTAAATACAAAATATTTTAATAACGGGTAATTAAAAAATATATCAAAAACTAGCTGACCCGACAGACGTCCTGTCCCGATCTACCTACTTACCTGCCTATTTACTACACCTACCCTACACCTACCCTACACCTACCCTACACCTACCCTACACCTACCCTACACCTACCCTACACCTACCCTACACCTACCCTACACCTACCCTACACCTACCCTACACCTACCCTACACCTACCCTACACCTACCCTACACCTACCCTACACCTACCCTACACCTACCCTACACCTACCCTACACCTACCCTACACCTACCCTACACCTACCCTACACCTACCCTACACCTACCCTACACCTACCCTACACCTACCCTACACCTACCCTACACCTACCCTACACCTACCCTACACCTACCCTACACCTACCCTACACCTACCCTACACCTACCCTACACCTACCCTACACCTACCCTACACCTACCCTACACCTACCCTACACCTACCCTACACCTACCCTACACCTACCCTACACCTACCCTACACCTACCCTACACCTACCCTACACCTACCCTACACCTACCCTACACCTACCCTACACCTACCCTACACCTACCCTACACCTACCCTACACCTACCCTACACCTACCCTACACCTACCCTACACCTACCCTACACCTACCCTACACCTACCCTACACCTACCCTACACCTACCCTACACCTACCCTACACCTACCCTACACCTACCCTACACCTACCCTACACCTACCCTACACCTACCCTACACCTACCCTACACCTACCCTACACCTACCCTACACCTACCCTACACCTACCCTACACCTACCCTACACCTACCCTACACCTACCCTACACCTACCCTACACCTACCCTACACCTACCCTACACCTACCCTACACCTACCCTACACCTACCCTACACCTACCCTACACCTACCCTACACCTACCCTACACCTACCCTACACCTACCCTACACCTACCCTACACCTACCCTACACCTACCCTACACCTACCCTACACCTACCCTACACCTACCCTACACCTACCCTACACCTACCCTACACCTACCCTACACCTACCCTACACCTACCCTACACCTACCCTACACCTACCCTACACCTACCCTACACCTACCCTACACCTACCCTACACCTACCCTACACCTACCCTACACCTACCCTACACCTACCCTACACCTACCCTACACCTACCCTACACCTACCCTACACCTACCCTACACCTACCCTACACCTACCCTACACCTACCCTACACCTACCCTACACCTACCCTACACCTACCCTACACCTACCCTACACCTACCCTACACCTACCCTACACCTACCCTACACCTACCCTACACCTACCCTACACCTACCCTACACCTACCCTACACCTACCCTACACCTACCCTACACCTACCCTACACCTACCCTACACCTACCCTACACCTACCCTACACCTACCCTACACCTACCCTACACCTACCCTACACCTACCCTACACCTACCCTACACCTACCCTACACCTACCCTACACCTACCCTACACCTACCCTACACCTACCCTACACCTACCCTACACCTACCCTACACCTACCCTACACCTACCCTACACCTACCCTACACCTACCCTACACCTACCCTACACCTACCCTACACCTACCCTACACCTACCCTACACCTACCCTACACCTACCCTACACCTACCCTACACCTACCCTACACCTACCCTACACCTACCCTACACCTACCCTACACCTACCCTACACCTACCCTACACCTACCCTACACCTACCCTACACCTACCCTACACCTACCCTACACCTACCCTACACCTACCCTACACCTACCCTACACCTACCCTACACCTACCCTACACCTACCCTACACCTACCCTACACCTACCCTACACCTACCCTACACCTACCCTACACCTACCCTACACCTACCCTACACCTACCCTACACCTACCCTACACCTACCCTACACCTACCCTACACCTACCCTACACCTACCCTACACCTACCCTACACCTACCCTACACCTACCCTACACCTACCCTACACCTACCCTACACCTACCCTACACCTACCCTACACCAACCCTACACCTACCCTACACCTACCCTACACCTACCCTACACCTACCCTACACCTACCCTACACCTACTCTACACCTACCCTACACCTACCCTACACCTACCCTACACCTACCCTACACCTACCCTACACCTACCCTACACCTACCCTACACCTACCCTACACCTACCCTACACCTACCCTACACCTACCCTACACCTACCCTACACCTACCCTACACCTACCCTACACCTACCCTACACCTACCCTACACCTACCCTACACCTACCCTACACCTACCCTACACCTACCCTACACCTACCCTACACCTACCCTACACCTACCCTACACCTACCCTACACCTACCCTACACCTACCCTATCCCTACCCTACACCTACCCTACACCTACCCTACACCTACCACTACCTAAGTGCAAAATTGACTCTTTGACGTTAGGAACATACCTACATTGTTTAAACAACAGTGACTGCTTGTAATTATGAACTTTATACAATAGCAATAAAGCTCGTTTTAGTTAGAAAACGTTTGTATGGGAAAAAGAAAAGGGCTCTTTTTAGGGTTTTTCCGGCAATTATTCGAATTTTTCTCGCCGTAAAAACCATCTTTGAACTTCAACGAACATTTAAAAAAAAGAATTGGCCAAATTGGTCCAGGCGTTGTTGAGTTATGCGCTTACCAACACATTTTGCGATTCATTTTTATATTATAGATATAAAAAAACAGTGTCAACAATATATTTAAAGTAACAACAAACGACAACTTACTTCTAAACAAAATTTTAACTAATTTGAAAATGTAGGTACTTATCACTTTATCGAAATACTCAACTTCGCGCCACACAAACAAATTTCACTCGTAAACAAACATTGATCATCTATTGCATCATCTCACGCACACATAGATACATAATCCCGGCTTTTCTGTTCATACATTTTCGCCACAATCGGCGGCCGTTGTGCGAAGAGTATTAACACAATTTGTAGGCAAAACTATCAGATCTCAAAAGCCACATCAGAAGCCGATGAGTGCGACCCAAATAGCAATATACGCTCAGTCACACGGCAAGACTAACAGTCTTGCCGTGTGACTGAGCGTATATCGTTGCGAAGTGAATGAATGAATGCGGTCAATATATACGATCGAGTAGCATCGACTGTCACGCGCGCTGGATTACGCGCGGAATTTAAAATGTTTATTGTTGTCAATTCTTATGAGATTCAATACCTACTTGGAGATATTTTCTTTTTGTACTTTCTATATATTTTTCGTCTCGTATTATGGGTTACAAGCCCGGCTTATAGGCTTCTATGGAAGGCACGCCACTGGTGGTCATGGCTGAGACCATGGAGGACCTCAGTACAATGCGCGGTGACCTCAGTAGAGCTTCCGAAAGAGTGGGTCTTAAAATGAACGTGGACAAAACCAAAAAATTACTTGCTGCAAGTATTTTTTTTTTTAAGTTCCCCATTTCTGTTCACTGCCACCCTTGAAGAGGTTTTTAAAACCCTATCTGATGCTTGGGCAGATAAAGGCGTTATTGTCGGCGAAAGAAGGCTGACCAACCTGCGTTTCGCCGTCGATATCGTACTATTTTCATCTTCGGCAGTTGAATTAGGTGAAATGTTGAGCGAACTAAATAAGGCGAGCCTCGAGATTGGACTTCGGATGAACATGTCGAAGACCAAACTCATGACTAACAGCGCCCAACGGAAACTGTATGTGGAAAGTACGGAGATTGCATATGTTCCAGAGTACATCTACCTAGGCCAAATAGTCTCATTCCAGGCGAGACAGGAAAAAGAAGTTGCTAGACGCACCAAAAACGCCTGGAAGAGCTATTGGTCGATGAAGGCTCTCATGAAAGGAGACCTTCCAATTTGCCATAAACGCAAGTTAATGGACATGTGCATTCTGCCTATCCTTACATACGGCGCTCAAACCTGGTCTTTAACTGTTCAGCTGAGGTCCAGGCTCGAGGTTTGCCAGCGAGCGATGGAGCGCAGCATCCTGGGAGTAAGATTAACGGACCGCGTTAGGAATGCGGAGCTGCGCTCCAGGACACGGATCGCCGACGTCACTCAAAAAGCAGCCAAGCTTAAGTGGGACTGGGCCGGCCACATCGTCCGCATGTCGAACATATCATGGGCTAAAGCAACCACAATGTGGGTCCCAGAAAACGTCCAGCGACATCGAGGTAGACCTAGGCGAAGATGGCGGGATGAGCTTGACGCTTACAGGAGGGATTGGTCCACACTAGCTCTGGACAGAGAGGGTTGGAAAGAAGAAAGGGAGGCCTTTGCCGTGCAGTGGGACAATATAGTCTGAAAATAATAAATAAATAAATAATAAATATTTCTTATTCATTTTGGACTTATTTTTGGTATTTTTTTCAACTCATAGTTAGCACTAGTTATACAGCACTTTAAATAAATTACTCCTAATAAAGCCCATTCTAAAGTCTGGTGAGGTTGATTTACAAAATGTGGTATAGTGTAAGATTGGATTGACAATTTAAATGTTGAAGTAGTAGAGTAATTCTGCAGGTGACTTGAAATAATAAGATAAAGCACACATTGTAAATATTTTAAAGCACACAATATAAAGCTCTAAATTGAATGGCAATTTATTTGCTACATCAAAGCCATGCTGTTATAATAAGCAATGACTCTAATGGCCAAATACACAAACGCTGCTCAATTTTAAGATGTTGTTAATTTTCGTCCGGTCACATCCACTTTGACATAAAGTGATAGAGACAGCATTCTAAAAATCAAGCATCTTAAAATTAAGTAGCATTTGAGTATTTGGCCATATGGCTGTCAAACTGTCTGTCTCATTTAAAATTCATTCTGTATGTCCACAGATATACAAGAAGCCCGTATTATAGACTTAGATCGTCGTTTAGCAATGGCTGATTATGGGGAGGACTATGTTCCTACTAACTTGGGACACCTGCTTAAGTCTGAGTTCACCTTAAACACCAAATTGTCTCCTGAAGTGAAGGTATTGTGTTATAAGATAATAGCTTAATAAAAAAATTTAACTATTATCAATATAAATATGCTGACATTGTATTTTGTCTTGTCTGCCTGTTTAGATAAAGTAAAGTGCAGTGTAAAAGATTAAAATGTACCTTAAACCTTTATTGGTGGCACTAATGATAACTGTGTATTTTGACATGCCAAACTATAAATGTTCATCTGCCTAGTTTTTTCCCAACTATAGTGGGGTCGGCTTCCAGTCTAACTGGATGCAGCTGACTACCAGTGTTTAACATGGAGCGACTACCTCCACAACCCAGTTACCGGGTAACACAATACCCCTTGGTAGGACTGGTTGTCAGACATTCTGGCTTCTGACTACCTATAACGACTGTCAAACATCTACAAATGACAACCGGGACCAACGGCTTTACGTGTTTTCCGAGGCACGAAGGGAACTCGGTATGAAAGGGATGGTCACCCATACACAGACCGACCGCGGCTAGCGTAGCTTAACCTTTGTCCGATCGATCTGTACGGCGTTAACTTAGCCACGAGCTCCGCCGAACTATAAATGGTATATAATAATAAATGCATATTGATTTTGATTACAATTGATAATGGTTCTGAGACTGCTTAGTAGTATATTATTGGGCACCTCACCCCACCTTCCGTTCCATCGACTCTCTCCGTTCGTCTCAGTCACTCACGGTGTGGTGAGATGCCCAATAATATCTTACGGAGTGGGCGCCGTTCAACAATTCCGTTTTATTACATACCGTTCCTACGTCTCACTTCGACTGAATTTGCGTTTGCGTTAATACTGGTTTGGCGCCTATTCCACACGAACATTTACGGTTAAAGGGGCTGAGCACATTATTACTACTTACCGATGGCTTACCTCGATCATGTACTGCAGATTCTCGAAGAGTAGAATGCCCAATAATATAAATGAAATACGCAGGTTCGACGTCTATTCCACGCGATGAAACGGAAGGTGGAGTATGACAATGTCCAATAATATCCTAGAGTAGACGCAGTGAAAGAAAACAACTTTTATAAATAATTGTTCGCCGTAATTTAACACCACATTCGATTCTTACTATTGTAGTAAGAAGGTTGTATTTCATATCATAGATTTAAATACATTTCAACCAAGTTAACTACAATGCATAGCTCAGAGAAATCTGATATTAAAGATATTTGTAAACTTATTATGAGGAATTCTAGCGGCGAGATTATATTTATTCAAGATTTGCAAACTGGACAGAAAAATACAGATAACGGTTCATCAAAATACCAGGACTCGTATACAGCCCAAACCGAAGATTTGTTCTACCAGCAGATGCTTGATTGGTTAAAATCAAACAATCGCTATCTTATATTGAAGGACAGCTATGGTGAGAGTCGTACATTTGCTCGAGTTAGCGACAATGAGTTATAAATGTCAATGTAATACGTTAATTTATTCATTATTAATAAAACCGCTTTAACAGTCGTCATGAAATTTGTAAAACAACCACAATCGTTATATGTAAACGAACTTTGTGTTCACTCTCAGGAGACCGGTTTTCGCCATGGAAAATTATTACCTAAAACGGTACGATGCATCATTTGCGGACCATCAAATTGTGGAAAAACTAATTTATTAATTGGTCTCCTTATACACGAGAATGGTTTAAGGTTTCAAAATGTTTATGTTTATTCAAAAACCTTGCAACAACCCAAGTACGTATTTTTAGAAAAAGTTTTGCAACGGGTACCAGACACGTCATTTCAGAAATATCATGAAAATGAGCAAGTACTAAGTGTTCAGGACGCAAAACCGAATTCTGTGATTGTATTTGATGATGTTGCTTGTGAAAATCAAAGTAGCATGCGGGATTATTTTGCAATGGGAAGACACAAGTTCATCGATTGTTTTTATCTAAATCAGACATATAGTAAAATTCCTAAGCAGTTAGTAAGAGACAACGCGAACCTAATCGTACTTTTTAAGCAAGATGAAAGAAATATGAGACATGTTTACGATGAACATGTCAACACTGATATGACTTGGATTGAATTCCGTGAAATGTGTTCAAAAATATGGAGTGTACCTTTCAATTATGTTGTAATTAATAAAGATTGTTCCAAAAACAAAGGATGTTATAGAAGTAAATTTGATACGTTTGTAGTTTTTGACTAAGAACACGAACACATATATAAGAGCTTTACCTGTGCGACATTATTACTCTCCAAACAGAGCTTAACCGGTTACAATCTATTCATCGATTATGGAAAAATCTTTAAAGAGGCAAATTGTTGATGCTGCAGCAGCTGTAAAGAAGAAGGTGCGAAAAATGCGAGATATTGAGAATGAGCGTAAGCAAGCCTTGGAAACAGTTTTTAAACCTGTAACAGAGCCTCTCAACCAAATTGCTACAGCTAGTATGCAAACTCCTTTGCTGCATAGTAATGAAGATGAAGAATCTAAAGATCTGTTTATAGACGAAACTTTGCAAAAAGTTGCAACTGGTAGTGATGTAGACGAGTCTGATACCAGCAGTGAATCTTCGTATAAATCAGTTGAAAAAAGTGAAGGTCGCGATACATCATCCTGGTCAGTGTCTTCAGAAGCATTAACAGACATTCCATTTGGTGTTAGAGTAGAACGCGGGAAATTGATGTTAGGTTCTGCTCACATAACAATCGACGATCATTATATCATCGTGGCTGGTCATAAATACAGACATACGCCTGGTTTAAAACAACTACTGCTTAAGAAAGATATTGATTTAAGTCTGATTACTGAAGATGACTTGCTATATTATAAGAAAATGTTACTTGATACAAACGCACATCGTCGTGATAATGACCCAAGTAAACCAATAAAAAGTAATAAGGGACAAAAATATTTACAAGTTATTAAACCTCTTTTTAAACTGCAAAGTACTGTTCAGGGTAATCATTCAAAAGGAAAAGGACTACCATTAACAAAAATCTGGAAAAAAAACATAGATTTAGTATATTGGGATAATCCTAATGAATTGGTGGAAAGGTTAAAGTTATTAATAGCATCTCGAGATGCTGGTAACACAGGATTAGATAATGAAATAATATCCATTATTGAAGAATTACGTGAAAGTAAACTTATAAATAAATAGGTGTAAAATTTACTATTGTTCAGTTGATCATCAGCCTTTACATATAGTACACCTGAAACATGAATATTGATAAATTTGGACATTTAATTCATAAAAGAATGCGATTGTCAGAACTGATTAATTTCAATGATAACGCGTTGTTAAAATCAGAAAATGGAGATTTTGATTTAAAGTCATCTAGATTGAGAGGAATTAAACCTCCATTAGAAGCAGACGATGCTGTGAACAAGGATTATGTAGATCGAATGAGTGCTGATACGATAAAACAATTTAATAAACTGATTGCTTCATTGCGTGCTCAAATCATATTAGATGCACAAAAGACTGTTCAGTCTACTTTAAAAGCAAAGGAGCCTGAGGTTTTGATTCATTTGGAAGAGAAGTTTTACACCAAAGCAGATATAGATAAATTACTTAAAAATCTCAATAATGGCAAAACAACAAATTGTAAATGAAATACACAAAGCGGCACGAAGAAACTTTCTTCGACGTTCTGTTATTCTCAAAGGGATCGATGATTTATGGCAAGCAGATCTAATGGACATGCAAAACCTAAGAAAGTATAATAAAGGTTACAATTTCATTTTAGTGGTGATTGACTGCTTCTCAAAGTATGCCTGGGCAGAACCGTTAAAGTCTAAAAATAAATCTGAAGTAACTCGAGCGTTTGAACGAATACTACTAAGCAGCAATAAAAATCCTGTTAATTTACAAACAGATATGGGCACAGAGTTTTATAACAACACATTTCAAACGCTAATGAAGAAGTACAACATTAACCATTACTCATCGTTCTCTACTAAAAAAGCTTCAATTGTAGAACGACTAATTAAAACTGTTAAAAATAATTTGTATAAATATTTTAGTCTCATTGGAAATTATAAGTGGTTAGGATCACCCTTAGAAGATTTATTTAATACGTATAACAACACAAAACATCGTACAATTAAAGTTAAACCTATTGATGTGAATAAATCTAATGAAGCAATCGTAAAAGAAAATATAAAAAATATATGTAATCATGTATCCCTCCAGTGGAAACCTAAATTTAAAAAAGGTGATTGTGTTCGTATCAGTAAATACAAACACAATTTCGAGAAAGGTTATACTCCTAACTGGTCAACTGAACTCTTCACAATAAAAAGGATTAATAAAACTATACCAGTAACATATCACATAGAAGATCAAAGAAAGCAAGATATATTAGGAACTTTTTACGAACAAGAACTTCAAAAATCGAACTATCCTGGTGTTTATTTAGTAGAAAAAATACTTAAAAAGAAAGGAAAGAAACGATTCGTTAAATGGTTAGGTCTCAGTAATGATGAAAACAGTTGGATTGATAAATCTGCATTAATAAATTGAGATATAAAAGAAGTACTTTGTTATATTTGTATCATTATAATATAAGTAATGCAAGGTGGTGGACTAGTTAACAGTATAATTAATAACCTACCGTTCGAAGCTCATTTGCCTGGATACAATTATTGCGGACCAGGAACTAAACTTCATAAACGTTTGTTGCGAGGTGATCGAGGTGTGAATAAACTAGACGAAGCTTGTATGCACCACGATATAGCATATGAAAATCATACAGATTTACCTAATCGTCATAAAGCCGACTTACAGCTATTGAACATGGCTAAACATAGACTCAAATCAAAAGATGCGGGAAAAGGTGAAAAATTAAGCTCATGGTTAGTAAGCAAAGTCATGAAAGCCAAATTGAAATCTGGTTCTGGTGCCAAAACATTTAAGAGTTTAGTATCAAAAATAAAATCAAAAATAAAAAAGCTAAAACCCAAGGATAGTAAGTCTTTAATAAACTTCGCTTACTTAGCTGCAAAAAAGTTATGCCCCAAATTACATCAAATCAAAGTGCCGAGAGTGATCCCCATACCGAAGACTGGTGGAGTTCTACCTTTAATTCCAATTTTTGCTGGCTTATCAGCTTTAGGAGCTTTAGCTGGTGGTGCGGCTGGCATTGCAAAAACGGTAAATGATTACAAATCAGCCCAACAAAATTTGCGAGAGACAGAACGACACAATAGAACTATGGAGGGTTTAGCAGTGGGCAAGGGTTTATACATAAAGCCTTATAAAAACGGTAAAGGATTGTTTATAAAATCAACAAAAAACTGAACAAGAAGCTACCAAATCGCGCACTAACTAATGTAGACATCCAATACTATGCAAGAGACATCCCATATTTCCGAGGAGTATATATGAAAGATCAATTACCAAGGAAGCCGAAACGTATGGAATGTGGTATTGTTAACTTAGACGATTCTAAAAATGAAGGAACGCATTGGGTAGCTTATGTAAAAGTATATGACTATTGTGAATATTTTGATAGCTATGGAAATTTAAAACCTCCATTAGAACTGGTACGATATTTTAAGAATTGTAAAGTTTCATATAACTACACAAGATATCAAAAATTTAATACTGTAAACTGTGGTCATTTATGTTTAAAATATCTAAGAACTTTTTGGAATAAAAATATATAAAATGAATGCTTTTATTTTATTTCATTCATTTGCAAGATGTCACTCACTTTGTCAATAACTGGAAACTCATCAATTTTATCTACGTACTATCCTAATACGTTGCAACTCAATGGAGAATATGAGTGTGCTTTATTGCATTTTTCAACATTTAATTCTATACCAAATATTGATAAAAGTAATAACAAGTATTATTATGGCTCAAACGATGTTATTGAAATACCGGAAGGCACCTACGAATTGCAAGATATTTACGATTATTTAAAATCCGAAATAAAAGATGCCTCAATCAAATTACAATGTAATAACAATACTTTAAAAACTGCCATATACTGTTCAAAAGACGTTAATTTTAAGAAAGAAAACTCTTTCAGTAGACTGTTAGGATTTGATAAGCAGGTTCTGAAAGCAAATAAATGGCATGTGTCACAGCATCCAGTCAACATTTTACCGACGACAGTGGTAAGGATCGAATGTGACATTGTGAGCGGCTCTTACATAAACGGTGAACCAAGTCACATAATTCACGAATTCGCACTCAACGTACCACCTGGATACAGAATCGTAGAAATCCCGAAGAACGCAATATATTTTCCAATCAATCGAAACAGCATAAGCTGCATACATATCCGACTACTAGATATAAACAATCGTTTAATTAATTTGCGTGGTGAAGAAGTGCAGCTGTATTTACATCTTAGAAGAAAAAATGATTGACTACAATAAATATGTGTCTCATCAAATTAAAAATTCCAGTTCTACTCAAGCTGCCTACCAAATAAGACGTCGTTCTAAGAGCAAAATAAAATTAACTAAAGACAATAAGATATTTCTCAGAGCGATTGGATTGTTAAAATGAATATCTTAGACGTTTTATCCACTCCGACTTACGACAACAGTATAGAAGGAATCGAATTTCATTCGTACAAACCTTATGTAACGAGTTTCAACAGGAACGATGAAATACGCATACCTATCAACCAACAGGATCTGTACATATTACCATCAGCCAGCACTCTGTATTTGGAAGGAACCGTTATCGTTAACAAAAAAGATTCAAAAGAGAAAGCTACTAGTGTCAATTTTACGAACAATGGACTACTCTTCTTGTTCCAAGATATTAGGTACGAATTAAACGGAGTGGAGATTGATAAAATAAAAAATGCAGGTATAACTACAACCATGAAATCATTAATATCAATGAATGAGAATGAATCAAAAATAGCTAGAGCTTGGGGTTGGAGTATCGATGGCATAAAAAATATTAATGGAGGAAGTTTTTCTGCGTCTATACCACTTCGGAATATCCTCGGTTTTGCAGAAGATTTTAAAAAAGTTGTAATAAATAGTAGACATGAACTAATATTATTACGAAGCAACACTAATTTGAACGCTGTAAAATTAAATACCGGCGAAATAGTGGAAGACATTCAAATCAATAAAATCATATGGCGCGTACCCCATGTTAAAGTATCGGACAAAGAAAAAATAAGTTTATTAAAACTATTGGAAAAAGATCGACCGCTTCAGATGGTTTTTAGAAACTGGGATCTATATGAATACCCCACTTTACCAAGAACTACAAAGCACACCTGGTCTATCAAAACTTCATCTCAAATAGAAAAACCGAGATATGTAATAATTGGTCTACAAACAAGTAGAAAAAATAATGCAAGTTCTGACATGTCGCAGTTTGATCACTGCTATGTTCGTGACATTAAAGTATATCTTAATTCGACATATTTCCCGTATGAAAACATCAATGTCAACTTCGCCAATAACAGAATTGCTTTATTATATGAGCAATACATCAGATTTCAACAGTCATATTATGGACGTTGTCCGGAGTCTTTATTAAGCGAGAAACAATTTAAAGAATTAGCTCCGTTGTTTGTTGTTGATTGCTCTAGACAGACCGATAATCTGAAGACTGGACCCGTTGTGGATGTAAGGGTAGAAATTGAGAGTGATTCAGAAATACCAGATCAAACTTCGGCATACTGTCTCATTCTCAACGATTGCATTGTTGAATACAAACCATTAAGCAACACAGTGAAGAAGTTATCATGAACGCGGATATTATCATTGTCGAACTCCAAGGATTCAAATATTTAGACAATAATTTTATTGTCAAAGAAGTGGCTATCGTAAGTAATGACCACACACAGACGTTCTTGGTTAAACCACCGCATTCGTTTTATTATTTAACTCAAGAAGAAAAGAAGCAGGTGCGATGGTTAGAAAGAAATAGAGGAATTTTCTGGAGTGAGGGCTTTATAGACTACAGAGAGTTTCAACACGTCATCGTACCGTATTTAGAAAATAAAAAAATTATTACAAAGGGTTTGGAGAAGATTAAGTGGATTAAAGAGTTATGTGCAAACTGTGAAGTGATTGACATAGGTGAAAAAGGGTGCCCTAATTTTGCGACATTAAAAAAGAAGTTCTGTAAAAATAAAACTGATTTTAATTGTGTGAACCATAAAATAAATTGTGCTTTGAATAATGCTATATGTATTAGAAAATGGTATGTGGATAATAATATGTCTATATTTAATCTATTTAAAATTAATGTTCATTAATCTATTTAAAATTATTTTGTAATGTTCAGTTAATAAAAATGTAATTATCTACTTATGAGTGTTTTATTTAATATAATCAGGGTAACATACATACTAAACTTTAAATGAGCTGTAGCAAAATGATATTTATTAAACGAATTATTGTAAGAAAAAATCCTTAAAGCAATTAACCTATAATAATATCATTACACTAGAGCTAATTTAGAGTTCGAGTATAAATAAGTAATACAAAATAAAACATAATTTAAATTATAACTGAATATACTTTTATTTATTTTTTAAATTATTTAAAATTATTACAAACTAATTATATCTACCAACCCAATAATCATAATAACTGTCCCCACATGTTTTCTACGCGTACATACATACTTATAACATAAAAACTTGTGATGTATGAGCACTACCCAACAAAATTAAACTAAGAGATTAATATTATCTATTTACATTAAAACAATCTAGATATTTTATTTAATTTTTTTCTCTCTTTATTATTTTTTGTTTTTGATATTTTTGTAACTTCTTTTGTATATTTAAAAGATTATTACAATAAAACTTACATATATGATATTCTAATAATTTATACATCCAGAACTTACACAACATAAAAACCTATTATTATACCCTAATAACTATAATATTACTCACATATTAACTTATAAAGTAGGTACTTACAAAATAATTACATCACTTAATAATAACTGTCCCCACAAAGTTTTTTTGAAATTTTGTTAATTAACGATTGCGTCTCCTCCATAACATAGTCCACCGGTTCAGTCACTACATACTGCGCACTTAACATCACATTCTGATTGTCACTTGCAGGTTCTTGTTCACTGATATCCAACACTTGTACCTGGATCAGTCGTAATCCTTTTTTCTTCTCATTGTTTATGACATATGATTCACAATAATTAGGCAGAGATGACTTCTGTTTTAGACACTCCCGTCTTGTTCTAGGCTTCTTGCTAGCAGGTCCGCAGTCTTGTCTTGCTCTAGGTTCCTTGTTGACAGGTATTTGTTGATCTTGGATATCTAGGATATGCCAGCTTAAACTCGGAGTCGGAAAACCTTGACCGTATTGTGAGAAGTCAATAATATCTGGAGAATCGCACATTATTGATGATCTGAAACAAAGAAAATTATAATTATTAATAATTATATCAAACACATAAATAAGACATAATTTTATAAGTACTTATACGCTTGTGCAATACTTACAATTTGTTTCGTTTTTAAGTGACGTGATGTGACCAGTCCGGCTGACTGCCTTGTGATGTATGTACTAATCATATTATTATGAAATGCAAACTCCATAAAACCTTGCGATGTGAATCAATTTCATGTTTCAACAAGTTCAATCTGATGAGCACCTGATCGGTGTTAAATTCTACACCGCGCGTGTGAACCTCGACTCATGAGTGCTTTGTCATCAAAACTGGACATTAGGTACATATTTTATCAAGTTGGAACCTGTATCGACACGCGGCGAGCGCTGTGTGCTTTGTCATCAGGAACAGAAATGAAACAGATGTATGTAATGAATATACACAATTTAATTTATTCAACTTTATACTTTGTAGGCACATAATAGATATTTATATACCTACACTGTTTAGCTCTAACTAGTAAAAGGGACACCAAGAATACACACAATTTAGAATTGTATACATAATAAAACCAGGTTCAAAAGAAACTTCTATCGATACTATTTGAATTAAATTACACAGCAATACTACTTATTTCACATTTTAAAAGAGTAACAAACATCCATCCACCCACCCTTACAGACTTTTTATAATAGTAAGTAAGACAGTAGGTAGGATGAAAAATTATCTAACTTTCCATTTAGGACGTCATAAGTTTTACCATTCACAATCAATAAAAAACATGTTAAAATATGTATTACTTAAATATACTTGCGTTACCCCAGGCTAAAGTAGAAACTTTATCAAACGATAGCAATCGTTTATCATCATTGCTTGAAAGTGCTACTTTATTTAAGTCCTGAGTAAATATTTCGTGTTTTATTGATTTAAACAATACATTTTTTTTACGAATAACATTGCAATCATATAAAACATTTTTATAATCTAACATATTAAAATTTTTGGTAATACATTTTTTTGTACCTTTTGCCTTTTTAATTGTTTTGTTTAACGTTTTAATACAATAAAGCTTTGAGCGCAGTCCTACGAATTCTTTGATAATGTCACCACCCATGTCATCCTTAAACAGTCCTGGAACCTTCTTATTAATAATTGGTAAGTTATAGTCATTGTTACAGTCATAATTGCTGGTATCAAAATATTTTAGAAAATGGAGCTTAAAGTCTTTATAAACATCATTACTCTGTACATCATATACTAGACTATCTGTGTCAGTATAGCATAATTCTATTCGGTTACCATAAAAAGGTTTAATGATGGAGTAGTGAAAGTTGTACATGTGAGCCTTAGATAATTCTAATACTGCAAACCCTATGTAAATTGGTTTATCAAGTATAATACGCACAGGTTTCATTTGGATTGCTACTAGATCATCAGAAAATACAGAGACGCTATGAAAATATGGGCTGGCTATCAATTTTTCAGCACAAGTAGTCTTTTTTGTTTTATTGTTCGAGTCACACCACTTGTTTACTAACTTAACGTCTATTCGGTGTTCATTATTTTCTAGGGTCTTTCCAAAAATACTATTATTCAATAATTTGAAAAAGTCTTGTTCAAACGTTGACTCTGCTTTTTGACGTAACTGGGTGTTAATATCAATATATTGCTTTAAAAAACTACTTTGTTTAAATATAATAGCGCGATGGATTCTTCTCAATACTAAACCGTGCTGTAAACATTTTTTTAAATGTACGTAATGAATAACATAGTAATATTTATCATACAAATTTGGTATTAGCTTTTTATTCTTACCACCCGGTGGTAAGCATTTTTCTGGACAAAAGGGAAAGTCATTGTGTTCCATGTGCAAATTCTCCGGATATATTAAATCAACTTCAAGGATGTAACCGTTTTCTGCAGTATCACTAATTTCTGCTAAGTTCAATTGTAAAAAATCTATTTCTTGTCTATTCATAAATCTAAAATCCGAATAGGGTAAGGATTGACACATGCTATAACCGTATAAATTGTTACAATCTAAATAAATGATAAATGAATTAGGACGGGCTGGATCATAAGTATCTAAATATTTATGATTGGCTTTGACATGTCTTTTGGAACACATACAAACACCTCCTCGAATACCTTTTTGTATCATTCTAAAAATTTCAACATCACTAATCAATTCTAATTGAACTCCTGTTTTTAAAAGCATTGCATCAAAAGATAGACTTGGTGCTGTAAGATAAAACGCGGGATCGAGATTGTAATGTAGTTTACAAGTTTTTCGAAAATTTTCAAATACATCTGTTAACAACAAAACATCTGTTTTGAGATACAAATCTGTGTACATACCCATGTTTTGAATATTAAATACTGACCAAACAGACCGAGCGTGTTCATAGTCTTCGTCCGTAATTGCGTCATTTGTTAAATAGTTAAAAAAATATTTTTTTGAGGGTAAACACGTTTCTTCATAACGTTCCCATTGAGACATATAGTCATATGGATACACTCCTTTACGAGTGAGTAGGATAAATTGTTTTTTATTAGGGAAATAAGATTTTAATTGTTTAAAGTCTTGTTTTTTCATTGTACTAACCAACTTTTCTAAGCTAGTTCCTAAAAACTTGAAAGAATCTACAAACCGAACTTGGATGCTTTCCCCGGTAGCAATCGGAATAAACTTAGTGAAAGAAATATAGTTTTCTTTTGTTTTAGGTATCACTTTTATAGATCCAGGAGCTTCGCCTAATTCTTTTATGAAAAGATGGCAATCGTATCCAGACAAATTATGAAAAAATACTGGCAAAAATGATGGTAGTTTGTATTGTATGTTACAATAACTATGAGCTGCGCCGCGATATTTACCAGTCAAGTGACAATGATCGCGAACCCTATCGCCGAACAAGAAGTGTTCACAAATATGACATGTCACCGCGTTTTCAAAGTCGCGAGCATTTTCATTTGAATAAATCATAGGAACATTATTTTTTACAATATCGTAATTTTTTTGTGCATCTTTATAGATAGACTTCACAAAATTTGATACACAATCCGAACCGCGATAAGAAACGTAACGATTGTGGCTTTCGTCTAGCGTACACGTAATATGATAAGCGAAAGCTATAGGCACATGTCGCTGTCGCGTTACAGTACTCGCCTTAGTGGGGTCAGGGTCACAAGATTCATACCGTTCTAGCATTGTTTCAAAATCTGCGTATATAACAAATGGAACAATTTGCTTTCTATTATAATTTTTAAACTGTATGAAAGAACCCTTTGGAGGTAGTTCAGTGACAACACCTCCACAACTATGTGAACTAAGATCATCGCATGAATTAAAAAACATTAAACAAGCATCACAAAAGTACAGTTTACTGTGGTGTTTTGTTATTTGATTTTTAACAAGTCGCGGCAAGTCTTTAATGAGACAGTAATGTGACAAATTATCTCTTTCTAAATAAAGTAAATGAATCACCTTTCCGTTCAAGGCTTTTGGTTTGTAAAACGGTCCTACGACGGTATTATTTTTTAAACCATAAATGTAAATGCAAATTTCGGGGTTATTCACTTCGAACCGCGCAATATCTGAGAAATTCACTGGAAATGACATATCCTTTACATTTAACACGTTACGAAAATCAGGGTAAGAAGATACTCTTTCAGGATGACTTTTAGCTGGATATAAAGCAGCAACAACAGACCACAAAAAACAATACTCGTCATTATTGTGGATATTAACACATGCTCTTTTCGATTTTATTGCAGAAGGCAATTCGATAAAGCCTGAACCATGCAACGGTTGATATTTGTTAACATTGACTTCCAAATGAGAACTGCTCAAGAACGTCCATCCACTGTCTCGGTCCTGAAATTCTTCTATCTTTTTTGATAAAATGTTTTTTACTTGAGTTAATAATGAATCAATTTCATAATTCTGATGCAGAGTAAAGTTTTTTGTGGCAAATGATTTCATCTCCTGAGAATCATTTTTAAACATTAAAAATAAAGCAAAAAATTCGAAATTAACTTTTAGACAAGTATGTTCTTTAAGAGAAATATTAATTAACGTTTTAATTTTGTCCCAAATATTAATAAGAAATGGTTGTAGAGAACTATTCTCAGACGGAGCGACAATTCTATAAGAAGCTATACGATTACGAAATGCAGAATGTATTATTTCAACACCTTCGCAAAAATGCGAAATAGTTTTGTTTTTATGATTAGTACTACGTAGGTGACCTGTCCAGTGACTGCGCTCAACAGATGTGTTACAAACAGTACAGAACGGCATTTTAAAATGTAATAGTTTTAAACTTACTATTAGATGTTGCAATGTATTATTTTTACGATTATGATTTACGCTCGCAGAAATACAAAAACATCTGGTGCCCCAACAACTTAAATATTTATTTTAAACTAATATTATTGCTATAAAAGACAGGCTCAGAGTTATCAAAAAACTCATGAGTCCGTCTCATAAAAACTTGTAACCCGTCCCACTGCGGCGTGTTCCGGTTAAGCTGCACTTTTAGTGCCACCGAGGCTTTCTTCCACCGCTCCTCTTTTGGGGTGGAGGCAACTTCAGCCTTGTTATAGACTTTAACCTCCACGTAGAAGTCCCCGGATACGTCTGCCGTTCGCCGCACTTTACCGTTAGCAACACGGCTGATGAGTGACGAACCGAAGTCCGCAACTGAGGTTTTGGTGGGGACGTAGTCCTCCAAACCAAAGAGGTCCGAGCTCAAGCTGCGCCTTTTACTGTAAACAATTTAACACATTATTTATTACATTTATTTTTTAATATTGACAAATTGATGGTGTATTACTCCTCTGTTGAACCCTACGGGGATAGAAAGCATGATGTTCTGTTATAATAATTTAAATATCTCATGAACTAACTGTAAACATTCCGACAAGGAATATAATTGGAAATTGATTTCAGAGCTCTCTTCGTTGCAGTTCTAAATCCACTAACCAACGTTTATCGGTGTATAACATTTTAATTGACATAACATACACAACTAGCACCTAAAGGTAAAAACAGTAACACAAAATTACCTTGACTTCGGTACGGACGGTGTGGTGCTCTCGGAAGCTTTGCGCTTCGACACCTTCTTCTTTGGTTGCGGCTTCGGCTCGGCTACAGTTGCGGACTGTGACCGGTATTCTGAATCGGAGTCAGACCTGAAATGGAACACATAAAGATTAATTTTGTAACTAATAACTATGACTTAAGTTTCGGTAATTGACAATATCGCATCGCGGCAACAAATAAGGTTCATAATAGCGATACGTTTGATGTTAGTTGAATCGGATAACCACAAAATAACATTAATTTCGAAGTTTTCTTTAAATTGTGAGAAAAATACATGGCTCAGTGGAATAATTTATAGACATGTCTTTAGTTCATGAAATTCCCTATAATGTTATTACATAAAATTATATGGTTTACGCTCAAAATTCTAACATCTATGCGATGAAATTAAGGCTAACCAATACACCAGCCGGCAGGCAGGAACCAGGTCCGTAGCTGGGTAGCGATTAGTACATTAGTAAATTCAGTTAAATTAGTAGTACTTACTTACTTACATTTTATATAGTTGAAGGTAACCGGTGGTTATCACTGGAAGATACTGGAGCGAATGTAATATTATGATCAAAATTGATTGATTTTATACATAAAAAATACCATTTCAGCAATATTTATCCCATTACAAAATTAAACCTTAACTACATATATTGACAGTTGTATGACTAATTTATGTTACTTACGTCTAATTAAACCGTAGTGATTGAAAATCACTTCCGTCTAATTGCAATTTTATCGTGAGAAATGAAATATAAAACCAGCTTTTTTCGCTCGCCGACAAAGATGACACATGACGCTTATGATTAATACATTAATATATAATAAAGTATGTATGTTTGTTGTATAAAATGTGATGTAAAACTTCGCCTGATATCACACATGTGAACTAAAAAATAAAAATCACTTTTTTGACGGAAAAGAGCTGAAAGAAAATCATCCTGAAAACATTTTTTGTGTAGAATAATCCATGTAAACAAACTTGCGGCAAAAAGTTAACCACTTATATGCTACAGTAAAACTTGACATTATCGTAAATAAGTAATATCATCTAACGACTAAAACGAACTTTTTATTATCGATTCATGCATAAGTTCAGTAGGTAGGTACTAGTATTAAGATTCATCTTTCAAACAAATCCTAGATTGTTAAAGAACTATCAATGTATTTTGAAACATTTTATGTTTTCTTATATGTTTTTATGCTTGTTCAGTATGTATTAACCAAAAACTTGTATGTCTGGTGTAAACTGTAAGTATAGGTTGGTTATTTATAAATAAATATAGCAAATAAACAATATAAAATAATTAGCAAAGTTATCAAAGGAACATCCTCTATTTGAATGAATTGCATTGATTATGAAGTTCTATAAAATACCAATTTTAATCAGAGAATGCAACATGCACAGCGATCATCTTACAGCTAAATTGTTGAATACGTGGGAATGACTCAAACATATACCTGGTACAACAAAGTTCGAACACTACAAATTTACATAATGCAATTTTGCAGTCTTTGCGATTGTAAAGAATCACGTACACTTATACTGTGAAGCTTAACACGGTCGCCGATCCGACGCCGTCGTCCGGCGGTTTAAAAGGAGTATGGTACAATAGATGATCACGGGACGGCACACGAACCGTTTCGATGGCAATTGTATAAGTGTGCGATGATCTTAATCAAGCGCAACGCAGAGTCGCAGAGTAACAACAGAACATTTCAGAGCTACCAGTAGTTGTTTGTTAACGTGTGAGGTAGTGTTAGCTGTATGAATTAATTAAATTAAAATTCAGATGTCCTTGGTGCCCAATCTGGGGTCATAGAAATAGAATGTACGTGTGTCTGAAGATGCATAATATTTCTTGCTCTGTGAAGAGACATGAGACAATCTGTCCTGAATTTTAGGCTAATGGTTCTAACAGCGAGCACACTTATTTGTTAACATGTAAAACTGTATGAGTTAATTAAATTAAAATTTGGATGTCCTTGGTGCCCAATCTGGGTCATAGAAAAAGAATGTGTGTGTACCTGTAGGTGCATGCTATTTTTTACTCTGTGAAGAGACATGAGACCATCTGTCCCAAATTTTAGTTTATTTGTTAACATGTAAGCTAGTGTCAACTGTATGAGTTAATTAAATTAAAATTTGGATGTCCTTGGTGCCCAATCTGGGTCATAGAAAAAGAATGTGTGTGTACCTGTAGGTGCATGCTATTTTTTACTCTGTGAAGAGACATGAGACAATCTGTCCCAAAATTTTAGTTTACTATATTCGTAAAGTTCCATTAGTAAACGAAATATGTGTCAAACTGACTGACTTTTTTCTCGTGTGGAATAGGCGCCAAACCAGTATTAACGCAAACACAAATTCAGTCGAAGTGAGACGTAGGAACGGTATGTAATAAAACGGAATTGTTGAACGGCGCCCACTCCGTAGGATATTATTGGGCATCTCACCACACCGTGAGTGACTGAGACGAACGGAGAGAGTCGATGGAACGGAAGGTGGGGTGAGGTGCCCAATAATATACTACTCTGCTTCCTATATCTTTGCACATATCGTCGTTAAAAGTCGTAAAAAATTAAGTTTCTAATTCTAACATTAAATGAAGTAAAGGTAAACTGTCCTAAATGGTTCAGTTCATTCGAAATTCGTCAGATTAGTTACGTAATTTTTTCTCCCTCAGTGAGCGAGCGATATTTAACAACGTAATGCTGCCACTCCACTTGGCGTATTTGTGGAGTTTATGATACTATGTTACAACAGTAGCCCTGTCGACAAGCGTAAAAAGAAAACTGCCGTAGACGCGTATGGCCACCACATACTTCGTTTGTGTAATGCAATTTCATCGTTGATAGTCTAATTCCGCGTAACTAATGCAGGCACTTCACTTGGCGTATCTGTGCAAATATTTGCTCTTTTACTTGGTTAATACAAAATATACCCTACATTTATTGAAATAAAGTCGATTTTGTATTATTTAAATAAGGCGAATATTTGCACAAAAACGCCAAGTGAAGTGCCTGCATTAGTTACGCGGAATTAGACTATCAACGATGAAATTGCATTACACAAACGAAGTATGTGGTGGCCATACGCGTCTACGGCAGTCTTTTTTTACGCTTGTCGACAGGGCTACTGTTGTAACATAGTATCATAAACCCTTTAGATTCACCTGATAGTCCAGTGTGACTGTATTTGTCAACTCCTTCTGGAAGTGTCTTAATAACATTTTGCATGAGCCACTTGTTTATCAATTCAAAGCAAACCAGAACAGTTCGGCAGTTGTAGCGCGTGAGCATGTGAATTTAAATGCTTTTCCCTTTTTTTTTGCGGGAAATAACCTTACATATTGTGGCTCTCCTAGCAAATAAAATCTTCTGTCGCACATGCATGCCCGTATTATATAATTATTATATAGAGGTCATGTACCTAATCATACCATGTTTTCTTCAGGCAAAAATAAAAAAGCTAGAAGAAGAGTTACCCATATTCGAAGAACCATTGCCTGAAATGACTAACAATATCTTTAATTTGGACCATACTAAGATAATGAGCCGGCTTCTTGCTGCGAGAAAGAAGACGCGCGATGCTTGGGGCATGCTAAACAAGGATGATCACGTCATATCGTATCGAATGACCCCGGATAAACTACCTGAACCTATTGGAAACCAGAGAAAGGAACTGACTGATTTCTTACTGAAGAGACAGGTTAGATATTATAATGATATGTTAGTTACCAAAAATTACAGATAGTTACAGTGCACAGCATGTTAATAATGATGGGTATACTTATATGTATTCATACTAGGCTTTGCCCGCGACTGCATTAGCTTGAAATGTAAAGCCAAACCTGTTCATAGCTGAGAAGGATGAATGTCTCAGGTTGATACTAAAAAAATAAATAAAAAGAAACGTTCAGGGTGCCTGCTTATTCAAATTCTGCATTGTGAGTAAGATACACAATTTTCTTCTTTTAAAGCTTGCTCTCTTTTCTGTGCAGCAAGCAAGTTTACATTATTGATATTCTGCTGTTTTGATTGATTGCTTTATTTATAGTTAACTAGCTGACCCGACAGACGTTGTCCTGTATACCTACCCTACACCTACCCTACACCTACCCTACACCTACCCTACACCTACCCTACACCTACCCTACACCTACCCTACACCTACCCTACACCTACCCTACACCTACCCTACACCTACCCTACACCTACCCTACACCTACCCTACACCTACCCTACACCTACCCTACACCTACCCTACACCTACCCTACACCTACCCTACACCTACCCTACACCTACCCTACACCTACCCTACACCTACCCTACACCTACCCTACACCTACCATACACCTACCATACACCTACCCTACACCTACCCTACACCTACCCTACACCTACCCTACACCTACCCTACACCTACCCTACACCTACCCTACACCTACCCTACACCTACCGTATACCTACCCTACACCTACCCTACACCTACCCTACACCTACCCTACACCTACCCTACACCTACCCTACACCTACCCTACACCTACCCTACACCTACCCTACACCTATCCTACACCTACCCTACACCTACCCTACACCTACCCTACACCTACCCTACACCTACCCTACACCTACCCTACACCTACCCTACACCTACCCTACACCTACCCTACACCTACCCTACACCTACCCTACACCTACCCTACACCTACCCTACACCTACCCTACACCTACCCTACACCTACCCTACACCTACCTTACACCTACCCTACACCTACCCTACACCTACCCTACACCTACCCTACACCTACCCTACACCTACCCTACACCTACCCTACACCTACCCTACACCTACCCTACACCTACCCTACACCTACCCTACACCTACCCTACACCTACCCTACACCTACCCTACACCTACCCTACACCTACCCTACACCTACCCTACACCTACCCTACACCTACCCTACACCTACCCTACACCTACCCTACACCTACCCTACACCTACCCTACACCTACCCTACACCTACCCTACACCTACCCTACACCTACCCTACACCTACCCTACACCTACCCTACACCTACCCTACACCTACCCTACACCTACCCTACACCTACCATACACCTACCATACACCTACCCTACACCTACCCTACACCTACCCTACACCTACCCTACACCTACCCTACACCTACCCTACACCTACCCTACACCTACCCTACACCTACCGTATACCTACCCTACACCTACCCTACACCTACCCTACACCTACCCTACACCTACCCTACACCTACCCTACACCTACCCTACACCTACCCTACACCTACCCTACACCTACCCTACACCTATCCTACACCTACCCTACACCTACCCTACACCTACCCTACACCTACCCTACACCTACCCTACACCTACCCTACACCTACCCTACACCTACCCTACACCTACCCTACACCTACCCTACACCTACCCTACACCTACCCTACACCTACCCTACACCTACCCTACACCTACCCTACACCTACCCTACACCTACCCTACACCTACCCTACACCTACCCTACACCTACCCTACACCTACCCTACACCTACCCTACACCTACCCTACACCTACCCTACACCTACCCTACACCTACCCTACACCTACCCTACACCTACCCTACACCTACCCTACACCTACCCTACACCTACCCTACACCTACCCACACCTACCCTACACCTACCCTACACCTACCCTACACCTACCCTACACCTACCCTACACCTACCCTACACCTACCCTACACCTACCCTACACCTACCCTACACCTACCCTACACCTACCCTACACCTACCCTACACCTACCCTACACCTACCTTACACCTACCCTACACCTACCCTACACCTACCCTACACCTACCCTACACCTACCCTACGCCTACCCTACACCTACCCTACACCTACCCTACACCTACCCTACACCTACCCTACACCTACCCTACACCTACCCTACACCTACCCTACACCTACCCTACACCTACCCTACACCTACCCACACCTACCCTACACCTACCCTACACCTACCCTACACCTACCCTACACCTACCCTACACCTACCCTACACCTACCCTACACCTACCCTACACCTACCCTACACCTACCCTACACCTACCCACACCTACCCTACACCTACCCTACACCTACCCTACACCTACCCTACACCTACCCTACACCTACCCTACACCTACCCTACACCTACCCTACACCTACCCTACACCTACCCTACACCTACCCTACACCTACCCTACACCTACCCTACACCTACCCTACACCTACCCTACACCTACCCTACACCTACCCTACACCTACCCTACACCTACCCTACACCTACCCTACACCTACCCTACACCTACCCTACGTCTACCCTACACCTACCCTATCTTTCGAGTTGGATCATATATTATATTCATCATAGATTATATTTGTCGCGCACAAAAAGGCGACAGAAAAGACCAAGGCGTTTGGGACAGTCGATTCGTCCGCAAACTGTTTTACAGGCTACCGTGAGCTGTTCAAGGCCTCTTCTCACCTCTAACGAGTTAAAGCCCAGCACTACTAAAAAATAATTAGTATTAGTGTTTTATCTTGGAAAGCCCCATCTCTCTGCCGTAGTTGTCGTACAAGTCGGCGCGGGCGTTGCCATGTATGTTGAACAGTTGCCATGGTTTGGGCAATATTCTTTCACAACTCTTATTAATTGTCGCCTAAGTTTTGACTCCGTAGTTGTGATGAAAACCAGCTCTTTGATTTTGAAATCTTTTGAATTATTCAAGAGATGGCGGTCCAATCATGATCAAGCTTTTTATTCAACATAACTTAAGTTATTTCCAGCGTTAATGCATTTCGGATACGTAACGTACGTTAACACGTACGTACGAACGTTTCATACTAAATGCACGAAAACACTAAAAGTCGTGTGGTGCCGGTCGCGAATAGCATCACCCCATTTATACCAGTGGGTGTCGTAGAAGGCTACGGAGGGATATTGACTAGAGAATGGGCAGTAGCGTCGGTCTGAGTACTATTACACCTACTGCGATCGCCAACATGCATCGGCCAAGCATATGGCAATTACAGCAAAACCCCTTGGAAGAGACCAATGCATGCCCATCAGTGGGCGTCTACAGGTTGACATGAAACACTAAACATAAAAAATAACTTCAAATTCGCAAGTTGGCTTTGGTTTTGTTTGGTGTTGTGAAGTCGGTGGCAAATTGGCAATACAATTATTTAAAGCTATTTTTAACTTTTTAGGTTGTCTTTTTTTGTAAAAAAAAAAATCTTTTTACGCTTTTTAGTGCCTACTTCTTAACATACAAGGCGACACCAAAAAAATTCAGTCATCCCTTAATTTACTACCTTTAGGGGTGGAATATTTTCATAAAATTTTGAGGTATACACTATCAATAATTTAGGTTCATCGAAATCTGACAACACTGAAAAAAGTTATGCGTGGTCAAACCCACTTCTTTTTAGGGTTCCGTACCTCAAACGAAAAAAACGGAACCCTTATAGGATCACTTTGTTGTCTGTCAGTCTGTCTGTCTGGTCCATACGTCTGTCTGTCAAGACCCTTTATCTCGGGAACGCGTGGAGGTATCGAGTTGAAATTAAAACCATATACTCAAGTCTACGGTCCCTTGATGCTGTAAAAATTAACCTTCTATGTTAATGTGAAAAAAAGATACGGCCGTTTATGCGGCAAAAAATATTTCGACACTATCAAGGGAATCAAAATGTATGGGGTACTTCCTGTTGACCTAGACCTATGAAATTTGGCTACTAATATCGTCTTATACTATAAGTACAGGGAAAAGTCTGAAAACTTTCATTTGTACTTAATTAAATTATAAAAACATAGTCTTTATTTGCCTTTGCATTTTTAACTAGCTTTTGCCCGCGGTAACGTCCACGTGAATGTCGGTTATCGCGGATGCAGACGAAATCGCAGATTAAAAAGTAGAGCTATGTCTTTCCCCAGGGGTTAAGCTATTTTCATACCAAATTTCATCAAAATCGGTTCAGCCGTTTTATCGCAAACGCGTAACAGACAGTTACTTTCACATTTATAAGGGAATAAATATAATGACCACCAAAAATAGTAAATGATCACCAAATCTTAGTCACCAAATTACTACCAAAAATAGTAAATAATCACCAAATCTTAGTCACCAAATTACTACCAAAAATAGTAAATGATCACCAAATCTTAGTCACCAAATATTAGGACCCTTAAGTCCCCCCTGGTGCGGATCCGACATGGTTAGGTTAGAACAGGGTATTTTACTCTTTACGAGAAAAAATCTATAAATATGTTATTGAGACATTTTAGGCATAAAGCAGTCGGAAAATGTAAGTTTAAGTTCATAAAATAACAAAACAAATTTTTAAATTCAATTCAAAGTTTTCAGTATTTTTAATCTGTTATAAAACACCGTGAAATAGTAGCGGCCATGTTATTACGCCATAAGGCTGTGTAAACAAAAAATTGTCAACTGTCAGTCAACCGATTGTCGTAATATAGGCTTCGTACTGTTATTATTTTCGTAACCAACGTAATTTTTTCACTATTACATTTATTACAAAATACGCTTTTAATTATTTCTAAATGATATACAATTATCATATTTAATATGAGCTCATTTGATACAAAACGAACTGACGTCATTTACGCTGCGCAATATGGCGTCCAGTAAGAGGCGTTTTCGTCAAAGTACGCGCGAAATTTAAAAAAATAAAATTTAGATGCATTTTTATGGCACTTATCGATTTAATAAAAATTTTGTGTTTTTTTTGGTGGCATATTAGCACTACAGAATTTCATTGAGAAACTTTTCAAAAATGGGTGTAATACCCTACTGTGCCCCCCCTACGCCAGAAACAATTCGTTTTTCACAGTCAAACATACATTTTTACAATACTTTGGTTAAATTTTGGTGATCATTTACTATTTTTGGAGGTCATTTATTATACCTGCACGCGTAGCATGACCACGCTATGTTTACGGAAGAATAGACATACTGACAGGAAGAATAGACAAACTGACAGGAAGAATAGACAAACTGACAGGAAGAATAGACAAACTGTACTGACTTGTCTATTCTTGCTGTCAGTATGTCTATTCTTCCGTAGACATAGCGTGGTCATGCTACGCGTGCTGGAGGTTCGTTAAACATAAGCCCATTTATAATACCTATTAAAGTATGGATAATAGGTATGGAATTTGTATGGAAGTATGGATATGAACCTACAAATTTGTACGGAACCCTCGGTGGGCGAGTCCGACTCGCACTTGTCCGGTTTTTTTTTAAGTCTATTGAAAACAATATTTTTCTTACAAAAAATAAAAACTACTAATTCGGCATTTTCCAGATCGAGCTAAAGCGTCTTAATAAACGCACGGAAGACTCTCGCCAACCCTTACTACTCTCCGACGACGTGGAGACCACGGACGATGATGTGGACGATGATGAGGATTGTTACGAAGATGATGATGAAGAAAGCTTCACCTACTATACCAGGAGTCCATCCGATCTTCTTACCGATAGACATATTAAACTGTAGCTAGTTACGTAGATAATAGATAAATAAATTATTGTAAAATGTATTTATAGTTTGATTTGAATGTAGACAGGTGCTGTTGGATTTGCTTTATTTTGCCTGTGTATTCTTTTATAATAAAAACTAGCTTTTGCCCGCGACGTCGTCCGTGTGAGTTCTTACGGATCGCTAATTTTCAGGATCGGACCAGTGGTTCTGTAGACTAGTGCGTTCAAACAAATAAATAATATTAGTACTTAGATAATGTTTTGGTGACAAAAAATAACAAGTGATGAATTACGCAAATCTGATGGCACTTTTAGAATTGTAGTTACATAATAGTATAGCACGAATCAATTACTTTGGTGATGGGTTTAGTTAGCATTAAGACAGATCAGCGAGGCATTCATAATAATTTTTAAGGTGAAAGTTTCATATATTACTA